>OY728126.1:753828775-755078775 GCA_963277665.1 Viscum album
GCCTCCCCAGAGAGATTCTAAAACTCTATCCAAGCTCATCCTATTGAGGGTATCACACTCCTTTACTAAGTTAGTAATGCCACAATGAACCCTCATAGGGATCAACCAAGGGAACTCACCAACTTCTGATCAAAACATCACTAACCCAAGAAACCCACAACATAGACTAACATCCTAGCTCCAAGGACCATAACATGGCCATCATCACATTCTATGAGGAAAACTTCTTAGGATAGGTTGTTAACAAGAAGAAATATACCCAAATAAGTAGATATGAAAGGTGGAAGTTTCTCCCAAAAAGGACTCTATGATATGTCAGGGGTCCACATGGCGTGTGAGCCCACTTGAACACCCATCAGTGTCATCTAAATTCACTGTTTGTCTTGGCATGTGGGTGTACATGACATATATAGGTTTTACACGGTGTTTCTTACCTCACCTGAGCCCCCAACCGTGTTCTTCCTCCACATGGCTTGGCCAACCATGTCTTTCACATGGTGTGTCCTGGAAAACCATCTCCCTTGGTCATGTGACTTTATTTTTACCATGTCTAGAACCCCATGTTTGTGTACTTTGGCCGTGTAATTCCACACAACCATGTCCCCTCACATAGCTTTCCTATCCATGTCCCTTGGCCACATGACATGGAGTCACTACACTACGTGAAACCCTGGTACAGGGTGTGTAGTCACCAAAAGTCATCTTCTTCCTCAAACAAGAAGAACACACAGTGTTTGACGCTCACTAAAAATCATATAATCAGTAATTATTATGTGAATTTCTATCTGAGATATCTGAATCACCATTATTTCCCCCAAAACCCCCAGATAGACCCTCATGGGGTGCCTAAAAATAATATAAAAGATTTACAACCTTAAAATGATGCATAGAAATGGGATCAAAACTTAAAAGTCAAATATACTTTCCTTATGGTTAAACTCCAAAGATTCAGGTTCGAAACAGAACTCGGGAGCTAATATAGCATGATCTTGTGATGATCGGTGCACAAAAATAGATCTTGATGGCACCTCCTCTCCTTGATTTGGCCTTGGGTATGTTTATACCCATAAGAGAGCCTCATAATCTTCATATGATGTGCATGAGAAGTGGGTGGGAAAAGATATGATTTTATTTTAATAAAATCATATCATCAACTCTCTCACCAATGAACACTTGACAAAACTCTCGGTGTCGACAAACTTTATGTTGTGTCTAGGCCAAACATCACATCCTGAACTCAACCGAAGTCTTAGAATTATGATCTGAGACTCCTCTTGTAAGTTATTCCACATTTCCAAAGAAATAGAATGTGTGTGATAAAATACATTTAATGTTTTTAATATCATCACACTAAGGATCTCTAGGCCCTGGAATTCTATGTTTAATCAGTGCCAAGATTTAGAAATATTCTTAGAGATATTCCAAATTCTTTCAGGTCAAAACTCAAGTCACTACACTAAACCTCCAGAAAACCCCTATCTCAACCTATAAACCATTTTTCCTAATCGTGGAAATGCCCAACACCATTCACATCATCCTAATGAACCATGTCACCTCCCTTCTAGAGATCTACGTCACCCATACTCACACAGGACATGCATATTGCATTCTTATAGAGAAAAATCATCCATAAAATCATTACAAGAATTTCTATACTAGGATTCATCATGAAAAAATAGACTATGGTTTCAAAAATCACACTAGAAATTCCATTCCAGAATTAATTGTATCCTTTCAAACATGATACTACCCACTGGTGTCTATTTGGAACCAAGAATACTAAAATCAGTTCATAACTGATCTCACCCAAACCACCCCACTCACAATCATTTATCAGGCATCACATAACACCCATATAAATTTAGGAGAAATATAGGAACCACCTACATTCTTATAATAGATTCCTACTCATAAAATATATACTTTTGATTCAATCCCAAACATTGTGAATCAAAAAATAAGTTAAAAACCATGAAAATATGTCATCATAACAATAAATGGAAAAACACTTCAATTCGATGAGATTAATAAATAGAGGATGGATATATAGTGTTACCCTTACCCTAGAATAACTCTTTCTTATAACATTGCTAGGATTTTATAATAAATGTGTGAGATTTATCACTTGGAACCAAGAACTAATGAGGAAAGGGATGTTTATTGTGGCTAGCTAAATGACTCCCCTTCTCCCCTTATTCCATTTTAAAATTGGTAACTTTTCTTTTTTTTCTCCTAGTATGGTTCACGGCATGAAATAGATGTTCAAACCATGATTTATTATGGCAGTGTACCATCCATATATCTGGATCTTTCATACCATCACACTTATTATCACACTGTGAATGGATGAAGTCTACATTATTTCAATTGCAAACCGTCCCAATCTTGTAAAGCCTCTTCCTAGGTCACTCCTAACTCCCAAAACATTTAAAAATATAAAAAATACATAGGTTTTATAAAAATGTAAATAGTTTTTCACCTTGAACTAATTCTAGGAATTTATAATCTCCCTACTATAAAATAGCTCATCCCTAAGATGTTTTTTCCATACACCATTCCAAAACACATTCCTTCTGAGTATCCATCTATCCACTGTCTCAAATATATAGATGACACTAAACATATCTATCTAATTCCCACATACTTGGACTACCCTAAATAATCAACAAAATAATGGATTTCTTCATTGGGCACTCCCTACCATCGGAATTACCTTCCAAGTCACTTTCCGAAACAAAAACTCAATACCCCAATGGTTCCATACATATGATAATCTTGAAACACCCATTTTCCAACCATTATACATAGTAATGACTACATCTAATTATATTATAAATTCATAACTCCATCATACCTTACACTCATAAAGTCTTGAATCACTCTCAATTCTCCCACAAAACACACATTTCAGCTAATACCCACAAAAGTCATGTATCACACCCATTGCCTGTATAAGTTTCACATTTCACTCAATGCCATAATATTTACCATGCTAAGTTAATTCATTTATCAAACATGCACCTCATGTACCAATATCAATCAAAAATATATATAAAAACCATGACCTCTGTAATGACCTAAGATTTTTGATTCTTTTAAATTGATATTATCTTCAATAGATTATGTCATATACAACACTGAACTAATGAAACAACCGACTAAAACAAACCATGAAATATTAAAATTACATGAATGAAATAATAATTAGTAAATAAAATGATAATTATTAATCAAAATAGTTCAATGTTATTATTTTTCATTGATTGAAATTTTAAAAGAAATAAAGCTCTTTAAAGAACTACTTCAAAATAAGGTATTTTATTTTACCTTAATATATTAAAAATGATCACTACATGTTTATAATAATTGGTAATATTAATATTTATAAACTAATGTATCAATATTAAATTATTTATAAATATTATATGAAATAATATTAAAAACACTTGATGTTTAAAAATGGATTTTTTAATAAAATCATTTTTTATTAATAATTTATATTTTCATTTAAAATATAATTTGTATTTTTTTAAATTTTCATTTGAAAAAAAAAATTAATTTCTTTAAAAAATATAATATTATATTAATATAAATTTTTTGGAGTTTTCTAAAATATTTTTTTTAGGTAAAAATTTAAAAATATCATTTTTGAAAATACGGTGGATTTTGTAGCATCGCTTAGATATAAGAATATCCTAAAACTAATGAAACATTTTTCTTGACCTAATCTATTTATTTTATATAAAATTATATATTGTAAAATATCATGTTTTAATTATAAACCTATATTTTATATTTTATAATATAAATAATATTTTCTAAAAAATGTTTTTAGCACTGTATACATTAGTATTATAAAATTAATTTTTATCCATTGAATCAAATGAAATTGATTTAAAATTTAAAATAATTTGGTCTAAATTATATAATAAGGGACTCTTTATTTTTGTTAATAAATATTAACTTTCCTTGGATAAATATTTGTTACCCGGTAAAACGGTTATTTTTCAAAGATTAAAATTTTTCTAAATATAATGTATTTTTAAAATTAAATGAATATATATTAAATTAAGAATATAATATAAAGTTAATATATATATATATTAATTAAAACTCATTTAATTTGTAAAAAATTTCAAATAAGATTATGAACACTTAATGATTAAAACGACTTTTTCTATAAAAATAGTTTTTCAGCACATTTTTTTTAATTTTAAAGTTAATTTTTTTAATACATATAAAATTAATTTGATTAAATGGAGAAAAAATAAATATTCATCATGTTAGATTTTTTTAATAAGGGTTTAATTATATTTTTATTAATAAAATAATTGACATAATTAATATTTAATTAAGAGTAATAAGTGTTTAATTGAATATAATGTAAGATGGATCAAAGTTTACTAAATTAACTTGACCATTAAACATTCTTGAAATAATTTTATATTTATTAAATTCTTAAGTATATATATTACATAACTTCCTTCACCAAAATATCCTAAATTTCATTTCATTCCATTCTTATACCTTACTTAACATTATTTTCCATGGAAAAGTCCCTCCCCTTCACTTATAAAAGGGGGATCACTTATACCCTTTTAATACTCCACTCCTATTTAAAAATTAACTTGAAACCATACCAAACATTTACTCTACTTGAATTACTTTACATTCCTTAATTCCCCTGGTCACTATAAATTATCCTAAGTCCCTCAAATATAAGTCCTTCATCAAGAGGAAGTTCAAGGTCTCCATGTAGGTAGCACATATTTCTTAAAATTTATTTCATATTCTTTCCTTCATAAACCAACCATAATCATAGTATAATAATAAAATCACCAAAATTAGTTAATTTTTATCTTATTATAATAATGGTATACACATTTTTTATTCTCTTACATCGACTGAGAAAAATAAGAAATGTAGTTAGTGAGTTTACGTGGATTATCACCTCCATGAAGTGACGCTTTCAGTTTTTTGTCACCAAATTTCATGAATGGTAAAAAAATTAAATAATAATATAATTTTATATTTATTAAATTTTAATGATTCTGAAATTATAATATATTTTATTTTATACTTTCTTTCAATTCTAATAAAACGAGAGCATTGTCTGCGAGCACATATGGACTAGCGCCTCCATAGAATGATGTTTCTATTTTTTTCCATATACACTAACATGAATGTGCTTTAAAATGTATTTAATGTTTAAAAAGGGATATATAATTCAACATTAAAATTAATTAATTATAATATAATACATTTCATATATAATTTAGCAATAAACAGTTATAGAAAATTTAGCTTCTAAAAAGGAAATATTAATGTAACTTTTCTAAATTGACTTCATTCATGGAGAACCTATTTAAATATATTAAATATGGGTCATTGGAATGTTAAAGTACATAATAATATTAAATTATGTATATTTAGAAACTATTTTAAAAAATCTTTGACCATGGTCAGCAAACCAAAATTATTATGATGAAATTAACCGAACAGCCTCGAGTGATCGACATAATCAGAAACTATATTAAAAATATGTATTGAAAGATAATGAATAGAAATTACCAAATTAATTAATATAAATATTTTTATTTGGTATATATATATAATGAACCTAATTTAAATATTTCAGAATTTAAGTACCAGTTCAGAAAGCTTTTGGACAAAGGTAAGGGTTTCATCTCAAAACTTCCTTCTTTGAGACACATGTTCTTATATGTACTTAATTTGTTTTAAATGGTGTATATAATGATAGTTGTATATTTAACTCCATTTTTTATTGATATTAGTTGTATATAAACTTCAATTTAAATATCAATCTCCTTCGACGGTTTTTATTTGAATTCCATACAAGCCATAGGGTTTCCTTTTAGAACAACATTTTAAAATCTAGACCTCTCAAATATTATAACCCATCTGGAGAAATTGTATAGACTTTCATTATAATATAAAAATCATTTAATTATCCTCTTCATATCCTTGGTGATATTTTTATTCTCCTTCCATTGTTTTAAATTGAAGGTTTTATAATCTTGTGGTTTTCTAAAAAAGTGGTTTTAATAAAAAAGTAAATTCTTTTTATACTAAACTCCACATTTTTTTGGACATCCTATATCAATTTCAAAATTTTATATAGGTAATATTTATAAAACTTTATCTTATTCAAAAAAATTGAAGGAAATCACTTAATGTTTTCCACATGGACTTTTTTTGATAAAAAAATCTATTTTGACATTTTTGTGTAAACATATCTTTTCATCATATTTTTAATTTTATATGAAACTTTCTATCTAAATTTTCATAAATACTAAAATATATTATTTTTACATTTATTTTATAAAATATTTCTTTTAAAATTATTTCAAAGGATCAAGGGTATTTTTTTACTTCGTATGTGAATTTATTTCTAAAGCTCTTAATTTTTTTCATCTAAATCAACATCACTTGATAGATCTTATGATTAATCTAAGGTATTCATAAAATGATACCATAAAACTTATTTTAGCTATATGTATTATGTATTGATATCATGTATCAAAGTAATGATTCATATCTACCTTTTTATTAATTAATATTTTTCAGTTTATAAGAATAATATTTCATCCAATAACTGTCTTCTATGAATACCATATTATTTATTCTTTTGATTGAAGTTTGTTCACCTAGAAGACATACCAATATTGATTGCAAAAAAAATTATCATATTAACATTATACCCTTTATCTATATGGTGTAAAAATAATATTATTTATCATTTTTATTGAATGGTATTTTCCTAGAAAGTTACTTGATGTCATTGGATATCTATTTATTTACCACGAGATTACCATGTTATGATTATTGATGGAATTGTTAATGATTTCCTTATGTGAATCCTTATTACCCCATTTTCATTACATGATTAATTTATGATGTGATGATTGAATCCTATTTTTTCCATGGGTTCTCTATTCTATAAACGTGAATGATTTTAATTTAAAAAGTTTTATAAAACCCATTTTATTTCCATGGGTTCTTTAGGATGTGATAAGTGATTTATTTCCCTAGACACTAAAATATATGGATTATGATATGGGTGGGACCTATATATCCCATAAATTAATTTTGTAAAGGATTATATCTCATGATATAGAAATTTTATGTGAACATGTTAAAAATTAGTTAGGTTTATAAAGGGTGAGTGTAATGGCATTTATCTCTAATCACAAATTTATGATTGAAAGGGTTAGTGAGAATCCAAGATTAAAAATATGATAAATAATATTTTTATCATTGTGAAACTTTATTTTATATGTTCCATGGGTAATTTTTTATGATTATTGTTTATTGAATCATACTTTCAAACTCTTTTGATGATAATTCGTATGCCTTATTTACAACCTAAGATTTATTGGGTGGGTATTTTTTTATGTATCATGATTATACTCGTATGCACATCTTATGCAAGATGTGTCTAGTAAGTTATTTTATGTGAATATTTTTTGGGAGATATTTAAAACTTTTTATGGATTAAGTAGTTTTTATATAATGGTAAAATTTCCATTGTTTAAAAAAAGACATGAGTTTTGTTAGTTAATTTTTTCCCTAATTATCTGAAATTCAAAACCTAAAAGGTCTTGGGAATGTATTTCATTGAAATTTTTTATTTAATTAGTGTAATTTCTAGTTGATTAGGTCTATTACATGTTAGTTGGTATTATATTATCGTTAATATAACTTTACAGATTAAGATATCATCATTTGAGAAAAAATTGGGAGTTTGAAATGACATCAAGGAATGAAAATTTAAGGTTTACCCTAACTAAAAAGGTGTAGATAACCCTATAGGTTAGTTGAGGTAATATTTAATATTTTTAAATTAGGATAAGAGAGATTTAGTAAAAACCCAATGCATGTATATAAGGGATAATTCAATGTGAATGATAACATCCCATGGTATTTTTACAATAGATTTTGTATAGTTTTCCAAGAAATAACAACCCTGTTTGGATGATATAAGTGGATGCAAGCTCTGAAATAGTTTTACCTGGGGTTAATAACCCTAAAAAGGGAATATTGGGTATTAAATTGATTGTCAAATAGTGCACGACAAAGTTTCCTAACTCCACAGCTAGTTTGAAACTCTTGGGGGATATTATTTAGTTAAATTCATAATATTTATGAACTATTATGAAATATTTATTTACTAATTACATTAAGGGGTTATATTGAAAAGTATAAGATAACATAACTTAAATTAACCTATATATAAATAATCTAGTTATTGGACTAACCAAGTATAACATGTTTAAATGAAGGTTTTGTTAAAGAAAACATCTTAAGATTGAGCTTTCATATTAATATATTATGATTCTTTAGGATATTATCATAACCATTTTGGATTTAGTATTTTATTGAAATAGGATCATGATAATGAAGCTGGGAAAGGCATTTATATAAAAAAAATTCTTTCTTATAACAAAATAAGGGATAATAGTTAAACAAATGACTCTTAATATATTCCCATTATGATGGAAAAGTGATTTTTCTAGTATTAACTAGGGTAATGAGGTTGATATCCTAATAGAAACTAATTCTAGATGCTCCTAGATATTTTAATTAGTGATGTGATATGTATCAATGATATTTTGGTATTCTAAAACTTATTGTTTATTATGTATAATATATAAGGATCTTTACATAGTATTTTTGAATTAATGGTTTGAAATCATATATTAAATGGTAACAACAACCTTAGGAAAAGATTTTATGGAAAGGATCTATTTTAGAGATAACTATTGAATAATACATTTTTATGGGATGGATAACTTTTAGGTTTATCATATGTTTGAGGTTGAGATAAAAAAGGGTCGGGTGATTTCAAAAAAGATAGATATGTAGTATCGATATCATTGGGATTAATGATAATTTATTATATTTTCGGTGAGATTATGGAATTTTTGGGGATTATGGTATATATTTTATAGAGTTGGATTTAATGGACTAATGTCTAATACAGTATGAAGATTAAAGATAAAATTAATTTTTGGAAGAGTTTGATATTTAACTATGTTTTATAACTTGGAGACTTAGGAAATTTTGGTGAATGTATAATATAAATAATATATGATTCTGTTATAAAATATCAATGTTTTTTAGGAAAGATAATTATTTTTATGTAACTTAAGATAGTATGGTAGTTTTCATATTGGAAGTTGTATTTAGAATAATAAATATGTTAATAATACCATATTCTACTTTTATGAGTGGGTCATAATTAAAATTGAGATGAGGTAATTTATTTAAGGGGGTAGAATGTAATAAACCAAGATTTTCAATCCTTTAAATTAATATTATGTACAATAGCTTATGTCACATACCACAACGAACTAAACAAACACCCTACTAAAAAGAATAATGACATATTAAAATTACATGAAAAAAATAATCATTAGTAAATAAAAGGATAATTATCAACTATAATATTTACATGTTTTTATTTTCCATATATTGATATGATAAAATAAAGAATGATTTTTGAAGTATCATTTAAGAAAAGTTATTGTATTTTACCTTAAAAAATTAAAATTGAACATAGTTAAAAGTTTGTCATGATTGTTAATATTCTTGATTTTTAAACTAATGTATCAATATTAAATTATTTAGAAATATTCTATGAAATAATATTAAAGACACATTAATCTTAAAAAGTCCTTTTTAATAAAATCAGTATTTATTAATATTTTTTATTTTTAGTTAAAAGATAATTTATAATTTTTTAATTTAAATGTGAAAAATAACCTTATATTTAGTTAACATGTGTCAATATTATCTAAAGATTATTTTTTCCATTTTTCTAAAATAATTAATTTTTTGGTGAGTAGTGAAAATAAAATTTTTTAAAATACCCTGGATTTTATAAAATCACTTGGATATAATAATAACCTAAAACTTATGAAACATTTTTCATGACCTAATAAGTGACACTTTATTTTTAGGAATAAATATTAAGTTAACTTGGGTTAATATTAGTTACCCCAATAAAATAGTTACTTTTTAAAGAATAATAATTTTATAATCATCATGTATTTTTAAAATTAAATTTACCTATTTTAAATTAATACTCTAATATAATGTTAAAATATATATACAAATAAATTAACACTCAAATAATTGGTAATCAATGTAAAATAAGATTAATAACGCTTAATGATTCTCATATTTATAAATAGAATTAGGTTAAATAGATCCCAAATTAGGATTCAACACTTGAATATTATTTATTAATAGTCTACTTATATTTTTAGTAATAAAATAATTCACAAGATTCATATTTAATTAAGAGGAATTAGTTTTTAAATGACTAATGTATGGTGGATTGATTATTAGTAAAATAATTTAATCTTTAGAACTTATAGAAATAATTTTTCTAGTTATACAGTATTACCTACAAGTATTACCAACCTTATTTCACCTAACTCACCTAATGTTAATTCCATTTCTTTCTTACCTCTTATTAACTTTCTTTCCATGGAAAACTCTCTCCCCTCCACTTAAAATAGAGGGATCACTTATACCCTTTTAATAATCCACTAATATTATGAAATTTCCTTGAACTCTGGCCAAATTTATTCTCATTGCAGTTATATTCATACACTAATTCCCATAGTCACCAAAAAATATCCTATGTCCCTCAAATCTAGGGCCTTCATCAAGATGGAGTTAAAGGTATCAATGTAGGTAACACGTATTTATTAACATTTTATTATTATTATTTCCATTATAAACCTATCATAACCACAATATACTAATAACCTCATAAACATTAGTGTTTTGGTATGTTATTATAAAAATGGTAAAACTATTATTTATTATCTTCTATCTACTAAGAAAAATAATAATCGTCCTTAACGTGTGTACGTGGATTACTACCTCTACAAAGCGACACTTTCCATTTTTCATCACCACATTTCATAGATGTTTCAAAAATATTATTTTACAAAATAATATAATATTTATAACATTTTAATTATTTTAAAATGATAATATATTTTACTTTGTACTTTTTTTAAATTCTATGGAAACGAGATCACTTTCCGTGTGCATGTGCGGACTACCACCTCAAATAGATGATGTTTCTGTTTATTTTTTCATATAAACTAACATGAATGGAAATAAAAATGCATATAAATTTTAAAAAGTTTCATTTAATAAAACATTAACATTTTGGTATTATAATATTATACATTTCATAAGTAATATAATAAATAAACATTTATAGTAAATTTAACCGCTAAAAATGACATAATAATGTAACTTTTATAAATTGAGTCCATTTATGAAGAACCTATACAAATATATAAATTATGTTATAATTTAATGTTAAAGGAAATAATAATTTAAAATTTAGGAGATTATGAAGCTATTTTACAGCACCATTGACCACAACTATCAAACTAAAAGTATTACAAAAAAATTAACCGAACAACCATGACTAATCGACATAAGAAAAAACTATATTGTAATAAGTTCCAAAAGATGATAAATATATATTTTTAAAATAAATAAATATGAATAAGTTTATTGGTTATATATATAATTACCTTAATTTAATTATTTAAAAATTTAAGTGAAAGTGAAAAATGCTTTCGGACAGAGGTAAGGATTTAACCTCAAAACTTCCTTCTTTGAGAAAAATGTTCTAATATGAACCTCATTTATTTTAAGTGGTTTATATACTAAAAATTGGATATTTTTTATGTATTATTATTTTTTATGGTATTTTAATTTAGATATCAATCTATCCTTCATTCAATGGTTGTTATTTGAATGTCACTCAAGCCATAAGGATTATGTTTTGAACCGAATTTTAAAACAGAGGCCTCTCAAATATGAGAACCCATCTAGGGAATTTGTATAAACTTCCATTATATGATAAAAATCATTTAATTATTGTATTTTTATCCATTTTGGGATTTTTATTCTCATTACCATGTTTTAAATAGGATATTTTAAAGTCTGGTAAGGTGATGTGGTTTTCAATAAAATTTCTTTTTTAAGGGAAATTCATTTTATGATAAACTCTATATATTTTTTTAACATAAGTATATCTATTTTAAAAATAAATAAAGGTCATTTCAACTACATTGATGTTATTTTCAAAAAAAAATTATTAAAATCACTTAATGATTTCCATATGGACTATTTTTTGATAAAAATAACCTCTTTTGACTTTTTCATGTAAATATATATTTTCTACATCTTTTTCATTTTATATGAAACATTATGTCTTTGTTTTAATGAATCCTAAAATAAATTATTTTTTCCCTAGTATTCTAAAATATTTCTTATAAATTTTATTCAAAGTATCAAGGGTATTTTTTTACTTATAAAGCGATGTTATTTATAAATCTCTTGAAAAATGTTTTTCATATAAGCCAATATCCCTTGATATATCTTATTCTTGATCAAATATATTCATAAAATGATTCCATACACCTAATTTATCTCGATAGGTTATGTATTGAAATACTCTATCAAAGTAATTATCCATAAATACACTTGTATTGATTAATCTTTTTTGTGTATAACCTTAATATTTAATTCAATTCCTTTCCACTATAAATACCATATTCTTGATTCCTTTGATTGTATAGTGTTCACCTAGATTCCACACATCGATTGATTGGGAAAAATTATTATCTTAAACATATACCCTTTATCTATATGGTGTAAATATAATATGTATCATCTTTTTGATTGAATGGTGTTTACCTAGAAAGTAACTTGATGTCATTGGATAACCATTTATTTTCCATTGTTAAATCATGTTATGATTATTGATGGAATTATATCTATGGGTTCTTTATAATGTGTTTAATGAATCCCATTTTCTCTCCAAGATTCTCTATGCTATTAAAGTGAATGATTTTCATTTTGAAAGTTTTATAAAACCCATTTTATTTTAATTGGTTCTATATATTATTATAAGTGACTGATTTCATATGGTGCACAAATATATGAATTATGATATAGGTGGGACCTATATCTCCCACCATTGAATTTTGTAAAGGCTTATATCTCATGAGATAGAAATGTTATGTGAACGTGTTACCAAGTATTTAGGTTCACAAAGGGTGAGTGTGATGGTGTTTATCTCTACTCATAATTTTATGAGTGAATGGTTTGGTGGGTGTCTAGGTTAAAAAATATAAGAAATCCTACATTTATTATTATACCACTTATTTTCCCATTTTCCATGGATCATGTTTTATAATTTATGTTTATTGAATTATGTTTATAAACTCTTTTAATGTTAATTCATATGTCATAATTTATGATCCAAGATTTTCTGGGTACATATTTTCTTATATATCTTGATTATACATGTATTATCATCTTATGATCATTTATGATATTTGATTATTATCTCTTATTTTTACCTTTACTAGGAATTTATTCTCACCCCTTTCTTATATTTCCTTTTCCCTAGATTGTGGAGACAAGTATTATAAAATATGTGTCTAGAATGGTTAAGGAGATTTTTTGGGAGATGTTAAAGCCATGAAATAGACTAATAAATTGTTTATATAATGGGAAACTATCAATTATTTGAAAAATAAATGTGTTTTTCTAATTAATTGTTTTTCATAATTCTCTAAAAATTTAAACCTAAAATGTATTTGGAATGTATTTTATTGAAATTTATTATTTAAGTACTATAATTTCCATTAGGTTAGGTTTAGGGTGTCATATTCACACTCATAGTGTGCCTATAACTATCATTGGATCTCAAGACTACTCTAAATATGTTTTATTGGTTTTATCTATCTGGATCAAAGCCTTAATTCTTGATGTATTTCCTCCATGTTGAGCAATACTCATTGTCTTCCACTGCCCCCACTATTGGGTATTTATATCACTACTATATCCTCTATGGTAAGATGAATGTCAGATACTAGCTCCAGGTTTCCTTCTCCATCCTATCTCAAATCCTAGAGTCTAACCCATTCCAGGACTCCCAACTGTATGTGAGATCTTCTAAAAAAATCTCTCCAGATGATCCATCATCCCACATACTCAACACTCCATTGATGGTCGATCACAAAAATCTTGAATGTGTCTCTTATGACCACACTAAAAATATGTTAATGAAGGTCCACTATATAGTGGAATCCTTGAGTTTCTTCTCTAACTACCCAATTGGGTCTCCTCACTTCCCAGCTTCTGGCTACCCAGAGATCCACTGCTTGTCTCTCCTAAAACCATTTTTTGGCTTGGTATAGTCTTCTATTCCAAGTTATTATTAAATATTAATGTCTATTTCAATTTATATAAGAATTATTTCAACATGAATATTATTTCTGGTACCCATATAGCATGTCGTAAACCATCCTCAAATCACTACACTATAGTGATTTCACCTCCTACCATAGTTGGTGTTAAAGGAAAAAGGTCTGTGAACCTCCCAGTATAATCCATGACAAAGGTATATATTTATTGAAAGTTAAAAAACTTTCATTCTCAAGAGGCCCTTAGTATCTCTAGAAAAATTTACTTGAAAAATGTGTCCTCCAAGTCCTTACATATCATCCCCCCATACCTATTAACCCATACCTTCTTATCCTTCCAACACTTCATTGGTCCTATAAGAATATATGTCGCCAACTTCACCATCTACTCTAAGGTGACTTAATCTGATAAAAAATAGTCTGCAAAAACTCTATATAATAAAATGTTCCTATATTACACCCTCTACTTGGAACAAAAGAGGGTTCTAGAACTAAAACTCCCACAAGAAATTCACCTTTGACAACTCAACACCCAAAGCTCCCTATTCAATGCTCTGAATGACCCACAACACGATCTCCCTGAGCTTCTCTTCCAAACATGGCCCAAAATTCTCTACCCCCTTTAGAATAAAAATCTCTACCTATTGTAGTTTCCCTCCCTGATTCAGTGCCTCCAATGGTGGCTCATGCTCACCCCTTCCCTCAAGGGACTCATCTAGTTCATTCCCTAGAGATGCCACATATCCACCCTTCTGACACTCTAGTAGAGTTCATCTAGCTGTAATAACTCTAAGAACCAATTACCATGATCGACATAAATATAAAAATACTAATATCAAACATAGGGAAAAGTATAAAAGGTAATTCATCTCACTACCCTCACACTTCCCTACTTTACCCATTTCGTATATCGTCTCTCCTCATGGCCCATTGCCTGCCCATATCAGAATCAAGCACCACATATATAATATACATGTAGGACCATATTTCCATCTCATCTGGATTCACATACCTTGGATAGATGAGTAGAATTCAACTAAGAGACTATGAAGGAAAACACTTTTTAGTCTATTATTGACACTTTAAATCGTCCAACCTCTTTTCATTTCTAGAACCACTACCTTTCCCTATGTAGCTAGGTAGAAGGCCACCAAGATACTATATAAGAAAACATTGTTTTTTCTATTATTGACGCTTTAAAAAACTCACCCCTTTTTTATTCTAGGTTACAAGTAACAATCAAAATCACACACATATGTCATATGATACATAATTTCTTATCATGATGCATGACCACACTCTATTTTCTCTCATACCAAGAGTCCAAAATAAGGTAAATAACATCAAATACCAATAAATCCAAATCAATAGACTCAAATGTAAGTATTAAAACTTGAAAAACAATTACATTTTCCTTGATAACTTAGAATTCAGTTCATGTAGGTGATAGTGAGAAACGTAACATAACATCCGCCCCAAGTTTCAAAACATTCCTATGCTCTAGTCTACCATAATCCAAATAACAAACTGTTTTTTTAAATCCCACCTTTAATGCCACTTGGAAATCAGTCAAAATATATTACCACTTTATAATCTACCTTCCTAAACACTACTATGAAAATTACTAAGCACATTTTTGCTACTTTATAACACTAATAGTACTTTGATACCACTTTGTAACATTATTCTACACTAGTTCACATAAAAAATTTACTAAACTGATAGTATCCATGTGACCTTAGGTGTGCCTCCCTATATGTTAAAGTCTTATAACTATAATCAAGGTTCTATTGGGTGATTTCGAGTAGACTATACTCTATAGTGATAATAATAATAATAATAATAATTATTATTATTATATAGAAATGATAACTCAAACACCAAAGAATAAATTTTAAATGACAATAATACCATTCCAATATTACACCTTCAATATACCAAATAATATCTACATTTTATTCCTATCATAAAAAGTAATCAAGATCTTTTATGGGACAATCATATATGTACATGAAAAAAACAACCCAAAATATCACCATCCCAAAATATCACCATCCCAACATCGAGGAACCACATGACCCATCATCTAGAAGTAATTCCATCAAGCCCTTGAACCCTTTTCACGCCCCTACTTACTAATCCCCACACATCAAGCATGATCCCATTCTGGTACTCAAAACCCTAAAGTATGCATTCACCCTTAAGGTCTTGTACAAGGTGTGAGTATAAACATAGTAGACCACAACCAATGGTATCCCTATATTACATCCATACATATTCTTGTGTATGAAAAAAAAGACAAATATATGGAATCCAACACATATCACAAAACTAACTCCACTTATGCTCTGAATCCACAAGTGATATTTTACCTACCTCGATAATGATGAAGTGGAATGATACATCCACAATATGTTACAAAAAAATAGTACTCATCCTTATAACTATTTCCATATCACATGGTATCACATTCTAACACAATCACATACACTACATGGAACCACCTACCAACATTCCCATATAATCCTTTATAGACAACTTGAAATCCCAAATGTATGCCTAAAATTCATATCACATGTCCCATAGAATATTTCTTCACTCAACCAATCACTGTCTTAACAGCCCAATGAATCCAAGTCATAATTATACTAATCCTTCAATAATTTTGGCTCAATGTCCCCAACATAAATGGTGATCCTCATCTCCCATTTAATGGTCTCACACACCATCATTTGTGGCCTTCTATAGTCAGCACCTCATTTTTACTAATGGTCTATACCATCCCCTATTTTTTTTAATCTACAGAGGCCTCCACCAACAGTGAGTGGTCAACACCACCTCACTACACCCTATTATGTGTTCACACAACACTAGAGACACCATCGAACAACCATAGAAATAATCATCACTAAAAATCCTAGTACACACCACTATAGAATCCCCACCACCACCTATAAACCATGTCTCCCAACCATATAAATGGTCAACATCATCCACCTCATCTTAACAGACCATTTCACCTCACTTATAGTTACCTACATCACCCATAGTCACGTGATACATTCCCAACATGTTCCCAAAAAACAAACTCAACCATAAAACCATTAAAATAATTTAAATACCCAAATTCATAATGAAAAACTAACCATAGAGTCATAAATCACACCTATAATGACATATTAGGATCAATATTACCCTTTCACACATGATACAACCCATCGATACCTCCTAGGAACGAAAAATACTAAAATAAATTCATAATTAGTCTCACCTATTCCACCCCACTCATTCCCATTTATCATGAATCACATAACACCCATATAAATTTAATATAAAACTAGGAACTACCTACCATATGATTGTGGATGCCTACTCATCGAATAACAATCCCTGATTCAATCCCAAATAGTATTAATCTGAAAAGTAGATTCAAACACTAAAAATACTTTATAATGTCCATAAAAGGTGCAATACCTCATGTAGGTAATAAAATTCAAGGAATGATGGATACAAAGTGTTAACCTTACCCCAGGATGCCTCTTTCTTCTGAAAACACCAATATTTGGCAGGAAATTAGTGAGATTTCTCACTTAGAACCAAAAATGAAGGAGGGAAGGGATGTCCATTGTTTTTTTCCAAATGGCCTCACACTTCTCCCCTTATTTGATTATTAAACAAATAAATTTTCTATTTTTATTCTCTAGTATCATGATTCATGGTGTGAAATACATGTTTATTCCATGAATTTTTGGGATTGGAGACCTCCCTCTATCTAGCTCTTCCATGATGTGACACCTATTATCATGGATAAAATGGTTTTAGTCTATATTATTTAAGTTTTAGACCAACTTAATCCTCATAAACCTTTTCCTAGGTCACTCTTGACACCCAAAATATTTAAAACTATAAAAAATACATTGGTTCAAAAAAAATTAAATAGTTTCTCACCTTTAATGAAGTATGGGATTTCATATTGTCATAGTTTCATTTCCCTGACATCTTTAGGGAATAAAGTGAAGGGAGTTGACTATGTGGTGTGATAATGGGTCTGCAGAATCCAAAATTCCTCATAACTCAATCAACATGATTCCACTCAACTATGTGAAAATGAATAAAAGGAAAAATTCATGTCTTGGCAAGAATCATCATTATATAGTAAAGTTAATGACTATGGAGAACATGCCCAAAATATGGAATCCAAGAAACATAGAATAAAAAAAGAAACCACTTACAACATACAATAATAATTTAAGAATCTAATTGATAATCATGTACATCATCCGTATGAAGACTTCACAACTTAAGTCTTTAAGTGTGGACATCATATCAAATAGTATTTTAATATCTATAGACCTAACTCCACTATTATATAACATTTTTTTAGCTATAGTTTCATAATAAAAATTTTCAAATTTTAATTTCACAAAATAAGGATGGATAAACATACCATCTTCCACACATGGAGTCCTAATAAATATCCATTAGCAATGGTGCACAAACATGAAGACCAAAGTAATGGATGTTCTCCCATACCCACATATAAATAAGGATATCACATCTCATAATATATATCTTATTGATCTGACTTGCACTGTATATCCCTTTTTTATGTATAAGAAATAAAATTATAGCCCCATTTATACCTTTATTTTTTATAGGTTCTAAGGTAAAGTTAAATATATCATATGGATAAATTTTTTATAATCATAAAAAAAACATTATTCCAATAAGTCTCAAAATATATCTATGTGAAAATATTATTAGAATGGTCTCATTAGCCTCATCATCAAAATGGGTGATGTTATCATCTATCTATGACATGCATAGATTATTATCAATGATATAACTACTATCATCTTTGAACTCAATGACTAGTGTCCTCTAAACTAAATCAAACTAATCACCTGCAACTCATCTTTCCATGGTCGCACCCTCGATGGGGAGGCCTAACATAAGGGACATGTCCTTAAGAATAATCATCATCTCTCTCTCTTCAATAGATGAAAAAAATGTATCTCAGACCTCCATCTCTATATAAGGGTTTTAATTAGTTAGTGATTTATAATGGTAAACTCATGCATCACTATAAAAAAAACCATTCACAACAAAGATGAGGGACAGTGGAAGGTGGTGGTGAAAGGTGATGGGAGTGGTCTGTTCTCTGTATGATCAAACGAAGAACTTGACAACTCTCTTAGACAAGATGAGAAATATGTATGTCCTAGAAGGTGATAAAATTAACATATATTATATCTACATTTGATATATTTGTTACTATTTCTAGATTATGTTATATATTTTCTAAAATAATTTTTTAGTAAATGTAAATAGAAATATGAGATACAAAGTTAACATTCATAATGAAACATAAGGAAGTTCCCATTGGATTGTGGTTGTATTTATTATCAGTAAGGTTTTATTAGTAAATTTAATATGAAATCAACATGGGTGATGTAGGAAGCCCAAATACAATAAAATTTAGGCACCCCACATGAAACAAGCATGAGTACAATAATTTTTTCATGTGGGATGCCTAAATTTTATTGTATTTAGGCTTCCTCTATCACCCACCTTGATTACATACTGAATTTACTTATAAAACCTTACTGATAATAAATACAATCACAATTCAATGGTAACTTACTAAGATTGTATTTATTATCAGTAAAGTTTTCTAAGTAAATTCAATATTTAATCAAGATGGGTGATGGAGGAAGCCAAAATACAATGAAATTTAGGCATCCAACATAAAACAAGCATAAATATAATAATTTTTTTACATTGTAATGATAAAATACATAAATAAAATCAATGAGGATGAAAAGTGGAGCTCATTCTTTCCATGTTGGGATATTTTTTATGAGTACATATGAACTCTCCTTTCATGAGGTTTAAAAATCTATTATTACCTAACTCTAATGTAGTGTTAGTGGTTACCTTAGTTTTTCTCTAAGAGAGAAGTGCATAAAAATTTCTTTTCACTTTTAAAGTAGAGGAAATGGTTTCTTTGAGTTTGGGTTCATGATTTTAAAGACAAAGAAAACAATTAAATAAGGATTTAAAAATAATTAATGAGAAGGTGATTGGGTTAGGGTTATATTTCCACTAATAATCTTATCATATTACTAAAATGGATTTCACTTATTTAACCTAATAATTTATTAGTGCAATATTCCATGATTGATTCATATAAACACATTAGGTTGAATGATATTGTAGATATTTACTTAATAGTGATTACTACTTCGTCAACCTCCATTATTATGTGTGTGATAATTTAGTATACTACTTCAAAACTATCAAGGAAAAACCCCATTCTGTTGTTGACATCCCAAAACAACCAGAGATTAATTCACTACCCTCACACACATTCTAATTTTTCAAGAAACTCACCTCTTGATGTAACCTATTCATTCAATGTGTTATGCACTATGAGGATGGAGATTATAAATTTTCAACTTAATCAGTAATGGAGAAAAAAATTTAAACCCTAAAAAAAATTTCATTTAGGGAATTAAATATTCATTGATAAATAAAATCATTTATCAAAAAAATTATTTATCTAATTAAGTATGAGGACTCAAAAATTATAATTAAAACCCTTCCCTTACCTAATCACTAAAAATACACCCCTATGTTCAAGGGGAAACATAGAATAAAGAGTACTGATAAGACATTACCAACTAAGAAAGTAGAAAATAAAGAAAATAAGTAATAGTATATTCTCTAGCATGAAAGTGTGACTTAAGTATTGATCACTCCAAAGTCTCTTATATAATGTTTGAACATTTTATTTATAAGAACAGGGTTTCTTATCCTTAGGTTTGGTCAAAACCTATGTGATATTCTCTCTTTTAAATTTAGAAATATTTTTTATTTATCACAACTTTAAATCTAAATCATGATTTGATCTTTCATGTAATCTATGGCCTTCCTTCATGGGTGTCAACAAAACTAGTATTCATGTTTAGATATATGTGTAATACTTAAATTGGTTGTATAAATGATAACATGGTATCATAAAGATTTTTCTTGAAGTTTTTATGAGTTACCTTGAGGATTTCATGTGAATTTTACCCAATCATCATAAGTTTTTTTTGGGGAAGTGTTGGAACAAACATGAGTTGGAAAAGGCATGGATCGATTGTGATGTTCAAGTGACCACATGATACAAAAGTGAATATGTGGTAGACTTAGTGTGTGGTCTATTAGATGGTAATATAGTAGCTTTATGAAATTTTATAATTTTCAATAATAGCCAATGGATTTCTTCTTTCACTAGGTGGGTGATAGGCATAGTCGATTGAAATGAACTTGTGGTTAGTTGATCGACCATATAAAAAACAAGTGATTGTATGGAAGAATACATTGTGTGGTTGATTGGGTAATTGTGGTTGATTGAAATGAAAGTATGATGGGTTGAGCTATATAGTCAATTTTAGATTTTTTATTGAGTAAAAAGGACCTCTTTCTGTGTTATATAAATTAGACACATGAAAAACAAGTCACCACGTGGTAGTTCAATGTGTTGTCGCATGGAGACTTTATGCAAGTTTCAGTTATGGCTGATATTCTACAACAACATCAAAATTATTAGGTCTTCTTTGATTTCTCTGAAATACCTTTTAGTTTCATAAAAAACATAAAAATGTTCATTATTAAGTACATAATTTATTATAATAATTCCAAAATCAAATAAGATATTAAACCTCAATATGTAATCCATTTTCTCACTAAAACCCAAAATACTTCTATAATTTAAGCATTTGAAAATTAGTCAATAAATGATACAATGGTGGGATAAAAACAAGAAAATATCTCAATAAAATATATAAAAGTATTTAATCTTTCAATTACCCCACACTTAAACCTTGGACTCCAAAAAAGTAAATTTAAAAAATATTACCGAAGAAAACAATTAAAATATCGAGACAATGTGGGTACTTATTTTAACACCATATACCTTAACTAAACATGCCTCCTAAATGTTCTTGTTCCCATTTTCTTTATTAAGTTCATTAAATTAATTCCCACAAAATTCATCCCATCATACACACTTATACATTCCTTTCTAGAATATTCCTCTCAATGACTAAGTATGGTTTTTAATCAAGGTTTTTCCCACTCGAATTTTATAAATGTTTCACAATAATATTCATTAATTAATTCATCTAAAACCAATTATTCAATTATTTTTCAAATCATGGGGACTTAATTGAGGTTTCTTGGGGGCTAAAAAGTTTAATATATATTAATATAAAACTCTTGAGGATGAATGAGGATGATTGGATATAAAATGAAGCTCAATGATTGATTTTTAGTATAATTTTAGAATGGATTCTCCACTAAATTCCTTTTCAACCAAATCAACTTCACTTATTTGAATTCTCTAGGGATAACCCACCCATTTAATAAATTTAGTATTAACATAATTTCCTTTCTCTATTTCTTTCATCAGGTCTTTTTTTTTACTTTGGTTTTTCCCTTGAAGGTGGAGAGGGACTCTGAATATTATTCTTGGTGGTGTGATTTCTTCTTAACCCCAGATTAGGAATCATTTTCTTTACTTTTGATGAACTATGGGGCCTTTTTCCCATAACTTTAGTATTTCTCTTCAAATGGTTCCTACTAGAAAACATCTTTACATCAGATTAAATAGTAAATTTTAGCCTTAAATAAACATCAGTCAATCTCCTAGATCCTATCCAAATTCATGGGCAGTCCATCCTATTTGGAACTTTAGTAGAAGTATAAATTTCTTCCCTATTTCTCTCTTTTTTAGTAGCATTGTTTCAAATTATATATATATATATACATATATCTTTATAATCATATTTTTTAGGTAACTATAAGAACCTTTTCTCTTCAAAATAGGGGGACTATAATTTCTATCCTTGGATGATATCAAGAACATATTTCCATTAGTACCATCAAAATTTTTCTCCCATAATAGCATCATAAAAGTTGTTGTAAATTATTCTTTATATTCACCACGTTTTTTTCAAATGGATTTTCCAACCTCCTTTTCTCTTCCCCGGAACTTGAGTTCAACATAGATCATGAAAAATATATTGTTAGGCCTAAAAAGAGATTATTACTAAAAGTGGATTTTCATTTAAAATAATTCCTCAATCATTTATATCGCAAGGTCCTAGAATGATATATAGTTTTGACTAGATTACTCAGTAAGTTATTTTTATTCAAGAATGTCTTTGTTCTATCAAAAAATAGGAATTGTATGGAATATGTAAAAATTAGTTCAAAAGTCTCTCGGGTAAGTGGTTAAAAATATAGGACAATATTCCATGACCTGAGTTTCAAAAATCAATGGGTATTTCATGAAATACCATTACATAAAATTAGGAAAATATTCATTTAATCATTAATATAAGGTGAGATAATAGGTAAAACTAGTTTCTCAATATTTTCTTGGATTCAAAGGCTATGATAGTGTTTCGGTTAAGCTCACAGGTTTCAAATACTCACTGAAATTTAAAAAGATAAGACATTTTTAAAAAAAATTAAACTACAAAGGATTAATCCACCATGATTAATTGATGTAGTAACCTCAATTAATTATAACTAATTTATCATGTTAGATGATTTTAAATATAATTAAAGTTAGGAAAAAATTATAAGGATTGTTAAAACCTAATTTTATTCATTGATAAACTTTTTGGAGGATTGTGATCTCCTCCATTGGTTCTTGGGGTAGATTACTATGTTTATTCTATAGCCTATGTCCATTAATAGGTAATATGTTATGGTTACCTTATTTCAAGTCCTTTAAAACACAAAAATGGGATACATTAGTAACAATTAAAGGACCTTCTACTATGGAATGAATTTTACTTCACATCAGCTTCATCATTGATTTGAATAGCAGCACTTTGTCTCTAGGTTGTAGGTCCTTTTGTAAAAATAACATTCCATGGTACACTTGAGTAATTTTTTTTAGATTTAAAAAAATTCAATTACCACTCTCCATATTTCATCCACATCTCATGGCTTCAATTTCTTCACTTTTACATATTTATCTAATTCAAGATTCACTTATTTAACATCCTAATATGTAATGTGTTCTATTTCTATATGGATATTACAGCCTTTCCCATAAATAAATCTGTAGGGGATCATTCATATAGGTATCTTATAATATATCTTGTAATAATAAATATTGTGTTACAACATATGTATCTGGTTAGAGAAATATGGAAATAGTGGGGGTGAATTGACTTTTAAAATATTAAATCAAAATAAAAAATGGAAAATTTAAAATTAGAAAAATTTAAAAATAATTGAGAAAGAAATTGATTGAGAGATAGTTAATAAATTCAATTAGAGTTATAAAGATTGTATCAAAGTAAATTTATCATGACAAGGATTAAATGGAATTTATTCGAGTATGTGAATTGATGTAAAATGATGAAAAGTGATAAAGTATATAAAATAGAGAACACAATTTGATAAGGATTTCATCAATAACAGACAATGTACACTTATATCTCAACCCCTCAATTAGAGAGATATGTCTTAACAAGACATTACCTTGTTTTTAACAAAAAAATCAAGAACAAAATTCCCTTGGTCTTAATGAAGACCCAAGAACCAAACATTCATTGGTTTTAACAAAAACCCAAGAACCAAACTTTCCTTAGCTTTAACATAATCCCAGGAACCAAAACTTTTCTTGGTTTTAATAGAAACTCAAGAACCAAAGGTAGAATTTTGGATGAGAATATATTAATTTCTAGGAAAACATTTGTTATAATTTCATTCATAAATCTCTCAAGAAGGATGGATAAAATTGAGAGAGAAAGAGAGAGACAAAAGTGGGAGCCTTTAAAATTTGGAAATTTTGGTTGGCTCTTTGATAAGGGGGCTTGAATACTTCCAGTGATTCAACATCATTTCCATGAGAAAATTGTTTCATAAGTTTGTTTTTAAGATCAAATAACCCATGTCCTTTATTTATATCATTCAAAACCTTTAAAAATTTATATAATTTTTGGGGAGTAATAAACCCATTTAAAATAAAATTGAAATAATTTTACCAATAATAAAATTAACTAATCCATAAACATGTATTCCACCACACCTGGGTGTAAGATAATAAGTAGTTTTTTCTCCCAAAATTACTAGCACCACACACTTTCTCTATCCATCTTGGAAAGACAACCTACCTATCCATGATGCAATGTCCACTATTCCGTTATTATAACACCCTGAGATTTTAAAATAAGAAAATTGTATTTGATAGCATAAAAGACACACAACAGTGAACTTAGATGAGAATGTAACCCCCCTAGACTTTAATATATATTTATTTTTAAATAAATTTAATCTCTTTTATTTATTAAGATACATGCAACCCTGAGATTCTTATGTTCGATAGTGTATTTAACACACATCATTGAGCTTAAATGACCCACAATATATATTACAATTATAACATAGCTCTTAAATTGGCTAGTATGAGTAGTACTAACTACTTAATTACATAAAAACTTGTATAAAATATATTTTATGACTATATTTAATCTTTATAACTTCTATTATCTATAATTCTATATTTTTTTATCCTTTTTCTATGAAAAATAATTGGTGTAATGGATTATTTAAAAAAAATACAAGTGTGTTACCCACCTCACTAAAAAAGGCCACCCCCTCTACTCCTCTCTTCACACCTTCAAAATCCATTGATTCAGCCAATAAATTACAAAATAATCTATATAATTCCCTCATATAATTATATAATACTTATTTTGTGCTTAAATACAGGCAAGCATGGTCTTTGGTTCAAACCAAAAGAAGTTACCTGAAGAAGAAGTAACATTATTCAACAAGTGTTTTTATTTTATTTCTTCCTCCACCTCCGTAAACTATTATTAAAACAAGATTATATAATAAAATAATTATATTAAATATAATGATATTTTATTATGTGAATTTTATAGCCCAAATACTTATCTTATTCCCTAAAATGGGTTATGAAATAATCATTTGTGTGTATGAAAGACAACCGTCTCACAAACCGGTCTCATTGGTTTTTCCATTACCATGTGTCACAGTTGAGTATGTGGATTAATAAAAATATATATATATAATATTTATAACATAAATATACATATTTATTCATTATATCATATATATACCTTTTTTACTTTCCATTCTAAAGGGGATACGATAACGTCGCCCATGTGTACGGTAGACTACCGCCTCATGAAATGATGTGATTCATTTACACTAACGCTTTACATGGAAAATGATAAGGATAAAGTTAATAAATATATATATGATATATGTGATATAATAATGATATTCATAAAATATTTATCATTTTGAAAATATAATATATCATTTTCTTTATTACCTTTTCACTCACTAAAATCTGATAATGTTGTTCGTGTATGTGTTGACTACCACCTTCATGAAGTGATATGACTCTCTATTTTCATCACCACACCACATGGATGATATATATATATAATTATATTAAAATAAATAATCTGTTATTTATGGTATTATTATCATTATATAAATATAATATATTTCTTACCTCTATTCCATAATGGTTATTAAAAAATAGAAATGTTACTTACGCGTATGTACGGCCTACCACCTCCATGTTCATAACGTACTTAGTTTTTACAAACAATATTTCATGATTGGTCTTAAAATTATAATTGATGTATAAATATGATAATTATTTCATTAATATTATTCTATATATGATATAACTATATTGTATTCATGAGAACCAGAACTTTCATAACAAAGGACGAATGAGAAAACAAGGCAATTAACACCTAAAATAATGAAGATAATGAAATATTATTAATTATCAGGTGATAATATGTTATAAAAGTATCATATATGATTTTATAAATATTAATATGGTTCTATAATAAGTTAATAACATATTTAAATCTAGTATTAAGTAGTTTAAATCATGTTCAATTAAAAAAGTATGAAGTAAGGGTTTTCTAGTCTCTCTTTTATTTTTGGGAGACATATGAAAATTCACCACTCATTTATCTTGTGTGGTGTATATAATAAAAATTTGACATGTTATATAAAAAATAAAACTTTTTTTCTTGATATTTAAAGTTTCATTTTATGTTATTCTTTAATGAGTAATACAATTAAAAATATTACTAAAGCAGTAAGGGGTTTTTTTCTCAGTATTCCTTCTTTGAGACTTATGTCATGTTATACACCTATATTATTTTATTAGGTGTATATATAGCCCCTTTGAAATGTAATATAATGAATTTATTTATTCTCAGGATATTATATGTTTTATTTAAGGTTATCCTTTCATGAAACATTCAATTTAAAGTTAACAAAGTTGTAAGAGTTTTACTTTACAAAATCATCATTTAATGAGATTGTCTATGATTAATTCTCTAATTTTGAAATATTATAATATATAACTCAATAATTCTCATGAATTTTATTCTCATATGTTTATTACTGATATTTTAAATTAATATTACCATTTTTTTACTCTTTTTATTTAAAATAATAGACACTTTTTTTCAAGAAAAATATTCTTTATTTCTCTCTTTGGTCAAAGACCCTTTTCTTCAAAAACCATGTTTTATAAAAATGATTTTAGTATTTTTAAAATTACATTTTTAATAATTTTTTACCCATGTTTGAAATTTTACAAAAAAAATTGATATATACCTTTATATATTTTTTCAAGAAATTCCCATTTTGATTTTACTGAAACAATGAAAGAAATATTTTTTTAATATGTGTGGAAGAAACAGAATTTCCCACCATTAGGACCATTATTTTTTTGTTTCTTCCTTTGTTAGTTTTCATGTTTATTTTAAAATAAAAGGATTTTCCAAATGCTTCATGTTTTAAAAATTGTTTTTCAAAATGGAAAAGATATTTTCCTCAAGAAATGTTTTAATTGATTTTAAAGATTATTTTATATGTTCCCAATTTTATTTTCAATGAAAAGGATTTTCATAATTTCTTTTTAATTTCTAGTTTTTTTTAATGTGATTTTAAAAATAAAAAAGTTATCTTATTAAAAATATCTTTAAGGATCTTTTAATGGTATTTCCATTAATCAATGTAAATAACCCTTGTTGTTACTTATTCTCCAATGGAGATATTTTTTATTGATGCCATCCAAATTATTTCTATGGATGGATTAAGATTGTTTAAAAGAGATTGTTATGGAACCTGTTTCCTTTCTATAGGATAATCATGTTTCAAAGAGATTTTTATAAAACCTATTTCTTTTCCATGGGTTAATCATGTTTTAAAGATATGATTACGGAACCAGTTTATTTTATACAAGTTAATCATGTTTCAAAGAGATTTATATTGATACCATTTCTTTTATATGGTTTAATAAAGTTATGAAAGGAATAATGGTTTTTTATTAATTTTACTATTATGTCAAATCAATATGTAATTTATTTGTGGTTCTTAGACATTACATATAATGGTTGTTCCCAGATAGCATCAGGTGATCCCATCATATCTTATATGATGGGTGCACCTAGATTATGTTATGTGATCCTGATATAACTTATATTATTGTTGTCCCCATATAGCACTCCAATTCATTAGGTAGTGATTATGTAATCTAGAGAATCATATTGAATGTTGGTCATATGTTTATTCAAATTTTAAGGGTTATATAAGGATTTTACTATGATGATGTTCATGTTGGAACCAAGGCTTCTCATAGTAGAAAATAGAGTGTGATTTATGTTTATTTTCAATCCACACTAGGGTTGCTTAGGTAGTTTTCAAGATAATAGATCTTATAGTGAAAATTAATTCAGTGTTTATTGTAATTTCTTTTCCTAATGGTTTCCAAATTTTTGGAGCTCAAAATTAGGAGAAAGGATAAAGCTTTGTGAAAGTAGTATTTCTAGGATTTACTATTCATAAATATGTTAAAGGAATGAATCTCATGAAGATTAGGTTTTGTGAAGGTTGGTTTTTGTGAAAGTTGGGTTTTCACAAAGGTATGGATCATTGTGAATTCATGATGGGAATACGGTGTTCCTACAACTACGATAAGATTTGTGAATGCACAATGGGGTGATGGTAAATCTACATGACAAAAATAAGGTTCAAAAAGGATTAAAATTACATTAGATATTATCTAAGACTATGAGATTCGTGAACATGAATATTTAGGTTTGTGAAAAAAAGTTGGTGAGCTCAAGAGCTTCATGAAAATAAATGCCTAAAATAGGCATCCACCCCTCATTTGAAATCAAGAAGAGAATTGGAGAAAAGTATAAATCAATATAAATTTGTGAAGGTTGGGAGATTCATGAATCCGGAATTATTTGTGATCTTGATCATATCAAAAAGGATGGTTAAGTATCAACTAATTCTAAGGATTTTCAGAAGACTTAGTTTCCTATGAAGGTAGGGAGCTTCATGAAGGTTCAGAGCATCGTGAAAGTGTGTGGGATTATGAATGATGGTATTTATTTTAAACATAAAGGATGTTTCATGAAGGATGGGATCTTTGTGAATAGTAGCGTTGAACATCTAGTTTATGTGAACAATGATTTAAAGTGCATCAGCTGAGGACTATAGTGCAAACAAAGTCTTGTTCTAATCAAGGAAAAAGTATTAAATTACTAATCTACTAATAAAACCATCAAGTCATTAAACTGAGTAGGAATTCACCCAAGGTAGTGAGATAGGGGGATTTGATAGAAGTATTTTGGGGGAGGTAGTATGTTTTTCATAAAATTATTTTAAAGGAAGTGTGCCTAGAATAAAGTGGTTGTGTCTGGTCTTTTATACTCCACAATAACTATTGAATTTTACTAGACTTTGGTATGACTAACACACTATCATCATATGCTAATTGGACTAGCCTATAGTGGTGAAAAAAGTAAAATTGTTCTATTTTATCTCTACATATGAATGTTTAATAACTGTAAAATTCCATCAGATAGGTTTTAAAAGATCCTACTAATGTTGAAATAATATTCATCATTTAAAAGAAATATTTGACACCCTGATTCTACCCTCTCCTCTCAAGGTGTTCTAGGGTCCTGAAAGTGGTATTAGAGTGTAGAGGTTTTTAGTGTTAAATCTATCCTCTATTTTTTCATGGACAATTCAGTGAATGTCAAGAGATTCCCCCAATTTTATGGAATAAACATCAAATTTTGGAAGAATAGGATGATATCCCATCTGTGATCCCTTGGGATGGATGTTATCATTGCCACAGCTCAAGGGATTTAGGTCAGTGGTACAATAGGTCTTTCTATGAGTGAAATAGATAGTAAAATTCTTGGTAGAGATGAAAAAGGAAATAATACATTTACTTTGGATCTATCTGGTCAAATATATTTTAAGGTTATGAATTTCACTTTCCAATTCTGTGTAGGATAAACTATAAAATATATAATAATGTGATAAAAATGTGAAAGAGTCCAAACTCCAAGTGGCTCACAATAAGTTTGATGATCTGAAAATGAATTCATGTAAAAATGGAGATATCTTTTTTAAATAAATTATTGAATTTTTTGATCTATTCATGGACTCAGTGAATAAATTAAATTTATTAACATTGTAAAGAAAATATTGAGAAGGCTTTCACCATAGTATAATCTAAAAGTGTTAACCCATAAGAAAAAATATTTTTTCTAAACATTCTCTTGATGATCTACTAAGTATTATTGTGGCATATAAAATAAGATTCAAACTAAAAGAAAAAAAAATTCATGAAATCAATTAAATGGATTTAAAATACATGGAAAATCTTGAAATTTCCAATGGTATTGATAATGTAGAATATGTGGATGATGAATTTATTTCTATTATTACTAGAAAATTCAACAGAAAAAAATAAAGATTTGAAGGCAAACTTCCCTTGGCTTACTTTCAATGTGTTAAAGTAGGGTACATTACTACTCGATGCCCATGTAAATTTGATTGTGTAGAAATTGAAGATAAAATAATTAAGAAGCCTCAGAATAGATTCCCTAATAATAGAGAATTAAAATAAATAAATAAGTTATAGATAAAGATCTTAATATAAAAATAATAACAATATTATAATTACTTTTTAGAGGTTGTAGTATCTGAGTTTAAATCTAAACTCAAAGTGTCCATGATGGTTATAATTGAAAAGGTATAACCTAAAAAATATGAATATAATCAATTGGTTAGTGTTGTTTATATCAAGGTGGATCTTAAAGGTTCTCTTGATGACCTTGAAATTTAAATAAAGAAACATAGAAATATGGGAGATATGTTGAAAAAGACATCAGAGTATGTTGATCAGCTTGAAGTGTAAACTGATCAACTAGAATGAGATATGGAAGAACATTTAACAACTCTTGAAATTAAAAAAAAGGTTGGGGAGTTTAAACTTGGGATTTATGATTGTTAAAAAGGAATCAATGACCTTACATCTATATTTAAGTAAAGTTTAAGATATTGAATGGACATGAATAAAAATTTATTACTCTAGGGAGTAAACTAGAAACTAAATCAAAATCAAGGAAAACAATGAAGAAATTATAGTTTGGAATATTCTCAGTTTAATATATATTAGAAAGGGATAAATACGGTCATAAAGGATTAGAGAAGGCCTTGATTAATCAAACATTCATTTGAATGGGAAAAATTTTAATTGGATATGTTGTAGAAATATCAAAGGATGGAAATGGAATGATCCAAAATAAAGGGAAGAAGAAAGTTGGACATATCAAAAAGGCTTATAATGTCCTAACAAAGAAATATTGAAACCAAATAGAAAATATAGGTGAAAATAATCCTCAAATATCTATATAGTATCTCCAATAAAATAAATATACAAAATAAGGGTACATGCAGAGGAATGGAAGTGAGAATATTTTTTCCCTTATGAAGTGTCAATTTTGTAGCTTTTTGGGCCATACCATTTATTACTATGAAGTGGAAAGAAGATACCTAAATTGGGAAGATACTATAAATAAGAAAAAGAATGAAACCATATCCTACATCATATAAAAGAAATAGTTTCTATGTGTTACTATTTTCATAGTTCTAACTATGGTCATATATCTATTTATTTTAGGAAAAGGAAACATCGAAACAATAACTACAGAACTTATAGGCAATTCAATACCCATCAATCTCACATAATTAATATTTAAAATTGGTATTATCTAATAGAAAAAGAATATGATTATAATAAACCCATTAATATTGAAAATATATTGGAAAGTCCATCTTGGGACTCTACTCAACTAGGTATCTCATAGAAGGAAAAGAGAAAAATGATAAAGCTAATCTTATAGAAATAGCCCTCAAGTCCACAAAGAACATTAGAACCTAGATTATTGACATTGTATTCTCATAAAAAATTATACTAAATGTATATTTTTTAAATAATGTTAATAAATATTTCGATAGAATAGTGATATTTGGTAACTAAAGTTCTTTAAAGATCAATGGAAGTGGAAATAAAGAACCAGAAAATGAGGAGTTAAGGAAAACGAAAGTTCTCTATATATACAGGTTGCATTACAATCTTATGAGTGTGAGTCAACTCTATGAATCAGGACTGGTAGTGAAATTTAATCATAAGGGGTGTAGTATCAAAGTAAAGATAGGTAATTCTCTCATGAAAGGATTCACAATAGATGGAAATTTATACTAGGTTGACAGTAAAGAGAACATTTATTATATAACTATTAAAGAAGAAAAAAAACTAGGGGCACTAGATTTTGGGTCCCATTAATCAATAGATCATGGAATACATATCTAATAGTAATATAGTTTTTGAAATTATCAATCTGAATCATGATCAATAAAAGACATTTTATTCATGAATGTGATGAAATATGGTTGGGAGTTCATATCGTCTAAAGAAAAAAATGACATCGAATAGTCTTAATCTCAACCACACAAATTTATGTGGTCCAATGAATGTTGTTGGAAAATATAAAGAGTTTAACTTCATTATATTTATTGATTATTATACTAGAATGACTTTTGTGGTGTTTATATAGAGGAAATGGTAGGTTCTTGATTACATGAAGAGTTATCATCAAAGAGGTGAGAATGAAAATGGTTGCACAATCAAGATTCTACGGTTTGAAAATGGAGTAAAATACACATCCATTAAATTTAAAAATTATCTTGGAAAACATGGGATAAATCATCAGGTTTATATGGTGATAACCCCTTGACATAATAGGTCCATTGAATGAAGAAATTCATAGTTAAAAAATGTGGCTAGAACTATGATGATTGAGAGTTGTGTTTCTCATCATTTCCAGAAATAGGATGTTCAAGTAGTGGTGCACACTAAAAATAAAATAAGTATTTTTATAGGTGAAACAAGGACACTATATGAGATATAAAATAGAAGTAATCCCTCTATGAATTATTTTCATGTTTTTTGGAGTAAATTTTGTATTCAAAACAAATAAGGAAATTAAGAAAGTGTGGTGATGTTCTAGATGATGGAATATTCCATGGATGTTTAATGAAGAGTAAAGCCTACAAATGTTAAAATAGTTGTCTTAAAAATATTTTGAAAACGAATGATGTAAAGATCATTTAGTATAAAAACATAAATAACTTTATGATATCATATGTTGATATGATTTAATATTAAGAATAAAGTGAAAAAATGTATATATTAAAATTAAAAAATAGTGGAAGGCTTGCAAAAAATTTTGGGGATCACAAAATAATGATGATTCATAAGAAGAATCAGAAGAGGAAACCAATACTAAAGAAACTTCATAATAACCTCATAATAGAAATATAAATGAAGAAATTTATCAATCCTGTATCATTGGGGATAGGACCATACCTACATTGATAAGGATAATGATGAATGAGTCACATTATTCCTTCATATAAATTGTGGAACCAACATCGTTTGAAGAAGCAGTGTAGGATGAATAATGGCTTAAGGCCATGAATGAAGAATTGTATTAGACTAACATGAACCATACATGGAATCTTGTTAAGAGACTTGAAAATAATAGTGTGTTTGTAACAAATTGTATCTTTAAAATTATTATGATCATGGAAATGTGATCAACAACAAGGAACACTTGGTTTGTAAAGGATATGCATAGATTGAAGAGATTGATGTTGAAGAAACTTTTGCTTCATTATCTTGACCAGAGTTGATCAGGCTCTTTCTTTTCATTTCAATTCAAATAGGGTACAAATTTTATCATATAGATGTGAAAATAGCATTCTTAAATGGTGTTCTTGAAGATTAATTCTATATTGAAAAACTAATATGATTTCTAATGAAAAATGATGATATGGATCTTTGTAGTTTAAAGAAGGCTCTCTCTAGTCTAAAGTAGGCACCAAAATCATGGTATTCTCAACTAGATGCTTATCTAAAAAGATAAAACATAAAATAGTATGTGTCGACCATAATCTCTATGGGAATAATTCTCAAAAATATCAATTTTTGGTTCTTTTTTATGTGAATGATATTATTTTCGGTGGAATCAAGTAGGGATCAGTGGAATAATTTTAAAATCACATGATATTTGAATTTTAAATTTTTATAATTGGTTAACTCATATACTTTTTGGGTTTATAGGTGGTTTAAAATAGGATTAAACCTTAATTTTTCAAGAAAAATATGAAAGAGAGTTATTGAATAAATTCAATATCCATGATTTGAAACCAATGTCAGTTATGATTGTGGTTGGAACAAAACATGGAAATCATGAGGATAGAAAATATGTGTATCCCACCTTGCATAGTTGGATCATTGGAAGATTATTTTACTTGACTAAAACACATCCATATATCATCTTTAAAACATTTTTAGCTGATCACTTACAATGTAATATGAAGGAATAGAATTCTTAAGCCATTAAAATAATCATAAGGTATATTCAAGGTACTCTCAATTTTGGATTATACTTTGCAGTAGGATGAGATGATGAACTATCATCATTTTATGATGATGACTGAGCTAGATATGTGTTGGATATAAATTCCATAAATGGGGGAAAATTTTTCATTAAAATCAAATGTGTGGGATGGTTGAGTAAGAAACAATAAATAACTTCTCTTATTATGGATGAAGAATACTATATCTCTGAAGAAAAAAAAGCATGCACTCATATTTTTTGGATGAAGCAACAACTGAATGATATTGTTAATGATGTGAAATAAATGATGGTGATTCACTATGTCAACAAGATCATGATAAATATTATAAAGAATCTGGTTCATAAATCCCATACCAAACATATTAATTTTAGATATCACTTCACTAAATAAAAAGTTTAAAATATGTGATTAAAATAGATCATGTTGGAACTGATGACTGAGTGGTTGATATTTTAGAAAATCTATTAGGAGAACATATGTTCTAGAAACATTGGTTGAAACATTGTGTACTGCAACCACCTAATGCATGAGGAGGTTATGGTTTCTACCCTATCCATATTTTTATTAACTTTTTAATATTTTTTTGGATGTGATGTCAGTATATGTGGGAGATATGATCTATGGGTGATTTTTTATCACTAAAAGTACAAATATAGTTTCTTTGGGTTTATTTGAAAAGGGATAGATAAGTTATATTCAATGGTGGATGTTGGTTGCAGTTTTGGTTGGTGGTATATCAAGTCATGAAACTCTCTTTTACCACTCTTTTTTGACACTAATTTTTTCCATAAATACATAGAGTGAGAGATGAGTTATTTCACATCAATTATGTTTTTGGTTAGGGATGGTTCTTCATTTAATTTATTTATATATTTCCAATAAACACAAAGGGAGACATTGTTGGAACCAAGTATTTTCATAGCTATAAATAGATTTTATTTTATGTTTTTTGTAAATCCACACTAGGTTTTATCAAGTATTTTCAAAGATAAGATATCTTATAGTTTATATGGATTCAATGTTGAAGGTGACATATTTTTCCAGTGTTTAACAAAAAAAATTAGCTCAAAATTGAGAGGAAGTATAAAGCTTCATGAAAGGTGGATTTCCTATATTTACACTAAATTAATATAATAAATGAATGGTTTTTTTGAATATTGGGTTTTGAAAATGTTTTTTTTTATGAATTTTGGGTTTTCATGAAGGTATGGAGCATTTTGAACATGTGACATAAAGATGGTGTTCTCGTGACTATGAGAAGCTTTAAGAATTCATGATGGGGTAATGGTAAATCTACATGACTATGATAAGGTTCACAAATGGGTAAAATTTAACTGGAGATTTGAGAAGAGTAGGAGATTTACAAACATGAATGTAGAGGTTTGTGAAAAGTCCAAGGAGAGCTCGAGAGCTTTGTGAAAAAATAATTGTATAAATAGGCGAACACACCTCATTTGAAATAATGAAGAGAATTAGAGAAAATGATGAATAACTTTGAATTAATGAAGGTTTGGATCTTCTCAAATCATGAATTATTTATGAGCTTGATTATCTCTATGATACTAGTTAAGTATCAATTGATGTTAAGATTTTTTTGAAATTTTACCTTCGCAATGATTAGGAGTTTCATGGAGACTTAATATTCTATGAAGGATATTATATTTGAAAATTTTGGGAGATTCAAGAAAGTGTGTTGGGTCATGAATTCTATTATTTATTTTAAACATAAAGGTTATTTCATAAAGGCTATGATCTTAATAAACATTAGTGTTGAAGATATGGTTTAAGTGAATAATGATTTCAAGTGCATCAACCTAGGACTACGGTGCAATAAGAGTCTTGTGCTAATCAGAGGCAAAGTCTTATATTCTGAATCTTCTGAAGTGGTACTAAAGTATTTGAAATTATTAAGACTTTACCCAGGGTAATGATTTAGGGGGATTCGAAGGAAGTTTTTTGGGGGAGGCAGTGTGATATCCCTAAAATTATTGTAAAGGAAATTTTCTTAGAACAAAGAAACTATGTATGATATTTTATACTCCACAATAACTAGTGATGCTTAGTGTATTTAGGTATGAATGACACACTGTCAGTGTATTCTCTTTAGATTATCCCTTATTGGTGAACTAGGTAAAACTATTGTGTTGTCTCTATGCATATGAACATTTAATAACTGTATGATTCCATTAGACATGTTTTAAAATTTTATACCAACATGGGAAAAATATATATCACTTTAAAAGAAAAATTTGATACCCTAATTCACCCCTCCTCTCTTAGGGTGTTTTAGGTTCCTATAGTTCCAAAATTCCAATAAATTTTATCTATTATTTCCACTGGTTTATAATGTTTCCTTTGATTAAGATTGATATCATGAGGCATGTGATTATTGATTCTTATATCTCTTTGACTTCTTAAATCCCTAATACATGTTTCATGATTGATGATTTAGGTATTTATGGGTATGTGTTCTTTTATTATTTTCTCATGCACTCTGATCATGTCATCATACCCTTATGTACTTCTTATACTCATTGGTGAAATTCAATTATTAATGTTTTTTTACCCTTATTGAGAACTTGAGCTCACCCTTCTTAGGTTTTATTTTCTATAGGTTATCAAGAATGATGTTTAATGAATTATGTCTAGAAGGTTTTCATATGGATGATTATGGTGACTTAATGTGAAATAATAAAATCTATGTTAAGTGTGATAAATTAACATTTAATGACAGAGGTATTATTTATATAAGATTTTTTTTCTAATTCTACAAAAATATAAACCTAATAGATCCTTGATTATGTAAGAGATCCAATTTTTCATTTTGATATTTTAAGTTTTGGATAGTGAAAATTGGGTTACCTCCCTTGGTATTAATCCAGAAATGTAAAGTTTAAGTTTTCAATATCAGATATGAGAGTGTTGGTTCTAGGATATTATAATTGGTATTAGAGGTTAATTTAGAGAAATTTGGAGATAAGTATTTTTTCATGTGAGTTTATCTTAAGGGTTATGGATACCTTTATAGTTCTATAAGATTAATGATGATCATAAGTTCAAAGTGTTAGACACCCCTTTTAGGTTTTAAGTGATGAGATATTAAAGTGATTAATGACATTTTAGGTGACATTTTATTAAGTTGAAGTATATGTAAAGGTTTGTTTTAACATGATTTATGCATTTAAATTTTTGAAAAAATAATTTTTAAGGTATTTATAACTTTTAGGGTTTATAGGATCTTGGATATTGAGGTAATTATGGGAACGCAAGTTTTATCATATAGATAACCACTGGATTGAAGAGTAATTTGGTGACTAAGTGATTAATGTTATTTCAAAAGGAGATCTACATATTTTTGTGCATGTAATCTAAAAATAATGAGATAACCTTTGAGGTTATTTAATTTCTATTTTTTTAAGTTATTTGGGATATAGGATTATTCATTCATAGAATTATTTGGTTTCAACATTGGGTATTAACATTGAATTTAGAAGATTAATGTAACATATGAAGTTTAATCCATTTTTGTAATTATATTACCATATTCTAACCATATTGGTTTTCTTTAATGTCTAAATTTAGGTTAAATAGATTTATTATCCCTTTTATGGTTATGTGGTGTTTAATATTTTATTTTAGTGATTCAAGCATGAAAAATTCTTCATTAATACTCATCATTTGGAGAAAAAGATGATATTGTGGTGGAAATTTACCAAAGGATGAAATTATACTCATCAAGTAAGTATATTTCCTTATTATCTTAGTCTAAATGGAAAATTAGTTCTTTAACTTTATGAAAAAGATGTTGAAATAAAAAATTTATCCCATCACATTCACATCTAATGAATCATATGATCCTTTAAATCATCACAGATTTATGGTCATGATGCCCTTAACTTTACATTAATAATTTGCTTATTTTTTATCAATTAATTCAATCACTCTACATAATTATTTATGCTTTTCTTACATTTCTATATCTTCACTTCCCACCTATTTTCTCCTATTTAAAACCTAGTATGTGTTATTCCACATGACCCTCATACTTTACTTTCAATTTTATCAAGAAGATGTTTTATTAACCCTTTTACAATGTGGGTTTACAAAAAAATGTTTTTTAAAATATCAAACCTTTTATTACCTAGATGAATTTTAAATTGTGAGGTCGCAATTTATTAAAGGGGGATGTAACACCTTGAGATTTTAAAAGATAAAAATTATGTTCAATAATATAAAAAACACACAACACATAAACTTAGAAAATAATGTAATCACTTGGGACTTTATGATATTTTTATTTTTAAATAAATTTAATCTCTTTTATAGCTTGAAGTATACACAACCCTAATATTTTTATGTTTTATTTCATATTCAATACGCAACACCAATGTTAAACAACCCATGATATATATAACCATTATAGTCTAACTGTTAAATTGGTGGGTATGAATAGTATTAACTACTTTATGAAATATATGAATATATATATATATATATATTACCAACTTAATAAAAATTATTGAAAATATTTAGTAAATGATAAATCAATTTTTAGTAGAGTAATTTTATTCTTCAAAATTAGGTTTTCTTCAAAAATTATTTCTATTGATTTTCATGAAAAAATATTATAACTAATTTTTAGATATTTTAGAAAATGTATTTGATAAAATTTAATTAAATTTTAAAATATTCATATCAAAATATACTTTAGGTGAAATTTTTATATTTTTCAGAAAATATTCATTTCTGAGTGAATAGAGAAAAATAACGATTTTGTGAAAATGTCATTTCTTTTTAATAAATTAAGTAATTTAAAATTCACATTGTGTTTTTATTATGATTTAAAGTGACATAAGTATTATTTATTTATATATAAACCACTTAATTAAATTTTAATCATCAATATACTGTATTTTAATAAAAGTATGTTCTTGGGTTTAAAAACGATATTTTTCCGAAAACTATCTATGTACATAATGTTTATCTATTTTAATTAAATAAAATAATCTCTTACATGTAATTATTTAGATGAAATATATATATTATATACCAAAAAATATTTATTTATGTTAAAATAATAATTATTATTATTATTAGACATAGAGTTAATGTAAAATCATTTAATCCTTGAAAAAAAACACTTCTCAAAAACCCATTTTATCGTCATGTCTATGGGTTTTGTTTTAAATTTCATTTTTAAAACTTTTTAGAAAAATATTTGAAAAAATAAAAATTATTTTTTAAATCATCATTTCAAAATTATATTAGGGGGAATTTTTTATAATTTTCTAAAAAAAAATTTTATAAATAGTGAAAATACTTAATATTAATTGAAAATTGTCATTTAGTTTATATTATTTATAAATTTTATTATATTTTAAATTAGTTTTAATGTAAAATTAGTTTAATTTTATATATATTAATCCAATTTAGTTCATTTTAATCAATTTCATATTGAAATTGGATATAAAAACATTATAAACTTTTCAACATTTTTATCTTTGAAAACTCGCTTTATTTTCACGTCGGTGGGATTAATTTTATATTAAATTTTTACAATTATTTGAATTGAATTTGAAAAAATTGATTACATATTTGAAATAAGTATAATTAATATTATCTGATAAGTTTAACATAATTTTTGACCAAAATTAATAGTGAAAATAGTAAAAATTAATTTTCGTAGTTATGGTAAAAATGGTTTTACAGGGGGTTAAACTAAAAATATTTGGGTTAAAATAGCATAAAAACTTTTCTAAAATTTATTTTATGATCTTATTTATACCTTATAACTTATATTATCAACAATTTTCTATTTGTAGAGCCTTGTGATGTGAAAAAAACATGGGTGGAATTCATTATTTTCATAAAATTACAAGTGTTCCAATCACCTCACTTATAAAAGGACACCCCCTCTCCTCCTCTATTAACACCTTAAAAATACATTGGTACATAAAATAAATGAAAAAATGACTTATATAATTACCTCATATCATCCTATAATCCTTATTTTTGGCATAAATCTTACTAAGGAATACCTTTGTTGCAAACTAAAAGAAGTTACCCAATGAAAAGTTAACATCCTTCAACGAGCATTTTTATTATATTTCTTCCAACACATCCTTCAATTATACTTAAACCATGATTATATAAAAACAAAATTATCTTAAATATAATTATATTTTATTATGTTAATTTAATAACCTAAATAATTTTCCTCTTTCATCAAATGAGTTAGGAAATATTCATTTGTGTGTACGGTGGACTACCGCCTCACAAACCAATGTCATTTGTTTTTCCATTAACAACTATAACGGTTGGGTATGATGATGTATATAAATTATATATATGATACTTATAATATAATTATAAATATTTAGTTATTTTATCATATATACCTTTTTAATTTCAATTCCTAACGGGATACGATAATGTCGCTCGTGTGTATGGCTGACTACCACCTCATAAAGCAATGTGATTAATTTTCATTAATGCTTTACATGGAAAATAATAAGGATAAAGTTAATAAATATATATGATATAAATTAAATAATAATTATATTCATGGAATATGTATAATTATTAAAAGTTAATATATTATTTTCTTTCTTACCTCTTCACCCACTGAAAGATGATTACGTCGTTTATGTACGTGTGGACTACCGCTTTCACGAAGCGATGTGACTCTCTCTTTTTATCACAACACTACATGGATGATATATATATATATATTAGTATATTTATAGAAATAATATGTTATTTATTATATTATGATAATACTAGAAAGATAAAATATTACTTACCTCCTTTCCGTGATGATCATTGAAAAATAGAAATGTTACTCATGTGTATGCACAGCCTACTGTCTCTATGATCATAACATAATTCATTTTTCAAAACCATCTTTCATAATAGGTATTAATAGAATAATTGATATGAAAATATTATAGTTATATAATTATTATTATTCTGTAGATGAGATAACTATATTATATTCACAAGAACCTGAACTTTCATAACAAAGCATGAATGAGAGAACAAGGTAATTAACAATCAAAACAATGAAAATAATGAAATATTATCAGTGAATGGGTGATAATATGGTGTAAAAATAATAATATATAATATTATAAATATCAATATGGTTCTATAATAAGTTAATAAAATATTTAAAACCACCTTTCAGTGAGTTAAAGCATGTTAAATCAAAATTAAGTGTGAGGTAAGGGATTTTCAATCTATTTTATTTCTAGGAGACATATGGAAATTCACCACCCGTTTCTTTTTTGTTATGTATATAATACCCCTTTTACATGTTACATCATGAATACCTTTCCTTTAATGGTATTTAAAGTTTTTTTTATGTTATTATTTATTAGGTACTATGATTCAAAAGATTATTATAGTAGTAAGGGATTTTTGTCTCAATTTTTTTTCTTTGAGAATTATGTGGTGTTATAGACCTATCTTATTTTATGAGATGTATATAAAACCCCATAGACATGTAATATCATGAATTTATTTATTCTATTGGTATTTTAAGTTTTATTTAATGTTATCTTTTCATGGGGCTTATGATTGAAATTTACCAAAGTGGTAAGAGTTTTATGTTACAATCTCATCATTTATCAAGATTATTTATGATTAAGCCTTTAATGTTGAAATGTTATGATATATATCTCAATAATTATAATAAATTTTTGTATAATATGGTTATTGATTAAATTTTAAATTTATATTTCCATTTTTACACTATTTGGTACTTAAAATAATTTATAATGTTTTTAAGAAAACTCTTCTTTATTTCTCTCTTTGGTTAAAACCCCTTTTTCTTCCAAAACCATGCTTTCAAAAAAAATTCAAATTTTTTTTAAAATTTTTCAAATTATTTATTAAAAAAAATTACCCATGTATTAATTTATATAAAACTTTTTGAAAGTAATCTTCATGTAGTTTTACAAACAATGATCATTTGGCTTTCCTCGAAAATGTGAAAGGAATATTTATTTTAACATATATAGCATGAAAGGGATTTTCAAACTTCATGGTCATTATTTTTTTGATTCCTTTTTTAGTTTTCAATTTTATTTTCAATGAAAATGATTTTAAAAATGCTTTATGTTTTAAAAAAAATAATGGAAAGGATATTTTCCTCAATAAATGTTTTAAATTATTTTTAAATATTCATTTATATGTTTCCAATGTTGTTTTCAAAGAAATGGATTTTCTTAACAACTTATGAATTTTTATTTTTTTAGAAATAGGTTATTTTCAAAATAAAAATGTTATTTTACTTAAAATGTATTTAATGATCTTTTAATGGTATTTCTATTCATTGATATCAATATACCATGTTGTTATTTATGCTCCAATGGGGATATTTTGTATTGATATCATCCTCGTTATTTCTCTAGATGGATTAAGATTGTTTCAAACTGATTGTTATGGAACCCGTTTCTTTTCCATGGGTTAATCGTGTTTCCAAGAGATTATTATGGAACCAATTTTATTTCTATGGTTAAATCATGTTTAAAATAAATTTGTATGGAACCCATTTCTTTTATAAAGGTTAATCATGTTTCAAAGAGATTATTATGGAACCCATTTATTTTCTATGTATTAATCAAATTATGAAAGTAATGATAATTTTTTTATGATTTTTATGATGATGTATAATATTTATGTACTTTATTTGTGGTTATTGGATTTTATATATGATGGGTGCACCTAGATATCACTGGGTGAGACTGTTATATATTATATTATGGGTGCACCCTGATAGCGTTGGGTGATATCGATATACCATATATTATGGTTGCGCCTATATATCACTATAATTAATTAGGTAATTATTATGTCCTCTATAGAATTATATTGGATGTCAGTCATATGGTTATTCTAATTATAAGGGTTCTGTAAGGGTTATATTATGATGATGTGTTAAGATACCAATACATTTTATCTATGATTTACATAGGTTTATAATGTTTCCTTTGATAAATATTGATATCACGTCTCATGATTATTGATTATTATGAATCTTTCGTTTCTTAAATACTTACGTCATGTTTTATGATTGATGATTCAGGTATTGATGGGAATGTGTTCTTTTATGATTTTCTCATGCACTTTGATTATGTTTCCATACTCTTATGTACTTATTATACTCATTGATGACATTAAATTGTTAATTTTAATTTTTAAACTTATTTGGAAATTTATCTCACCCTTCTTATGTTTTATTTCCCCCAGTTTATCAAGAATTATATTGAATGAATTTTTTCTATAATGGTTTTATATGGATGATGATAGTGATTTAATGTGAAATTAGAATAGCTGTGTTAATTGATATAAATGATATTTTAAATACATGGTATTCTTTATGTAAGATTTATTCCTAACTCTATAAAACCTTAAACCAAAAAGGTCCTTGATAATGTAAGATATCCAATTTTTCCTTTTGATATTGTATGTTTTGGGTGATGAAAATTGGGTCACCTCTATCTGTATCAAATCCAAAAATGTAATGTTTAAATTTTTAACACTATATCTAGGAGTGAGTTAACTAGAATTCTATATGAAACTATCCATTTTTTATAGAAACTCTTTTCCTTGAACCTTGTTGTATTCCATTTTGTTTTAGCTTCAACAAGTGGCTCCTCGACTTCCATCAATGGAGTTCAAAGGATCTTCGAACTTGATTCCAAGGATTTAAGACATGAAATATGACTTCTAAAAGATAATAAAATATATTCAAATCCTTTGATAATATCATCCAACTTAAATATGTTTCCTTCACTCGATATTTAATATTATCACTAAAACTTACTCAAATAAAATTATTAGAAACTTATATGAGAGTTTATGATCATGAGAACACCATGAGATATAGAGAGGTACAACAGTCTCCCCCTTTTTTATGATCAAAAACTAATTAACATAAAAATATATATTAAATTAAAATTAATAGTAAAACAATATATTCAAATTAATCCTCTATATTAATATAAGATATTCAATGTGTTCAAGGAGATAAATAACTTCTCCAAAAATTAAAAAATATATCCCCTTTAGAAAACATTTAAAACTTATCCCCCTTTTAAAACATCGAAAACTTCTCCCCCTTTGTGATTATATAGAAGGAAAATAAGGAAGGGAAAATAATATTTCATTTTCTATGAAATAAGAAAAATATTCCATGAGATAGAAAATTAAAACATGATTTTAATAAAATATTCTCAAGACAACACATGCTTAAAAAAATTAAGAACATGTTTAAAATGGATAATATATCATTCAACAAACTCCCCCTATATAAAAAATAGAGAATATAACATTGATATGATGTGTACCTCGTGAATCTAAAATATTTTTAAAAATAATTTTGAAAATGAAAAAAAATGAAAATTCATTTTGAAAAATATATAAAAAAAATGAAAACAATTTAAAAAATTATAAAAAACATCTTATTTTTAAGAATTCATATACGAGAGAAATATGATAGATCAAGAAATTGATTAAATAGAGAAATAAAATAAAGAAATAAAAAAACCTTTTTCCTAGGAAGATCATTGTTGATATCCAAAATTATCTAGAAATGTAAGGGCTTGGATCCCCCTCAATTGTAGAATTAAATTAAGAGCTCAAGAAGTAAGATTTGATCAATTATTTCAAGGGGTTAAAACATCATTTTTATTAATAATCCATCATTAGATACATCAATGAATCTCGGTGGAAAATTCCTATAAAAACTCAAAAACAAGTGCCTTTTGGAACCTGTAATGATTCTATAATGTGAAATGATAAATATTGATATATAGAAATAATATCAGGTCAACTTATATTATTTAATAAGTATTTGGGAACCCAAACTTATTTAGAATAAAAATTTATTTTAAAAAATTGATAAGAAATATGATTAGATTTGGTCTTCCATATCTAGTATTTTTTTCAATCATATTTATATATAATATTTCCAAATTTAAAATAATGCTTACCAAATTTCATTTTGATAAACACCTTTCAAAAAAGTATTATTTTATATTAACTTTCATTATTTGAAAAAACAAAACCATTATTACTTCATTTAACATAATTAGAACCAATGATCATGTTAAGATTTTTTTCACCATTGGTCAATTTAAAAATAGGTCTTTTGAGATCCTTGATTTTAGATTTGAAAACTTTATCACCTTATTTATTTTTTATTTTTAAAACCAAATCATATTTTTCTTTTAAGAGAATATCCTTTTCATTTTAAAATTTATTTTTTCTCATTGGGAAATTATTTATTCTTATTTTCCTGATATTTTTATAATTAATTAAGTTGATGAAAACCATTTTTTATTTGATCATGAGTTTAAATTATATATTTATAGCTTAGGAGACTTTAAGAATAAGAAGAGAAAGAATAATAATGAGAAGGATAGTAATAAATTGAAAAAAAATAACCTCATTACAATCCTCAAGATATTTTAAGAGGAATTTTGGACTTGAGTCTCTTGAGGAGGTTGAGTCAACACTATCACACCATGTTAAAACATTAAAATATTTCCTACCTTTATTCAGATATTTTAACTACTTTTTAAATATCATGAAATTAGGTCTAATATGACTTTTTTTTCATTTGTAACAAGTCACAATAGGTGCTTCAATTTGATCTTCCTTTTTAGTAAATTATGATGATTTATTTTTCATTATAAGTTTGTTCACTATTTTGAAAAGTTTTTAAAGATCAATTTCATCATATATGTTACTTTAAGAAGAATAATCATCTTTGATTGTTTTAAAATCTAGGATCTTCTTGGTTTTTTATCTTCTATTACTTGTTTTATTACTTGTTTTTCATGGTGATATCATATATCATTAGAGATTAGATTAATTCTTTAATTTTTATATTCTTTATGTCCTTTGATTCTTGTATATCCTTCACTTTCTGATCCCACGATCTATGTAAACCCCATAGGATTTTCTTTACAGTAATTTTTATAGATAAATTATCACTTAGGGACTTTATATGTAGCGCCCCGACCCCAGTTACCCAGAGTCGGTGCATTACTTCGTAACATTGGCATGATCACAAAAGATCAAGTCTCAAAAGACCGATTAGTTTAGTAGCCTTGGAAACACTAGATACATTTATAAATGTTACATTACATCATAAAGTGAAAAGCTAATAACAAAGTCATCATAGTCCACACTCATATCCTCTTCTGACTATCCCTGCATGTCATTCATAAAATACTTCTTCACATCCTAGAAAATATTAAAACATTGAAAGGGGTGAGCTCAGATGCTCAGTAAGGATAAAAATATAGCGGAAGCTTTCATCAATAAATATAAACATTTAAGGCAATGTATAACTAAAACAAAAGCCTTTTAAACTTGAACTTCAACATAATATAGGAAAAGTAAAATGAGATAATGCCATTTACTTCTTCACATGGATATTCTACTGGTCTAATAATCACATAAAATATCAATAACCACTTTCATAATGATGGAATGCATAATTCCAGACTATCATAACCAAGTAGCCAAGGCCTCGTGCCAAGACTACAAATAATATTTTGTCAAGGCCTCATGCCAAGACACTAGTTTGTCTCATGAGACCTACCAATTCAATTTTTTTAGAAGATACTTACATTGAAAATTTCTCAAATATACCCCAGTGTTTTTCTGAAAACATTATGCAAGCTTCTGAAAACAAAATAACTAATTATGTGGCTGCTCGACTAATTACAAGACATGATGGGTCTACGCCCAATCCCTTCCTGCCTACCACACTCGAGAGTCGGGTTTTATGAATACATTTTTAATCTTGCGTTAAATACATATACATTTTCACTGGATTTCCATATATTTCAGAGAAATATCTCTCTCTTTTTTGAAATCATTTAAAAAAATTTATGGCTTGTAGAGGAAGCCGAAACCCAAATAATGGCCATTGCGGCGGAGAAGTCGTTTTCACCGCATACGTACGACAAGAAAAACATTCCTTTTTGTTGTTTAGTAAAACACTTCGTATAAAAATATTCCTTTTGAATAAACGTAAAAGTCAAAGGGGTTTATACACCATATAAAAGAAAGTTGTGTATAAAACAAAATATGCCTAAATGAAAGGAGATTGAGACGAAGTCCCTTACAAAGATTATTTTTTTAAAATAAAATAAATATATTATGTGCATTCACTATAACTACACATAAACAAAGTACAAATACAAGATAGTACATAATAATATCATGACATAATTTGAAAGTAGGATATTAACCCAAAGAATAGAAATTGGGTTAAGAAGTTCCCTTACCTCGTGTCCGAATTCACTCGACCATTCTTTGATCTCCTGAATAATAAACTATAGTTAATTTATAATTTCTTAAGAACCTTTTTCAAGTTTATTATTCATTTTATATCACTTATTACCATGTTATGAACATTATGTAATTATTTATGTTAATAACGGTCGTTTTGACGATCTTAGGTACTTGAGTCAAAAATAAACTTCTTATAATTACACTTTGTTCATGTGGTAATATATCCATTATGTCCATAATTATATTCATGATTTATATATCATATACATCATATATATCCAGTATATACATTCATTTATAATATTAAATAACATTTAGAGGTAAGAAATGAAGTGCACCGTTCATGGAGACGGTAATACGTACGTACGCATGAACGCTACTTTCATTTCTATTTCGTATTTAATGGAATGAAGTTATAATTATATAAAGGTATAATATAATTCCAGTATAATATAATGTATAATACCATTTACTCCATCCTTTATACATCCCACATATGGCATTAACGATTCAAATCACTTTGAGGGGGTGGTAGTCCGCACTTCCTAAAATGAAATTATCGCGTTTACCCATAATGGAAATCATAAAGTATGACACAAATGAGAAATAAAGAAGAATAAGTAAAACATAAACATAATATATATATCATATATGAAAATAGTGTCATCAAAATTTCCACCATTAGAGGTGTTAAAAGAATATTGAACAATCATCGTTTCGTGAGGCAGTATTTCGCCACCCACAAAAACAGTATGTTCTCTAACCAGTAGACGAAGGTGTGTGTAAGTGTAAACCAAATATTTATCATAAAAACATCCTAGTATATTTTATATACTGTTTTTGTTACAAAATAAAGGAATAAAAAGAGTTTAAGGGGTTGTAGAAGAAAAATAAAACAAAACAACATTAGAGAAGACATTACCTTAAAATCGGGTAACTCTTTTTGATTTGAGCCAAAGGATTCCTTGGGAAGAATTCTGCCCAAAGTGAGGCTTCTAGAAGTAAGAGAGTAAATTTTGTAGAGTATTTGGGCAGATTTTGGCCGAGCCAAAAGGCTTTGAAGGTGTGAGTAAGGTGGTAGTGGTGGGGGGCTTTTATAAGGGGGGAGAAGGGGCACTCTTGGAAAGATTGAAATGTTAATTTATTATGAAATGCTTTTTCAGATTCTAAAGGTCCCACACTTATATATTTATAGGATAAGGTGAAAAGGGTTCTAAATCTACTCATCCAATAGGTTTTTGACAAGTGTAAGTCTTAGAGTTTACATTATCTTTTCATTTAATTTAAATCGTTAATTAATGAGGTAATCGCTGCATCATCATGGTGTCATAAATAATTTAATTTATTTAATGTCTAAAAATTATAAAAAAAACTATAATGATGTAGGAAATCTTTTTATCTTTCTAATGAATATTTATAGTCAAAAATATTACTTGTATAACCCCATTTAAAAATTGGTTTAGTAAAACAACTCTTGTTTGTGACATTTTTATTTTAACATTAAATAAAATGTTTTTAATGTCATTTTCCTACCAAAGTGGCTCCATGGGGTCCCCAAGTTGACCCATGGATTTTCTTGGTTGTAAATGACTCATCCAATATAGGTAGGACAAGTGTAAAGGTATTTTCATATTTTTATAATATCATTTTTACCTTAAATATCACTAATTACCTTTAATCACGATTAATTAAACTTAAAAGTTACTATTCACCAAAAAATAATTTTAATCCCATTGAACCAAATTTTACTTCCTAATGACAACCATGTATGTCGGATTTTTGAAAATCAAATCACAGAAGTGGTAATGTATCATTTAAACAAAAAATCAGTTTTTTAACTACCACTTAGTGGTTTCACTATTCATCAAAAATTGAAGTTTTTCAGAACAATGCGAAAATTTCACCCTAGGCTATAAGTGATATTCCGAATTCAAAAATGATGTCTATTTTACAAAATTCCAAACAAATAATTTGCATTAATTAATTTTATAATTAATTCCCGTTGTCACAACAAATAGCGTGTTTTTAAGAAACAATATATATCAAAAGATTGACAATTGTTTATGTCCAATTTCAAAGTGAAATTAATTATAATGACCACCATTGGATAAAATGGTAAAAATATATTATAATTATACTTTAAAACCACTCAATAGTATAATTTATCACTATAAATTATTTTTATTAAAAAATTTGTTTTAAGTATTTTTTGCTATTCATAAAAAATTGGAAGTTCTCAGAAAATTACAAAAAATTCAACTTAGGATAATTTCGATATTACGAATACAAAAATGAAGTCCATTTTGAAATATAAAATTTCTATAATTTAAAAAGTGGTTATTACTATTCATAACGGCTACTTTGATTGGTCGCGGTGTGTTAGAACTCAAGGTTGCGTACAACACACGTTGCTTCATTATTCAAAGAGGAGCATACCATGGAAGCTTGGGGTGTTACATTCTCCCATCCTTCAATAAATTGTGTCCTCACCATTTGAAATTTTTCTTTGAAAGTAAAAGGTTGAAAATAGAAAATACCTTTTTGGAAAACCCATATCGGAAATAGGGTTAATAAGAATATAACATTAAAAGAAAGAAAGATAAGTACAAAGGTCACCCAAGATAGCCGATTATAAGATTCTATGAAAATATAGATATGGAAGAAAAACAAACCATCAAGGTCTGATGGAGAGTTGTATAAAACTGGATTAGGAGAAAGTTAACCATAAGAAAATCACAAACCTGTGATTGGTTAAATGGTCATTGAATCCCTAGTTGGAAAAGTTAACCGGCAACGTTTTTGTTTTAAGTTACCTTTTATAAAGTTGAGGAATTTATTTAGGAGAATTACTAAGAACGTAATGGAATATACATACTTGTCATGTAGACTTTCATTCTTTAATAAATTTTTACCACAAACCCATCTTTCACTCTAAAAGGTAATAGAACTCAAAAATATTCTATTTATCCTAATTGTATAAGGTTCCAAATATTAACACATACCATTTAGATTAGTAAAACTATTTTGTAATAACCAGGGACTTCCTGTAGGCTAGTGGTAGGTAATAAAGGCCTGTCGCACTATGGTTGTGGGTTTGATTCCTACATCTTTGTCCGACGCGACGGGTTATGCCTCACCCTGCAGGTTGTCCTTTTCCTAAAACTATAGTATTATAATATTCCAAAAATAATCTTCATAAATGTTTTAACCTTAAACAATACTATCCAAGGTTCAACTTAATCCATTCCAACCTATATATTTATCCAAAATACCTATGTCCAGACTTTTTCTAAAAGGTCTCTAAATTCCAAAATCAATTGTAACATCAGATTCCCCAAACAAAGTAAAGTTTCTCTCATTGTCACATACATAAAATATGATTACCTTCATCATATTAAAACCTTAATGAAAAAACAAGTACTGCAGTACAATCCTTATATATATCACATTATTCTTATAACCAAAATATAATCCTTGAGTCCAAAAGCACCAATACATTAATTATTCTACTTCAATTTTAGTAACATCATAAGATTGTCCTTGATCCCTTGGCCTTTTCTGAGGTACGTTTCCCTGACACTTAGGACATTCATTTTCATAATGCCCCATTTCCCTACAATTGTAGCATTCAACATTGATAGCCTCTTTCTTTCCCTTGCAATCACGAGCCTGGTGACCTTTTTCTCCACATTTATAACAAACTCCCATTCCTTTTAGGCAAGCACCGGGGTGATTCTTCCCACAATTATCACATAATGGAAAATCCTTCTTTCCCTTTTTCCCTTTATCTGTCTCTTGTTCCACTGTTCTCTTCTTCTCTTGCTTTACTTTGTTGTCATAAGACTTAGAGAATTCCTTTTCTGTCTTGATAGCATACGAGACAATATCTTCGTACGATGAGAAGGATTGTGATACTAAAGCTCGATGGAGAAATGGTTTTAACCCATCAAATAAACGATCGATATTACTTCTTGGGTTACTTATATAATCTGCAGCATACCTCGCTAACCTTGTAAAGTTGTCCTCATACTTTGTGACATTCTCATCCTCCTTTTGTCTCAGACTCATAAATTGCCTTTCCATATCTGCTCGATGGTCACGAGGAAAGTATTTTTCTAAGAAAAGATCTTTGAACTCTCTCAATTCCATACTTGATACTTCTTCATCTTACTTTGTATTTTGAATCAGCGACCACCATTGATCGGCATCTCCAGTGAGGCGGTAGACTGCCATGACAACATTCTCCCTTTCGCTACTCCCCAAGGCATGGAATATTTTTTCTAAGGAGTTTATCCATTGCTCAACTACTAATGGATTTGTACCCCCATTAAATGTTGGTGGTTGTTGCCTCATGAAGTGGTCTAACATTGATCCTCCACGATGCGGATCAGGGTGCTCTATACGAGTAAGGTTATTATTCATAACCTGAGTGAGTTGTCCCAGTATGGTAATAAGTTGATCAGCACCAGTTGTATCTCCAGCTCCACAATAATTATCTTGAGCAGGAGGGAATCCTTACACGGAGTGCGTGCATTGATACGGTTTCCATTCCTTCCATTAGGCGCCATTTCTAAACAATGGCATAAACTAGATTAGTTTATGAATCAAAATACATAATTCCATACTTGTAAAATACTTAACATAAATTGAACTATTTATGGATATAATCCATAATCATAAAAAAAAGTTTTCTATGAGGAAGTATATACTCATAACCCTTCATAGTGGTTTGTAAAGAAAATGAGAATTATCCTAAGCATACCCCCCGGGAGTGTCGTAACCAAGAGTGCAGCAAGGCCCGTTGTCGTGCCCCATTTCCTGTTCGAGCCTAGCTCAAAGCGGTGTTTTCGGGTTTTACCCCTAGGTACATCTGTGCCAGAGCCTCCTCTACTTGGTCATATCTAGACAGGGATGTATTGCTCGGAAAACTCACAAAATCTCTATAATACCAAAATTCTAGGAAGTTCTTCTATACTAATCCTCAAAGTCTATCTTTGGGTTATGTGCTCTAATCAGAGTTTATCTAAATCTAAATTACAAGGTTAGTACTAAACTGCCTCTGATACCAATTGTAGCGCCCCGACCCCAGTTACCCAGAGTTGGTGCATTACTTCGTAACATTGTCATGATCACAAAAGATCAAGTCTCGAAAGACCGATTAGTTTAGTAGCCTTGGAAACACTAGATACATTCATAAATTTTACATTACATCATAAAGAGAAAAGCTAATAACAAAGTCTTCATAGTCCACACTCATATCCTCTTCTGACTATCCCTGCAGGTCATTCAAAAAATACTTCTTCACATCCTGGAAAATATTAAAACATTGAAAGGGGTGATCTCAGATGCTCGGTAAGGATAACAATATAGTGGAAGCTTTCATCAATAAACATAAACATTTAAGGCAATGTATAACTAAAACAAAATCCTTTTCAACTTGAACTTCAACATAATATAGAAAAAGTAAAATGATATAATGCCATTTACTTCTTCACATTGATATTCTACTGGTCGAACAATCACATGCAATATCAATAACCACTTTCATAATGATGGAATGCATAATGCCAGACTATCATAACCACGTAGCCAAGGCCTCATGCCAAGACTACAAATAATATTTTGTCAAGGACTCGTTCCAAAACACTAGTTTGTCTCATGAGACCTACCGATGCAAAATTTTTAGAAGATACTTACATTGAAAATTTCTCAAATATACCCCAGTGTTTTTCTAAAAACATTATGCAAGCTTCTGAAAACAAAATATATATTCTGTGACTGCTCGACTAATTACAGGCCATGATGGGTCTACGCCCAATCCCTTCCTATCTACCACACTCGAGAGTCGGGTTTTATGAATACATTTTTAAGCTTGAGTTAAATACATATACATTTTCACTGGATTTTCATATATTTCATAGAAATATCTCTCTCTTTTTTGAAATCATTTCAAAAAAGTTATGGCTTGTAGAGGAATCCAAAACCCAAATAATGGCCATGGCGGTGGAGAAGTCGTTGTCGCCGCATACGTATGACAAGAAAAACATTCCTTTTTGTCGTTTAGTAAAACACTTCATATAAAAAGATTCCTTTTGAATAAACGTAAAAGTCAAATGGGTTTATACACCGTATAAAATAAAGTTGTGTATAAAAAAAATATGCCTAAATGAAAGGAGATTGAGACGAAGTCCCTTACAAAGATCATTTTTTAAAATAAAATAAATCTATTATGTGTATTCACTATAATTACACATAAAGAAATTACAAATACAAGACAGGACATAATAATATCATGACATAATTTGAAATTAGGAGATTAACCCAAAGAATAGAAATTGGGTTAAGAAGTTCCCTTACCTCGTGTCTGAATTCACTCGACCATTATTTAATCTCCTGAATAAAAAACTAGAGTTAATTTATAATTTCTTAAGAACATTTTTCAAGTTTATTATTCATTTTATATCACTTATTACCATGTTATGAACATTATGTAATTATTTATGTTAATAACGGTCGTTTTGACGATCTTAGGTACTTGAGTCAAAAATAAACTTCTTATAATTACACTTTGTTCATGTGGTAATATATCCATTATGTCCATAATTATATTCATGATTTATATATCATATACATCATATATATCCAGTATATACATTCATTTATAATATTACATAACATTTAGAGGTAAGAAATGAAATGCACTGTTCATGGAGACGGTAAGCCGTACGTACGCATGAACGCTACTTTCATTTCTATTTCGTATTTAATGGAATGAAGTTATAATTATATAAATTTATAATATAATTACAGTATAATATAATTTATAATACCATTTACTCCATCCTTTATACATCCCACATGTGGCATTAACGATTCAAATAACTTTGAGGGGGCGGTAGTCCGCATTTTCTAAAATGAAATTATCGCGTTTACCCATAATGGAAATCATAAATTATGCCACAAATGAGAAATACAGAAGCATAAGGAAAAGATAAACATAATATATATATCATATATGAAAATATTTTCATCAAAATGGCCACCATTAGAGGTGTTAAAAGAATATTGAACAATCATCGTTTCGTGAGGCAGTATTTCGCCACCCACAGAAACAGTATGTTCTTTAACCATTAGACGAAGGTGTGTGTAAGTGTAAACCAAATAATTATCATAACAACATCCTAGTATATTTTATATACTGTTTTTGTTACAAAATAAAGTAATAAAAAGAGTTTAAGGGGTTGGAAAAGCAAAATAAAATAAAACAACATTAGAGAAGACATTACCTTAAAATCGGGTAACTCTTTTTGATTTGAGCCAAAGGATTCCTTGGGAAGACTTCTGCCCAAATTTAGGCCTCTAGGAGTAATATAGGGAAGTTGGGAGAGTATTTCGGCAGAGTTTGGCCGAGCTAAAAGGCTTTGAAGGTGTGAGTAAGGTGGTAGTGGTGGGGGCCTTTTATAAGAGGAGAGAAGGGGCACTCTTGGAAAGATTGAAATTTTACTTTATTATGAAATGATTTTTCGGATTATAAAGGTCCCAAACATATATATTTCTAGGATAAGGTGATAAGGGTTCTAAATATACTCATCCAATAGGTTTTGGACAAGTTTATGTCTTATATTTTACATTATCTTTTCATTTTATTTAAATCGTTAATTAATGAGGTAATCGCTGCATCATCATGGTGTCATAAATAATTTAATTTATTTAATGTATAAAAATTATAAAACAAATATCATGATTTAGGAAATCTTTTTATCTTTTTAATGAATATTTATATTCAAAAATATCACTTGTATAACCTCATTTAAAAATTGTTTTAGTAAAATAACTCTTGTTTGTGACATTTTTATTTTAACATTAAATAAAAAGTTTTTAATGTCATTTTCCTACCAAAAAGGCTCCATGGGGTCCCCAAGTTGACCCATGGATTGTATCGGTCGGCCATGACTCATAAAATAGAGTTATTACAAGTGTAAAGGTATTTTCTTATTTTTATAATATCATTTTTACCTTAAATTTCACTAATTACCTTTAATCGCGATTAATTAAACTTAAAAGTTATTATTCACCAAAAAATTATTTTAATCCCATTGAACCAAATTTTACTTCCTAATGAATACCATGTATGTCGTATTTTTTAAAGTCAAATCAAAAAATTGGTAATGTTTCATTTAAACAAAAAATCAGTTTTTTAACTACCACTTAATGGTTTCACTATTCATCAAAAATTGAAGTTTTTCAGAACAATGCCAAAATTTCACCCTAGGATATAAGTGAAATTACGAATTCAAAAATGATTACTATTTTAAAAAATTCCAAACATATAACTTTCTTTAATTAATTTTATAATTAATTCTCACTGTCACAATAAATAGCGTGTTTTTAAGAAACAATATATATCAAAAGATTGACAATTGTTTCTGTCCAATTTCAAAGTGAAATTAATTCTAATGACCACCATTGGATAAAATGGTAAAAATATATTCTAATTATACTTTAAAACCACTAAATATTATAATTTATCACTATAAATTATTTTTATTAAAAAAGCTGTTTTAAGTATTTTTCACTATTCATAAAAAATTGGAAGTTCTCAGAAAATTACAAAAAATTCAACTTAGGATAATTTCGATATTACGAATACAAAAATTAATTCCATTTTTCAATATAAAATTTCTATAATTTAAAAGTGGGTATTACTATTCATAATGGCTACTTTTATTGGTCGTGGTGTGTTAGAATTCAAGGTTGCGTACAACACACGCTGCTCTATTATTCAAACAGGAGCATACCATGGAAGCTTAGGGTGTTACATTATACCATTAAAAATGTTAGTAAATCTCATAAACATGATATTAATATATTCATTACGATGCATAGAGAAACATTTTAAATTTTGATGATAGTTATCTAATCTAGTTTAATTTACTTTATTCATGACTTTTTGTGTGAATTATAATAATTTCCGTATTTCATAAGTCATTTTTCAAGTAGAATCATGATTAAAATCGTTATAATTAAATCCAAAATGTAATTTATTTATTTATTTTCTATTATATTCAAATTTCTTAACAACTTTATGAGCCAATTTTTATTCATATTATTTAGTTGTAATATACTCATGCATTACCATTTTTCAAATAGAGGAAATAATACTACTGAGAAAATTTGACATCTAATTTTCTTAGTAGGAATAGTCAATTCTATCAAAAATAGGGGCATATGGGAAATATTACATTGGAAAAAGAAAGAGATTTGAAATCGGTTAGTATTTTTAAAAAAAATTAAAAATATAACTTTTTGAAAAAGATAAATTTTGATAAAAACATGTATCACACCACTGATACTAATTTTTTTTCAGAAAAATATGTCAACAGGGAGTGAATTGTCTTTTAAATATCTAAAAATGAAAATAATAGTTAAATTCAAAATTAAAAATATTAATAATAAATAGACCAAGAAATTGATTGAGTGAAAGTTGAAAAATTATATTCAAGTAATAAAGATAATATCAAAGTAAATTAAGTGTGTAAATTATTAAAATTAATTTATGTAAGTATATGAATTGATATTAAATAATAAAAATTTATAGAGTAAATAAAATATAGAATCCAATTTGATAAGAAGTTTGGTAATATCACATGAGGTACCCCTACATATTCACCCCTCAATTAGAGAGATATGTCTTGTTAAGATCATCCCTTGGTTTTAAAATATATATAAGAACCAACTTCCCTCAGTTTTAATGAAGGCCCAAAAACCAAACATTCCTGGGTTTTAATGGAAACCCAAGAACCAAAATTCCATGGGTTTTAATTGAAACCCAATAACAAAAATATTCAATGGTTTTAATAGAAACCCATAAACCAAATGTGGATGGTGGGATGAGAAGATTTGATTTTATTAGCACAAATATGTTACAATTTTAGTCTTGTATCTCTCTTTAAGGATAGATATAATTGAGATAGAGTGAGAGATAAAGGGTGGGAGCCTTTATGATTTGGAAATTATGGTTGGATTTTTTAGAGGAGTATTAGATAATTCTAGTGATTTGACATTGATTCGATGGGAGCATTGTTTCATAAGTTTTTTGTTGTGATACAAGCACACAAGACCTCTATTTATTATATTTAAAACCTTTAGAAAACTTTATGAATTCTCTAAGAAGTAATTAATTCATTTAATACTAAATTGAGTGAAGTTTGACCAATATTAAAAGTATCACATTAATCGATGTAGCTTATAACACACCCTTGTGTATAATAATAGGTCATTTTTCCTCCCAAAATTCTCAACACCACACCCTAGATCTAGCTATTTGGCATGAAAACCTACCTATCCATCATGCCATGTCACTGGTCATTTTACACTAAAATAAAATTCACCACACCCTAATATAACCCATTTTTTTATAGATTCAACAAGTGGATCCTCCATTTTTATTAATTTATTTATAAAATACATCAAATTTTATTTTGAGGACTTAAAACATAAAAATTTAAATTCAATAAGATCTTAAATGATACTACATTACTTTGATTATATAATTCAACTTAAAAATGTTTACTTCACTTCATATTCAATAAAATCACTAAAACTTAGTTAAATAAAATTCTCAAAAACATATATGAGTGTCTTTTATCATGAAAACACTTTGAATGAGAGAGAGGTAAAATATTTCCTTTTTTTTACAGTCTTCTCTAAAATTATCGTGTTCTCCCTTTTAGAAACTTCATATTACCTATTTTTTGTGGGTGGTAGAGTGTCTATGTTTTGTGATGTACTCCATATTTTATCAAAAAATACTCTATAATTATTTTATAAAAATTAATTCTTTTATCACTAATAATGTCTCTTATCACTCCAATCCTGCAAAAAAATTCAACCTAAAAAAATAACAAACAACCTTGGCATCATTGGTTCTTATATATTTGGCTTCCTCCAATTTTGAAATATAATCCCCATCAAGAAAGATACAATAATTTATAAATGAAATGAGAAAGGGTCCCATAAATTCTATTCCCTGTACTTTAAGAACTTCACAAAAAATGATTGGTTTTTGGGGAAATTATTATCTTTTTTAAATATTAATAGAAAATTGTAATATATCCCATTTTTTATAAGACTCATATACATATTTGAAAAAATTGTTCTAATAAAACCAAGATTGTAAAACTTTTCTTGCAGTTCTTTGAGGTCCAAAGTGGCCTTCACAAGCTATTTTGTGACAAAATTTACAAAGAAATACTCAATTTCACCTTCAGGTAACCAAATTATTACTACTTTATTATCGTAAATTATCTACATGTACGGTTCTTCCCAAATATAAAATCTAGATTCAGATGTAAGTTTTTGAATTTGGTGGGAATTTATATGAGATGCTACCTAATAATTCACTAAATAATTATCCATTTTTATATATTAGGGTACTTCTCCTTTAACCAAATAAATATTTTCTCTTAGTAGGTGTTCATTTAGTGGGTCTTATACTAAATTTTCTATTTTATAAATGTTTTTTAATCTACTCAGGTGATTGACTAAATAATTTCCATCTCATTTCTTGTCCTTAATCTCCAGGTTTAGATCATTTAGTTATAACATTCATCTGACCAGTCTAGGATTTGTATCAACCTTATTTATTAAGTATTTTAGCGATGCATGGTCAGAAAACACAAAGAATTTTATTCCAATAAAATAATATCTGAATTTAACTATAGAAAAAAGAACTATAACAAACTCATTTTCAATGTTTATATAATTTAACTAGGTAGCATCCAGTGTGATTAAGGTATAATCAATGACTTGGTATCTTCCTTAAATTATTTGGGAATTAACTCCTCCCACAATTCTTTTATTCATCATAGAGTATCTCAAAAGGGTTATCTCAATTGGTTGGTTGCATCACTGGTTGGGTGATTAATATACTCTTAATTTCATCAAATTATTCCCTATATTCAACAATAAAATTCGTATCAATATCTTTTAAGAGTAATTAATAGATAGAAAATGAAAATTTTCTAAATTTCTTGATAAACCTCCTGTAAAAACCTGAATTACCTAGAAAATATCTTACATGTTTCATAAAACTTGGTTAAGGTAAAGAATTTATCACTTCATTTTTTGAACATTCTAACTCGATGGATTTTTTTGATATTTCATACCCTATGAATATTCTTCTTTCCACTATGAAGTGAAATTTCTCAAAATTCAAATTAAAATTTCTTTCAATGCATGTTCTCAAAACTTTTTCTCAATTTCTTAAACAATGATAAAAATAATTAGAAAAAATAGTGAAATCGTCTAGAAATACCTCTAGGAAGTATTCAATGTGGTCTGAGAATATACCTACCATGAACCTATGAAATCTACCTAGAAAATTACATAACCGTGATTGAATCCTTTTGTAGGAAAATATTTTTTTATGGATATGTGAAGGTTCTCTTCTCTTGGTCCTCTAGAGAAATGGGCACTTGAAAATATCCAAAAAACAATCTAAAGTGAAATAATGTGTATTACTTACCAATATCTCTTGAATGTGATCAATAAATTCAATGTGGGAGTGATATTTATTAGTATATTAGTTTATATTTCTATAATCTATAAACACTCTCTAGCTATTCTTAATTCTCCCAAGTATCAATTCAATTTTGGTTATTTTTTTACAATGGTCATCCATGTTTTATTTGGAATTATATGGATCAGGTTAAACCATTATGATTTGGAGATTGGTTAAATTATTTTTTCTTCCAAATAGTTCCCTATCACTTTTATTACCACCTCTATTATGGTGGGATTTATCCTCCTTTGGAGCTATCTAACAAACCTAGAGTCTCCCTCAATTATAATTTTCTATGAGCATGTTTTTAGATTTATATATGGAATATCACCTAAAATCTACCATATTACATGCATATTTTCTTTTAAAACTTCAATAAATCTATTTAACTATGATATGGAAAAGTTATTGGTAATAAAAAATGGTAGTTTTTCTTCATTCATTGGGTGAAAATACTTTAAATCTATGGGAAAAGGTTTAAATTCAAAATTATTGGGTTGTTCGAAAGATGGAATCAAATGATGGTTTCCCATTTCCATTGCGTGTATTTTCTACACACAAGATGAAATTTAAGATGATTCATCATTAAATAAACAACTAAATCCTTCAAGGTATTCAAAACTTACCTCATCTTTCTATTTAACAATAGATTCTTTAAAATTATTAACAAATTCATCCTCCATAGAGTTTTATATCATTAAGTGTTCCTCTATGGTCAAGATATCATGAAGAATATCTAATTATTCAATAGTTATGACCCCTTAAAAGTGTGATAGTTTAATGAGTGAGTATTCAGCTTAATGTTACTTCATGGAGTCATATATGTTGGAATAGACTATGTTGTTAAAAAACTCCAAGGTGAGTTTTCCTTCATGAATATTAACAACGATCTTGGTTATCTTTAATAATTATCTCCCCAAAATAATGTGTGAGTGTAATGGGCCCCTATAATACTCAATTTTCAATACATAAAAGTAGTCAAGGAATATTTTTGTATTTAAGAAATTCTAATAATGATTATTATATCTAGTGAAATCATATCAAATCTGTTATCTAGGATTTTCCATATATGAAATATGAAAATCATGTAAAACTAAAATGAAGAACTATTGTAAATATAGAATATAGTACATTTAAGAACATCTATAACATCTTAATAACCATCATAAAGGTATGAGAGAGATCATAGGAGTGGTAGTTAAAATGCATCCCACCTCTAGAAGTATCAATGTGTTGAGTGAATTATCTATTTTTCGGATGGGGTGAATTATATCTCCATGACATGCTAGTGCCTCGAATGAAAATGAGATTTATAAAAAGAGATTTATGTTCTTTAAAACTCCATCCATTTTTATAAATAATATTCAAATTCCTCTTTCCATTTCATGGTAGTGTTTTTATAATCCATATGGATGAATCTATGGTTGTTTCATTTACTTATGTGTTTATAATGCATGAGTAAATTCTACTCCAGCCTACTCAATCATAAATTTTTGAATGATGAACTCCAAATCTATTAAATCATATATAATATATCCTTAAATAATAGCATTGTATGTTATCTAACTACCCATACATAACTATAATCATTGGAAGAATAAAATGATATACCCTTTTATACATGCAAATCACAGTTTTCATGCAAACCATAAAATATATCTCATATATATATAAGGATTTATGTCATATCTCCTTCAATTTCCCACTTAAACTAAACCCTAATATACTTTTTTCCATTTCAACATTTATTTAATCATATAAAATTACTTGTGAAATCATATCTAAAACATATTTTGAATATATTTTAATTTTTTGGAAAGTTATCATTTTCTTCATCTTGTATCATATCGTAAGAAATAAATTATAAATACCCATCCAAAACAATTTGAGATTTACTCTAAACAACTTTTAGAGTATCTATATGAGTCAAAATCAAACCCCATTAACTCAAACACAATGTGTGACCCCATAGGAATCTACATCATTAATAACAAATAAAAATCTTCAGATTAATAAATGTAAGCAAAGACAAGAATCTAGAAAAGAATAAATTATACTCAAGATATAAATGGATCTGACATGATTTCCATCAAACACATGTATACCTATACTCTTTTCCACCAATATCCATTATATACAAACACGAATTCTCATATTTTCCCATTTTCCAAGACATTGAGTGACCATGGGACATAAAGTTTTTAAATACCATAAAGCCTACACAAACCTTCTTAATTCTTAAAGTATAGACTAAACTAATTGGTAAATACATCACATGTTATTCATGTTTATGGATAAGTATATAAAATATCCTTTATGTAGATAGATATATAATATCTTGGTGTAACCATGCACTTCCTCAGTACATCTCAATCGAGGGCCCATATGTCATACTCATCATGAAAAAGGAAAAAATCATATATCTAGTTGATCTACAACCAATGAAATTATCAACAACATACTCATAAACCCTTATATTAGATAATTATATGTGTATAATTTTGTAAGTAGGGTATCAAATAATGAAGGTCATCATGATAGGTATCTCACCAACCTTAGGTAGTGGGGACTCAAATACGATCCACACACCCCTAGTATACCAAAAACATCTGTATGGAACTTCATATGGTATGATTAATGGACCATCCAATGCACACAAAGAATTATATTCTTTCTTTTATAACTTATGAGCATGTTATGTATCTCCATAAAATAATCTTACTTATTCTAACCTTAGCATTTCATCATAACCTATTATAATTCATAAAAAAATTAATTAGGGTGACTCAAATTCTTACGTTGGGAGGTCAATTTTCATTAAACTTCATGAAATGTATATCTATATATATTTATACAACCAACATGAATAACTGATACAGTGGATATTTCCTCTAATATGATACATTTTATATATTTAAAACTCTTTTTATAATATTTTATAATTCCAATATAAGAACCTATATATCATATTATATATGATAAACTTCAAGATCATACATATGTGTGGTTTAAATTTTGGGGTTTTGTTAACTCATTAAATCATATGAAATTCCGGCCACATCTTTGTGTTCTCGTCTATTAAAACACTCTCACAAACTCTTTAGTGAAAAATATCTATAAAGTAATATAGTTTGAATAATAGTTATATTTCAAAATAATATTTCTGATGTTCAACTCTTAGAACATATTTTAACTTATTAACATCACAGCATCAAATATTATGATGTTAAATTATATTTTTTACATTGAACTATTTATAATTTTATCATCATCGTCTTTAGAACTCTTTCCCTTAAAATTTTCCATTTAAAATTTTCAAATAATGTAACTTTTACATTATTAATTTACCAAAAAATCCTAAACACTTTTAGGATAAAGTGACATATACATTTTTTATAGTAACTAATGTAACACATTAAATTTATATTTATCATCATAACCTAATATCTTTTAGGATTTCAAGCGTAATACACTTTATAATTTTACTAGTAAAATCATATAGAAAATATTGATATTCAAGTATTTACAATAATAAAATTTAACTCTTTATATTTTTCTTTATCATCACATAAATTAAACTACTTAGGATATTTAGTAAAAAAATAATCTTAGATAAGAATAATTATATAGGAATAGTTATATTCAATTTCTAAATGGTAACTAAATGTAACACTTTTCATTTTTATCACTACCATCACATATCCTAAACACTTCAAGATATATAGTAGAAATACCTTTAAATTTATATTGATTTAATCCTTTATTTGTTAAATTTGATCTTCTATAAGTCCAAATATACTCCCATTATCTTATTAAAAACTATATTATTTCAAAATATATTTCTAAGATACACAAATCCAATTGTGTTAGGAAATAAAAATTATTTCTTATTATTAATAATATTTAATAAAAAAACTATTATCTTCATATCATATATGGTATCATATGTGTTTGAAGATTTAATTTTTATTTAAAAGAAGATAATTCCTTAAAATATTCTACAAATAGGTAGAGGAATTACATTCCATCATGTTTTAAAAAATATCTGGATAAACAATTTTACCCTTATCTACTTTTCAGGTATGTTATAGAATCTGATGAATCTTAAACCATGTGTATACAGTCAATCATCTCAATTTTGTCTCTAAAAACATTTTTTTATTGAACCATTTCTATTATCATATTAGTGAATTTAGATAAAGGTACATATCTTTTAAATAGAATCAAATGATCTTGATAAATTTATTTACATTCAAATTTTCTTGTATTAACTATTTTATTGACCATTTGAATGAAAACTATAAGTTATAGCAATTATTCCATTAATTTTGAACTCCAGTATATTTAAAACACTTTTAAGTCACATACTCTTCAAAATTAATAAATTGATTTCTATTACACCTATACCTGGCACAAAAAATACATGGATTTTCCTAAAAATCCTTCAAGTATCTTGATAATCCATCATATGAAAATATTACTCATATTTACTAATAAACCTAGATTTAAATGTACTTGAAAATATTCTTATAGAAACATTATTGAACTTTTTAAACTAAATTTTCTTCTTATTATTTTATCTTTTACCCACTATTATAAACCATAAAACACTTAGAACCTAGACATCATATTCCCAATTTATATATTCTCAATAATTAGAAAATATTGGGTAAAATGTTCTTGAATTTATTCATATTTTCATAAAATTTTCATAAATAAAAATATAATGAATTCCCACTATAGAGCAAGCAATTTTTATCCCCCTATAAAGCATGATATAGAATTTAAAACAAAATACATTGTTTGTTTGAAAAAACCCATATCATTTTATTTAATAATAATTTTTTACATTCTATTCTCAAGAGAAAAATGTGATAAAATACACATATTATGATAAGTAAGGCCAATATTGAAACATTCAATTTATCAATGTAGCAACCCCTTTACTCTATTACTGAAAAGACAACTTCAAGCTCCAAAATTAAATATGTTATAATAATCCTTAAAGAGACCTTTAGTCTCACTAAATCATATATCTATTAGAAATATCCTTAAGGAAACCTTTAGTCTCACTAAATCATTAACATATTCAATCATATTGAATATTATTTGGAATACCCAATCATATTGAGTGTATAGAACTAAGATTCCATAAATCTTCGATGTACCCAATCATATTTATTACATGAGTGGAGACTAATATTATTTTGTTAAATTTGTATTTAATTTCTTTATAGTCCTAAATGAATCAATTTTCTTCCATAAAGAATCTAGATTCACTTGTTGCATAATTTCAACACTTAGTTACTTAGGAAGGAGTTTCTTTAACACATATAATATTTATCTTTCTTAACAACTTTTCTTAACTCATCAATATTGCTTAAGAAATGTTCTTATGTTAATACTATTAGAAGTATATTAAATTAAGGTTATCCTTGGAAGGATTAATATTAATGTTTAGTTTGATGATTATAACTCTATTCGTCTATAAAAAAATATTTTATCAAATGGGTATCATGTTTTATAACTATTAATAAGGTGTTTTATTAAATAGTATCCCACTAAAATTATGACCCATTTTAAAATTTATCATACTCATTAGTGGGACAAGATCAATATTTCACTAAGAAAATAACACTACTTTGGTGTGAAACTCACCGCTTAGTTGTTTAGGTAGGGTATCATCCCATTCATATCATATATGACTCCTGGATAGTCAAGTGGATAAGTCTTTATTCAATCCATTATATGGAAAAACCTAACTTTATTCCTTTGGTTTCTAAACCATTAGGGTTTCCAAGCTAATTATAACCCAAAGTATGTGCCAATAACAAGAAAAAATAGTCCAGGTCACCCCACTTGGGTGTGAAACTACCCAAGTATATTACAGTATCTTCTATAAATTTATTCCCATATACAAAATAATACATAGGCACACAAATTTGGTGTGAAACTCCTTGGTTTGATTATTGAGGTATTGAAAATTTCCAATTTGTAAGGAATCCAACACTTAATATTTAGGAGTATTTAATCTCACCATATTATCTCATGGTATTCCCTTTATGTATACATTCTTCTAGTGATTTATTTTTAAATCATATTTCATCCACCAAACCTAGATGATCAAATAACATTGATGTGTAACTCTTTTTACAACCTAAAAGATTATGTTACTCTCCAAAAAATAAGTCAAGTATATTTATACATATCCAAATGCATCATATATGCATAAGGAATAAAAACATTTCATATAAAAGAATAAAATTATTTTAAATTGACAATATTTACATTAATAATCTCAGAGTGATAGATAGACAGCCCCATTCACCTTTATAAATAAGGCATAAGCCTCCAGTCTAGTAGGTAGTCCAACCCTAAGTCCCTCTAATTGGGGATACTTTACTCAAGAGAGAGTCCAATTCATCATAACTCTAAAACCTAATATGCATAAACTATACCCAATAGTTAAATTCAGTTTCATAACTTCAATTAAAAACTAAATTCATGGTATATGAAAAAAATATATTCATTATAGAGTCATTCCCATCATGAAAATTCAAGGATCTATCATAGAAGAAAATTATTATATGAATTTTGGCATATAGATATTCATAATATAAAAAATTTATAACTATGGTCAAAATAGATAATAAGATTTAAATAAATGAATAATTCAAATATGTAAATATGAGATAACAATTTATAAAACATTCCTCAATAAAATCTAAATATAAACACATTTATAATGTTAGATTTATATTATGGATATTCCATAATTTTGAATATAATCACTTTATATTAATTGAAATATAAAATCATTCAAAATATTTATTATATAGAATTTTTTATTTTAAAATATATAATATTTTTTACGAATTATAAACAATTTATAATCCAATTTCTATTATGTAAAAATTATTTAAACCAAAATCAAATCTTTGCTGTTATTTAAATATTACCCAAATAAGGATTCTTTAATTTAAACAATTCAAACTAATTCATTATGAACAATTAATAATTTTTAAATATAAATATTTTATATTTTAGCCTTATTTTATAATTCGTAAAAAATATAAATTTCCCTTATGATTTCTAAATAAAAAACATTATTTATAGATCATAATACATGTCATATAATTTGTTAAATGGAGGTTTAAATATTGAAAATTAATATCTGGAATATTTTATAAATAAATGTTCCATAAAAAATATATAATTAATTATACCAAATTTCTAATTAATTAATTTATAAACTCTTTATAAATTAAAATAATCTGAAAATAACATTTATTATTATTTATAAATAATTTAAAAATTATAAGAAAAAACATCTTTTCAATATAACAATATATAGAAGTGGTGGCCTATGTAAAGGTAAAACACTTTACATTTACATAACCCCTTCTATATATGGGTAAGTATGGATAACCCTTACATATAAGACTCTATGTGTGGTTAATAACTATTGAACCTTATATAGACCACTCTATGTAGGGGTAAATATGAATGTCCCTTACATAGACCGATCTATATAAGGGTAAATTAGGATGACCCTTACACAGACTGCTCTGCGAAAGCATAAATTAGGATGAACATTATATAGAGCACTATACATAATAGTAACACGTGATTAACCTTGTGCAAAATGATATTACATAAGGGGAATTATATAGAATTCTTCTACATAAGGGTAATCTATGATAACCCTTACATATACCACTTCTTCATAATGATAATCCATTTTACCCAAAAATATCAGTCAATGAAAAATGATACTTTTTATTCATGTTATTCTTTATTTCATTGAAGATTTCACATATATAAACTTGTGAATTGATTCGATACCACTATAGGGATTTAAAAAGTCTAATAATGATTATTAAATCAATGTGAAGCATAGAAAATCCCTTTTACAGGTTCTCTCATGCATGAAATATGTAAACTGTGTAAAACTGAAATGAATAACTACTATAAATATAGAACACCGTACATCTAAAAAAATCTACAACATCTCAATCGCTATTATATCAGTTTGAAAGTGTTAATAGGATTGGAAGATAAAATTCATCTCACCTCCAAAGGTATTCTTGGGTAAAGTGAACCATCCAACGTTCAGATGACAACCATTGTATCTCTATAGCATGCCAGTACCTAAAATAAAAAGGATATGTATGAATAGAGCTTTAGATTATTTATGAGTTTGTCCAAGTTTATAAAGAATAATCTCATTCCTCCGTTCATCGAAAGGTAGTGTTTTTATAATCTACAAGGATTTTCTTTGGGCTATTACATTTAATTATGCATTTATAACACATGAGTAAATGTTGCTTCAATAAACTTAAGTATAAATTCCTGAATGATTCACTCCAAATCCACTAAATCATATCTAATAGCTCTTTAAATGATATCATTTTGGATGAATGAATTTCCCTACCATAACTATAATCATAGGTTGCATAAAACAATATACACTTATATATATACAAATCACAATTTGAATAAAAACCATAAAATGTGGATTATATATATCATATATATATATAAGACTTTATGAAATATCTCCTTTTGGAATAGAATATTTTAGAGTTTCTTAAGGATATCCTCCAATGCTCCTACTGGAAATATAGTAGATCAGTTTTCTAGTTGTTCCACTACTCTGGTGGGATTCAAGTATCCTATCTCTAAAGATATAAAAATAGAGTGAGATATTAAATTTATTGAATAACCTTATTCACATTAAATCATCTGAAAAAATGATAGAACTAAGAGTGTAATGGATATAAAATGTCCCTAGATCTTGACATTTTTTGGGTAATTGTGGAGTGAGTAGGTCTGATACACTTCTTCCTAAATTAATTATTTCATTCCCTTGAAGTGTCTTATTTTTTGTGTAAAGTTACTAAATAAATTTATCATAATTAGGAATTTGTTTGAGTATTTCAAGAAGGTTAATATTAATCGAAACTTTTGTGAATTTTTCCAGGATTTCTCTTTGGAGTTCTTCATCTTGGATCTTTTTAGACTTAATCATTATTTATGTGAATGGAAGTGGAAGATATTTTTTCTCTATTTATTATATATTCCATGGTATCTTTGATCTCTACATTCTTTAGGAAATTATTCATATAGATCCCTTCCTTTATTCTCCCTATTTTTAATTTTTTCAGGTTCTTTAGTATTTGGTTCTTTTTTATTTTTCTCATCTTCCACCAGGGTATGTTCTTCAAGCTCGGGATTCATTAGCTCAGGGTCAGGTTTTGCCGTTCTTTCTTATTCACTTCTTTGTTGGTTTTATTCTTGTTTTAGTTTTTACATGGGGTGGTCCTCCCTATCACTTTTAATGATATTATACTCACATTTTCCCTCATATTAAGAACATTTTGGGCTTGAATCTTTCCTCGGTCTTTGAACAAAAATTTCATAAAATTGTTGAACTGATTCTTAAACTCCTCTATTTTTTACTCATATCTTCTAATATATGTTTCTATTTATCTTTATGTATAGGGGTTTTTGGACTATTATAAGGCTACTCATAGGGTCTATTTTTCTAAAAAGGTAGTTTTTGGTACATGGGTTATTTATGGATATATTTGTAGGTTTACTAAAAGGGTGGTGGTTGTTGGTTTTTTTGGTTTTGTGGGTTTTGTGGGTTTTTTTATTAAAATGGGGGATATGGTTGAAACTGGTTCTAGTAGGGTTTTGGACCTAGTTTTACTAGTTTCCAAATACATTCTATACATGGTTAGTCTCCCACCATCTCTTATTTTATTGGAATTTCATTGACAAAAATATTGTTGCACAACTCTTCATTACATGCACTTTATCAAACTGATTTGTGAAATGATTAGGTGATGAGCATAAACCACATACATTAACTGGTGCTTATTGTTCAGTGAATTTATTTAGATCCATATATCTCACTATGATGATTATATATTTATGTATAGATTCTAATAATGGATATTAGTTATATTTTCTTACCATATGTATGCCTCTTGTACCAGTACCACTTATGCCAAATTATTGAGAGTTCTTAGAAATCTTTCTAATATGTCCTTTTGATCCTGTTGGTGAATTCAATAAAATATCTTTTATATAATTCATACAAAAATATTTCTATAATTATCAAATAATCCTTGATAAATGAAATCATTTAAGTGGTTCTATTAGACTTATTAATGTGGGTATCTAATACTGATATTCTTAAACCTTTCCTTGTACTCATAGATAGTATATCAAAATGACTATTTGATGGAATATATTTCCTTCTTAATTATTGTTCTTATATTTTTCAGGAAGAATATTTGAAATAAATTTCTATATAAGTTATCCTAATCTTAAATTTATTCTATTTTTATGTTATAAAACCATTCCTTTTTACTCCTTCAAGTGAGAAAGAAAATTCCATTCACTTACCTCCTTCCTCAACTACTCATAGGGGTTTAAAAGTTAAACATAAATTTTTGAACTATTTAATATGTTTGTTTAGGTCTTATCCTACTAAGACATGGAATTTTGAAAGTAATTGAATTAAGCATGTTTTTATTTCAAAGAAATTTTATATTACTTTCATATAAATTTGATTATGTTGATTTTAAAATTTAGTTGCACACAAATATTTGATGTTCTGGTTAGGATTTCCAACCATGATGACAGGATCTGATTAAAAACATGAGGTTTCACTCGAGTTATCAAGATAAATTTAATAAAAATCTAGTTGTAAATTTAGGTTCTTTATTCTGGTCAATGTTATTTATATTTTAAGATCAAAATAAAATAATAGGTTTTTATAATTTTATTTCATGAAAAATTAAAATTGGTTTTTATGGAACTGCCTCATCAAAAATAGTTCTATGTTTTAAAAACACCTATCATGGGGTGTGAAGAATCAATTTTTACCTGAGTTAAATGTATTATTAGTGGTAACTTATAGTTTCCTACAATATAAGATTGAAAAGAAATTAGTAATCACTATTTAATCACAGGTAAGGGTTATTTTGAGTTTTCTTTTGTGATTTTGAATATATATAAAGTAATGAAACAAGTATTTGAAAATAGTTGATGAAAAGGGTGACTTATTTAGGGTTGGAATTACAATTGTAATGTTATCATAGTCCTAAAAAATCAATTCTTTCCTTGCTTAATTTATTAGTGAAATGTTAATCTATTTATTCATCTAAATACCTTAGGTTGAAGGATATTGTTTATATTGACTTAATAGTGATTACTTCTTATTTAGATTCCCTTTATATCTATCTGATAAGTCAGAAGACCACTCCCAAGTTGTCTAGGAAAAAACTAATTAGGTGTTTATTTCCCCAAATACCTAATAGTAATTCATTTCCCTCACACACATTACAAATTTTGAAATACAATCACTTCCTAATGAAACCTTCTCATTTCATACATTTTGTGCCTGGAGGTGGTATATTATTAATTATTAACTTTAGTAATTATATACAATTTTGAAACCATAAACACAATTTCATTTAGGGAATTAAATATTCATTGAGAACTGAAGTCAATTAACTAGATAAGATATTTTTTCAATTAATTACAATGACTCAATTATTACAAGTAAAAACCTTCCCTTCCCCAATCACTTAAAATTTACCCCTCTATTCAATGGGCAGTAGAGAATATAGGGGAACAATAAGTCATCATGTACTAAGAAAATAGAAAATGAAGAAAAGACGCATTATATGACTCTTAATAATTAAATTGTGATCCATTTCTTGATATATCTAAAGTAACTCCTCCTACATGTGGCCTCTTTTATTTGTAGGTAGCAGATTACTTCTTTAGATTAGTTAAATCCCATGTGACCTTCTCTCTTTAAAATTTATAAAGTTCCATTCTTTCTCATGACTTCAAATCCATATCACAATTTGATATTCTAGAAAATTTTAGGTTTTTCTTATTGGGTTTCAATCATACCATTACGCATATATAGATCCATGTGTTATCATCTAATTGGTTTCATGAATGTTGAGATGGAATCTCAAAGCTTTAGCTTAATTTTTGGAAGTGTTACCCGAAATCCGGTATGTGGTCGACACCTGATCTTCCTAAGTTTACTTTTTGAAAAGTATTGGATTGATCATGAGGTGGAAAAAGCATGTATCTACCATGAGGATCAAGTGATTGCATGATAGATAACCAATCATACGATAGACTCAGCATGTGGTTGCTTCATAACTTTATGTAATTCCCAAGCATGGTTAATGGATCCCTTATTGTGGTAGGTGGGTGACAAGCATGGTCAATCAAAATGAACATGTGGTTGGTTGATCAACTGTATAAATGAAAAGTGACAACATGATAGAATACAACATACAGTATGTTGGGGACTTGTGTCCAATTAACATGAACATGTAGTAGGATAAGTTTCATGGACAATTATTTGTTTCTTTTGTGGCATATTGATCTATTATGGTGGTAGGGGTATTGACCACATGGTAGAAAATTTTCCACGTCATAATTCAATGTTTTCTATATTAGGGACTTTTTGAAATTTATAGTCATGGTCGATCTTCTATTAAAACTCTAGAATCCATAGAACTTATTTTATTTCTTTAAAATGCCTTTTAGTAACCTAAAATATTAAGGTTCCGGGTGCATCAGAAGTGTGGTTGGGTCGGCACCCAACTTTAATTTTTACCCTAATAAATGATTATTCCAGGATCAATACGATGATGAACACCAGTCTCCACAGAATAGAATCAAAAATTTATATAAATGAGGAAGTGTCCCTAAACATTTATAGATGATATTTCACATCGTATTTATAATGAATTTAATTAATTTCATAAAGAAAATAATACCTAGATCTTCATTATTTTCTTCATTGATGATTTTGATTGTCCATAATGACCCTTCTAGATTATCTTGTTTCACTTGAAAGGATCCGAACTATTATCCCTTTAGAGGTGATCCACACATTCTCTGATGGCCTCTGATCGACACAACTCGTTCTCCAGGTGATAGCACGATGAAGAGAGTGTCTTGTGTCAGTAGTTCTTGATCGCTTGTTCTTCAGTCTTGAAAAAAACTATTGTTATTGAGAGGGGAAGGAAGATGATTCGAGAGAGAAATTTTTTAGCTCAACAATTCTCAATTAATCAGGTGTGTGTTTCAGTACATGGCACAATATATGTATGTGTCTATTTATTGACATGGGGCAATAGTTAAAATATCTAATTGTGTAAAAGAAATAAAATACATTCATAACCTTAGAGAAAAACCATGGTATTTATAATAGTACTTCATCATTATTTATGGTGATCCAACTTGTGAAAAATGGAATTATAAATAAACTTTCGCATGACAAAATAATAAAATCGTTATTTTAATTTTTTCCAACTAGTTAAACAATTATTTATCATCTTACAAATAATTATTTTACTACCGGGCCGTCCTTGGTCTGCTCAAACTCCACTTCCATTTATTTAACACCCAAATAAATAAATAAATAAATTATTCTTTTAATAAATATTTTATTTAAAAACTAGTAAATAAATATTTATTAAATGTTCAATAAAATAAATAAATATATTTTACCCACAATCTAGGGAATAAATATTTATTTATTTTATGAAATCATTTTAACTTGAATAAAATTATTACACTATCTTGATAATAATATTTATTAATTAAATTCAAATAGAATTTAACCGAGACCACCATAAACACTTAGTGTGTGATCCTTTAGAATTCTTTCTCGTTGGCATTAGGTGGGCTTGTCTAAAGTCCAAGAGTACTGTCTAGCAACGGGTCAAGGAACTCAAGATAAATAACTTAAATTTTCAAAAAAAGACATCCAAATACGAATGTCACTATGTAATATAATCCATGTGTCTCAATATCTCATCAAGAAGTTTTCATGATAGTTTCATGAACCTTTGTGCTTGATACGTCATTCTTTGAATACCTAAAATAAACTCAGTGTTACACCATGGCCATGGAATTTTGTACAATGGTTCTATTTAAATCAAAGGTCCAATATATAAACCTTAATAAATGGAAGGGAAAATACTTTCTTGACTTATTGATTAATAACATACCACTCATGAAGCACCTAATGTACCATAATTCCCCCCAACTATCTACGTGATGGTTTTCATCAGTAAATGAAAGTGTGTGATTTGTGACACATATTAATAATAATATTAAAGTCTAAGGATCATTACACATGATCATAGATAGGAATGTCTGATGACACCAAAACATGCTCAATTTCTACTAGTAGGTCTATTCTCATAATCACCTGTCTTGGAGATTACCAAGTGCGAACTTCGTGAGAGGAAGTCCCATCTACTTACAAGTAATCACACCTGACGGTCTATATGTTGTGTGTCCCATCATAATATTTCTTCAAACCACATAACTATATTTAAGAATATTGTTATATCATTTCATGGTTTTCATCATAATAGGGAACTTCTATGACCTTATCAATGCAACAAATACTCTAGGACATTATTACATCATAATCATGCAGAATAATGAAAATAATGTAATATGATGTTTAATATTTAAATTCATTAAATATACATGTAATTAAAGTAAAAATAGTTGGTTCTAGGACACTAACTCTAAGAAACTCTCACTTAGACTAGAGCCAAATGCCTACGACTTTCAGTCCACTAGACCTCACATGATGATCATGTTTCTGCTGAGTCAAGGCTTTAGTCAAGGGGTCTACCATGTTGTCTTATGTGGAAATATTTCTCACTATAACATTACCTATTTGATAAAAATCCCTTAAGGGATGATACTTTCGAAATATGTGTTTCGTCCTCTGATGTTACCTTGTCTCTTCTGTGAGAGCCACCGCTGCAGTATTATCACAGTACAGTGTAATGGGATCTTTACTTCTAGGTATCACATCCAGCTCCTGGATGAAGCTTCACATCCAAACTACTTCTTTATCTTCCTCAGAAGCTGTTATACTCGGACTTTTTGGTAGAATCTGTGACCACACTCTTCTTTGATCTCTTCCAGCTTACTGCACCTCCATTCAAACTGAAGATGTATCCTATTTGAAACATCATGTCATCATGATCAGTATAGAAACTATAATCTTCATATCCTTTGATGACTAGTTCCTCATATCCCCTATAAACTAGAAACATATCCTTAGTATACCTCAGATACTTTAGGATATTATTGAATAACATCCAATGGTGGTCACCTGGGTCAGCTTGATATATGTCTATCATACATAATGCATAGGCAACATCCAGACTTCTATATATCATGGCATACATGACTGGCCCAATCACTGATGTGTATGGGGTCCTTGCCATTATCTTTCTTTCCTTATGTGTCTAAGGAAAAATTTTATTGGAAATATGAATTTCATGTGATGATGGTAACAATTCCCTCTTGGATTCTTCCTTATTGAATCTCTTTAGTATCTTATCTATGTATGTACCTTGACATAGGCCCAACAATCTCTTGGATCAATCATGATGGATCTTGATCCCAAGAATATATGCTCCCTCACCCAAGTCCTTTAGGAAGAAGCATTGATTCAACCATTCCTTAACAGACCATAAGATTGGAATCTCTTTTCCAATAAGTAATATGTCATCAACATATAATATTAAGAAAACCACTACACTCCCACTAAACTGTTTTTAGACACAAGGCTCACATTAGTTCTTGATAAAAAGAAATTCTATTATGGCTTTATCAAAATTAATTTTCTGTGACATGGATGTTTTCTTAAATCCATAAATGGATTTCTTCAACTTTCATACCTTATTGGAATCCTTAGGAGTTATAAACCCTTCAGTTTTCTATTATATAGACATCTTCCTAAAGGCTCTCATTAAGGAATACTATTTTGACATCCATTTTTGAAATCTTATAGTCATAGTAAGTGGAAATGGATAATAGAATTCTGATGGATTTCATCATTGCAACTGGTGAAAAGGTTTCGTCGTAGTCAATTCCTTGATGTTTCTTGAACCCTTTTGCAAACATTCATGCCTTATAGGTACTGACTTGTCCTTCCAATTCCATTTTCTTCTTGAATACCCATTTTAATCCAAGAGGATTTATGTAAACTAAAGGATCTACCAAAATCCAAACTTGGTTTTGGTACATGGAATCCATCTCAGAATTCATGGCTTTATTCCACTTGGCAACATTTGTGCCACTTACTGCTTCCTTGTAGGTTAGAGGATCATTGTTATCAACTAATAATGATTGTTAGGTACACAAGGCTGAATACCTTGAGAGGGGGGGTGAATCAGCGTATGAATAATTTAAAATTAAAGTCCATTCAGATCTTGTTTCGCAGTTAAGAAAAACACTCTTCTCTCTCTTTCTTGTTGCACAATATAAATAGAAAGTAAAGCAAGCACAGGACAAATCAATTTTTACTTAGTTCACTACTAAGGGATACGTCCAAGGAGCATACGCTGATAGGTTGTCAATCATACCAAATTCCACTAAACTTCACTAGCTGTGGATTACAAGGTTCGGACACAGTCACTCTGTCCCAGGCTCACTATCATTACAAGGTTTAGGGTCAGCTCACTTCTTTCCCAAGAGTCACTCTTTGTTTCTCTCTCTCTGGCGCACTGCTGGTGGAGAGGATCACCTTCTTCCTCTTCCTTTGCTCACTGCTCTAGAAAGGATCCACTCATAGTTTATAGACCTGTAGGTCTCTTCATTGTCCCTAATGAATGCATCCTCTGTTGTATGTAGATGCTCTGTTGAAGTCCAACTTTCACCCGTAGATGAATTTCTCTTTGCACCGAAGGTATCATCCAAACTTCCATCCTTCACGCAGTCTTAAATTACCACTGTGAATCAACCTTACTTGGCGCACAAGTCTAATCTGGTGCACAAGTATCGGCACGCAAGTCACAACTGGTGCGCAGGTCCACCTCAACTACCTACGCGACACAAGTCTCTTCTCCTCCAAACTTACGCGACACAACTCCTTTTACGCCCAAACCAATATTGGCACAGAACTGACACCTGTCGTGCAACTTCAAACACTAGTGCGTAAGTCCACCTGCGCGACCACACAATACTTGCGTGACCACCACACCAGCACGATGGGAGCTCTAATTTTTCTAAGTGTTGAACTCCATTAAAAATAATGGGGGTGGTCGTGTATTTATAGGCATTTGAACAACCTGTGCGACGGCGTGCAAGTCTCCCCTCGGCGTAGAAGTTTCGACACACAAGTGTTCTGTCCCCCTAGACACTTGCACGACCAACTTAAAAGCTTGGGTGCCCCTTCTTCCTTTGCCATATTTTTGATGATCTGATCACAAATAACAAATGGCTCGCAAGTTACCGATCCTTATAGGCATCAGCGTGCAAGTCTCTTCATGGAGCGCAAGTTACTTGCGCGACCAACCCAATACTTGCGCGGCCCTCTTTCCTTTACCATATTTTGACATTCTGGTCTTGAAAAACAATGGGCGCACAAGTTTCCACTCCTTCAAGTACATGGCACGCAAGTCCCTTTTCCAAAAACCACTTTTCTTCATTTGTCGATTTTCAGGCCCAAAAATTTGGAAAACACTAGAAGATGGCACCACCTTGTATCTGTTATTTTTGTACCGCCTCCAGATCATCCATTCCTTTGTCGACATTCTTGAATAAAACATGGATCATTGACCACAGCTCTTTAACTTGAAATTCCACCATGAAATCCCCTTTGTCAACAAATTTGTATGACATTGTTTTTCTTTGTCAACAATCACAACACAGATGTCCACTTTGTCAATAAACACAATCACCTCAAAAATGCTTCAATAATACCTTGAGGGATTTTTTCCCAACTGTCTACCCATTTGGGTTTGTTGACAAAACTTCCATAAAAAAATACATCATTAAACCTTCTGCCACCATTCACCTATTGCGATTCGGATAGCAATCAAGTATTTAATCAACACATACTCTAAGCCCACATAAGAAATGCTTGGTATGAGAAACAAGAGTAAATGAAGATTTCATCAATGAATCACTTCAACTATGACACCCACTATTGACACCAAACTTATACCAAGTGTTACCAAACCGATACCAATTTTTGGAAGTATTCTTACCACTTTCCAACACCACTCTTCTTCTTTTATCATGATCCTCAGCTATCATGATATCTATTTTTTAATCGATCACTTCTAGCATCGTCAGATTTAATATGCTCCCCCTTTCTTCTCACAACCTTAACCCCTGCCAACTTCAAAACCACTTTAAACCTACTGCATGTATTTTCCAAGCTAAGATATGGCTAATCACATTCAACTCCCCCTATCGGGCTGCTCCACCTGTCAACTTCTCCCCGTATCTTTCAAGATTTCTCAAATAGCCACACTGTCTCATCCTTGAATAATCACTATTTTCTCCCCCTTTGGAAACAAACCCAAAGGTCACTCCTTTGCAGTCTATAACAGAGTAGAGAACACATATCATCACATTAGGGAAAAAAATATCATACCTCAGGGAGAGGGGGGTGTTATGGGCCCACATCCACACTCTTTTAAGTGTGGGGAGTCGACTGAACTCCTAGAGCCAGTCGATGCCTCTCAAAATCTTCCTTGGGTAAGGCCTTTTTCAGAATGTCTGCAACTTGTAGCTCTGCAGGCACATACTCCAACTTCACGATTCCCTTCTCAACTTTCTCCTTGATAAAATGATACTTTATCTCAATGTGCTTTGTCCTTGAGTGATGGACGGGATTTTTGAGGAGATTTATAGCACTTGATTTATCACACTGGATTCTGATCGGAGACTTCACTTCTACTCCCATATCATCAAGCTGCTGCTTCATCCACAATAATTGTGTACATGCTCGAGTGGCCGCAATATACTTAGCTTCTGTGGTGCTCAATGAAATGAAATCTTGCTTCTTGCTTATCCAAGAAATACACAATCCACCAAGATAGAATGCACTTCCTGACATTGATTTTCTATCATCTATTGATCCGGCCCAATCTGCATTTGTGTAACCCAATAACAATGATTGAGATTTGTCATTATACATCAGACCAAAATCCACGGTGCCTTTGATATACCGAAGTATTCTTTTCACTGCAATCATGTGACTTTCCTTGGGATTACTCTGATATCTCACTGCTTGTCATGTGGTGAAAACAATATCAGGCCTTATCGTAGTCAAGTACAATAAACGTCCAATGATTTTCCTATATTCTGTAATATTAACTTCCTTTTCATCCTCATCTTTTGATAATTTCATCCAGGTAGCAACCGAAGTCTTCATCTCCTTAGAATTATCTATGCCAAACCTTCTTAAAACCTATTTGTCATATTTTTATTGAGAAATGAATGTTCCATTCCTTCCTTGTGTCACCTGTAGAACAAGGAAAAACATTAGCTCACCAATCATTGACATTCCAAACACATTTTTCATGAATTCGGAAAATTATCTGCACTGAGCTTCATCTGATCCGCCAAATATTATGTCATCAACATAAACCAAAACCATCATCCTTTGATTACTATTATTGTTGAAATAGAGATTGTAATCAACTCCCCCACACTGGAAACCAAGCTTCTTCAAGTACTGATCAAGCCTTGAGTACCATGCTCTTGGTGCTTGTTTCAGCCCATACAATGCCTTCTTCAGCCTGCAAACTTTGTTCTCATCCTCGTGAATGAGAAAACCATCTGGCTGCTCAATATACACCTCCTCTTCTATAACACCATTTAAGAATGTGGATTTGACATCCATCTAGAACACTTTGAACTTTCTTTCCACTACCGGTGCAAATGTATCATCAACATCTATTCCCTCTATCTGGGAGTATCCTTTACACACTATCCATGCTTTGTTCTGAATCACTATGCCATTTTAATTCATCTTTTTGCGATAGACCCATTTAGTCCCGATGAAATTCTTGTCTGTTGGCCTCAAAACAATCTCCCATGTCTGGTTCTTCTCAATCTGATCAAGCTCTTCATTCATAGCCTGAACCCAGTTTTCATCTTCAGCTGCATCGGAAAAACATTTTGGCTCTACCTGAGATAAAAATGATGTTTGTTGTAATGAATTCATTATTCGAGTCTGAACTCGAGATGTTTGATCACCAATGATATTCTACCTATCAATTTCAGCTCAACTCTTTGGCTTCCTTGCAGACACAGACTTGACACTTTCTTGTTCATCATCAGTATCTTATTCTGAGTTAGCCTCTTCCACTTCTGTTCCCCTTGTGTTGCTTACCTCATCATCACTTTCATCCAGAAACTGTTCACTAGGTCGTTGAGTATTCTGTTCATTTTCAACTATAGTGACATCATTTCTCTCAAAAAAAATTCCCAGCCTTTTATTGATACATTTATATACTTTGCTTTTCCTTGAGTAGGAAAGGAATATCCCCTCATCTCCTCATGACTCAAACTTCATGTGATTTTATTTGTTGAGAATAAAGCACTTACTACCAAATATTCGAAAGTATTTCAGCGTTGGCTTCTTTCCGTACCACATTTCATACAGAGTCTTCCCTTCCTTCGGGAACAACAGAGACCTGTTCGAAATATAGACCGAGGTCAAAACTGCTTCCTTCCAAAATTTCTCTGGTAGGTCCTTTTCAATAGGCATCATTCTAGCCATGTTATTGATGATCCGATTTCTCCTCTCAAACACTCCATTCTGTTGGGGAGTTCTCAATAATGAAACTTGATGCCTTATCCCATGTTTCTCGAGATAGTTTTTGACTTGAATGTTTGTGAATTTTTTACCGTTATCAGTACGAAACATTAGAATTTTCTTCCCAATCATCCTTTCTAATTCCCTCCTATACTAATTTATGCAACTGAACACCTCTGTCTTATGAGTAATGACAAATACCCAGGCCATTCTGTTATAATCATCAATGAAAAGAACATAGTACCTTTTCCCATTTATAGCTTGTAGTGATATAGGTCCACATACATCAGCATGAACCAATTAGAGTACTCTAGTTAATTTCTTCTCCTTTGGCCTATATGTATTTTTGATGATCTTCCCTTGTTGGAAATCATCACACATAGGAGTGCGATCAAGTGATAGTTTGGGAAGGTCTCTAGCAGCATCACACTTTACCATATCTTCCATTGATGGTTGGCATAAATGACCAAGTCACTTATGCCACAACTGGTTTTCTTCCTCTCTGGATAAAAGGCACATATCTTCTTCCCCACCTACAAGATAAGGATTTCCCTTTGTCCTTCTTCCCTATAGAACAACTGCTCCATATTTTCCTTTCACAATACACATCTTCTTAATAAATCGGATAGAGTGCCCATAGTCACATAGTTGACTCACACTGAGCAAGTTATGACTAAGACCCTCTACAACCAAGACATCAGTACGTCTCAATTCTTTTCCCCCAAACTTGGCTTTTCCCGAGCCAACAATATTCAAGACTTCATCGTTTCCAAATTCGACAACTCCTTCTTTGTCATATTTTATGCCTGTAACAAGATCATTATTACCTGTCATGTGATGAGTGTAACCACTATCAAGGATCCATACACCAGAGTGATCTGATGACTTAAGGGAAATTTCTGCCACCACAGCCTTCTCATTTTTCTTCTTCTTGGTCCATAATTTTACCTTCACACTCAGCATGGATTGAGACTTCTGTTCTTTCTCAGAGTATGATGGATCAGCTTCATCTTTCAAAGTCGCAAATATGTTCTGCATTTTTAACTCACATGTTGGTTTATTTATATGCTGCTTGAGAATGTTTTAATTCTTCTTTGGAACATTTTTCTGTATGGTCGAAGTGCAGTACCTAGCCATGTTCCCAAATCCACCGCACCAAAAATAGTGTCCTTTGAAATATGTTTTGGAAAACCGTTCTCTGTTTGGCTACCACCTCTGTTCTTATTCCCTTCGATGTCTCTTGGATATGGAACACACATAATATGAATGTCCCATATTCCCACAATAATAACACCTGATATAAGGTGCATTCCTTCATGTTACTTCAACACTATGAGTTTCCCCTTGGGATCTCTGAATATTCTGATTCTAGTTTATGCCCAAATAAACCTCCAATTTCAGGATGGGTGCTTGCAGTCTAACTTTAGCTGCCATAGATTTTTGCTTCTTATCAAGCCCTGAATCAGCCTTAACGTCTGAGCTCAATTGCTTCTTATTTCCTTCTGAACAAAAAGGCTCCTCTTTCACTTTTTCAGTCTTCGGAATGACCTACTTTCCTGACATCACATTATAGGTCAAGAGTTTTCTTGATCCTTAATTTTTCATCGCAGACTGACCACTTCTTCTTCAAGATCTTTGATACGTCTGACCTTCTTGTTTCCTGTGTTAGTCAAACAATCAATTTCATTCTTTTGTTCCTCAGTTTTAAGCTTATACTCAACAATATTTTCTAAGCTCTCTAGTTTTGAGGATTTTAGTCTTTCAATTTCTTTTAACAGATCAAAATTTTTTTCATCCTATTGTTGCATATAGAGTTTGGAATCACGAACCACTTTATTGTCTTTATTCATTTTGGCTCTCTAAACATCTATATCCTCAAGAGATGCTTCCAATTCGGCTTCCATATCAACTCTTCCTTCAAATTTTTCTTCTTCTTCTCCAGTGTTAGTTTCTTCCATTTCATGATAACTACCGACGACCGCCACCATAGCATTTTCTCCACGTTCTTTGCAGTTTTCAATCTCCTCAACCTCTTCAACCTCAGACTCATCTGAACTATCTATTTCTTATGAAAGAAGATTCTTATTCTTGAAGAAATTTCTCTTGAACTACTTCTTCCCTTTCAAATAGGCTGAATATTTCTTCTTGGTAATTTCAACATCATCTTCATCATTTTCTTCTTGAAACTTTTTAGGTCATCTTGTTGTGATATGTCCAACCATTCCACATCTAAAGCATGAAAGTGGAATTTTCCCTTTGAACTTTCCTTTTCCTCTTTGAATGTTTGAGGAGAGGAATTACATTACCCCATATGTCTCTTCTTCCTCCTGATAATCTTCAATGGTAAGCTTCTTCAAGGCCTTAAATGTAACCTATTTGGATTTACCCTTTTCCACAGCATCGTTATCATCATTTCTCATTCCATATGCAGCAAGGGTGTTGTGCAGGTTATCTAATGTCAATTGTTTCAGGTCTTTATCTTCCAAAACAGAAACTTTCGAATTGAACCGAGGTGGAAGTTTTCTCAAGATGTGCTTCATAATTTTTATGTCTTTGATAATTTCACCAAGACCTCGCATGTCTTCTACCATATCATTTTTTCTATCAAAGAATGCATCAACAGACTCATTCGGGTTCATTCTCATATCTTCATACTTGTTCCACAACACTTGCAACTTTGCCTCTCTGGCCTTTGCATCCCCTTCATATATATTCAAAAGCTTTTCCCACATGGCATGTGACGTTTTTCATGAAATCACCTTTGTATATATGGGATTATAAAGGGCTCCCCCTAAGGCATTGATTTCTTTGGCATCAGCATCCAACTCTCTATGCTCAGCTTTTGATAATGTACCACTAGTAATATCAGTTGTGATACCATGCATAGCTGCTGAAAACACATCAATTCCAAAAGATCAGAAATAGTGTTGCATTCGATTCTTCCATATCTGAAAATTACATCCGTCGAAGATCAGAATACCTTTATGATTAGTGACCTCCATTGAGAGAATAACAAATATCAACCTTTCTCTTTGATACCAATTGTTAGGTCCACAAGGCTGAATATCCTGAGAGGGAGGGTGAATCAGGGTATGGAAAACTCAAAATTAAAGCCCATTCTGATCTTGTTTCGCTGTTAAGAAAAATACTCTTCTCTCTATTTCTTGTTGCACAATATAAAAAGAAAGTAAAGCAAGCACAGGACATAGCAATTTCTACTTGGTTCACCGCTAAGGGCTACGTCCAAGGAGCATATGTCGGCAGGTTTTTGGTCGTACCAAATTCCACTAAACTTCACTAGCTATGGATTATAAGGTTCGGCCACAGTCACTCTATCCCAGGCTCACTGTCTTTACAAGGTTTAGAATCATCTCACTACTTTCCCAAGGGTCACTCCCTTTTCTCTCTCTCTGGCTCACTGCTAGTGGAGAGGATCACCTTCTTCCTCTTCCTTTGCTCACTGCTTCGGAAAGGATCCACTCACAGTTTATAGACCTGTAGGTATCTTCATTATCTTTAATGAATGCATCCTATGTTGTATGTAGATGCTCTGTTGAAGTCCAACTTTCACCCATAGATTAATTTCTCTTTTCACCAAAGGTATCAGGAAAACTTCCAGCCTTCACGTAGTCCTGAATTACCACCGTGAATCAACCTTACTTGGCGTGTAAGTCTAATCCGATGCACAAGTATCGGCCCGCAAGTCACAACTGGCGTGCGGGTCCACCTCAAATACCTGTGCGACACAAGTCTCTGCTCCTCCAAACTTGTGCGACGCAACTCCTTTTATGCCCAAACGAATATTGGCGCGCAACTGACACCTATCACGCAACTTCAAACACTGGTACGCAAGTCCACCTATGTGACCACACACTACTTGCGCGACCACCACACCAGCGCGACGGGATCTCTGATCTTTCTAAGTGTTGAACTCTGTTAAAAATGAGGAGGGGCGGTCTTGTATTTATAGGCATTTGAACAACCTGCGCGATGGTGTGCAAGTCTCCCCTCGGCGCGCAAGTTTCGGCATGCAGGTCTTATATCCCCCTAGACACTTGCGCGACCAACATAAAAACTTGGGCGCCCCTTCTTCCTTTTCCATATTTTGATGATCTGATCATGAAGGAAAAATGGAATGAAAGTTTCCAATCCTTCTAAGAATCGGCGCGCAAGTCTCTTCATGGCGTGCAAGTCACTTGCGCGTCCAACCCAATACGTGTGTGACCCTCTTTCCTTTGCCATATTTTGTCCTTTTGATCTTGAAAAACATTGGGTGTGAAAGTTTCCACTCCTTCAAGTACATGGAATGCAAGTCCCTTTGCCAAAAACCACTTTTCTTTATTTGTCAATTTTCATGCCCAAAAATTTTTCAAACACTAGAAAACAGCGCCACCTTGTATCTGTTATTTTTGTATCACCTCCAGATCATCCATTCCTTTGTCAACATTCTTGAGTCAAACATGGATAGTTGACCACAGCTCTTGAACTTGACATTCCACCATGAAATCCCCTTTTTCAACAAATTTTTATGTCATTGTTTTGCTTTGTCAATAATCACAACATAGATGTCCACTTTGTCAACAAACACAATCACCTCACAATGCTTCAATGATACCTTGAGGGATGTTTTCCAAACAATGATTCACCTTCCTTGGTAACTAGAAAACTGTATTGTTCTAGTTCTCTAACTTCTCTTGTACTCCTACACAGTTCATGTGTCTTTGGAATAATTATTTATTCCACGGGAATGGTCCACACACATCAGTATGAACCAATTCAAGAATCTCTTTATCTCTTTCACCTTTCCCACTAAATGGGGATTTGGTCATTTTTCCTTGTAAACATGCATGACATACGCCAATTGGTTTTAGTTTGAACCAAATTTGGGTGTGGTATGATTCATGTGAAGTATCTTTGTTATTGATTTCCATTAATTGGTTTGTGTAATCCAACACATAAATATTGTTGTATAAATTTTCCCTACGAGAAAAAATGCTATATTTGTAAAAGAAGCAACATTTATTTACAAACTTGAAAAAAAAACCATCTGTATCTAATATAGATATAGAAATAATTTTTTTAGTAAAAGTCGACAAATAATAACAACCCTTTAACACCAAGATCATCCCAATTTGAAACGTGATGTGGTAGTCCCCGATAGCTATAGCAGCAAGTCTAGCTCTATTGGCTGCTTGCAGATCTACCTCCTCTCGATCAAACTTCTTGAATCTACTTGGTTCCTATATTTGGATACATATGTGAGCAGCACAAGCTGTATCTAATACCCAATTTGTAGAAACAGAAAGATTTCATTTGATAACAAACGCACCTGAATCTTCCCCATGCTTCTTAGGTTGGGTGTAGTTTTTCTTCTAGTGGCCCTTCTTGCCACATGAGAAACAAATAGCCTCTTGTTCCCTTGCCTCCCCTTTGATCTTCTTTTTCTTGGAAGGGTGTGAAGAAGCTTTGGGCTTAACTTTCTTTGCCTTCCCTTTCCTCTTATTCACCACAAGGAAAAAAGGCTTATCACGCTTCATATATTTTTTCACTTGGAGAATGAGGATATAAAGATCATATAGACACTTCTCAATGTTGTCCGTGTTAAAATTAACAACAAAGCTAGAGAAGCTATGAGGGAGTGATGCGAGAATGAGATCAGTGCACAGTTCTTCAGGGAGTTTAAACCCCTAGAACCTCCATGCGCTCAATGTAGCCAATGAGCTTGACTACATGAGGCCTGACTGGGGAACCTTCTGAAAAATTACTCTGAAAGAGTGCATGGGAGATATCAAACCTTTCCTTTCTTTCTCTCTCCTAGTAAAGACCACAGAGGTTCTCAAGCATGCTATAAGCATCCATGTTTTCAAGAGACTACATGAACTCACTAGACATTGCTGATAGCATCAAACATTGAATGTTGACCACGCCATTCATATGTTTCTCATAGACCAGGAAATCTTCATCACTCGCCTCTTTGGAAGGTGGATCAAGTAATGTTGACTCCAACACATAGGAATTCTGTTCATGGTGTAGGATAACCCGAAGGTGTCTAAACCATTTCTATAATTTACTGTTGGTGAGGATGTTGTCTTTTATCATAGGGATAGTGTGGTTAATGAGATTTTCATTTTTATTCTAAAATTAAAAGATAATATCATAAGTACTTTCTTGATTACATTTTTCTGAGAAATAATAAATTAATTTTATTATGTCTCCCACTATTTTATCAAGTCCCAGTGGCCCTCACCATTAAACTCATAATATCCCGTTGCCATGACATTCTAGTGGAAAGGATCCATATTCTCCTTCGAATAACCCCAACAAGGGTTGGTCAAGCTATTTGAAGGTATTTATGTAGGAAGGTATTTGAAAACTGTAGGCTTTCAACTCCATGATCTATTGAGTGGACTCCCCAATCTTGAAATCCTGACTTTGTATTTCCCCAAATCCTGCCTCTAATATTACTCCAATTCTAGCAAGGGATACTTCCCTTAATGTAATATGGTTAAGTCAACCTGAAACCTTTTTTAATAGCTTCCTATATAAAAGTAAGTGTCCCAACAAGGGTTGGTCAAACACATAGTTTTATTAGGTTTTTTCTTTAATAAAATAATGGAAGGCTTGGTCTGACTTAATATTTTATTTGAGGGATTTTTATCTCTTATGCGTGAATTGATTATTATCATTATCACATTCTTGTTAATATTATGTGGAACCTACTTAATTGATTAACCGTATCTTGATAATATTTACCCATAAGCCTAGTTTATTTTAGTTTCATCTTGCATGCTTGTTTAATTCATTAATTATGTGACCATGACAACACATCCATGATGATAAACCATGCATCTAATAGAAATATAATAAAGTAAAGGGAATTATCATGAGATTTTATAATGGTTATTTTATCTAGAGGTTGATAAACTAACCTTGACCTAGAGTAGAAACACCTTGAACCTTTTGGGTTTGTGTTTACAGCTTTCCCCCTATCCACCTCTATATGTCTTGGGATTAGTTTTATCTTAACTCCAGCTTGAACTACCTCCACTATCTTGGGAGTTCTATCCATTACATATTCCTTTTTTTAACTCACACTCAGGTGAGGGGTAAAAAGGGGTTTTACATAAAAGAAACCTTGTGCACATAGACACTACATATTAATGATGAGAAGGTACACAGGACAACAAATTTAATTTAAATAAATTAATTAAAACAAACCATCCACATACAAAGGTCTTGGTCTAGCTAATGATCATTCATACATGAAATAATATTTATGCATAAATAAAACTAGAATTTAATTATTTAATTGTTCTTGTTTAAGATAAATCACGCTCGAATCAATTAATTATCATCTTTAATTAATCAATCCTTTTATCTTAAACCCTTTTCTGAATTTCCTTAAGATTCTCATCCATCATAATTTTAGACAAATAAATTCATTTAAAATTATCTTTGTACGTAACTTGTACCTTCGAGGAAACCCAGTGAATTCCTATTCATAACAACCCAATGAGTAGAAATTAACATTACACAGATGTTAAATTAAACACATATATATAACACCTATCACGTGTTGTGCCTCAACTTTACGCCCGCACCATGGTACATGTCTCAAGGGTTTGTATGATATAAAAATAAATTTTAATAAATTTATGTAATTTGGATGAGTACCTGGTGTGTAGTTATAACTACATGACGTGTACTATTTTTCACCGTCCATCCAAAGTACACGCCTAGGGAAATGGTGTGTGAGTGTACTTCAAAAATCCTCAGAGTACACGGTGTGTCCAGTGGTCCACACGATGTGTAGTTCCTAGTTACATGGTCTCTACTTAGGCAAGTCATGTATAGGGTACACGGTCCAACCCTAACCTGAAGGTACTACACGCCATGTCCAGTGGTCTATATGGAGTGTAATCTGGAAACCGTGTGCCACCTATTCCTGGTCAACACACAGAGTCATTAAGACTTAGACAAACTCCAATGCAACAGCTTGGTTTGGCAGATGAGACCCAATGAATTGAACCTTGACTACACGGCGTGTGCTACTGAATACATGTCGTGTGTTCTGGTGTTGTACGGACAGGAACCTTTAGCACCTCCGGATGGGATCCTCTGTTTTATTTTAATCAAAATTAAAAGAAAATATCATTTCTGTAAGCTTAACGAGAAACGAAATAGGAGGAATATATCTCAAGATTCATATTTTAAGAACGATTAACTTGAATTGAAACAACTAAATTATTAAATGCATAAATCATAAACAAAACATTTAAATAATTATAAACTATGATGTAACTACTGTGATACCACTTGTAGGTTTCAGGTGTAGTGAAAGCATGGTTGGGTCGACACCCAACTTTAATTTTTACCATGTTCAATAATTATTCTAGGATCAATACGAAGATGAATCCAGTATCCATGGAATAAAATCAAAGATTTAGATAAATAAGGAAGAGGCTCAAAACCTTTATAGGGGATCTTTCACATCATGTTTAAAATTAATTTAATTAATATCATAAAGAAAATAATACTTGGATCTTCGGTATTTTCTTCATTTAAGATGTTGATCATCCGGAATGACCCTTCCAAATTATCTTGTTGTGCTTGAAAGGATCCAAAATAGAATCCCTCTAGCAATGATCCACACGTGCTCTGATGGCCTCTGATTGACACCACTCATTCTCCGGGTGCTAGCACAGTGAAGAAAGTGTCATGTGTTAGTCGTTCATGATCGCTTGTTCTTCGGCCTTGAAGAACGTCTCTCATTATTGAGAGGGGCGGGAAGAGGATTCAAGAGAGAAATTTTTTAGCTCAACAATTCTCAATTCACCGGGTGTGAAGTTTGGTACATGGCACAATATACATATGTGTCTATTTATTCACATGGGGATTCAGTTAAAATATTTAATTGCATAACAGTGGTTAAATATATTCATAACCATAGAGAAAACCCATGCTATTAATAAAAATACCGCATCATTATTTACGGTGCACCAACTTGCACAAAACAAAATTATAAATAAAATTCTGTGTCACAAAATAATAGAAGTATTATTTTAATTTTTTCCAACTTGTTAAATAATTATTTATCATCATGAAAATAATTATTTTACTATCGGACCATCCTTGGTCCACTCGAACTCCACTTTCATTTATTGAACACCCAAATAAACAAATAAAATAAATTATTCTCTTAAATAAATATTTTATTTACAAAATAGTAAATAAATATTTAGTAAATTTTTAATAAAATAAATAAATATATTTTACCCACAATATGGTGAATAAATATTTATTTAATTTAAGCAATTTTTTAACTTGAATAAAATTATTCCACTGTCTTGATAATAATATTTATCAATTAAATTCAAATATAATTTAACTGAGACCACTAGAAACACTTAGTATGTGACCCTCTAGGAGTCTTTCTCATTAGAAGTAGGCGGGCTTGCCTAAATTCCAAGAGTAATGTCTAGCAACAGGACAAGGAACCCAAGAGAAAGAACTTAAATTCTCAAAAATGAAATCCACATATGAACGCTCACTATGTAATATAATCCATACGTCTCAATATCTCATTAATTAGGTTTCATGATAGTGTCATCAACCTTTGTTCTTGATATGTCATTCTTTGACTACTTGAAATAAACTCGTCTTTACACCATGGCCATGGAATTTCACATGACAGTTATATTTCAATCAAAGGGTAGAGATATCAACTTCCATTAATGGAAGGGGAAAATCCTTCCTCGACTTATCCATTAATAGCATGCCACTTGTGACACACCCAACGTACCCCACTTCTTGCCAACTATCTGTGTGATGATTTTTGTCAGTAAATTAAAGTGCGCAAGTCGTGACACATATTAAAGATAATATTAAAGTATAAGGATCATTACACATGTTCACAGATAGAAATATTCGATGACACCAAAACATGAAAAATTCCTACTGGCAGGTCTATTCTCATAATATGTTATCTTGTAAATTACCAAGTGCGAACATTATGAGAGGAAGTATCATCTGCTTATGAGTACTCGCACCTAATGGTTTGTATGCTATGTGTCCCATTATAGTATGCCATCCAACCACAAAACTATATTTAAGAATATTGTTAGAGCATTTCAAGGTTCTCATCATAGTGGGGAACTTACAAGACCTTATCGATGCAAAAAAATAATCTAGGACATTATTACATCATAGTCATGCAAAACAATGAACAATATGTAATATGACGTTTAATATTTAAGTAAATCAAATATCCATGTAATCAAAGTACAAATAGTTGGTTCTAGGACACCAACTCTAACAAAATAATCATCAAAACATTTATTATTAGTAAAATTATTTATTCAAATAATTTCAAGGATCAAATAATCAATTAAAACTCAAAAAATAATCTATTTTCTCACTAATTCCCAAAATACTCCTACAATTCAAAAATGTGAAAATTAATCAGTAAATGATAAATTGGTGTATTTAAGACCATAAAAATACTCAATAAAATATATGAAAGTATCATCTCTTTTAATGACCTTCTGTGTGATATATGTTGTTTCATGTTTCCACTCCCAATTCTCAAGGGTATCACATCTCATTTATAACATGAGTAGCCTTTGTCCTTCTATGAGTGTGTAACTTGGTAATATCAGAGGCTAAAGTTGATTGATCATTAGGGAAGGTAAAATAATGAAAATAAACAAAATTCATCCAATGTGTATTATATCAGTCGACTAGAGTGCTCAATTAATATACTAGATTGATATACAATTCCAAGGATAAGTTCATCAATGCACAAGCTATAATGAATGTACAAAGGTGTACCTCAATTTATGGAAAGAACTTAAATATCAACACCTATTTCCAATAACATAATTATCACTTGAATATTGATTCCTATGAGTGAGTTATGGTACTTTGTTAATTTAAATTGTCTCCCTTTACATTAAAATATTTGAATAAGAAATGATGAAGTATCTTATATTATCTTATCAATGAATCTTTAAAATTCTTGTCCAAAGTGAATCCCCTTTAGTATCCCTTTATAAGAATATTGGGAGTTTTTTACAAAGTACTTCACAAATCCATAAAATTTCACTTGTACCAAACCTATTATATATAGTTTACAAACACACATGAATACCTTGTTTATACAATCCACAATATTAGTGACCATATACCCATACAAACCACCACCATCATAGGCCAATTACCATTGATCCTTCAAAATCCATATCATATAATCATAAAAAACCTCATTGTCCCTTTTAATTCCTTCAATCTGCTCATCAAACATTCCTAGTTGTGCATTGTGTACTGAAACAAGAATAAATCAATGTACGTAAAATGATATAAAAAATTAATCATATAAATATGTGTTCAAGGAAACATACCCAGCATGATGAGTGCCTTATTTATTTCTATATATTTAAAATGATAATGGATATTATTGGAAATATGTATGATGAAGTATTGATGATAAGTATATGATTCTCTCCATAAAAATCCATCACTATTAAAGGCCTCTATAATAGCTTAATGATTATCATATATCTATAAAACTATTTTCCTTTGCATAATATGGATGTGTATACAGGCCGTGAACCAACTCCATGATTCAAAGATATCATTTTCAATAATTACAAATGAAAGTGGGATAGGAACATGATTACCACCCTTTGAGTTACTAATGTTACACCCATATACTTTCCATAAAGAAAATTTTCATTGACCTTGTAAATTTTTTTTTAATAATGAAATGTGACAATACACGGCATGAATGCCCAGAATAACCTATTGAACTTCCCTTTTATTTGATCAACCCAATTTCATGGGTTACATACTCAATGATGTCAAGATGATAAATAATCTTATCATTAAGAGACAAAAATATCATTAGTTTTGACTAAATATTATATAATTCATCCCAATCACCACACACTTTTACAATTATATTTTGTTTAGAATTCCAATATTTTCTGTAGGATATCATTTATTTTAATAACTATTGTATTCATTCTTGAATGATGGAAATAAGAATGTCTTGGAATTTTTATATCATCAAAACAATAAAATTTGAAATAAATTATATATCCAGTAAAAAATGATCATGTGATAGGCTTGGAAGCACATGAGTATGTGGTCCTTCCTACTTAGATATATTCAAACTTGTAAAAATTATCATATATTTCCTACAAGTGAAATATATATTTTTGCCCATATTTTTTACATCTAATTCTATATTTTCCATTTTTTTTACTCTTAAATACTACCAAATTTATTGGTTTTCATTTATTATCAACATGTTAAAATATCTTTAAAAAGTTATTTGAGGATCTTGAGATGTGTTCGGATTTTTTTTAGGTGTTTTTTAGATAGTTAAAGCTAGATATGGTAGTTTTTATTAATTTCTGTACATTTTTGAAGTGACCTGGAATTTCTAGAGTCCTTCATATGAATTTATAGGTTAGGAATATTACAATACATCCTTTTGTATGATTATGAGTCCCAAAATATAACTTTATCATGATGTGTTATTGTAAGTTTCTGGTAGTTCAAACCATATGAATTTTTAATTATTAATGAATTTAAAGTCATATGAATCAATACACAGACAAGGATGAGTGTATAAATTCATTGATCATGTGACTTCATGAGCATGTACGTCTTCTAAATTCATATGAAGTGGACACCATATTTATTCTCTGATATCATGACTTTAAAATTCATATGGTATATCTAAAAATTTTGTAAGGGTATAAAATTCAAATATTCTAAAGAAATTAATTAGATGATGCCAAGAATCTAATCTTCATGGACTAAATATCATGATCCTTCAAGAGGATCAATATTTCAGTTGAGTTTGTATCATCAAACAAAATGTGACATTATGAAAAGTTGAATGCATGAAATACTTAACACTCCCACACTATAAGGATATGTGAAATGGGTACAAGACCACACTATGGTGTACTATCAGTGTCAATAGTGGAAATTTTAGTAAATTCAAAAATCAAGTGTTCTAAAATATATGTGGAAACTAGAAGGATTTCATGGATCCATACATTTCACTAAGTATTTCATGGAAGAGATATTTATTTGAGAAACAACAAGTTAATCTATGTCATTGTGGTTGTTTTGGTGTCTCAAATGTGATAAGAGGTAATGAGAAGAAAAATAGTATGAAAAACATTGTGTTCCATGGTTTATGACCATTTTGAAAATACATAAAAGATAGAGAAGTTTCTTGAATGAGTTTTTCTGGAAAAATAAATTAGAAGAAGAAAAGAAGTAGTATTTTTCTACATAAATTTAGATAATTAAATTAGATAATATTTTGTATATTTTTGTTCATGAAAATGATCATAACCAAATGAGTGAAGAAATTATATTTTGGTGTATGATTCAATAGAGTGAAGTTTCAATAATGATGAGTTAGAAATTATATTTCCTAAATTATTTAAATTATAGAGAATTTTTTTGAAATTTTTTTAATATTTTTAGGTACAAGAATATATATTTTGAGTGTTGTAGAAAATAGTGTGTTGAAATATTGATAGAATAAGAGAGTATGAAGCCATATGTTTTGAAGATATCATATATGTCTATTTGAGCTTAAGCATTCAACCACTTTAAATTTGAGACTGAGTATTGAGTAACATATTTGCATTAGAGTCTTTATGAATTGGGATAGCTGTTCTTTAGTATCTTAGAGGATCGTGGAGGAATATCACTTCTATTTCTTCTGAACTAACTGAACCTTCAAGGATATATTTATCATTTTGGTCAAATATTATATATTTTATCAATATAAAACTTATCAATCTGGTGTGTCTCTAAAAGTGCATAGTGAGACTCTATGTTTATGTTGTATTCTTGTCAATTTTGTGCTTATAGTGAAGAATTTGTGGTTTTGGGGACTAACCAACCATGATAAGGAGTAGGTTTCCCATAAAGGGGACAAGCATTATAAACATTATTGTGTTATTTACTATTTTTATTTTCTTAATGAGGTATAAAGAGTAAGATATCACTCTTCAGTGAATTAGGATTTAAAAGTTCACATGGGTTGATTTTAAATAAAATAATTTTTAAAAATTGATCTCTATGATTCATCATTCCCTTCTCAATAGAGAAACCCAATCCTAAGAGCTTTAACTAGTATCATAGAAAATTACATATGTGTGATTCAATTAATTACTTATAATGGATAATATGAATTCTGTGAATATAAAAGGAGTTCTTACATTTTATGGTATTAATTACCATAGTTAAAAGAATAGGATGTTTCTATTTCTTTTATACCTTGGATTAGAAGTTATAGATATTGAAGTTTTTGGTTTTCCACCTATTGAGATAGATACACCAATGACCTTCACTAATAAAAAGAATGTGGAGGTTTATGGAAATGCACAATATTTTATTCTAATATTTTTTTTAAAATATATACAAAAGGTGATGGGAATTCAATTAGCCAAATAAAAACTTTCAATTTTTAAATAAACAGGTTTGGAAATTCAGAAGCATATTTTAACAAAACATGCTATACATTTTCAAATGATGGAAATAAATATTTTAAGTAATGATTTTACAAATGATGGAATATTTCTAAAACAATGGCTTAAATAAAAAATTTATATAAAATAGTTTATATAAATTCAGAAGGCATGTAAAGCAGTTTAAAAGCAATGACATACATTTATATCTCAAATATAAATAAACAACCGAGCAACATGGTCATCTTCCAAAAGGTACGATAGTATTAAACCGCTAAAGGATTCCACACTCTCTATGTGAACTTAGAAAAATGTGTATACACACATCCCTATGACACTAGACAAGGGAGACTCATCACCAACCCATCGGGGATGTGACCCGCTGCAAGTATGTTTTAGAATTTTGTCCTAGCATAGAGTGTATCCAATTAACTCACTAACTACCTAAGGCTTTCATGTGATCTTACATGATGGGTGAACTATTTTAAGACTACTTAAAATACGATCAATCCCATTATTCCATTTCAAAAATGTCAATTCCTTTCCATTTAAAACCAAAATATTTTTTATACGAAAACATGCTCTTCCAGAAGATAAAACCATTGGGTTTCTATCAAATCAATTTAATCCATTTATAGGAGTTTGAAATCCATTCAAAACCAATTCCATCGTTACACAATTTATTTCCACAAATAAATTGAACAATTTAATTAAAATAATTTCCAGAAAATACACAATTTAAATTAAACAATTTAAATCAACCAATTTCCATAGACACACCCAATTCAATGGAATTGGGGTTTTCCAAATTTCCATGCCAAAACCATTCCAAATATCTTGATTCACTAGAATCGAGGTTTTATCAATTTAATTGAAAAAAAAATTTGAGAAATTAATTTAAATCAACAATTGAAATAAATCAACAAATGCAAGGATGATCAATTTGGAAAGTTAGGAAGAAACCACCTACCTTGATTTATTGATGGGAGTTATCCCAACACGAAACCCCAAAAACAGAGTGGCATAACGTTGTCGATCAAGTTTTGGATCTAAATACTTCAAACCAAAAAAAATACGATCAATGACATCAAGAACTTGTAAAACTAGATCTAGATCCACAATCATAGATCTAGATCTCAACTCATAGGTTTAAATCCATAGAAAATGGTGGAAATGTCCCATTAAAAGATCAAGGAAAGATAGAGGAAACAATGGGAGAAGTAACAGGTTGAAATCCACTTACCAGGAGGAGAACAGATCCTCAATCTGAGCCTTAAATCTCAAAGGAAGAAGTTAGGATCACCTTGGAATCTCTCTAGGAGACTTTGGAAACACCTAGAATGTTTCAAGCCCAAGCCAAGGTCAGAAATATGGAATTCCAAGGGGTTTATGGGGTTTTAAGAATGATTTTTGGAATCAAAAATAACTACACGCACGGTTACCTGGATAGAGGTGCACGGTCCGGAAAACCGTGTGCCAACCATGCCGAATCCACTGTCCAGGTTTGCAAGGCTGACACGGTTTGGTCGCACGGTCTATCAAACCGTGCGCAAACTGTGCAGACCTCTCTGTCCAGTTCAGTATGGTTGGCACAATTTATTCGCATGGTTTTTCTAACCGTGCGCAAACTATCCACAACAAACTATCCTTTAGTTTTCCTTAAAAGTTCACCCTAACGCACCCCAATTCACTACTCCAAAATAGAGGTACTTAGAAACATCAAAAGTACCTGAAAAAGTAATGTGATGTTACAGAAAAGGTCCTTTAAAGTGGTTTATTATGGCCTTCCCTCTCTAAGTATTCCTACATATTTTTTCAAAGTTTTCCTTGATGTCAATAACTAGAATCCATCACCAAAGTGAATGAAATGACTCTTACTCTTATTCTGGTTGTCAAATATTTGATTTTTAGGGAATTTATTTCATATGACCATTTCCAAACTCCATAATATATATTTAAATCCTTATAGTTTTTTATTACATCTCAAAATGGGTTGAGCCTATTCCCAAAAAGTCTAATGACTATCAATCTTTGAACTTATTCCTCAAAAAACACATCTTTTCTATATTTTTAATTCCTCGCGCTATCATTAGTTATTGTGAAACCCATTTCTAAAACTATCCCTTCTCAAAACACATGTATAATTATTGGATCTCTCAAAAAAATTCACTACCTACCACCCTAAAACCAATGATAAAGGTGAGTTGGTGAATATGTAAATTAAGAAAATTCTTGAAAAAACTATCAATATCACTAGGAAGTATTGGTCTAAGAAACTCTTGGATAACCTTTGGGAATATCATAATTCATTCAAAACCATCATAGCCATGTCAACATATAGGTTCGTTTATGGAAAATATTTCCATTTTCCAATTTAAATTGAGCATAATGTTTTTTGGGTAATAAAAATAATGAATTTTGACTTCTATTTAGCCAAAACAAAGAGAAAGTTAGACCTTATTAAACTTAAATAACTTAGGATAAAGGCTTATGAAAAATCAAGGATCAACAAAGCTCGAGTGCAAGCCTACCAGTCTAGGAGTCTTAAATTAAATAACTTTGAACTGGGAAATTATTTTCTTCTATGTAGTTCCAAACTTCATTTCCACCTAGGTAGGTTAATTTTGACATAGACAGGGCCCTACATAATGCATCATGTGTACCCCCATGGGGCAGTCAAGATTCAAGATCTCACCAATGGTCAAATATTTAGATTAATAGTCATAAGATCAAACCATTCATAGAATCATTCCCTAAACATTAAACCAAGTATGAGTTAAATGATACAACCTATAACTAAGAATATATTTTAAAAATTAGGGGTTTAAGTTTAGCTAACAACATTAAAAGAAGCACTTGTGCACATAGACCCTACATATTAATGATGAGAAGGTACACAGGACAACAAATTTAATTTAAATTAATTAATTAAAACAAACCATCCACATACAAAGGTCTTAGTCTAGCTCATGATCATTCATACATGCAACAATATTTATGCATAAATAAAACTAGAATTTAATTATTTAATTGTTCTTGTTTAAGATAAATCACACTTGAATCAATCAATTATCATCTTTAATTAATAAATCCTTTTATCTTAAACCCTTTTCTGAATTTCCTTAAGATTCTCATCCATCATAATTTTAGAAAAATAAATTCATTTAAAATTATCTTTGTATGTAACTTGTACCTTCGAGGCAACCCAGTGAATTCCTATTAATAACTACCCAATGAGTAGAAATTAACATTACACAGATGTTAAATTAAACACATATATATAACACCTATCATGTGTTGTGCCTCAACTTTACGCCCGCACCATGGTATATGTCTCAAGGGTTTGTATGATATAAAAATAAATTTTAATAAATCTGTGTAATTTGGATGAGTGCATGGTGTGTAGTTCCAACTACATGATGTATACTATTTTTCACCGTCCATCCAAAGTACATGCCTGGGGAAATGGCATGTGAGTGTACTTCAAAAATCTTCAGAGTACACGGTGTGTCTAGTGGTCCACAGAATGTGTAGTTCCTAGTTACATCGTCTCTACTTGGGCAATTCATGTATAGGGTACACGGTCCAACCCTAACCCGAAGGTACTACACGCCATGTCCAGTGGTCTATATGGCGTGTAATCTAGAAACCGTGTTCCACCTATTCCTGGTCAACACATAGAGTCATTAATACTTAGACAAACTCCAATGAAACAGCTTGGTTTGGCAGACCAGACCCAATGCACTGAACCTTGACTACACGGCGTGTGCTACCGAATACACGTCGTGTGTTCTGGTGTTATACGGCCAGGAACCTTTAGAACCTCTGGATGGGATCCTCTGTTTTATTTTAATCAAAATTAAAATAAAAGATCATTTTTGTAAGCTGAACGAGAAATGAAATAAGAGGAATAGATCTCAAGATTCATATTTTAAGAACGATTAACTTGAATTGAAACAACTAAATTATTAAATGCCTAAATCATAAACAAAACATTTAAATAATTATAAACTATGATGTAACCACTCTGATACCACTTATAGGTTTCGGGTCTAGTGAAAGCACGGTTGGGTCGACACCCAACTTTAATTTTTACCATGATCAATTATTATTCTAGGATCAATACGAAGATGAATCCAGTATCCATGGAATAAAATCAAAGATTTAGATAAATAAGGAAGAGGCTCAAAACCTTTAGAGGGGATCTTTCACATCATGTTTAAAATTAATTTAATTAATATCATAAAGAAAATAATACTTGGATCTTCGGTATTTTCTTTATTGAAAATGTTGATCATCCAGAATGACCCTTCCAGATTATCTTGTTGTGCTTGAAAGGATCCAAAATAGAATCCCTCTAGCGATGATCCACACATGCTATGATGGCCTCTGATTGACACCACCCATTCTTCGGGTGCTAGAACATTGAAGCAAGTGTCATGTGTTAGTCATTCTTGATCGCTTGTTCTTCGGCCTTGAAGAACGTCTCTCATTATTGAGAGGGGAAGGAAGAGGGTTCGAGAGAGAAATTTTTTAGCTCAACAATTCTCAATTCACCGGGTGTGCAGTTTGGTACATGGTACAATATACATATGTGTCTATTTATTCACATGGGGATTCAGTTAAAATATTTAATTGCATAACAGTGATTAAATACATTCATAACCATAGAGAAAACCCATGCTATTAATAATAATACCGCATTATTATTTACGGTGCACCAACTTGCGGAAAACAAAATTATAAATAAAATTCTATGTTACAAAATAATAGAAGTGTTATTTAAATTTTTTCCAACTTGTTAAATAATTATTTATCATCTTGAAAATAATTATTTTACTATCGGACCGTCCTTGGTCCACTCGAACTCCACTTCCATTTATTGAACACCCGAATAAACAAATAAAATAAATTATTCTGTTAAATAAATATTTTATTTACAAACTAGTAAATAAATATTTATTAAATTTTTAATAAAATAAATAAATATATTTTACCCAAAATACGGTGAATAAATATTTATTTAATTTATGCAATTTTTAACTTGAATAAAATTATTCCACTATCTTGAGAATAATATTTATCAATTAAATTCAAATATAATTTAACCAAGACCACTAGAAACACTTAGTGTGTGACCCTCTAGTAGTCTTTCTCATTGGAACTAGGAGGGCTTGCCTAAATTCCAAGAGTACTGTCTAGCAACAGGTCAAGGCACCCAAGAGAAAGAACATAAATTCTCAAAAATGAAATCCACATATGAATGCTCACTGTGTAATATAATCCATATGTCTCAATATCTCATTAAGTAGGTTTCATGATAGTGTCATCAACCTTTGTTCTTGATATGTCATTCTTTGACTACCTGAAATAAACTCATCATTACACCATGGCCATGGAATTTCGCGTGATGGTTATATTTCAATTAAAGGGTCAAGATATCAACTTCCATTAATGGAAGGGAGAAATCCTTCCTCGACTTATCCATTAATAGTATTCCACTTGTGACGCACCCAACGTACCCCACTTCCTGCCAACTATCTGTGTGATGATTTTCGTCAGTAAATTAAAGTGCGCGAGTCGTGACACATATTAAAGATAATCTTAAAGTATAAGGACCATTACACAAGTTCACAGATAGAAATATTCGATGACACCAAAACATGAAAAATTCCTACTGGAAGGTCTGTTCTCATAATATGCTATCTTGTAGATTACCAAGTGCGAACTTTATGAGAGGAAGTATCATCTGCTTATGAGTACTCGCACCTAATGGTTTGTATTCTATGTGTCCCATTATAGTATGGCATCCAACCATAGAACTATATTTAAGAATATTGTTAGAGAATTTCAAGGTTCTCATCATAGTGGGGAACTTACATGACCTTATCAATGAAAAAAATAATCTAGGACATTATTACATCATAGTCATGAAAAACAATGAACAATATATAATATGACGTTTAATATTTAAGTACATCAAATATCCATGTAATCAAAGTAAAAATAGTTGGTTCTAGGACACCAACACTAAAAAAATAATCATAAAAACATTTATTATTAGTAAAATTATTTATTCTAATAATTTCAAGGATCAGATAATCAATTAAAACTCAAAAAATAATCTATTTTCTCACTAATTCCCAAAATACTCCTATAATTTAAAAATGTGAAAATTAATCAGTAAATGATAAATTGGTGTATTTAAGACCATAAAAATACTTAATAAAATATATTAAAGTATCGTCTCTTTTAATGACCTTCTGTGTGATATATGTTGTATCATGTTTCCACTCCCAATTCTCAAGGGTATCCCATCTAATTTCTAACATGAGTAGCCTTTTTCCTTCTATGAGTGTGTAACCTGATAATATCAGAGACTAAAGTTGACTAATCATTAGGGAAGGTAAAATAATGAAAATAAACAAAATTCATCCAATGTGTATTATATCAGTCGACTAGAGTGCTCAATTAATATACTAGATTGATATACAATTCCAAGGATAAGTTCATCAATGCATAAGCTATAATGAATGTACAAAGGAGTACCTCAATTCCTGGAAAGAACTTAAATATCAACACCTATTTCCAATAACATAATTATCACTTGACTATTGATTCCTATGAGTGAGTTATGGTACTTTGTTAATTTAAATTGTCTCCCTTTCCATTAAAAGATTTGAATAAGAAATGATGAAGTATCTTATATTATCTTATCAATGAATCTTTAAAATTCTTGTCCAAAGTGAATCCCCTTTAGTATCCCTTTATAAGAATATTGGGAGTTTTTTACAAAGTACTTCACACATCCATAAAATTTCACTTGTACCAAACCTATTATATATAGTTTACAAACACCCATGAATACCTTGTTTATACAATCCACAATATTAGTGACCATATAGCCATACAAACCATAACCATCATAGGACAATTACCATTGATCCTTCAAAATCCATATCATATATTCATAAAAAACCTCATTGTCCCTTTTAATTCCTTAAATCTACTCATCAAACATTACTAGTTGTGCATTTTGTACTGAAAAAAGAAGAAATCAATGTACTTAAAATGATATAAAAAATTAATCAAATAAATATGTGTTCAAGGAAACATACCAAGCATGACTAGTGCCTTATTTATTTCTATATATTTAAAATGATAATGGATATTATTGGAAATATGTATGATGACGTATCGATGATAAGTATATGATTCTCTCCATAAAAATCCATCACTATTAAAGGCCTTTATAATAGCTTGATGATTATCAGATATCTATAAAACTCTTTTCCTTTGCATAATATGGATGTGTATAAAGGCCATGAACCAACTCCATGATTCAAAGTTATCATTTTCAATAATTACAAATGAAAGTGGGATAGGAACATGATTACCACCCTTTGAGTTACTAATGTTACAACCATATACTTTCCATAAAGGAAATTTTCATTGACCTTGTTAATTTTTTTTTAATAATGATATGTGACAATACATGGCATGAATGCCCAGAATAACCTATTGAACTTCACTTTTATTTGATCAACCCAATTATCATGGGTTACATACTCAATGATGTCAATATGATAAATAATCTGATCATTAAGAGACAAAAATATCATTAGTTTTGACTAAATATTATATAATTCATCCCAATCACCACACACTTTTACAATTATATTTTGTTTAGAATTCCAAGATTTTCTGTAGGATATCATTTATTTTAACAACTATTGTATTCATTCTTGAATGATTGAAATAATAATGTCTTGGAATTTTTATATCATCAAAACAATAAAAGTTGAAATAAATTATATATCTAGTAAAAAATGATCATGTGACAGGATTGGAAGCACATGAGTATGTGGTCCTTCCTGATTAGATATCTTCAAACATGTAAAAAATTATCATATATTTCCGACATGTGAAATATATATTTTTGCCCATATTTTTTACATCTAATTTTATATTTTCCATTTTTTTACTCTGAACTACTCCCAAATTTATTGGTTTTCATTTATTATCAACATGTTAAAATATCTTTAAAAAGTTATTTGAGGTTCCTGAGATGTGTTTGGATTTTTTTGATGTGTTTTTTAGATAGTTGAAGCTAGATAGGGTAGTTTTTAAGAATTTCTGTACATTTTTGAAGTGATCTAGAATTTCTAGAGTCCTTTATATTAATTTATAGGTTAGGCATATGACAATACATCCTTTTGTATGATTATTAATCCCAGAATAGGACTTTATCATGATGCATTAGTGTAAGTTTCTGGTAGTTCAAACCATATGAATTTTTAATTATTAATGAATTTAAAGTCATATGAATCAATACACATACAAGGATGAGTGTATAAATTCATTGATCATGTGACTTCATGAGCATGTAAGTATTCTAAATTCATATGAAGTGGACACCATATTTATTCTCTGATATCATGACTTTAAAATTCATATGGTATATCTAAAATTTTTTTAAGGGTCTAAAATTCAAATATTTTAAAGAAATTAATTAGATGATGCCAAGAATCTAATCTTCATAGATTAAATATCATGATCCTTCAAGAGGATCAATATTTGAGTTGAGTTTGTATCATCAAACAAAATGTGACATTATGAAAAGTTGAATGCATGAAATACTTAACACTCCCATACTATAAGGATATGTGAAATGGGTACAAGACCACACTATGGTGTACTATTAGTGTCAATAGTGGAAATTTTAGTGAATTCACAAATCAAGTGTTCTAAAATATATGTGGAAACTAGAAGGATTTCATGGATCCATCCATTTCACTAAGTATTTCATGGAAGAGATATTTCTTTGAAAAACAACAAGTTAATCTATGTCATAGTGGTGGTTGGGGTGTCTCAAATGTGAGAAGAGGTAAGGATAAGAAAAATAGTATGAAAAACATTGTGTTCTATGGTTTATGACCATTTTGAAAATACATAAATTATAGAGAAGTTTCTTTAATGAGTTTTTCTGGAAAAATAAATTAGAAGAAGAAAAGAAGTAGTATTTTTCTATATAAATTTAGATAATTAAATTAGACAATATTTAGGATATTTTGGTTCATGAAACTGATCATAACCAAATGAGTGAAGAAATTATATTTTTGTGTATGATTAAATAGAGTGAAGTTTCTAGAATGATGAGTTGGAAATTATATTTCCTAAATTATTTAAATTATAGATAATTTTTTTGAAATTTTTTTAATATTTTTAGGTAAGAGAATATATATTTTGAGTGTTGTAGAAAATAGTGTGTTGAAATATTGATAGAATAAAAGATTATGAAGCCATATGTTTGGAAGATATCATCTATTTCTTTTTTAGCTTAAGCATTCAACCACTTTAAATTTGAGACTGAGTATTGAGTAACATATTTGCATTAGAGTCTTTATGAATTGGGATAGCTGTTCTTTAGTATCTTAGAGGATCGTGGAGGAATATCACTTCTATTTCTTATGAACTAACTGAACCTTCAAGGATATATTTATCATTTTGGTAAAATATTATATATTTTATCAATATAAAACTTATCAATCTGGTGTGTCTCTAAAAGGGCATAGTGAGAATCTATGTTTATGTTGTATTCTTGTCAATTTTGTGCTTATAGTGAAGAATTTGTGGTTTTGGGGACTAACCAACCATTATAAGGAGTAGGTTTCCCATAAAGGGGACAAGAATTATAAACATTATTGTGTTATTTACTATTTTTATTTTCTTCAGGAGGTATAAAGAGTAAGATATCACTCTTCAGTGAATTAGGATTTAAAAGTTCATGTGGGTTGATTTTAAATAAAATAATTTTTAAAAATTGATCTCTATGATTCATCACTCCCTTCTCAATAGAGAAACCCAGTCCTAAGAACTTTAACTAGTATCATAGAAAATTACATATGTGTGATTCAATTAATTACTTATAATGGATAATATGAATTCTGTGAATATAAAGGGAGTTCTTACATTTTATGGTATTAATTACCATAGTTAAAAGAATAGGATGTTTCAATTTCTTTTATACCTTGGATTAGAAGTTATAGATATTGCAGTTTTTGGTTTTCCACCTATTGAGATAGATACACCAATGAACTTCACTAATAAAAAGAATGTGGAGGTTTATGTAAATGCAAAAAATTTTGTTCTAATATTTTTTTTAAAATATATACAAAAGGTTATGGGAATTCAATTAGCCAAATAAATATAGGATAAGTTGGAAATTAGATATAAATGAAATATGAAAGTGAAAAAAAACAAATTAAAATTTTAGAGAAGCTGATTTAAAGAAATAAAAATGGTCAAGGAATAAAATTTTGATGGATAATTCACTTGTGAAAATGAAACTATTTGTAACATTTATGGATTTGGGGAAATTTTAATGAATATACAATGATTAAGAAGGATATAAGTAATTATCTCAATAGGTTTAATCCTAAAATCTCAACTCTATAAGATAGATAGGATCTTTCTATAAATGAATTTCATAACCTACTCATAGCCTGTGAAATGATAAATATTCTTACCTTTAAGAAAGAATGTTAAAGATGAAATAGATTATAAAGTTATATGAAAGTTAAAAATATAAGAAAATATCAATGATGTAGATAAAATTGAATCTAAAAATTAAGAGGATTATGGGAACTACCAAAGAATCATTACTCTTGTTTAAAAAAGGTTCATAAATTTCAAGAGTAAGAACAATGAAATTTTCCTCTTAGATACACTAAATGAAATAAACTTGGTAATTTTTTCATAAGATGAACAAATAATAATGGAACATATTTTGAGTCTGAAGAAAATGAGAAACCAAAAAAATAAGTGGAATAAAGGCTCCAAATATTCTATCAAAGTTGGAAGGATAAATTGGATATTATCTAGAATCAAGTGGGAAAATATTATGAGAAAAAAAGTAATAAGTTGATCATTCATCTAGAAATTAATTATAAATTAAATATTGTGATAAATTTATAACTTTCTTGGCTCATGTTGAAAGTGTATTTGACACTCAAGTAGTGAAGAATATGATTTAGAACCAATTAGGATGGAATGTGTGCTGAAGGGTGAAATTGAAGTCTATCTTGAGAAAAATACATACTGTTCTCAAGAAAGTACATAATAAATAGGTGAAATAAAATAAAAATCTGACATGAGAGAAAAATGATTTGAAGAAGAAAGAAGCAGTTATAATGAAATAAAGAAAATTCATGTTGAAAGTTATTGAACATGTGAAGATGATAAAGGATATTGAAGATAGATGTACTTTAAGAGAATTATAATTATCTAAGGCATGGTATATATGTATTTAGGTGGATAATGAGATATATAATTTAAATTATAATTCCAAAAATTCTATTAAAGTCCAGGATGAATCCTCAAGATCAGTTGGGAGATCTTGCATAAAATTTCAGGTTAAATCTATTCCTAATTAATCTACTTATAATTTTAATTTCACTTATAATAAAAGTTTAAATCCAAAATATAGTCAGACTTTGACTAATAAAAATTATAGGGAATGTTCTACCATATCAATAAAATAAAGGATGAATTTAAAAATCTCTTCACCTCACAAATTAAATAATTTTGATATCCAAATAGTATAGAGAGAAATAAATTCAAGACAACATTTCAAGAATAATTTTTATAGTTCTCAAAGATATAGAATACAATGTTATTATTTGTGTTATGGAGTGTTCAGAAACAAGTCTTACACATGCTAGAATAATATTTCACTTTCTAGAAAGAGGTAGATTTATAGGGCGTGTATGAGGATTTAAAGTCAACTGTTGAAAGAAGACAAAATGTAAAGAGGAATGTTTCTAATTTTCCAACTCCAAATAGATATTAGTGTCTTTAAGAATTTTGTGGTACGTGTGAACAATAGGTCTTTTTTTCAAATAAGTGCATGAAAATCCTTCTAGGATATATTCCATATTTTTAGAAATGGAAGGTAATTTATAAATCCAAGGATAAAATATCATATCAATTTGGGGTTACATTGAATGCTAGTATAAGAGAAAATCCATGGATTCTTGATAGTGGGTGCTCCTCCCACATGATAGGTGACACCAAGATTTTGAGGAATATTTAGAAGCATGAAGAAATTGTTATCACCTTTATAAATAATTAATCAGTTAAATTAAAAGGTATTGTATCAGCTAAAATTGAATATGTATAAGGGATAAATAATAATATCATGAGTTTGCATTGACTCTGTGATTATGGAGATGAGGTTTTTTAGGAAGACTTAATTTACTATTAAAAGTTTAAAGGATGTAATGATCTTATTATATGTAAATATAACAAAAGGAAATTTTATTTCAATTGGTGATCCAACCGATTCATTTTACATGGGTGAAAGGATGAGAGTATGTTGTAGCATAGGATTCTTGGCCATCTTGGACAAAGAAGCCTAAAAAATTTTGAAAACATGAATTTTTGGGAGTTAACCCAAATTTAAAAATAGAAATTTGTGTTTTTGTGGAATATTTCAAAAGATAAATATGACATGGAAATCCCTCAAGAAGGTATACATTATTTCTACTAGACCACCCGAACTCATTCATACTAATTTATGTGTTTCGATGAAGAAAAAAATAAAAGATATTATTTTTATTTTATGAAATTTATTTATGATTATATTTGAATGACCAATGTGTTTTTTATTAAGAACAAGTCGTAAGTTTTTGAGATGTTCAAGAGTTTCAAAAGATACTCAAATGAATAATTAGGGATTCACATCAAGAAATTAATATATGACCTTGGAAAAAAATATAAATGTTATGAATTTGAAATATATCATTCCATACATGAGATCAATAAATAATTCAGCACACCTTATACTCCCAACAAAATGTTGTTGTAGAGATAAATAATAGAGTCATTATTGATATCGGCAGGACAACATTAAAGTCTCAAAATATTTTTGGAGAGAATATATATGTATTGTTTTACACGTTTATAACAAATTTATTTTTATATATAAAACACATATAACTTATAATGATATGTTTTATAATAATAACCAACAGTGAAGTAATTTAATGCTTTTTTAGTCTTTTTTTTATAAAAATAAAAAAATAGTATGCTGGGAAAGTTTGAAGAGAAGGAAGGAGGAGCTATATTTATATGCTATTTATCTAATATAAGTTGGAAAAAATTATATAACAATAGGCTTCACTAGTTATTGTACTATTTTTATGTTAAAAGTTTGGAAGATCGGAGCATAATAGGCTAATCATATATAGTATATTTGGAATTTTCTGAGTAAGAAAACATGTAGAATCCTAATCAGTAGATAGAAAAGAAAGCTAAAATAAATCTAATTGTTTTTTATTATACACTTGAAGAGGCTAATATTCGTTGTGTATATTGTCATATTCATGTTATTATTTGACCATAAACAATTATATTAGTGTATTTTAAAATTTGAACTCTAATTCTCCCCGTGTTTGTAATTCTTACAGAAAATACTCCAATAATTGATACGGTTTCCATCATTTTTTAAAACAACACCTATTATTAATTTTGTTGATATTATATTACCATGTTATGAATTTTATGAGTAATATTTTATACTTTTGTAGTAATTTTATATTCATTAGAGATGACCATCATCTTTGGAATTGAATCCAGAAAATTTTGGGTGAAGTGAACTAGAAAATAACATACTAAAATGCATGTGTTGGCTATATAACAAGCCCAATGAAGATAAAAATTAAAATTTAAAAAGTGATAATAATTAATAAAATTTCATTAAACTATTTCTAGATATAATTCATAGGTTTCATGGGTGATTCATGCATCCCATGTTGAATATGAAATTATTGTTCATATTCAATTACCCTCAATGATAACCCACCATTTTGATCATAACTCCAATAATATGAAGACAAATGGGATGAAATATTTAAATATGTTAAAATACATCCTAGGAAATATTATCTTCTTCTATGAACTACTAAAATTCATCCATCTAGGTTCTTTTTTTATCACATCTCTTAGAGGGATACAAGATTGTTCCTATTTCAAGTCAAGGGTGGAAAAGTTTAATTCCCCAAAACTTTCTATGACCCTATGCCTACACCAATCAAGTGTAATGACTTGAAAAAATGTAATTTCATCTTTATGATCCAAAAAATACCAATTTTAGTTAGTATTTATAATGGGGTTAAATGGAATTCTTTGCGTTTTCATTAAAATGTTGTGTTGTTTCTTTGTCTTTGTAAGCACTTTTCTTTCTCATATAATTTGTTCTAATTCACTCTATTTTATTAAATAAAAGTTTTTCACATTATATAATTATATTCTTATTAATATTTTGATATGTTTTCTTTAATTTTTAAATTTATTCACACCACAGAGTGTAAAATTATTCACACAACGGTGGAGTTTTCATTGTTTTTTTGTTTTCAATTCTTCAATTATTGCCTTTATGAGTCTACTTTCATCTTCTATTGAAATATTTTCATAAATGGAGGGATAAATATCTTATTAGTGGATCCAATGTAGTATTAAGGGTTTGTTTTGGATGTTTTTTCTCATTCTATAAATGCTTAATCATTTGTTTTTTTTATATTTTTATTTGATGATTTCACTTTTCCTTATCCTTATTGAATTTTAAGGCCTACATTTTAAGTGTTAATATGACCCTTTACCTTGGAGTGCTTATGAAAATTAAACTCTAAGTATATGGGTGATTATAAGTATTTTTTTTATACGAAACTATTAAGTGATGAGGGTGGACTGATTTCATTGAATGAATCCCTATCAAGTCTAAGAAATTGAAATAAAAAAAATCATCTAATCAAACCCTAGAAATAACCTAGGATCAACCCATTCCCATTAATTTAATTCACTTAGGTATTTATTAATATATTAATCCAAATAAAATCAAAACCCAAATTTGACCACTTAATATCCAAAATCACTCTATAGAATATATGTTCCTATAAACTTCTTCTTAAGTCTCTGAGGATTCAATAACCTAAGCTATACTGCCAACGAGCCATTACCCGAGTGGTAAGAGCTCCTGCTTGGCATCCAAGAGACCTGGGTTCAAAACCAGGTGGAGGTGAATTTCTGGGTACTATAGCAGGCACTGTAGCAGTTACTGTTCGGTACTGTAGCAGTCGGAACTATTCACCTGATTTGGGCCTTCGGGCCACCGGTTTGGGCCTATGGGTCTCCAGGGAATTCGGGTCATCAAAGGCCTTCGGTCCACATGGCCTTTGGGTCATGTAGACCATGGAGTAGCCTAGTTCACACAGAACAGGCCCCAGAAGAGGATCAGAGCAACAGGAGTAGCAGCCACCAGATGTAGAGCTAACCGGATTGAAAGAATGAGAGGGTATGGCAGCCGCCATCGAGACCAGGCACCGTGTAGCTTTGTACGGGGAAATGATAGCTGATCAGAAATTAAAGGTGGAGAGCTAAGGAGATCAATGATGCAAGACGCTGGGGAGGGGTAGTTCTAGTGGGATGGGCCTACGGGTCATGTAATGGGCATGGTATGCCTCTAGGCCTTCGGGTCATGTATTGCAGGTCATGTCGGGCCATGTGCCTTGGGCCTACAGGTCATGTACGGGTTCCCCTTCAACCCTTAAAAGGGGGATTATCTATAATAAAAAAATGCCTTCGGGCCATTTAAAAAAAATAACCTAAGCTATACTATAAGTGATCACTTCCACCCTAAAAATGTGTAAATTTGGGAGAGGTCAAATTTTAGCACCATTTTTGGGGACCCAAGTAAGTATCCATAGACCTAAAAATTATATTCTCACCCCATTTATCTATTCTCACCTCATTTCTCTTATATTTTCCCTTTTTTCTTTTTTATTGGTGCATGTCTATCTATACACATGAACAATCAAACCATCTATATAGGTTGGATAGTTCTAGAGTAGGGGAGTCAAGAACCCCTATGAGTCTCTTTACATTAGATCCTAATCTTTCTAAGACTCAAAATTTCAAAATTGAGTCCATTATAATAGGGTATCTTCCATGAAACCCTATTATAAATAAGGGTGGAAAACAAAATGGAAGTCAACATCGGGTAGCCCCAAACTTAGGGAATGTGGTTGATCAACCCATTAATGGCTACCTCGCACCTTACTGGACTAATTCACCCTTATATATTAGTCCTTATACCCTAATATATGACTAATATGCCTTCAAACCCCATTTTCTTAACCAAATTCCAAATTTTCATAGGGTGGAGTAATAAATACCATACCTTCATGTCAAGGATTACAATGACATTATTGAAACCATGTTCCCACCATATCAACTTGAGTCGGCTAAGATGTGTCTATTTCTATTTTCACTAAAGAATATATCAAATAATTTGTTAAAAATCTAAAAATAGTATTCATAAATTCTTGGGATTAATTTAAAAATGAATTATATAAAAATTACTTCCCCCGTCACAAAATAATTTTACTTAAAAAAGTATTCAAAACATTGTTGAAAAGGAAAGAGAGGAATTTTTTGAAACATGGTAATGGTTCAAAGAAACTAAATATGGTATCACACTATGTTTTTTTAATCTCAATAAAAGTGATAATATTTCAAGAATAGAAAGGGATGAAAATAAATAATTCATTAACATGATTTTTAATGAATCCTTTAAAAATAAAACCCCAAATGATACTTATGAGTATCTGTAAGGTCTGATTGAAGAAAACAAAAAATGAGGAACCTCACTATACTATGATAAGCCTCTAAAATTTTTCAAAGATACACACTCATAGAGATGAATAAAGACTTATTGAAAAACCTTTTTCCCTCATTGGGAATGTTTGGGAGATCGATCTTAGTAAATTGTAAGAAATCTAAATTATTGACCTTGTTTTTAGAATTTATGAAAAACATGACCATAAGGCTGACAACTTCTCAAACATTACTTCCATAAAGAATATTATTTTAGTAGTAACACCAGTAGTGGTCAATGATCTGAAATTTCATAATCCATAATACCATAACACTTTCAATCCAAGTTATAATGACCACCTATGATTTTTTTTTGGAATGATAATTAATAACATAGTGATCCATAATCTTGAAATACCTACCCACCAAAAAAAATTATAACCCATAACCAATTCCAACCCAATAAGTAAAATACAAAAATCCATTAGTCTGATTATTATAAACTATACAAAAACCCATCAAACAACCTAAATATCAAACTGGGATAAACTAACTTACTTAAAACCTTCCAAATATACTCCACTCCTATCACTTTAACAACTATGTAAACAAATGGAAATAATTAATTCTAAATTTTTATCCCTTAAACATAAATTAAAAAAAATTAAAACTGGAAAGGTATCCATGCCTACTTAGGTTTTCCCTACCCCAAACTTAAGGGGATAATCTAGTGGCACCCAGCAATCTCTTGAATAGATCAAAGTAGTGATCATTTTATGAAGTGGTGAATCAATTGATAAACCTAAACCAACTATTATATAACCATCTAAATCTTCATAATCTAATGAAAATTTTTAAGAACCACTCATTGAAATTGATAAATCTTATGAGAATGTGGAGAACACTACACCTCTCTGAAAAATCCTGTAATTTTTTCTATTCACTCAATGTATGAGATGAAAATACAAACCTAAACTAAAGAAGACATTAAATTAAATTTTCATACAATTTAATTTGATCATACCCCTTCTCAAAGAAATCCAAACCATACTTTCATACTCCAAGTACATGAAGTACTTGTGCATATTCAAAAGGAATTTCTCACACAAAAACTAATTCCTTTTATAAGTTATTATGAGAAACACAATCCAGGAAACCATGAATCGTAAGTTGAGATAAATAGGATATACATAAATAAATGTTTAACTAAGAGAGAGAGAAAATACAGGGCCATATGTGATCTAGGGATCAGTGTGAACACCATTCTATATGCTGTGTATTTTCAATTAAGGATAAAGTAACTCTAACCCACATATATCAATCTTCAACTTTATAATCATAGTGTTTAGGTTCCTAAGGGGATATTAAGGTATGTTCTATTAAAATTTTGGAACTTCATATACCCTGAAAAATTCATTTTCCTTTACAATAATCAAAACTTAGGTACTAGGGAGAAAATTAAAATTATCCTTGGTATCTATTTCTATAAAAAATCAACTTAGTTATCCAAGTAAGGAATGGTAACATACCATAAACTTTTGGAACATGATACTTGATCTAAAAATATATAATTAAATATCTCAAATTGGGTAAAATGAGGAGGTTCATATGGTGAATTGAATAGGTATTATTTAATGTGAACCTGAGGAACATCAAGGAAATGTTAAAGGAGGTTTATGTTAAGAAGAGAATTATTTTATTAATTAACATAGGGGAAATATATTTCATTGGATTAAATATCTTTTGGATAGCTCATTTTATAGTTTTTTAGGATCACTACTCAATGAAACCTTTGGTTAAATAAAAAAAATTATTCTATTCCTATTCCAAACTATGATCTAGAAAATTTTGTGGTTGAAACTACTATTCAAAAGAAACCAATTCTGTTTAGAAAATTTTAAAAATAAACCGAGTTTGATTCAAAGTCGCAATCTGATTCTAAAAATTTCAAATAACCTAATATTTATTTCAAGGTCATTCATGTCTCACTTAAGTACTCATTCCTAGGGGACAATCAAACCCTTGATATTGTAATCTCTTATTCTCTTTAATCCAACCAAGAGAGAATGATTTTGGAAGTCTTGAGTAGCCATAAGGAAGAAATTTAATAGACCTTGTATGATATTATTGGGATTCTACCACTCATCAGAACTGATAGGATTATTTTATAAACTAATTCAAAAACATAACACTAACCCTAGAGGAGACTAAACCTCAGTATAATGTGTGTGGTATGTAAATAAATCCTTAAGTTATTGAAATATGATATCATCTACCTCATTACTAAGAGTGGGTGGGTAAGCCCAATCCAAGTGATTTTTAAGAAGTCTAGAATCACTGTGATTACCAATGAGGATGACTATATTCTCCCTAAAAGGGTGAGTAGTGGATGGAGAGTGTGCATCAATTATAGGAATTTAAACTCATATACCAAGAATGATCATTTCCCTTTTTCCTTTATTGACTAAGTATTTGAGTGAGTGAAAGGGAATGAGTTTAACTATTTTCTAGATGGATACTCAATGTATAATAAACTTGTGTTCTCTTTAGAAGATCAATTAAAAACAACCTTCACTTATCCATTTATAATTATTTCCTTCAAGTACATTCCCTTCAGGTTGTGAGTGCCATAGGTACCTTTCAAGGGTGTATGATGGGAATTTTATTAGACATGGTAGGGGATTTTTTAAAAGTTTTTATAGATGACTTATCCATATTTGGGGATAAATTTGAGGGTTTCCTAATAAATTTTGAGAGGTTTTTTTCTAGATTTGAGGATAATAATATCATATTAAATTGGTAAAAATCCTTTTCACAATAAAAGGAAGGACTGGTTTCAAGCAATATAGTCTCTAGTAGAGGGATTGAATTTGACAAATCCAAGTTAAAAATCATTCATAGACTTACTTATCTAAACATTTTAAAATAATTAAGGTACTTTATTGGACATTTTGGTTTCCATAAAAGGGTTTTTAGGAACTTTTCCTCCATAGAACAACCCATTTGTTCTCTACTTAGGAAATATGCATCATTTGTATGGATAGAAATTTGTGAGAAACTTCTCAACTCTCAAGTCATGTTTGGTCTCTCCACCCATCATGAAAAATCCAAATTATAAACTTCCATTAAATATCATGTGTGATTCTAGTGACTTTGATGTTGGAGATTTCTTAGGAAAATATTGTGATAAAACCAAAATTTTCATTACTTATGCAATAAAATAATTGAGTGATGAAAAAATAAACTACACTACCATTGAGAAATAATTTCTTGTTTGTTGTATTTGTACTAGAAAAGTTTTGGTAATATCTCTTAGGATCCTCCATTATTCTTTTCATCAATCATTTATCATTAAAATAACTTTTCCAAAAACAATATGCCAAGGCTCGATTAATTTGGTGGTTCCTTCTCTTGTAAGAATTTCATATAACCATTAAAAACAAAAAGGGTGTTGAAAATTTAGTGGCTAGTCACCTATATAGGTTATAATTCAAGGATAATTCACTCTAAATTGATGTGTCTTGTTAAATACCTAATGAGTATCTCTATTTTGTGAGATATTTTCCATGGTATGTTGACATAGAAAACTACTTGATTATGGGTGTCATTCCAAAATTCTTAGGGACTCGGGCTAGGTGTAAATTCATTTCTGATGTCAAACACTATGTGTTTTATGATATTTAACTCAATAATTTATATACCAATAAATTTATTAATATATGTGTTAAAAAGGATGAAAAATTATAAAATTATGTCATGGATAGGAATGTATAGGTCACTTTTACAAAAAAAAACACCAAAAATGTCACGAACCAGCCTGGGTACCCTGGTAACCTGAAAATCGAGCCAGCCTTGACATAGCCCGAAGGGTATTCCCCATCCTCATGGATTGGCGACTAGCACCTGGAATCACACAACATGCAAGTGGGAATGATTTTTCCACCAACAATATGGAAGAAAAGAAACAAGACAGTATACGTAACAAAAAGAAACTCCATTGGGAGTAATGTACCAGAATACAAAGACGCATAAAAAGCCCAAATACTAAAACCCAAGTACTAAAAATGGGAAAATATCCCCAAGGTCCCTAAGGCTACAACTCACCATGACCAAAGATCAATAGCTGGATCCACCTCTAAGAGATAAATTCCCTTTGCTTGAACCTGGAAGAAGAAAGTCTACAAACACCCGAAGGAAAAAGAAGGGTGTGAGCCTAAGCCCAGTAAGATACCACCAAAGATTCCATAACAGATGCCAAATATAGATTATCCAAATAAAAACTTTCAATTTTCAAATAAACAGGTTTGGAAATTTAGAAACATATTTTAACAAAACATGCTATACATTTTCAAATGATGGAAATAAATATTTTAAGTAATGATTTTACAAATGATGGAATATTTCTAAAACAATGGCTTAAATAAAAAATTTATATAAAATAGTTTATATAAATTCAGAAGGCATGTAAAGTAGTTTAAAAGCAATGACATACATTTATATCTCAAATATAAATAAACAAGCGAGAAACATGGTCATCTGCCAAAAGGTACGATAGTATTAAAACGCTAAAGGATTCTACACTCTCTATATGAACTCAGAAAAATGTGTATACACACATCCCTATGACACTAGCCAAAGGAGACTCATCACCAACCCATCGGGGATGTGACCCGCTACAAGTTTGTTTTAGAATGTTGTCGTAGCATAGAGTGTATCCAATTAACTCACTAACTACCTAAGGCTTGCATGTGCTCTTACATGATGGGCGAACTATTTTAAGACTACTTAAAATATGATCAATCCCATTATTCCATTTCAAAAATTTCAATTCCTTTCTATTTAAAACCAAAATAGTTTTTATACGAAAACATGTTTTTCCATAAGATAAAACCATTGGGTTTCTATCGAATCATTTTAATCCATTTATAGGAGTTTGAAATCCATTCAAAACCAATTCCATCATTACACAATTTATTTCCACAAATAAATTGAACAATTTAATTAAAATAATTTCCATAAAATCCACAATTTAAATTAAACAATTTAAATCAGCCAATTTCCATAAACACACCCAATTCAATTGAATTGGGGTTTTCTAAATTTCCATGCCAAAACCATTTCAAATATCTCGATTCACTGGAATCGAGGTTTTATCAATTTAATTGAAAGAAAATTTGATCAACTTAATTTAAATCAACAATTGAAATAAATTAAGAAATACAAGGATGATCAATTTGGAAAGTTAGGAAGAAACCACCTACCTAGATTTATTGACTGGAGTTAGCACAATAAGAAACCCCAAAAACCGAGCGGCACAATTTTGTCGATCAAGTTTTGGATCTAAATACTTAAAACCAAAAAAATAAGATCAATGAAATAAAGATCTTGTAAAACTAGATCTAGATCCACAATCCTAGATCTAGATCTCAACTCATAGGTTTAAATCCACAGAAAACGGTGGAAATATCCCATGAAAAGATCAAGAAAAGATAGAGGAAATAATGGGTGAAGTAACAGGTTGAAATCCACTTACCAGGAGGAGAGAAGATCCTCAATCTGAGCCTTCAACCTCAAAGGAAGAAGTTAGGATCACCTTGGAATCTCTTCAGGAGGCTTTGGAAACACCTAGAATGTTTCAAGCCCAAGACAAGGTCGGAAATATGGAATTCCAGGGGGTTTAGGTGGTTTTAAGAAGGATTTTTGGAATTAAAAATAACTACACGCATGGTTACCTGGACAGAGGTACACAGTCAGGCAAACCGTGTGCCAACCATGCCAAATCCATTGTCCAGGTTTTCAAGGTTGGCATGGTTTGGTCGCACGGTCTATCAAACCGTGCGTAAACTGTGCAGACCTCTCTATCTAGTTCTGCATGGTTGGCACAGTTTAGTCGCATGGTTTTTCTAACCGTGCGCAAACCATCCACAACTCAATATCCTTTAGTTTTCCTTAAAAGTTCACCCAAACGCACCCCAAGTCACTACTCCAAAATAGAGGTACTTAGAAACATCAAAAGTACCTGAAAAAGTAACGTGATGTTACAAAAAATGTCCATTAAAGTGGTTTATTATGGCCTTACCTCTCTAAGTATTCCTACACATTTTTTCAAAGTTTTCCTTGATGTCGATAACTAGAATCCATCACCAAAGGGAATGAAATGCCTCTTACTCTTATTCTGGTTGTCAAATATTTGATTGTTAGGGAATTTATTTCATATGACCATTTCCAAACTCCATAAGATATATTTAAATCCTTATAGTTGTTGATTACATATCAAAATGGGTTGATTCCATTCCCAAAAAGTCTAATGGCAATCAATCCTTCAACTTATTCCTCAAAAAACACATCTTTTCTAGATTTTTAATTCCTGGGGCTATCATTAGTTATTGTGAAACCCATTTCTAAAACTATCCCTTCTCAAAACACATGTATAATTATTGGATCTCTCAAAAAAAATTCACTACCTACCACCCTAAAACCAATGATAAAGGTGAGTTGGTGAATATGTAAATTAAGAAAATTCTTGAAAAAACTATCAATATCACTAGGAAGTATTGGTCTAAGAAACTCTTGTATAACCTTTGGGAATATCATAATTCATTCAAAACCATCATATCCATGTCAACATATAGGTTGGTTTATGGAAAATATTACCATTTTCCAATTTAAATTGAGCATAATGTTTTTTGGGTAATAAAAATAATGAATTTTAACATCTCTTTTCCAAAACAAAGAGGAAGTTAGACCTTGTTAAACTTAAAGAACTTAGGATAAAGGCTTATGAAAAATCATGGATCAACAAAGCTCGAGTTAAAGCCTACCAATCAAGGAGTCTTAAATTAAAAAACTTTGAACTGGGAAAGTATTTTCTTCTATGTAGTTCCAAACTTCATTTACACCTAGGGAGGTTAATTTTGACATAGACAGGGTCCTACATAATGCTTCATGTGTACCCCCATGGGGTAGTAAAGATTCAAGATCTCACCAATGGTCAAATATTTAGAGTAATAGTCATAAGATCAAACCATTCATAGAATCATTCCCTAAACATTAAACCAAGTATGAGTTAAATGAGACAACCTATAACTAAGAAAATATTTTAAAAATTAGGGGTTTAAGTTTAGCTAACAACATTAAAAGAAGCACTTCTTGAGAGGCAACCCCGTTTTTATATAGATTTTATTTTATTTTATTTTCATTATTAGTGTTTTTTTTAAATAATAATAAAATAATGTGTTTTAAAAAATTTAAAAAAAAATAAAAAAATGTCAAAAAGGAAGGTCACGGGTCAAAGTTAGAAAAACACTCTACAAGAATCAAACCTACAACCTAAGGGTGACAGTGCAGCATGCCTCCTCTAACCTATGGCATTTCCTACTTCCATAATATATAATTATCATATGTATAATTATTTATTTATATGTTTATATTTAAATATATATATGGAAAAAGGGGAAATTGTCAAGTTGGGGGGAAAACCTCATCATATCTAGAGATGCCACGAGAATCAAACCCATTATCTAAGGGAGAAAAGGGAGTGCACCCACCACCGACCTATGACTTTTCTTTATTCCATAATCCATCATTTGCTAATATATACCTATCTTTGATAAAAAAGATTAAAATATTTTTCGTAAATATATATATTTTTTACTTTTATTTTTTTTTTATTTTTTTTACTTGTTCCTTATATCGGTCTTTGGTGTGCTAAATTAAATAGGTACATTTTTTTTCTCCCTTTTTTTGTTTCATTTACTTTTAATTAAGGTAACCCTATGGGGTTTCCATTAGGACATAATTTGGTTCTTGTGTGAGATGAAAGGAAAGTTGAGATCAATGTTTCTTCATAGAAATCACCTACTTCCAGAAGTTCCACCCCATTCTAACATCCATTAAGGGGAGTCTAAAAGTTACATGAAGATTAAAGGATCTAATTGTTACAGCACAAACTTTTTCAATATACAACTAGGTGACATTAATCCATAACTCATTTTTCAAATTTAAATTTTTAAATCTTCTCTTCTAATTTTTTCTTCATCTAAATATTTATTTAACACTGAGGGTGATGTTGTTATTTTTTTATGGTAAAATAAACAAGAAAAAAATTTGTATGCATCAATGAAAATTTTGTTTTTTTATGCATAAAATAAAATAAAATAAAATGAAAAAATGAAAAAATGTGCATTAATGGAAAATAATTTTTTTAACATTTCATGTGGAATTATACATTATGAACTTTCAAAATAAATATCAAATAATTTTGCATCCCTTAATTTTGATTTTAATGCTAGTTTAAGTTTACAAGACTCAAAATTTTAAAAGTGTTATTTTCCAATGTGATTTTTCACCATTAAAATTTTCAACATATTTAATAAAAATATCACTTTTCATGTCCTTTGGATTGTGGGGTTTTAGTTTATGTTCTCGGGGTCCCCAAATAAATAACATAGGTTTGGTGATCATCTTAATCTTAACATGAGTATTCAAAAAAATAAAAAATTATAAAAATTATAAAAATAAAAATAATAAATTTTCACATAAATAAATTGATTGAAGTAATGCATGGATTTCACCACTTGGGTATTGTGACTTTATAGTTTTCTATCCTAGAGTGATAAATTATATCTCTATTTGTGATAGTCAGGTTTTTTTATTGATGGATTTAACCTAAGATGATGCTTGAGTATGTGAGCTTCATGTGGTTTCCTAATTTATTTGTGCATAGGAGTCATCAGTAAAGCCTCACAGTAGGTTTTACTTGATTGAGTGTGTCACGAACCGTCCCCTAAGGCCCATTTCATGACTACCTCAAGCTTGCCTTTCATATGTTAGGGGCTAGAGACTAGCACCGAATAGGCACAAACCAAAATAGTAAGGCATTTTCCTTTAAACCTGTACACACACACATAGCTCAAACTATAGAAAGTAAACACAAAGTAAACCACAACTGTCATTCAGAAAACTACATAGAGTACAGTACAAATTGAAAATACAAAGGAGAAAAAATATAAGCCCAAAACCAAAAAGGAAAGTATACACAAGGTACTGTCAGCTCACGTAGGTATAATCTAAAGTATAAAAAAGAAAGGCTATCAGTCGTAACACTAAACACCTTGGATTGATGAGGTACTCATCCTTGGTGAATATTGTGGGTATTTTGGGTCACACATAGCTTCTCCCTACCGTGGTTCTGTCAGGTCACATAGAGACACTTCCCACTTAGGTCATTATAGTGAGGTACTCATCCCTGATGAGTATCGTGGGTCTGTCGGGTCACAGAGAGTCATTCCCCACCATGGGTCTACCAGTTCACATAGATCATCTTCCCAATTAGTCCATCATAGCTCATCAACATATGGTTTTTGTAGCTGATCCACATAGGGTCGCTTGTCAATAGTCTTTGGGTCTCAGTCAGCCGTAGGATTCCCGCACATACTGTGCTTGATTCCAGGAGAATCCACTTCTCAAGCCATTATTCATATTTTATTTTCCATGAAATCCTCCTTATATCATTCCAAAATAACCTCCTTGTCATGAGGGTCCTAATGCCACAAATGGATCATCAATCGGATACCCTGACTGAATGATATTGGTGTTTTGGTAAACATGGGTCGGTTGTGTCTAGGCTCGGTCCGACCTGTTTGAACCGACCCGACTAACCTGACCCAGGGGCCCCGTATGCCCTGGCCTGGTTCGACCAACCCAACCCGACTCGGTTCGGTTTAGGGCCAGCTCGATCTAGCTTGTCCAGTGGGTCCAGCCTACTGGGTCTCCCAACAACCTGGTTCCATCTAGCCCATCCCACAATAGGCAGTCCGGTTCTCTCCCACCCCATGTTTCCCAGCAGCCTAGTTTTCTTCTGCTGGCCCAACCTCCAAAAGCGGGTTGGCTTACTCCATCCTAGGCTATTCAACGGCCCGGTTCGCGCCCCACCAACCCAGCCTACAATCAGTAGGCCAGTCTCCTCTAGCCCAGATACCACCTGGAATCTGGTTCAGCACCTTTTGGATGACTAATCTAGCTTCACCTTGGTCCCACATGCGGTCCTCACTGGAAAGCATGTCAGCGATTCGTTGCGGCCCGCACGGCACAGGCAGCCCACCGATGTGGTCAAGTGGTTGTTTCCATATCTACCCGCCGTCAGCCTACTGACAGTGGCTCCTACCACATCACTGCATCCTGAGATGACCATGTCTACCACCTTGGCACGCCACCACCGTCCCATGGCCACCGCTGTGGTCCACCGCACCGATGCGCCGGTAGTCCCTTCCGTAGACCACCAGTTCCGCTCTAGTGGTCCGTTCTGCAAACCGTCTGCACCCCTGGGTTCCTTGGGGTGTCATCTTTGCTGCTAAAGCCTTGTTTCTACCTTGTCATCAAATTATAAGTTCAGTCACAAACATTTCAAAAACTCCCAAAGATGGAGGAATCGAGGCCTTATTCGTGTCATCCAAATTCCTCCGTATTAGATGTTTTGAAACATGGGAAGGGAAATTTAGTTTCAATCAAAAAAAATAAATAATCCCAAATCAAAACCCCAATGTAAGAAATACTCCCACAATATTAATGACTTGTGGATCAACATGTTCATGGGTTGGTCCATGTTTGTTGGTTTTAGAAAGAATAACTAGCAATAAAAACAAAAATTAACCCCTACTTGGAGAAGGTTTGGTCGGAGGGAAGCTCATTGCCGATGGTGATCTGTCCGCGGGGGTTGGAGTTCATCACCCTCCGAAACCAAACACATTCTTTGAGGTTTTCATAGTCTCTAGTGATTCTCTAGTGTTCTTCATCGGAAAGGATTCCTCGTCGTCGATTCGTTAGAGGAATTCCCAAATTTCCCTCTCTTTCGCCAACCTGTTATTCCATTAAAAGAGAAATGTGTCATAGTGTTTTTGTTACGCCGTTTCCTTGCGCCATTACACTATTTCATTTACAAAATAGAGTTTCTATTACACTTTATTTAAAGAGTCGTTACACTGTTTCATTCATGGAATGAAATAGTCAGCCCATCACTGCACCGCGGCAAAACAATTTTTGAATAAAATAAACCTTTTAAGTTTATTTTATTTTTCTTAAAACGACCGAAAATTAAAATTTTCCCTCAACCTATTCCAGTCAAGGTTAGGTCCATTATTAGGTAATTTTTTCATTTCAGATGCAACGGTGATCTATTATTTTCAATCTCTTCACCTATTTAGAATTTCCCAAAACTGCACACGCACGCCATTTTAATTTGCATAAAAAAAGATCAAAAACTATCTTTCACCCTTGACCTGAACTGGTTGAGGTTAAGCTCCACCTAAGAGAAATACACCCTTACGAGATCAACGGTACTCTAATATTTCCAATTCGAGTTACCATTTAGGAGTTATAAGGATTTAAAAAAATAAAATAATTTTATTTAATTATTTTATTAACGGTTATTCTATTTTCTGGTTTTCTCACTAGATGCCTTCATCAACTAAAATTAAGTTGATCATAGGGTAAAACCACCATATTAAACATAATGGTGCCCTCATATTTCTGATCTTGTCATCTGTTTAATATTTATTCCACTTTTTTCAAAAAAATCCTCATGTGCACTAATTAAAACTTAACATTTTTCGACGGATCATTTCTGTCACTTTGGGCCTTAGAATTACATTTCATCTCAAAGCCTAGTATCATAATAATCCAATTTAATTTTTAAAATAAAATTTCGTGAAATTTTAGGGTATTAAATTACTCCCCCTTAAGGATTTATGTCCTCGTAAGCCAAAATAAGGGCTAAGAAAACAGAAAGGGTTACTAAGCATGAATATGAGATCCCCATTCCCATGTGCTCTCTTAGAGATTTGTGTGCTTCCAATGAACATACACCAGAGGAATCAACCACCCATGAAGGACCCTCTTTTTTCGATCCTCTATCTCTACTGGGAACTCTGTAAATGTCACCCCATCATCAATTTCCAGTACTCCCCATTCAATGAAGTGGGATGGATCATTCACATACCTCCTCAGTTGCGACATGTAGAAAACATCATACACCTAGTTCATCTTTGGGGGAATATCTAGGTAGTACTCCACCTCACCAACTCTGCTCAGAATCTGGAAAGGATCGATGAACTTCGAAGATAACATGCTTCTCTAGCCAAATCTCTGTAATCCCTTTCAGGGTGAGACCCAAAGGAAAACATGGTCTCCCTCCTCAAACTCCATGGGCCTATGTCTCCTATCATTATAAGATTTATACCTACTCTTTGCAGTCCTCATCCGCTCCTAGATGATATGTACCTTCTGAGTGGTATCTTGTACTAACTCTGGACCCATGAGTGCTAACTCCCCTAGGTCTTCCTAGCATAACGGTGACCTGCATGGTCGTCCGTACAGTGCCTCAAACGGTGCCATACCGATGTTGGAGTGGTATCTGTTGTTGTACGAAAATCCCACCACTGGTAGGTGGTCCTCCAAACTATAACCAAAATCAAGAACGTAAGAATGAAGCATGTCCTACATGGTCTTTATGGTCTTCTCTGTCTGACCATCCATCTGTGGGTGAAAGGATGTGCTCAAGCATAGCTGAGTCCCAAACACCTCATGTAATCCCTTCCACAATCGGGATGTAAAGCATGCATCACGATCTGATACTATCGTAAATGGGAATCCATGGAGTCAAAATATATCTTGCATGTAGAGGTGTTTGAAGCTCTCTACTGAACTCTATTCTCAAATGGGTATCAAGTGAGCCGACTTGGTGAGTCGGTCTATGATCACCCATATAGTATCATGCCCTCTGGATGTATGTGGTAAGCCCATCACAAAGTCCATCGATATCACATCCCACTTCCACTTAGGTACCTCTAGGGGTTGTTTCAAACCTACTGGAACCTAGTGATCAGCCTTCACTTACTGACAAGTGAGGAATCTAAAGACAAACTCTTCCACTACCTTCTTCATCCATGGCCACCAGTACTGTCGTTGAAGGTCCCAGTATATCTTTGCCACACCTGGATGTACCACCAAAGTGGATGTATGTAACTTCATAAATACATCCTCGCATAACACCACTAGTACAATGGTGTGTCCTCTGAAAAGGATTACATGCTCCCCACCTTTAGAGTATCCATCAGAGGCATGCCATGTAGACATCTGGGCATGTGTATTCATACAGCCGGAATCTTTGAGTTGTGCCTCCCTAAATCACTGTAAGAGAGGGGGAGTGACAATCATCAATTGATGGTAATCAACTCCACCATCATCCACAAAGTATATATGCATCGCAGTTAAATTATCCATCGCCTCACTCAGTAGATGTAAACCATATCTCCTACTGAGTGTGTCTGCCACCACATTCCTCTTCCTAAAAGTATAGACTATCTCGAAGTCATAGTCCAATAAAAACTCCATCCATCATTATTGCCTCAAGTTTATGTCCATTTGGGGAAAGATATACTTGATACTCTTATGGTCATAGTAGATAATGAATCATTTTCCCATAAGGTAGTGTCACCACATCTTCAGTGCCAATACTACTACTACCAACTCAAGGTCAAGAGTCGTGTAGTTTTGCTCATGCAGTCTCAACTATCTTGATTCATAAGAAATAACTGCTTTATATTGCATTAGGACACAACCAATCATGGTTCCCGATGCATCACAGTACACCACATAGTCAGCGCCCTCCTCTGAAAACCTCAAGATAAGAGCATTTCTCAAGATCTGCCTCAGCTGCTAAAATCTTTCTTGGAATCCTTCTATCCACATAAAGGGTTTTCCCTTCTTTATAAAAACTGTCATGGGTGCTACCACTCTAGAGAAGTTGGGTAAAAATCTCTTATAGTACCCATCCGACCCAAGGATCCTTCGTACCTCGGTAATGATCTTAGGTGGCACCTAAGCAAGCACCACCTTGATCTTCACTGGATCTACCACAACTTCAGCCTCTAAGATGACATGTCCTAGGAAGTGGACCCTTCGTATCCAGAACTCATACTTTGAGAGCTTTCTATAAATATGGTGCTCTCGAAGTGTGTCCAGAACCATTCTCAAGTGTATCGCATGCTCCTCCTCGGACACTGAATACACTGAGATATCATCAGTGGAGACCACTACAAACTGGTCTAAGTACGGTTGGAAGTTCTTGTTCATGAGTCCCATGAACATTTTTGGGGCATTGGTTATTCCAAACAGCATCACTATGTACTCGTAGTGGTTGTAGCGACATACAAAAGCATTCTTTGAGATGTCCTCATCTCGTACTCGAAGCGGGTGATAGCCTGATCTAAGGTCTATCTTTGAGGACCATCTTGCTCCCTTCATCTGATAGAATAAGTTATCAATCCTCAATAGAGGATACTTATTCTTCTTAGTCACCTAGTTCTGGCACCAGAAGTCCACGTAAAATCTCAATCTTATGTTTGCCTTCTTGGAAAACAACACTAGGGCTGCCCATGGTAAACGATGGGCCTTACGAACCCCTTACTTTGTAATTCCTCCAACTATACCCTCATCTCCCGAAGCTTTACAAGAGCCATCTGATATGAAAGAGTAGATATCAGTGTCATCCCAAGGTATAGATTAATGCAGAAATATACCTCTCCCAGATCCTCTTCCATGTTTGTTGCCCTACAAATTAATTTGTTCCTATCATTGTCTTTTCCCAGTGGCCCATCCACCATTTCACTATCAGCACGACAGACTAGACAATCTCTTAGTAAGATGTCCCTTACCCGTCTATTGAAAATCATTACCTCTTTCTAGGATGACTGGACTCACCCTATGATCCTTGAGATGTAGATCCCCTATCTTGGGACCTCTTCTTAGAACATCTCACATGTCCAAGTCTTTGAGACTATTATTGGATTCCTGCTTTTCCATTAGTGACATCCACTGGCTGTATCTTCTCATCTAAAGGACTTTCAACCAAAAAGGTTCTCTCTATCACCCTAGAATAAGTAGGAATGCACATAGGAATAGTTATAGCTTGGATGTCCCTAAACACATCTCTCTTGGAGGTTTGAACCCTGAATAACTGGTCATATCGTATTCATCAAGTAACTGGAAGGTTCGGTACACCTCAATGAATACTCATATAATATCATGTCATCCTGCCAAATATGTAGAATCTCTTGGGAACATATATCCCTTAGATTTTATGGAAATATCACCCTTATCTGAGAAAGGTTCTCAAGCTCTGACCACAGAAAAGTCACCTCATCGTAATATCGGGTAATCTAAACCCCACCATTTCCCAACTGAGCCACATAGAAGGCTAACTACCAGGACCTCTATATGATTTAATGGTGTCCTGACTAGATATAAAACTCAGTCACAACCTCAAGCCAGTCCATATTCGCCTATGAGTTGGGATCACCTTGAAACCTGAGGGGTCTCTGTTGCTGAAACTCATGTAAGTCACTGAGCCTACATGTGTCATATACCGGTAGCGCCGGTAGTAACTACTGAACAATGGGAGGTGGAAAATCTAGGACACCACTCGAAGGTTCCATCTCAGGTAACAGCCCCTGTAACGAAGCCTCATCAGACTGTGGACCATCCTCATGGTTATACACTGAAAGACCGGTTGGCTGTCTGTATGGAGGCATCTTGAAAGAGATCAAGATGAATCATGATTAATAGATTATACCTGGTGAGCTAAATCTAACTCAGAAATATCATGAGAAAACATTTTAAGACACATGCAACCAGGGTTTTCATGTACTGAGTCAAAAATCAGAATTCGGGTCCCTAGTGTATAGATACGTCAGTCATCGCACCAACACTGGACTCCGTGGCTTGAATGCCGAACTCGAAACACTTAACATTATTTCCCCCACAAATTTTTTTACAGAATCTGAGTTCTTCTGGTAGAACCGACTGCCTTTGATACAACTATGTCACGATCCATCCCCTAGGTTCCATGTCATGACTACCCCAATCCCACCTTCCCTAGGCTAGGGGCTGTTGACTATCACCGAATAAGAATATCCTAAAAAGGAAAGGAATTTTCCTTTAAACTTGTACACACACACATAGCTCAAACTATGGAAAGTAAAAATGAAGTAAACCACAACTTTCACTAAGAAACTATAGAGAGTATAGTACAAACTAAAAGTACAAAGGGGCTAGAATACAAGCCCAAAACCACAAAGGAAAGTATACATAAGGTATTGTCAGATCACGCAAGTATAATCTAAAGTATAAAAAGAAATACTATCATTCATAACATTGAACACCTTTGACTGCTGAGGTACTCATCCCTGATGAGTACCGTAGGTTTCCTGGGTTACATAGAGTCGCTCCCCACTATGGGCCTGCCAGGTCACACAAATCCACTGCCCACTTAGGCTATCATACTGAGGTAGTCATCCCTAATGAGTACAGTGGGTCTGATGGATCACAGAGATTTGGTTTCCACTTATGAAATCGTAGTTGATCCACACAGGATCTCTTATAGGTGATCCATATAGGATCACTTGTCAGCAATCTTCGGGTCTCAGCCAGCCGCAAGATTCCCACACATAGTGTACTTAATTCTGGGATAATACACTTCTCAAGTCATTTATTTTATTTCATCTTCCATTAAATCCACCTTAGATTATTTTAAAATAACCTCCTCATCGCGAGGGTCCCAATTCCACAAACGGATCGTCAATCGGATGCCCAGTCTAAAAGATATTGGCATTTTAGTAAACAGGGGTTGGTTGTGTTCGAGCACGGTCCAACCCAGTCGGACTGACCCGACCAACCTAGCCCAGGGGTCCCGCATTCCCTGGCCCAGTTTGACCAACCCAATGTGACCCAGTTCAGGTCTGGTCTAGGCCCATTGGGCCTTGTTGGACCATGCTCGGTTCGACCACGGGTCCAGCTCGCTGGGTCACCCAGCGACATGGTTCCATCCAACCCATCCCACAATAGGCGGTCTGGTTCTCTCCCACCCCTGGTTGCCCAGCAACTCAGTTTTATTCCACCTACCCATCCCGCAAAAGTGAGTCGGATTACTCCAGCCTAGGCCGCTCAGTAGCCCGGTTCGCTCCCTACCAACCCAGCCTGCAACTAGTGGGCTGGTCTCATCCAACCCAGATGCCACCTGGAATCCTTTTCAACACCCCACAGCCGGATAAGCTAGCCGCACCTTGATCTCGTAGGATGCAGGCCGCCCACCACTGTGATTGAGTGGTCGTGTCCCTATCTTCAAGCCACTGTCCCACTATCATTGGCTCTTTTCGTATTGTCGCAGCCTGATCCATCCACGGCTACTGCCTTGTCATGCCGCCACCTATCCACAACCATTGTTGCAGTCCACCACCACTAGTCTTCAGTGCACCGACGGTGACTTATGCGGACCATCGGGCCTACTCAGGTGGTTCGTTCTGTGAACTGTATGCGCCCCCCGAGTTCCTTGGAGCATCGTCTTTCCTACTACGGACTCGTTGTCACCTTACTGTCAAATCAGAAGTTCATTCATGAACATCACAATAACTCCCAAAGACGGAGAAATCGGGGCCTTGTTCATTTTGTCTTAATTCCTCTGTGTTAGATTTTTTGAAACACAGGAAGGAAAATTTAGTTTCTATCAACAAAAATAAATGATCCTGAAGAAAAATATCGATGAAATCAATCATACCGCAAGATTAACAACCTATGGATCAACATGTTCATGGGTTGGTCCACATTTGTTTGTTTTAGAAAGAAGAATGCTCAATCAAAACAAAACGTAACCCCTACCTGGAGAAGGTTCAATCGGAGGGAAGCTCGTTGCCGATGGCGATCCATCTATGAGGGTCGGCATTCGTTACTCTCTGGTCCCAGGATCATTCTTTGAGGGCGTCATTATCACTAGAAATTTTCTGGAATTCATCATTGGAAAGGATCCCCCAATGTCGATTTATCAGAGGAATTCCCATATTTCCCTCTGTTTCTCCAACCCGTTATTCCATTAAAAGAGAAATGTGTCTCAGTATTTCTGTTACGTTGTTTCATCACGTCGTTATGTTATTTCATTTATGAAATAGAATTTTTTTTATGATTTAGTTAAAGATTCATTATACTTTTTCATTCATTGAATGAAATAGTCGACTCATCACTGCATTGTAGTGAAACAATTTTTGAATAAAATAAACTTTTTAAGTTTATTTTATTTTTATTAAAATAACTGAAAATTAACGTTTTCCCTCGACTCACATCGGTCGAGTTTAGGTATATTCTTAAGTAATTTTGTTGTTCCGGATGCAATGTTGCCCTCGTATTTTCTATCTAAGTACCCATTTATAAGTTTCCAAAAGTACGCACACACGCCATTTTTATTTGCTTAAAAAAGCTCAAAAACTATCTTTCTCTCTTGACCTGCGCTAATTAAGGTTAAGCTCCACCTAAGGGAAACATACCCCCATAAGATCAACAGTACTCTCTGATTTCTAATCCAAGTTACTTTTTATGATTTATAAGAATTTGAAAAACAAAATAATTTTATTTAATTATTTTATCTACGATTATGCCTTTTTTGGGTTTTCTCATTGGAGGACTGCGCTGACTAACATTAAGTCGCGCCTAGGGTAAAACCATCATCCTGAATGTAACGGTGCCATCAGATTTATGATTTGGGAAACTATTTAAGAGTTATTCTACTATTTTAGGAAAACTTCTCACATGTGATATTTAAAACTTAAAAAATTTCGATGGACCATTCCGGGAACTCCGGGCCTCAGAATTACGTGTCATCTCAGATAATGGTCTCATAATAATCCCATTTAATTTTTCAAATAAAATTTCATGGAATTATGGGGTATTACAGAGTGACATTTCAATTACCATTGGAAAAATCACAAATAAAAATAAAAAATAAATACATAAAATTTAAATGCTCATCTTAGGATTAAAATTTCATTCTCATATAGTGATTAAATATTTTCTCCCTTGAATAAAAATGAACCCCCATGTCTTTTCGATGTAAAAAACATCATTTTAATTAATTGAAATTGGATGAAATGTGCAAATTAATTTGAAAAAAATGGGCATGGGATTGGGATATTATTGTGAACTTATCTTTTTTAAAATTATTTTTATGGGTTTCATTATTATTTCATGTGGGGAATTTTTTATGAGCAATATATGATAAAATCTATTTGGAAAAATGCTTTCAATTTTCATCATTTGAGTTAGTTTTTTATTAGGAATATAAAAACTCATGTTTTGGGTGTGGTTAGCCATTGTAAGAGGCTAATATTAATTATTTATATTATAATATTCATGTACTTATTTGATTATAAACACTGATATTAGTGTGTTTTATAATTTGAACTCCATTTATCCCCATGTTTTCAATTATCTCTTTAAATGACCTAATACTTGTTACGTTTTTCATCACCTTGAAAAACACCCTTATTTATAATTTTTATTTTGATATTTTCAAATCATGTTACCAATGTTATGAGGAAGATTGTTTCAATATAGATCAATGAGTGATTCATTGTAGATGACCATCATCTTGGGACTTGAATCTAGAAAATTATAGACAAAGTAAACAGGACAACAACCCACTAAAATGCATGCACCAACCATGTATAATCCAAATAAAGATAAAATTTAAACTTTGGACATATAAAATCATGAAAAACATTTAATTTGAATGTTTCTATATATAATTAAAAGGTTTATGTGTGATCCATGCATCCTAAGTTGAAGATGAAATTTTAGGCCATGTTTAGTATCCCAAAATGTCAACCCAAAATTTTGATCATAACTCCAATAATATGCATAAAATGGGATTAAATTTTGAATTATATTATAAGACATCATGTAAAATATTTTCTTATTCTATGATCCATTCAAATTCATCCCTCTATATACTCATTTTGTCATGTCTATTATAGGGATGAAAGATGGATCCTATTTCGGTTCAAGGGTGGAAAAGTATAATTCCACAAACTTTTTCACCACCCTATGCATGCAATAATAAAGTGAAAATATTTTTAAATATGGGGGGTCAACCTAAGGATCCAAAAATGATTATTTAAGGAAATTTTGGTGACTGTGTTAAAGGGAATTCATTTGGTTTTTTCACTGCAATGTTATATTGTTTCTTTTTCTTTATAAGATATTTTCTTTCTCATGTAAGTTTTTCTAATTTACTCATGTTTCTTAAATAAATTTTTTTCTCATAATATAATTATTCTCTTTTTAACACTTTGATACTGTTTTTTTAAGGTGTGAATTTATTCACACAATGAAGTGTGGAATTCTTTGCACAGTGGTAGAGTTTTCATTATTTTTTTTGCTTTATCTTCTTCAACTTCCACCCTTATGAGTCTACTTCCATCATCCATTAATATTTTTACATCAATGTATTTCTAACCCTATTATGGTTTTATACAAGGGATTAATAATGTGGTGGATTTTATTATTCATTCAATCAATGTTAAATCATTTCTTTTAGTTGATATTTTTATTTGATGATTCATTTCTTTCTAATCCTTATTGAATTTTAAGAACTAAATTTCAAGTGCTAATATAACCCTTTATATTGAAGTTCTCATGAAAATGATCCTCTGTGTTTATGGGTGATTAGCATTGGATTTTGTAGGTATTAAAGTAGTAAGTTATGAAGGTGGGTTGACTTTATTGAATTAATCCCTCTCAAGTCTATGAAATTGAAATCATAAAAAAAATATTCATCCAATCTAAACATATAAATAACATAGGATCGATCCATTTCCATTAATTAAATTCACATAGATATTTAGTTTTCTAGTAATCAAACTAAAATAAAACCTTAAAGTTAGACACTTTATATCATAAACCACTTTGTAGGCTGCCTAAGACTATAGGCTTCTTTTTAGGACTTTGAGGATTTGAAACCCCAAGATATACTACAAGTGATCTATTTAACCCTAAAGATGGGTAAATTTTGTAGAAAATAGTTATTGATATTGATTCAGAACATACAAGTGATGGTGAAAAGGTTGTTGGAAGTGACAAAAAATAGTGTTAAAGTTTGAAAATAATATTGAAATAGAAAATATAATTGGAAGTCTTGTAGCTCATGTGTAAACAAGAATAAAACTTTGAATTGAATATCAAATATCTCTTATATTAAAAATTGAAAAAACTATGGATGAATCTATTAAGAATTTAGAGTGAGTGAAATCTATGAATGATGAACTAAATGAAACTGAGATAAACTCCACAATGGAGTTAGTGTCAATTCCCCAAAGATAAAAATTTGATTGGGACATGTTAGAGTTTAGAAACAAAATGAATGAGAAAGGTGAGATGATAAGGAACAAGGATAGGCTAGAAGGATATTCTCAAATGGAAGGCATAAAATTTGACAAAAACTTTGCTCCAATAGAAAGACCTGAAATAGTCAAGATTTTTGGTAGTTTTTTCACACAAACACTGTAGATTTTATCATATATATGTGAAATCAGAATTCTTGAATGGTGATATTGAAGAAGAAATCAGTATTGATCAATCTGAGGGCTTTATTTTAGATGTAGATGATAGCATGGTGTGTATATTGAAAAAGGAATTGTTTTCCCTAAAACCGGCTCCTAAATATTGGTACTCAAAACTTGATGGTTTCTATAGGAAAATAAATTTCACAAAATAAAAATTTGATAGTAATTTATATATCAAGGTTCTATATATGGGAAAATGAATTTTTCTTATCTATTTTAATGACGTAATTTTTTCTAGTAACAAAGAGTACCATAGTAAATAATTTTTTGAACAAATAAAAGAAAAGTTTGAGATACCCATGATGGTAGAACTAATTTATTTTATAGGATTACAGATTGATAATAAATTATATTTTATATTTTTTCTCAAGAAAAATATGGTAGATAATTGTAGAAAAATTTTGGCATGGAAGAATCGGGAGAAGTTTCAACTCTAATTTCGATTAGAAAAAAAATTGTACAAAGAAGAGAATAGAAGAATGGTTGATAAAAAAGAGTTTGGAAGGTTTATTTAATACTATTATATTTGATAGCTTCAATACCTGACATACCTCATGTAATGAAACTTTTTTCTAGATCTCAGAGTGACCTAAAGGAGTCACACATGTTTGCAGAAAAAAAGATTTTTGAGATATGTGAAAGCCATAATGAATTATGGATTTCTATACTGATGCAGTACTGATTTAAACTTTCTTAGTTCCACGGATGTAGATTGGGAAGGTGATTGAATAGATAGAAAATTCACTTTAGGTGCAACTTTATTCATCTATAAGGGATGTGTGATTTGGTATAATAAAACAATAAAATTCACTAAAACTTAGCATAGATGAAGTAGTTATGGGGATGCTACACTTGCATGCACATGGGTCTTATATATGGCTGTGTCATTATTATATCTATAGGTTGAGACTGATATTCCATTAAAGATACTATGTGACAATCATAGTAAAATAAATCTTTCAAAAAATATAATATAACATTATAGATCTAAATATATAATAATTAGGTATCATTTTAGGAAATAGTGTCTAATAGAGATATAAAGCTAGAATACATTTCTACCCATAATATTATTGCATATATCTTCATAAAATTTATACCAAGAGAGAGGTACTTTGATTTGAGGTTGAAACTACATTTTCAACACTCTCCTGACACTTGAAGATGTTTGGAATGTAACCCACATAAGGCTTTTGAATTTTTTGACAAAGGGGCACAAATAGTGACACAACTCTTTATCTAAGAGGGATGGAATTATTAAAAATAGGGGGATTGATCACTAATTTGTGGATCTAAATCCATAGATAATGTTTAATGTAGTATTTTTTTAAATTGTTTTGTGGATGTAATATATGGATATATACATTGAGGGAGAGTTTATTTAATCCACTTAGACACAATTACTTTTCACCAGGGGATTAAATTCTCTCAAAAAATTACCTTATATGATAGTGTGGTGAAAGAATCTTCTCATATGAGGAATGTTTTTATTTGATGATTTCTAATAGATTTTATATATCCAAAATATATTTGAGTTTATTTGGAATAATTGTATGACTTTTCCAAAAAAAATCCTAAAGGAGAAGATTGAAGAACTCCCAAAGTTTTTGATAAAGTTATTATTGGTTTTCATTTTCTATCAACATGATAAAAGATATTAAAAGATTTGTTTGAGGCCTCTGGGATTATTTTAGATTTTTTTGAGGTGTTTTGAGATGGTTGAAATAGGATTAAGTGATTTTGAAGAAGTTTTGTAAGTGTTTGAAGTGATCTATAATTTTTAGAGTACATCTTATGACTTTATGGGTTTGGTGTATGGATTTGCATAATTTTATATGACTTTGAGTCCCAGTATAAGACTTTATTATGGGAATATAGTTTAATAATTTAGTAGTTCCAACCATATGAATTTAAAAATATATATGACTTTAAATTCATACAAAGAAAGTCACCTGTATAGTTGAGCATATGAATTCATTGGTCATATGGATTTATGAGCTCATAAGTCTTCTAAAGTCATATGAAGTATAAATTGTATTAGTAATTTTATTATATGACTTTAAAATTCATTTGATATATCAAAAAATGTTGTAAGTGTCCAGAATTCAAATATATTGAATAAATTAATTAGATGATGGTAAGAAGCTAATCTTTGTGGATTAAATATCATGATCCTTCAAGAGGATCAAGAGTAAAGACGAGTTTGTAGAATCAAAAAAAAAGTTGATGTTATGTGAAGGTGAGTGAATGTTATAATGAGATTAATACCACTATTCTATAGGGAGCTATGAAATAAACACAAGACTGTGTTTTAGTGTATTAACAATGGGAATTTTGGTCACTATGGTGAATTCATAAAACAACTATTTAGATATATAAGTGGAAACATGTAAGTGGTCATTTAGCTAGTAATTTCACAAATTTTTTTCTATAAGATATCCACCTATGAGAAATACAAAGTTGAATAATGTCATGGAACTGGTTTTAGTGGATCAAATGTGAGAAGAAGGACTAGAAAGAAAACCTGCATGAGCCGCACTATTTTCCATAGTTAATGACCGTTTTAAAATCCCTCAAAGATGGGGAATGTTCTTGAATGGTTTTTTTTTGGAAAATAGAATTATAATAAGGTAAGAAGTGGTATTTTTATATATACATGCAATTAATTAAATCAGATAATATTCAATAGATTGTGGTGACTGAAAATGAGTCTAACTGAATGAGGAAAGAAATTATATCATGTTATATGATTTAGTTGAGTGAATTTTCAATAATATTGAGTTAGAAATTAAATTTCCTAAATTATTTAAATTTTGGGGAATTATTATTCTGATTTTATTGATCTTTGAAAGTAAGATAATATATATTTTAAGTGTTTTATAAAATGGTTCTTTGAAATATTGATTGAAGAATAAAGTTTGAATCCCAATGTTCTAATGATGTCATCTATATTTGTTTGAGCATATACATTTAGCTGCATTGATTATACGATTGAGTATTGAGTGGAAGATCTGCATCAGAGTCTACATAAAGTGGGAAAACTTTTCTTGAATATCCCAAAGGTTCATGGGGGAATATCACATATTCTATTGTTGAAGAAAATAAACATTCAAGTAGATATTTTTCATTTTGGTTACGGTTTTTATATATTAACGGTGTGAAACAACTCGATCTGATATGACTCTGGATAAGCATAGTGAGTCTCTATTCTCAAGTTGTAAGCTTTTAATTATTGTACTTATAATAAATAATCTATAGTTGGGGGATCAATCAATCATGAAAAGGGTAGGTTTCTTGAAAAGGGGTTGAACCATGTAAATATTATTGTGATATTTGTTGTATTTATTTTCTACATGACCCAAAAAAAGTGAGATATCATTCCTAGGTGAATCGTACTTTAAAAATTCATAGGGTTTTATTTTAAAGTGAAAAGAATTTTTAAAAACCAATCACCCCCTGGTGGAGGAACCTGGTCCTAGGAACTTTAGACTCATCAACCATGAATAAAAAAAGTTTATCTATATGGTAATGTTTAATAATATTTTGTAATGAAATATTACTTTCAAACTATTTTATATCATGTATCATGTTATCATTTGAGGAAGATGTGTTGCCTATAATTCCTAGGAATTCACCACTTTGTGTGATGATATCTTAATCAAACTTTTGTGCATTTACATTCCCTCCACTAAGGAAGTTAATAAAAATGGTGATTACCAATTTATGGTTCTTTAATATCTATTAAGGTAACCTAAAAAGTTCCACTAACCACATTCTCATCACCCAAATCATATCTTGTCACATCATTATATACTTACTCATTAGATAAAGTCTCGTTCATTAAATCTAGAATATCGATAGGGATGTCTCCTACATTTCTTTTGATATTTTGTTCATCATGTTCATAATTTGTCTTTAATACTGGATTCATATTAGAAGACATTAAATGATAATGTTTTGAAGGAATGGTGAGACACCTGTCATGAGGTGTGTAAAATATTATTGATTTTTTAAAAATATAGTACAATGGCTAACCAAGGTCGTATCTCTTGTGGGTCTTTTTCAGTCAATCACTAGGTATTGTTAACTCACTTATTATATTTTTTTTTATTTTTTTATTCATGAAAAAAATAAGAAAATAAGTGGGTGTTGATAATTGGAATGCAATATTGGAAAAGAAAACACATAATTCAAAATATAGAAAAAATGAATAGTTAGTAGGAAAATTCATAGTTCTAAGTTTGTCCACTTGGGTTCCATAATTATTAATTATTATTTTATAAATACTATTTGATAGTCAATATAATCATACATGGACTAATAATCCCTACTTTTTATGTCAAATTTAGCATTCCCAGGAGATATATTTAGCACACCAAACATCACATACTATAATGATCAATAATAATGAACACACCTAGATTGAGAGCATGAAACCTTCCAAGACCCATTTCCATCGTATGTCAATTCATCCCTAAAAAAAACTCAACTTTTTCATATGAATATCATGTTTGGGAGAAGGTCATGAGTGGTTGTTTGGTAGAGAATAGAATGAGTTCCAAAGTCATTCCAAGGAGTGGTGTGAAATCACTACACTAACCCAAAGTAATTCTCTCTCCCTCGCTATAAATAGAATAAAAGCATGAAAATTTGAAAAGTGAGAATCTAGGAACACCAATAAAAACTCCCCAAAGGCCAATCCTCGGGTCAGTCACTCACCATCATGAGTGTAAGAGATCACAATGATGAGAAGGTAACGAATATAGATAGAGAGATAGAGACTAGAAAAAATAGGGAAAAAAATAGAGAAAATAGTTTATTTAAACAATGCATAATTAGAATACAGTGTAATAGAAAATAAAAACAAAAGAAAATTAATATGATATTTTAAAGTAGTAGAACTTCCCCTAGAAAACCCATACTCTCATGTGTGTGAACCCCCTAATTATTTTAGGTTATTCCTTCCCTCCTTTGGTCATTCAACTCCTTATGAGATCCTTTCTTTTGAATTTTAAAATGTTTCATTTTTCCTCAAAATTCTTTCTCAGTATCAATATGGTCTTCCTAGAAATTCGCAGATTTTCACTTTTCTCTTGATCAAAATATCATGTGCATAATAGTTCACATAGATACCTTTAGGAGGTTATATGAATGATGTTTTGGAACTTCCAAGCTTCTGTTTTAAGCACAAATGATCCATATTATCTTCCCTTTACAAACACTTCTTATAGTTGTTTTTGTAAAGGCATGATGTTTACATAAGTGAAAAATGATGTTTATGAAAAATGAGAATATTGTTTATTGTGGATAGATGATCCTTATGGAGTGTCATAGTGATTATTACATGTATACCATTCATATAAGAAATTATTCTAGCACTCTTTAGATTCATGCTTACAATACCTAGATAATCCTTATAGAGTGGCACAATGATGCTTACAGAGTGCTGGATGATTCTTACAAAATGTTGGATGATGCTTACGAGGTCGATTCCCTTTTCATTAATTATAAATTTATTTGGTAATTAATGCATAAAAATCCTCCAAGAATCCCTTATTCCTTTAACAATTTTCTTATTAAGAATGAGATTAAGTGTCACACTTCATGTTCTATGCAGCGGGAGTAAAAAATCATTTTTATAAATTACCTCCATCCTCTCCCAAAATCCAAGGAACTCATCCAGAAATTAATTATACCAATTCTAGATTTCCAATTTTAACCCATAAACATTTTTATTTCTTCAAAATAAACTTCATCCGCCTAATTTAATCATACAAATGCCTAAAATTGAGTGTATGTTTTATTCTATTAAATCTAACGATTAAATATAAAATTAAAAAACAGATTTCAAGTCATTTTCATGATAAAATATGAATTTCTCCTATAATATTATTATAAAACAATCACCATCAAATTAAAAATAAATGGGATGAAAATAGTTAAAATATAAGGTGAAAAATATAAAAATAGTAGATTTATCAATCCTTCCACACTTAAATATTTCACTCCTAGGAAATCATATATACTAAGGTCAATTAATATTTCTTAAGATATAATTGGAATCTCTTTTAAATTCAAACAACCAAAGTAATATATTGCCTCATAAATGGATTTCAATTCTCTATTTCCTTACTGATCATAAAAATTCATTCAAGTGTTTTCTAATTCTCATAGAATTTTCTTTTTCCTCCCTAGATGTGTATCTCTATTTACTCAAGAATTTTGTATTAGAACTTTTCTCATTCATAAGATCATACATGATTTCCATAGGCTTGATGCCTTCTTAGAATATCTACTTTACATAATCATAAAAATGTGCCAATCATTGAGGAGTTTTACAAGGTTGTTATGTGGATAAATGGTTGGTAAGATTTAAATGTTAGAAACTATTAAGGAATAATGGGGAGGGTTTGGCTCTAAAATGAAGTAAAATGCATAAAACAATTTAAAATTAAGAATTATATCACTCCCTCAATGAAATAAGTTTCCCACCAAAACCATCTTTATTTTATTGGGAATCCCATGCTTTATAATTTTCATTATCAATGATATATTTATTCCCTCTTTCCCCCTTTGTGGCATTTCTCTTGTTTGAATTCATATCTGGATTTTTTTGTCCAGAATCAAATTTTTCAGGGAAAGAGAGGTGGTCTTCTTATTTTCAAGCAGTGGTGAACTCCCAAACCAACATTGAATGAAATTTTAGTCATCTTCGCATCTTATGATCATGAATTTCTTCCCAAATAAATAGAAAAATAGATACAGTATAACCTTCATTATAGTTCAAACAAAATTTTCAACACAATGTACAACTCATCTTCGCCCTCCCCCACTCTTGAGTTCAATAATATTCATGAAATTACTTGTAGAAAAAGGTATATAGGTATAAATGTCTTGTAATTTTGTTTTTTATCAAGGTTATTCATGAAAACTAATGGTTTAATAAAATTTTTATATGTGAGGAAGACTTGAAATTAACGTTAAAGGTAAAAATGGGCCTTTAAAATAGTGTCTCAACCATATTTAACATGACTCATAAACTCTATATTTATTATAATTTATAAAATAAAACATTTTTCTATTTTTCTAAAATTTATTTTGATAAAAATTTTATAAAAAAGAAATGATATCTTAATTTGTTTAATTTATTTCAGATATTTTTTTATTCTCCAAGATATATTGCGTTATTTAATTTATTAAAAAATTAGAATATTGTTTTTACCTGACTTTAAAAAAATGAACATATGGTTTATTTTGTTAATATATATAAGTTAAATGTGTATTTTAAAATATTTTTTAAAAACCATTTATATTACTCTTTTTAATATTTTGAAATACATATGTATTACTGCTTTTTTTTAAACCATTATTTTAATTTTATACGTCTATATTTATTTATGATTAATTAAATATTATATATGAAATTAAATTTCATTCTTTTCAACATTTTCTCAAGATTTCCAATGGCACATTATTTTGGACCTCCATAGATGCCCTATTTTCTATTAACGTAGTATTGAAGATTATGTTTATTATTATTTATAAGATAAATTTTTTATATTTTATGAAAAAAAATTGATAAACATTTTATAGATGAAATATAAATTTCATTCATTATAGATTTATTATTAAATTTACTGCATACATTCATATTAATAACTAATTAAACATAACCATTGAAAAATAAAATGATCATGAGCTATATTAAGTATGTTTGGTTTATCAAAAAATGATAGACCAACCACATCCTAGGGGTAAATCTTCATAGGATTTGATCTAATAGAATACCAAAAGTAGTTAATATGCTTAGTCTTCATATATAGATATAGCATCAAACATCAAAAACTCATTTGGAACCTCCAATTTTTTTACAATATTACTCACATGTAAGTGAGGGGTATCGGGGGATTGTGATACATTAAATTTACCATAGACATGAAATCCCTACGTAAAAGGGAAAGGGATTATATGAAGATCATCTAAAATAAAATTTAAATAAATTATTAAAAATTAAAAATGAAAATAAAAAAACTCAAAAATACATTGGTCAATATAACTCATGATCATTATAAATTATTTATAATTGTTTGTAAATTATATTTTTTAATTCATTACTTCTTTGAAATAATTTAATTTTACATATAATTATCGATATAAATTTATTAAATCATTAAATAAAATTTAAATCATCCAAACATTGTATTTAAATTTACTAAATCATTCAAAATAATTTAAATCATCCAAACAACTAATTATTTAAATCATATAATCATACAATCTAAATAATTTAATCATCCAAATAAAATAAATCAATCAATTAAAAAAATTAAAAATAAATTTTACCTTCCTAAAGACCAGAAATTATAATTTTAGAAATATATTTTAATCCACTAAATATTCACTATAAAATTAGAGTAGAATGAAAAAATGAGGGGGGAGGGATACCCCTTTTAATAGTTTTCAGCTGATGGGAGGCGTGAACCACATTCATGCCTCTTATTCCTGGTTTTCACAAGAAGCGTAAATGTAGTTCATGCTTCTTGAACTGGTCCATAGGTAGCCTCAATATAAACATCCTTATGAAAATGGAAGCATGAACATTGTTTACACTTCCAGGGACCCAATTTAAGAAATATTGCATACCCTACCCCATTTTAAAAAAATATTTTTAAAAAACATATTTAAAAAAAGACCATGTATCCTCGCATTGACCTATGAACTCTCCTGATAGGTATAGTTAATTTAATTTCAGATCCTTAACCTCCATGTTTTATTTGTTTCTGATAGGATTTTTTTATTTCCTAGTTTATTTTGTTTGGTTAGGGTTTCTTTATTTTGTATTATCCCACCAGGTAGTTTTTTTGTAAAGTATCAAACATAATCACTCTATAATTACATGATTTATGATAAATATTTTATTATTTAAATTCTTGTGACCTTTTAGGTTTAGAGTTTTAGAGAATTAAAAAAATATATTATATAAAAAAACACATACATTTCCTATCAAATAAACATTTTGTTGTACCAAGGATGTGATGCATGAAATCTACAAGAGGGGGATACATTGAAGTTTAAAATTTTTATCTAAAAATTTTCCTTCCCTCAAGTTTTATGTTGATCGTATTTATAAAATATAGATTTGTTTAATTACTAGAGTATAAAATACAGTTAACATAACGTAAAAAGGTTTATCAGATGTTTATGAAAATCAGACCAAATAAATCAAAACAACAGAAAATAAAAATTTAAACACAATGTTAACTCAAAAATGATACATTAAATGTTTAAAAATATATAGAGTATTGGTTAACAAACCAAATAATCCTTTAAAATGATATTATAAAACCACACACTTTGAGAATAATGGTAAGGAAGTCTGTAGACCTGATATTAGGTATCCTTGATTTTTTACATATCGAAAGGTATCCTCGATTTTAAAACCTATTAGAAGGTTTTTATTCTTATCCATGAAATCCCTTGACTTAACCTTTCATTAGGTATAGTTTTCTATCCCCAAACACTCTATCTTCCTAACCATGTAATCCCATGATCACACAAGATTGATAAAACCTTCCTATCCTCAGAAGCCCTCAATCACGTAGGATTAGAAAATAAACAATTACAAGAGAAATGCTAAGAGATTTATAATAAATCCTCACAATAAATATCTCTTAATAAGAACTCGGAAAGTAAAACAAACAAAATTACACTAAGTCAATAACCAGTTGAAGACTTCAAGTGATTACAAGCTTTATCGAGTTCTCAACTTGTCCATTTTTTCATTACTTGAGGTTGTGACTCTAATTATAGAAGTTTTTATAACAAAATTAAATGGTTGAATTCTGAAAATCTTGAATTCAGTAGTAACAATATTGAAAATAGCTTCATGATATACCAATGAACTTACCATTTCTATTTATTTACCGATGAGGTATTCTAGCATCGATGCAGTGCGCTCTTTTATCTGGTGAATATAATATGTTAGGAAATTTTAGACTATAGGATTTTCATAAACCTTTTTAAGATCTCTTGTATTTTAGTTACCAAAAATTCATTATGTAAAATCACAAAAACTAAAACAGGGCTAAGTTAAATCAAGTTCATGTGAAATGTGTTTTGATTTCCAAGATAAATAAAGGAAGTGAGTCATTAACTCAACACATTTTTTCCACTAATCCAAACTCTTTAAATAGTATACTTGCTTTATTCAAGGATAAAACCTCATAACTAGAACTTTGACTTCATAATTGTTCTTACTCATCCTTTAGCCTTGTGAAATTCATTTGAAAACATATGATGATCACATAAATCTCAGTAAAGGGTATGAAAGAAAAAGAAAAAAAAAATTGTCTTAAAATGCTTGAAAACCCTTGAAATTTTAATTCCTTTAAATAAAGAACTTAAAGCTTGTAAAATAACATAAACTAATTTTCAAACCTAAAATCAACTTCATTGTTTAAAAATTTTCATTAAAAATATTGTATTAAATCATAAAAGTAATAGAGAAATCATGAATGCTATAAGGACATCATATTCGTATGACTCTTACAATCACCCTTATAAAGAAATAACTCATTAGATTACTTAAAATAGGTTTTATCTATAGAATAAATCATTACCTAATGAATTGAGGGGCTATATTTAATCTTTCACAACCCCTCTCACCAAAGATACCACGATGAGGAGAGAGAGAGATGGTAACTCCCCGAGTCTCGCCTCTAGTAGGCCCCGGGTTGGTGACTAGCACTGAGGATATAAAAATAACACAATATGGGAGGCATTACCCAATAAAATGAAATAGGATCGGAAGATAGGATAAACAATCACCAAAAAAAAATACAACATAAAATATAAAGGTAAACCAAATATCATCCCACAATTCATGAATAAATTAGAAAGGATGCATTTAAAAATCTCCAATAGTAAAGTACCAAATGACAAGTCTATATAGTTACTCACCAACAGCTCCATCCTAAATAGTAATTTTCATATTGGTCATCCTTCAAGAAACCTGAAAAACAATTTATATATGTAGGGTGAGCATAACAGATATACTCGATAGGTACATATCCAAGGCCTCAAGTGCACATGTGAAAATAGCATGCTAATGATCCAGCGAATAAACAGCAGAACCAACAAGAACCTATACTGGTCATCTAATGAAACCCAACCTCACCATGGCTCACTCACCAAATAATACATCTAATATAATAACATATCATTGAGATCATAATAAATCAAGGTGTCATGTTGTTGCTTCCATGCTAATTTTTACTCTCACATCTAAATGTTAAACATCTTATGCTCCCATACCTTCCACGCATACCACATCAAATCACATCGCATTACACCCTTAGACACTTAGGCCACACATCACATTGCAACACATCCCACCTACAAACACCTGGGAAACAACTCAAATCACATCACATCCACCCAAAGACACATGGACCACACATGACATCCCTCCTGCAGACACCTAGGCCACACATCACATCACATCACATCCCGCCTGTAGACATCTGGGCCACACATCACCACTGGATAATCTCTAACACTAATCCAAATCACTACTGTTGAAGAAAGAGTGGGAGAGAGGGGGTAGCATGTCATCCATATCACCACTATCCTAGATATTGGGGAATACACCTAGAAATCAGCACAACTGAGCATTGGTAAGGTTATCCAACTCGGTTGGGGAACATATAAAATAACATAAACATACATGATATATAGATAACACACAAAACCCAACCTACAAGTTCATATCAACTGCACTAGTGCACACCACATCAACTACCACAATTTCTGCTACCACTATATGCAACACCATGCAACCACCTCACAAACCACACAACATTTCCCACTTCCAGTTACAGGTTTCACCACATTTTTTTGTTAGCCATTCCATTATATAATACAATATTCATTCACTTAATCAATTTATTTATCCAATTAGCACACATATATTTCTATTCTATCACATTTATCTACCAGCCTATTCTGTTTTTTTATCATTATAGTTCATCCCATGGCTAACCGGAAAACTATCTCAACCACAATACAACTGGACCAACTCACACAACCACCGCCACAACACCACATATCTACCATTGTCATTGTACCACATTGCCCAATCCATCTCACCATATCAACCAATTATCACATCCATCACAAAATTCTATCACCACAAACCACAACAAATTCACTATGTCATAACCACTATGTGACAACCACTATGCCACAACCTCATTGCACCATATCACACAACTACCCACATTGCATCTATGCTAACCAACCACTGCATCACTGACCCCCACGTACTGCAAAGCCCAACTAGCTACTAACATCACCACACAACATCCCAAACCACATAGGGTAACTACAACAAGAACAAGAATACACAATAGCACCCAAACCAACTTCCATGATTATTCAGGGGCATTATCACATGTCTTCTTTACTTAGCATGAGTATTATCACACATACCAAAATCTAGGGGAAAACAGTTTATTAGACAAATATACATTCTTTAACCTTTTATTTAGGGTTTGATCACACAATTACACAACATGAGTCATTACATCATAACAACTACAGTATAAATAAGTCTCCCAAAAACCATTATTTTCAAAATTAGTAACAGGCATGCATAATAACATGAACAACATGTATCAAAGTAGTAAAGCATGCGGAAACTCCCAAATCCTATCAATTTTAGACATGTCGATTAATTATATCATTAAACCTACCTTTAATATTCCCCCAAATGTAAGAAAAAATATGAAAATAACACATATAGAATGTAAAAGGGAGAGAATGAGGATCCCCTACCTCCAGGAATCTTTCTGATCTCGTTGCGCACTACAGGGCGAAGAAGAGACTGCCTGCAACCATAACCACACCACAATATCATAGATAAACCTACACCACACCGAAGGGTCATATAAATGTAAATAATACACACCCCAAACCAAAACCACACCACCATAGCAGATCTTTGAATAAGAACAGAAGGAAAAACTATGGAGAAGAGAGGAGAACTCACCATGGATCACCAACAGGCATCCACCAGAACCCAAGTATCGAAGCAAGGGAGAAGAGGGTTATAATGTCTCCTCGTGTCACCTAAGATTTTAAAAAAATAAGAGAGAAAGAGGGGGATATGGATGAATGAGAATAAAATCATACAAACGTGCATTATAAACAACCTAGATCCTATTGGTTTCACATATTGTATTTGATTCACGATGTGAATTCCACGAGGTCTCATGGATTACAATCCATGAAACCATGATAGCCCATGAAACCCCCATATCTCAGGTTTCCACCGAAATTCACATCACCTTAGCTTGAATTTATTACATTTCATGATTTCACCTTTCACGATGTGAATTCATTTCATAGAGTCCCCCGTTTCCTGCTTACAAGATATGAAACTAGCCGACTGTACAAGTCTTAAAGAAAAAAATCATGTCGTGTAAACTATTCACAATGTGAATATCCTACAGCAGCTCTGTTGCACCTCCAACCACCACAAAACCACCTCAAGACTCTTTTGAAACACCTCCCACACCAAAAACCAACAAAATAACAAACTAGGAATGCACGGACCGTTATAGGACCCACCCTTCATTATATACAATTTATAATAAATATAACATGATAAACCACATATGAGCTTTCATTTCATCATAAAACTCATAAAACATACATTTGAACCCATAATCATAATCATTTTTTAGGTATCCCATAAAAATGAGAAGAAATATTGTTTATGTTTTTAATAACTTTAATTTCAAAAGAAATATTTTTCTAAAAAAATGAGAATAAAAGATATTTCGGAAAACCATGAAAACTTAGAGATGAATATTAGTAAATAAAACCAAAGAATATGATGAGAAAAAGAGATAATGTGGAAAGAATTTCAAAATATATTTTTTTTAGATATTTGTAATGATTAGAAAATGACTTGTACGGAGAATGTGAAAATAAATTTCTTTCATAACATAAAAGTCATGGGATTTCATACCTATTAAATTCAAATATTTTAGTGACAATTTTTTACATTTGAAGAATAAATATAAGGCACTTTAATTTCTTGAATTCATTGATAAAAAACTGATTTTATCCCTCTTGGATAATGCATGACAAGACAAATGCAAGTATTTTCATTTTTCTTTAGAAGTGGGAGATGACTTCAAATGTATTCTCATTGATAGTAAGTACAATCTTGCATTCAAATCATCCTTAGTCTTGCATTTATTATTTAAAAATGTTCCAATTAAACTATCACATATATTCTTCTCAACATGCATCATATCAATGTTATGTTTGACCTCATGATATCTCGAATATAGAAGATCAAAAAATATTGATCATTTCTTTAATATATTTTTATCATTATCAGATATTTTTTTCTTTCCAAATGTGACATAAATATTTTTCACCTTCTCAAAATACTGATCATTTGACAAAGGATTTGGAGTAATATCAAAAATTTTGGAGTTATTGAATTCCTTCTTTAATATTTGATAAGATTTATCCATATACAAAAACCTTTGATGACCCTTGTACACTGTTTTTCTCCCATGTTGTAGTTGATAACATGAAGCCTCTTATTTGTAAATTAGAAAATCATTATGACCATTAACACTGTATTCAGAAAAATTTTCATATACTGGGAAGTCATTTATAGTGAACATAATCATTACATGAAATTGAAAAGATATTATTTTATAATAATCATACACTCTGATACCCTCCTCCCATAAAAGTTTCAAATCATCAATTAATGGTGATAAGTAAACATCAATAACGTCTCTAGGATTTTTTGGTCTAGAAATCATTAAACTCGATATAATATATTTATACTTCATAAAAAATTTAGGGGATAAGTTGTAAATTACCAAAAAAATAATCCATGAACTATGTTTTCTACTAACACATTGATATGGATTCATTACATCTATGAATAGTCCAAGTCAGAGATATCTAACTTCATTTACAAGGGTAGGAAATTGTTTATCAATTTTCTTCCATTATATACAATCAGCTAGATGATGAAATTTTCCATCAAATATTATCTCATTTTCATGTCATCTTAACCTTTTTTAATCATTTGAATTCATAAATAAATGTTATTTTCCTTTAAACTTATACTATAATGTCCCACATTTAGGACACCCTAACAAACCTTTGTATTCATTCCAATATACCACACGGTCATTGGGGCAGACATGAATATTCTTTTATCCCAATATCATCATGAATAATATTTTTTCACATTATAATGTGAATCTAGAATATCATTATCATCAAGAAACATGTTCTTTAAACATCTATAACAACTTTTTAAAACTCTTATCACTCCATCTATTCCAAACTTTTATGTTAACCAATCTTACCACTCTTGATAAAAATGTAAATTTCATACAACCCACATACAATGGTTTTTCAAAATCACAATATAGGTACTCAATCATCTATGCTTTCTCAAATTTATCCACTTCAATATCACAAATAATTACTTCAATTTGATCAGACTTGTCATCATAATGTAAATTTTTATTGAACATAGAAAAAACACAGAGATACAAAGGTCCATAGAAATCTCGAAAAAATTTGTTATGGGGGATGTAATGGAGGCCAATGGAATCTAACCTAACAATATTAACCCCCAATGGAGGTAATGACCTAATACTAGAGTAACAAGTAATCCTCCCGCCTTGATTTTCTTAGAAAACAGATAATTCAGCAACAAAGTTCCCTTCATGCCACGTGTGTCGAACGTCCATACAATTGTGCAATATATTGTTGCATCTACAAATAATATAGGTACTGGACCAAGGAGTGATACCAAGACCGAGCAGGGAGTGATAAATGATAATAGAATCTATCCTGATCACCGCAAGTTGGATGTATCTCTATCTACATAGCAGGAGTCCAGTGAGCATTTATTAAGCATCTGATTAAAGGGAGTTTCCCATACCAAAGTATTTTGAGAAGGCCATGATGAAAAACCCCTTGGTGTCCCTTATAATGACTCCACCCCCTTCAAGAAACCCATGTTGCATGAACTGTTAGTATTCATTTTAAGACCAGTGTGGTGGAGATACCATCTGACCCATCATCCCTATGATACACCAGACACTGAGATTAATGCTGGAAATGTGGCTGGAAGATCTTGAATAGAAGGAGCATCTACACTACCCTTGCATAGATGATCCAACTCAATCATAATACACCTTTTTTTGAAAATAAAACTAGTCATCAATACATCTCCTCACTTATGTCGAGTGTTATTCCTCTTTCTAGATACACCAAAATCCAATTGGTAGAGTAATGGATCACACCTTCCTTTCAGATCCCAAATTCCCCACACCTTGGAACCACAAATTGAGAAAAGTTTCACTCAAGGATTCTGTATGAGACCAACCAGTGAAGTCTCCTAAGGATTTCCACACCAATGTTTCCCACTTGTTTTCAAAGATAAGGTGGTATGATGTCTAAGCTCACAATTCTCTATAATAATAACACCTTGAGGCCAAATTAAAAACCAATGGCTGAATATTACCCTTGATGGGGAACACATGTCTCCTAACACTTCACACAAGAAATTTGTATTTTGTTGGAATCTCTTTATACCACAACATCTCGCCCCATTCGTCTCAGACATTGTTATTTTCTTGCATCCTATGGAATTCATTGATGGTGAAGTCCCCTGAAGGTGAAACTGTAAAGACACCTCTATCATCCTCAAAATCCAGGATTATGCTATCAATGATGGTCTGTTGATCTTTATTCAGGACTACTTGGAAAAATATTGGATGCTCACTAGCCTGACAAAACATGATGTTCGAGGAAGGGAATCCTAGAAAACCAAGCATGGTTCCTACCCATTTGTACTACTAGAACTTGATGTCCCCTCTACCAAAAATGCATCAGTTGTGCCCCTACAGTATCAAAATAAAGGGTTAAACTAGCCACCAAATTATGGAAGCCTTCCGTCTCTACATATTCAAACCATCCCCATATTTTCCTTGCATGTGTTTTCCCCATATATTGTTCCCCTCAATAACCTCCCAAACCCTCTTGGTGTGAATTCCCCACATTTTCCTAGAGATACTTCTAATGTTGATCCCCCCCCCCCTTAGAGAGAGGCATTGCTATCCTTGTCTAGGATACCCAGTGGTGTTTCCCCTTCGACTGGACATCCCATAAGAAAGAATTCATAATGTTTTCTAATCTCATAATAACCCTTTTTAGTTCTTTAAGAGTCGATAGGACGTGCATTGGCATATAAGACAAGAAGTTTTTAATCAAGTTTATTCTTCCACCAAAGGATAAGAATCTGTTTTTCTGATTCATGATATGACCCGTAATTCGATCAATCACCATGTCATAATAATGAATGTGGAGGGTTTTTGAAGACATCAGGGCTCCTAAGTATTCCATTGGAAATGATCCCCTATACATGCCAAGATTTCTCTCTAAATATCTAATGTGCATGTCCAAGAAGTGATTAGAGATGAAAAAATTACTTTTTTCATGATTCACCTATTTACCACTCCACTTGAAATAGTTTTCCATAAGAGCATTGATCCCCCAGATTGATCTGTTTCTATCGTTGCTGAAAAGGATGGTGTCATCTCTAAACATCAAGTGTCAAATACCACAGGGGTGCACCCTTGAACAAAAAGTATTAATGCTTCTCCATGTCATAAACTTATTGATATAACAACTAAGATAATCCTAAGTAAGAATGAACAAGGTGGGAGAGAGTGCATCTCGTTGTTATAAACCCCAGAAATCCTTGAAAACCCATATTGATTCCCCATAATAGGATTTGATATCCAAGATGATCTTAATCATCAAAATATGAGGTCAATCACCCAAAAATTTAGACCCATGCATTCTAAAACCTTGATGATGTAGTTCCACTCGATCATGTCATAGGTTTTGTTCATGACAAATTTAATCGCTATATTTGATTTGAATGTTTTCAGGTTGATGTCACCCACCACCACTTGATCCAATCTGATTTTACCCTGGATTGATCTATCCTGATGAAACCATGTTGTTCACCTAAAACCCCATAGGGTAAATAATATGATATCCTTCTGTTGAGAATGATTGTGAACACCTTTTATGAGAAGTTGCACAAAAAATAGGTCGATGCTACTAGAGGGAGATCGGTTCCTTGACCTTAGGGATCATAACCATCTTTGTGGTATAAAAAACCCAAGTTAGATAACCAACCTGAAAGAAATATTAGACTGATTGCACCAACTTGGTGCTCCCCAAGTACCGTAAAGCCCTATAAAATGATCCAGGAAATTGATATGGATCTAGTGTGATTTCTGGGTTAAGGTTCTAAACAGCATCCCTAACCTCTGACTCATCCAGAATAGCCTTAATAAATTGGTTCTTAGAAGCTATCTCCACCAAGGTAATTACATTGAAAAGCTCATCATGCCCCCTTAGGTAACCTCCTTGAGAAGTCTCATGTGGCGATGCAGCAAAGCTTACTGGGAAAGAGTCCCAATGGTTGTATCATTTGATGGGGACCACAGTCAGCCTGAGATCAATTGAAGACATTGGAAGTTCCACATCATATGGTGTGAAGAAGCATGTTCGATTTTTTGATGAAGTTTTCAACGCCTGCAAGGAGACTCTAGGTCTGGTTACTACCCCAAATTGGTCGTGAGGGGGAGATTTGTGGGGGCCACTCCCAATTTGGGAGAATGATTGGAAGAAAAAATCTTGTTGACAACTGTAATGGATGAATTTTTCTGCCAATAGAAGATAAAGCATTTTCCTTTAGTGGGCATCCCACATGGAAGATGAGCAACTGACGGTGAGGAGAATTCTCAAGGGTTGATAAATGTTGACAAAACACCCTTGACATTGTTGGATTTCTTCCTCTATTTAAATGGGATTTGAATCCTATAAACTGATATAAATATGTGTATGTTGTAATCCTCCAATGAGAATCAGAGAGAAATAAAATAGAGAAATCATCCCTCTTATCCTGTGGAAATATTTCATCTGACCGAACCACATATATTTTGTGTGTTCTTTCGTTTTCTCTATTTTTTTGTGATTTTCGGTCTCACGCACCTCCACTGCACCCTTAAAAGTGGTATCATAGGGAGTTAGAGTGAGCAGAGTCAAAACAGAGAACCAGCAAGAGGATTTTACAGTGACTGAAAAACTAAAAGTGGTTGGAAAATTTTTCTGAGGCCATATATATGAAGCGAAAGACGAGAATATTACAACTGTTTAAGCATCATTGAAAACGGAGTTGAAACGAGCCCTGTAGATCTGGTCAAAGTTCTGATCAAATCGTAGGTGAAAAGTAACCCCATGTCGTAAAAAACAACACTATTAATGCCACCGAAAATTTTTCTAGCAAGATTCCATTAGGTACTCTGGCATGCCACATCAGTGCCACATCATCTCCACATCAGCAGGCGATCTAGAATGTGGAATTTGTTTTGGTGATATCTTGACCAATCGGACTCCATTTTCGGCAATCTAGGAGTTGATTCCCACTATTTCAACCATTAGAGACACATACATACAATTATTTTTTCAAAATTCACACTCTATAAAGTGGTTTTATAATGGTACAACATCAACTATGGTAACCACATTTTGCGACATTGATAATGGTTGGTGGAGGTGCACTACCAAAATTTGAGATTGATAAGTCTGATGGTCGGAATAATTTTGGCTTGTGTAAAAGTATAGTGAAAGGTATTCTTGTGAAATATGGAATGATTAGACCATTGATCAGAGAAAATCTTGAGACAACCAGTGACAATTATTGGGAAGAGCTCGACATGTGGGTCATCAGCACAATTCGTCTGTGTCTGGCGAATGAGGTAAAGTACTCGGTGTTAGATGAGACCTCACCAAAGGAGATCTATAAGAGGTTGGAGTAAAGATATATTATGAAATTGATCACCAAAAAATTGTTATTAAAGAATAAATTGTACCAGTTTTGGATGGACGATGGAAAAAAATTTGGTTCGTACCAATGAGATCAACAAGATCCTAACACAATTATTGGATCTCGGTGTAAAGGTTGGATAGGAAGAAAAATCAATTTTTCTCTTTTAATCTCTACCAAGTTCATTTTATGGACTTGTGATTTCATTTCTCATAGGGAAAGAAATATTGAAACTGGATGAGGTGATGGCGTCACTTCAAGATTTGGAGGCATTCTGAAGACCCGCAACACATTTAGGAGAGAAAATCATGGTGATGTGAGATGATCAACGTGGGAAGATACAACATCGGAAGTCAGGAGATAAATAATGGTGGAAAAAATCGAGGGGACATGATCCTAGTGAAATCACGTGTTTCTGGAGCAAGAAAAAGGGTCACTATAAGAGTGACTGTGGAGAGCGCAAACAGTAAATTGATGGGAAAGAGAAATTCGAAGAGAAGGATGAAAACATCATAGAATTATCAGCAGATGATGAAGTTTACGTAACAAATGGAATCTCACAATAAGATGGGTGAATTTAATGGGGAGAAGTGTAGTATCATTACTAAAAAATATACGGGCACATGAAGCAGGAATTCCGATTTTTAAAAAGGAAGAACGAGTGGGCTCAAAATCCAAAGGAAGACAAATGGGTTTTGGATTCAAGGAGCTCAGTAGACATATGTACGATTAAAGGTGTATTTCATACTTTTTAGAAGGTGTAAAATTTGGTGAGACTTGTTGATGGGTCAACATGTGAGGTTCAAGGAGTCGGGATGGTGAAATTGAAGACACTTGATGGAGGAGTTCGTAAATTGGATGACGTGAAATTTGTTTTGAGGATGAGATGGAACCTAGTATCATTAAGTAAACTCGATGTGAGAGGATACAAGATTTCCATATCAGGTGGTGTGTTGGAAGTCTCATGTGGCGATGTAGCAAAGATTACCGGGAAAGAGTCCCAAGGGTCGTATCATTTGATGGGGATCGTAGTTAGCCTGAGATCGATTGAAGACAGTGGAAGTGTCACATCATTTGGTGTGAAAAAGTGTGTTCAATTTGTTGATGAAGTTTTCAATGCCTGTAAGGATACTGTAGGTCTGGTTACTACCCCAAATTGGTCATGAGGGGGAGATTTGTGGTGGCCACTCCTAGTTTGGGAGAATGATTGAAAGAAAATAGCTTGTCGACAATTGCAACAGATGAAGTTTTCTGCTGACATAAGGTGAATCCTTTTCCTTTGGTGGGTATTTGACATAGAATAAGAGCAACCAATGGCAAGGAGACTTTTCAAGGGTTGATGAAGGTTGGAGAACCACCCTTTAAATTGTTGGATTTATTCCTCTATTTAAATGGGATTTTAATCCCATAAAATAATGTGTGTGTGTGTTTGTTGTAATCCTCCGATGAGAATCGGAGATCAGTGAAATAGAGAAACTGATCCTCTTCTCCCATGGACATAGTTCATCTGACCGAACCACATAAATTTTGTGTGTTCTTCCATTTTCTCTATTTTTTTGTGATTTACGGTGGCACGCATCTCTACTGCATCCTTACACTAGACACCAACACAATGTGGTAGGCTTTTCGATTCAACGTTGAAACCTTGGTTAGGACCTCTATGTTCCACAAAGCCATGAAATCCTGAAAGAGAGCGAGTGGGGATTTTTCAAACCCAAATATTACAACCAAAATTCATTTGAGGTGAATCACAACTTTGAAAAAGGAGGAAACTAGGAAGGACAGTATCGGGAATCTGCTTTCCGAAGACGACGACGGGACTAAGGGGACCTCAAGGAAGGAGGGATTCTTTTCCACTAGAGGGGGTCGATGAAGGACATCCTTGAAGAAAGGCACCAACAAGGGTCCAAGGATGTAAAGAGGCACTCCATTCCAAAGAGAGGGAGCTAAAAATAGAGAGAGGAGATGAGAAGGTGGACGAGGCATCGAAAATCTAGACAGCGTCATGTGGTGGAGTTCCGATGGCACCAAGGCAACATTCGAAGAAATCTGATCCGACATCTTGAAAATCTTCTTCATCATTAGATCTTAAATTCTGAAAATTTTCACTAAAAAATATGAAAAATTAAATAGATTTTTATTTATAATTTGTAAATTTTTTATATTTAAACATCCCATACATAAACATAAAAATATGTCATTTTTTGGAACATCTCCTTTGACAAATCTCAAAAAAAACATCAACTTCTTCATATTCATCACTTGTTCACCATGCAGTGATCTGACCACGATTACCTATAAAAAAATTGAAGTATTGAATATAAGTTACTATATTTTAATATTTATATTCAAATTTACATTATAAATAATAATACAAAATAACATTTTTTTGAAAAAAAACAATAATAATGATAAAAAATTTACAAAAACTAATATAAGAAAATGATAAATTGTATTTTTAAAAATTATAACAACATTTATATGTTATTGGTCACAATATAAATTATCTATAAAGAAAAATAAAATTTTTTAAAAACAAAAAAAAAACAATAAAATAATGAAAAAATAATAACAAAATATTTCAAAAACAAAAAGAACGGCAAACAAAAAAAGAAAAAATATTTCAAAAATAAATGATCAATAAATTATTTCATAAAAAAAATTACAAATAGAATAATGAAAAAAAAATATATTCCATACAATAATACAAAAACTGAAATAGACTTGTCTGCATGACACACAATTCAAAACCCTAAAATTGAAAACTATATAAAAACTCTAAAATTATAATTCAAACCCCTAAAAAATACCAAAGCTCTAACATGAAAACAATTATTCAACAAAAAATTGTGAAAAATAGCCAAATAAAAAACCAAAATCATAGAAAAAACCCTAACATGAAAACAATGGACTAGATTAATTTTTCCACACAAACTAGTGAAGAATTAGCCAAGTAAAAAAACAAAACTATAGAAAATAAATAACATGAGGGGTAGCAGATCACTACTACAAAATAATCCTATATCCATAGTTTGGAACTGTGGCTATAGGTCCAAAAACTGTGGCTATAGGTTATAGCCACTGTTTCATAAACTGCGGCTGGTATTGGTGTGGCTATAGGGAAAAACCAATAGCCATGGTTTCAAACTGCGGCTATAGCCCTATAGCCATGGTTCAAACCGTGGAAGAATCCTAAGTTAAGAAATATATATAGCCACAGTTTTAAACCATGGCTATAGGAATTTTCAACAGCTTTAAACCTTGGCTATAGCCATATAGCAATGGTTTCAAACTGTGGCTATATGTCCCCCCATTCCATAAAAAAACAGCACCCCCCCCCCTACCCCCTTCCCCAGCACCCCCTGTACACTGCCCACCCCCCTGCACACTGCCCACCCCCCAGCACACCCCCCTACCCCCTTCCCCCTTCCCCAGCACACCCCCTACCCACTGCACTTCCCCCCTGCCCACTGCACACCCCCTTGCCCACCCCCTACCCCTTGCAAAAGAACCCAGCACACCCCCTTCCCCTTCCCCCCTACACCCCTCCCCCATGCCCCTCCCCCCATCAAACCACCCCTACCCCCTCACCATGTCCCCTACACACCCCCTGCCCCCTTCCCCTGCCCACCCCCTGTACACACCCCCTTCCCACTACACTTCCCCCCCAGCCCACTGCACCCCCCCAACACACACCCCTTACCCACAGCACTTCCCCCAGCCCACTGCACCCCCCCTTGCACCCACCCCCTTGCAAAAGAACCCAGCACACCCCCTACCCCTTGATCCCTCCCCCTTGCCCCGTGCATCCCCCACCCCCAATACACACACCCTACCCACTGCACTCCCCCCCAGCCCACTGCACCCCCTAGCACCCCCCCTGCCCCTTGCACCACCCCCTACCCCCCCCCCCCCAGCACACCCCCCTACCCCCTCACCCTGCCCACCCCCTGCACCATCCCCCTTGCAAAAGAACCCAGCACACCCCCTGCCCCTTACCCCCTCCCCCCTACACCACTCCCCCTCCCCAGCACAACACCCTACCCCCTCACCATGCACACCCCCTCCCCCTCCCCTGCACACACCCCTTGCCCACTGCACTCCCTCACCAGCCCACTACACACCCCCCTACCCCCTCACCCTGCCCCCTTCCCCATCACACCCCCTTCCCACCCCCTGAACCTTCCCCCTACCCCTTGAAAAAGAACCCAGCACACCCCCTGCCCCTTTCCCCCTCCCCCCTGCATCCCTCCCCCTCCCCCCTGCACACCCCCTGCCCCCAACACACCCCTTCCCCCTCACTCATCCCCCTGCACACCCCCCGCCCCTTCCCCTACCCCCCTGCACACACCCATTTCACTCCCCCAGCACACCCCCCTGCAACCCAGCACACCCCCCTGCACCCTACACCTTCCCCTTACAAAAGAACCCAGCACACCCCCTACCCCTTTCCCCTCCCCCCTTGGAACCTGGTTAAAATATTTTTGATGAACAATAACACATTATGATCATGTACTCTAATTGGAGGATGGATGATTCTAATGACCAAGAATCAATTGATTTTCCACATTAGTTACCATATCATCTCATATAGGCTGGTGGAAATGTTGGTATAGAATTTAACCCTATGTTTAATGTGATGCAGGAACAACTATAAAGTGGTAAACTGACACTTGAGTGTTCACTGTTTGATGATGATGTGTTACAATTTTATAAGAGAGTTATAATCCTTTAATCATTTGGTGAATAGTTGATGAGAGACTTTCATACCTCTATGGTTTCTTAATCTCAGAGAGACAAATATGGGTGATGAATTCGGGTGTCTGTTTTGGTGGCCATGGATGGATGAAAAAATACTCATTTTATTTCTGGATTCCTTTCCTATCAGATGATAAAGGCTATACACCAGAATCATCATTGTCTACTCTAGGAATTTCAAGTTCCTATGTGGAAGAGGGATTACATCATTATGGACTTTATAATAAGGTTACTAAGGACCCCAAGGAGTCACTAAACTATATAGGTGATTTTTTATTAGATAAACAAAGATTCTCATATCATACCTATCAATGATACTCACCTAGTAGAAAATATAGGAATGTTTTATATCTGTGAAGACTAATACTATCATGGAGTTCCCTTAAGAATTATATCAGAGAGAGATGCACATATTATTCCATGATTTTTTTAAAGGTTTTAATATGACCTTAGGGAATCATCTAATATTAAGCACAACGTACCATCAATATATAGATAGACACTAAGAGTAGATGATACATATATTGGAGGATATGCTTCAAGATTGTGTTCAATACATCAATGGATCTTTGGTTTAATATGACCTTAAGGAATCATCAAATATTGATTGAGAGATGCGATAGCACACCAGTAGGTGAAACCATGAAATTTTAGGAAAATTCATCCATAGGAGAATGGACTGGTGTTTTTCATGGGGTTGGATGCAGTGATCTAAAAAATGCATTGAGATCATTTTTCAAAATCCAGTTACTAGGTCGATAGACTGTTGGAAGATCATTCTTAGTTGAAAATTCATATGGTTAGGAGCACCATTATGTTTAGTTGAGGGGTGAACCCCCAATATAGAAGATTTTCAGCTGTGAACCTCAGTTCAAGCCTTGAAATTCCCCAGGGGTAGGGATTCATGGTGTGAAACCCTTGGTCACGTCGTGAGTCATGCCTAGGTGGATTTATTTTAATAGGTTAAATTCTGTCTTTTTCTGGGTCAAGTGTTTCACAATGATGTTACTGAAGAAAGTATCAAGTTTTTAAAGCCAATTGTTTGTGTTTTATGAAATTAAAACAAATATTTTCTTTATGTTTTAGATTTTTATGAGAATTCTCGGTTGATTTTGTCTCAAAATGAGGACACTGACATCTCTAAAATGAAGGAAATTTCATTTTTTCTATTGAGTTGGCTGAAACTTTCTACTAGTCCATGTTGAAGGCTTAGGGAAATCATGTAAAATAGGTGAAAATGTCATAACAAAGAGAAAAAACCAATTACATAGCATATAAACATTATAAAATAATTAAAACAAAATTTTAAAATACTCGAGAAATTATAGAATTCAAATTAAAGGGTTAGGAAGAGGGAACTTACCTCAACCTCAAGGCGCTGCTTTTGACGAAAACTCGAATCTTCCTTTTTTTCCACTTGCACGCATATGAAACTTCACATATATATAAGGACACCTAGCCCCTATGTACATATTTTCATGGCCAAATATGCCCAAGGGGGGCCTTAGATCTATGTTTATACTTGCATATACCCCTTTACACTTACGCACATATGCATTTTTCATATCTATATATAAGCACACATGGCCCCAATATATATATCCATACTTCCATGAGTGAATATATATAAATGGGGAAATTATATATTTATATGCCTACCTATGCATACACATGTAAGCCTTCATCAATGGCAACTCGAATCCACCTCAACAAGATCTAGAAAGCACTAAAATAAATATAAAGAACCCAAAAATCACAAAAGCCCTAATTGAAATTTGTCCAAAGAATAAAAATTAAATAAATCTTACCCAAGTCCGATGTCAAAATCACTATCATCGATGGTGGTGGATAGAACCGTCCTCATCATAAGAAACCACTTGTAAGAAAATAGTGGGAAAAGAAATGAGATATAACAACTTCTTATATATATGTGATCAGTGATGATAAATTATACATGAATCCATTACCATTATAGATTATATAATTCCTTTCTATTATTACCACAATATCATAATTTAGTCACTCCCATTGGACTAATAATTTATGGTGGTCATGTCAACACAAAATAGCTACACACACACACATTATTCATCATAATATCAATAATCATTGCATCAGTACATGCATAAACAATAGAAATAAAACATCCATGAAGCATACCCCACCCCACCCCCCACATACACCCCCACTGCCCCCCAGCACCATTCCCCCTACACCAGCCCCCTACACCACTCCCCCCCCAGCCCCCCAACACCCCCCCCCCCACCTACACCCCCACTGCCCCCCCACCCCCACCCCAACTATGCCCCCCCCCCAACACACACACCCTCACCCCACCCCACCACTCCCACCCACCCCCCCCCCCCAAACACCCCCACCCCACTGCACCACTCCCCCCAGCCCCTCCCCCGCCCTCAACCCCCCACCCCCCACCCACCCACCTATATCGCCACTACCCCCCCATCTCCCCAGCACCAGTCCCCATGCACCACTCCCCCATCCCCCCTGCACCACTCCCCCAGCCCCCAGCACCCCCCAGCCCCCCCACCCCCCCGCCCCCCCCCCCCCCCACCCCCAGCACCAGCACCCCATGCACCACTCCCCCCATCCCCCAGCACCCCCCCCCCCCTCCTGCACTAGTATTACTCTTCTTCTTCTAAGATATCTTTGGTATTATTTAGAATACCATTATTTAGAAGTCAGCATTACACTTCTTCTTCTTCTATGATATCGTTAATTAAATTAATTCTATGATTCCTTTCCTAAATTGATTCCATTTGTTACTTTATCTCACTTCCATCGATCATGACGTTAATGGCCAATTTTCGATGGTCCATGATCTGGACTATTCTTCCATAGTGTAGTCAGTTCATCTCTATTTCAACATCATATTCACTTCGATCAGTCATGATGTTATTATGCCAACATTAATTATACTTCTGTCCAAATGTCTAGTATCACTATTATTGATAAGTAAATCACCTTCTCTTTCTATTGTATGTAGTATATCTAGTTTTTTTTCTTTCCATTTTTGGACAACAACAATATGATCTTGAGATTTATTTATAGATTCAAGTATTTTATTCATGTTCATAGACAAATTGGATGATATGGATGGATTCACATTATTTAATTACACCTATATTTGTACAGAATTTGTTTTTAAACCATGGGTAATAGATAAATATGCATGTGTAATAACATATTTATCAGGATAGTCTGTTACATACCTCCATGAGCTTATAGTGAAAAAATTAGTGGATCAATTAAAGTTATTTTGACACAATTATGAGTCTTTTTGCTAGTAATATTATCATCATTAGTTTGTGTGGTAGCTACTCTTATTTTCTTAAAAACATATAATGATTCAACTTGGGTGACTTCTTGATTTATCTATTTCACCTCTTACTCCAATCATTATAGATTTAGATAATACATATCATATTCAAGATATTTTAACATTTCTTCATATCCCTTTTGTAACTTCAGAATCAGATCTCCATACACATTATTTGCCTTTATAAGAGAATTATCTAGTTCTTTAATACTATTATCTTTAACATCCGCCTATAAATATTTGACATCCATAGAGGTCCAATATATTTTTTCTAGTGCAAATATCACTTCTATAAGAACAGCCTCCTAAAAAACTCTCATTTTCAATTCTTATTCATTTATAGACAATTTTCCATTGAAAATGGATAGAAATGTCTCCTTAGCTTCAATAAACATTGTGATGGTGATACATTTACTTACCTTTTTAGCGAATTTCTATTTCATTGACTTAGAATCTAAATATAACTAGGATTTCTAATATTGTATCCCCCTTGGGAAATTCCATCTTAGTGGTGACTTGGTTATTACAGCACTTGCCTACTTGGGAAATTCCATCTTAAAAGTCTAACTGCACTTAAAGGGTGTTTTGGTTCAAACAACCATTTTAATAAAAATAGGGCATCCCCCTACATGGATATAAAAAGATTCAAGTACGATGTGTGCTTTACAACTAACAACGACATCAATTATAAGGAAAACATCAATGCAATAATGTCAAGCAATGTATACCATTGTGAGTTTTCGCAGACATCGCACCTCCATTGGAGGGGTTTTATTACAAAACCATGACTTGTTTATCAAACAAAACAATTATCTTAACTAAAAATTATTCAAGAATTGCAATTTCATATAAACAAGAAAAATTAAGAAGGAAACTAAATTCAATTTAAAACTCTCTTGAATTAAAGAGGATAGGAGAGGGACCCTACTTCAGATGAGCCAAGCCACACTCAGCGCTTGACACTTTTATCAGCGACAACTCTAAGATGCTTCATCCATCCTCTAGGAATATGCATCATTGCATATACATAAGTATTCCCTAACCCCTATGTACGTGTCTGCATGGACTTGAACACACACAAGAGGATCCTTATATATATTCTCACATGCATAAGCCTGTTATCACCCACACACATATGCATTTTCTATATATATACATAATCACACCTAGCCCCTTATATGTAATTGTGCTTCCATGGGCGGATATACATATAACGGGAGAGCTTGTTATATATATTCTTACCTATGTATACGCGGTGAGTCGCCTTTTGACTCTGGTTGCCGCAACACACACGAACGGGTCCTGAGAGACTTCAACAAAATGCCAGTGATCTGATGAATCGTCATTAATTGAACCTAAAAATTGAAGTGGAAGGAACATGATTAGTGAGAAAGTTAATCTACCATATTAAATTACAAAACCCTACTCTCATGTTATAATCCATCTCACCTCAAAAGTCTTCACTCAAACTATATTCAATACTACCCATTGAGAATCTCCTGCATTTTCCCACATATAGAATTTCATCAGAAGGGAATGCTATCATTATATGATTTTCAGTCACTATGGTTATACACCAATCTGTCATATTAAACATAAAAAATCCTCACATTTAATATTTTATTCCATTAATATTTTCTTATTGTAGTTAATCATTAAGGGAGAAAAAGAATCTATCAAGAATATAACCTCTTGTCTATTAGTCGAATGAACCTTTGATCCTTGATCTAAATCATTCATCATTATATATATATTCTCCAACAAGGAAGATAACTGCTGGTAGATTCACATTAATTAACATGGAATATTATATTCATTGCATGAAGGACTAAAAGGGAAAATATGATTCACTATTGATGATCTTTATCATGATCCCCAAAGTCATCCATAATATCAAACTCTCATAAAGGTGGAAGTATGATACGTGAGGTATTAATAAATTTCAACTCTATATCTATGGTATACCACTAAACCAAAACCCTTCTCAAAGGCTTCATACCTAGACAATTTATATCATTCTAGAAAATGAAAAAACTAAAATGGGGGAGACTCACTCTTCTCTTTTCCCAAGATTTCATACCCTGTATAGATTATTATATTTAGGTATTATCTTCCCAATTTAGGGTTAATACATAAATCAAAACATCCCATGTCTAACCTACAACAATTAACTCATTAACCTCAAGGTCGATTGTGAAAGACTTCCCCACCAGTCAATCATCAAAATGTTTCTCACGCTATCTGATGTCCATACTATGACCTAATCAAAATTGTAACTTATCACTCAAAAATACTTATTAGAATCTTGTGAATAATCTCATTGTCATCAAGAAACCTAAGAGTCCTAAAATCCATCTCAAAACCTTATGGGAACCTTCCCAAGGACCCAAGATTGTGAGATCATTATGAAACCTAGTGGGAATCTCATCCTGGCCAAACCAATCCATCTTATAGTAGAAATTCATGACAAGTAGATCATACATAATCAAATAATAGTAAAAAAATCATGGGGAAGTCAACAAAAATGTGATAATACATGAGAATATTTCCATTATAAATAATGCATCTACTATATGAGGTTAATAAGACCGATCAATTTCTAAAAAAACTTACATTATGTTATATCAATAAATCAGTTAAGAAACACTTTTATGAACAATTTAAAGTCTCATCTCATGCCTATTATGCACACATGAGTTCCATGAACAAATGTATTTAAAATAGCCTATGGAAAATCACAAAATTCAATTTTAAAAAAGTATTTCAAAAAACACATTTTAAGATGATTTCTATAATGAGATTTTATTTAAAAAACGCTTCGCGTTTAAAATTGTATTTGATAGTTAAAAAAATATTTCTAGATAGCACAACAAATCATCACCTCACACAACCTTGTGAACTATATGATGGGCCACCGATAACTGTTCAACTAAGGTGGAACTAAATATTCTATTTTGGAAGTTATGTATCCTTTGGTGACTATTAGTATAATAATATCCTATCATAATCATAGAGTTAGAGAATGTCATAAAATTATTTCGAAATAATAGCAATAATAACATGAATATAAAATAACCTGTAGCAATTTCATAAAAGAAAAAATATTAAAATAATCAATGAATAAATACTACCAATATTAATTATACATCCAATATAAATCAAAGGTCATACCAACTAGTTTCTATGACAAAGATCCATTATCTCTTCAAATTCCCTAGAAATATATATGTCATATATTTAAAATAAAGTCCTACACTTGGAAAAAATAATAGAATACTCACCATATGGAATAACAAAACAGAAACCTTGAGAAATGTGGTGTAGAAAAATAATTGCTTACACCATCACATACTATAAGTAGAATCCCAAATTTATAAATCCCAATAAAACATTGATTTCATGAAAATTTTCTAAAATCTATAAATAAATTAGTCTTGTGACATACCTCCACTGAAAGAGTGTGTATCAATACGCATTATTCCTCTATAAGTGTCCTTAAACTATTTCACACAAAATACACATTATTAGTGTGATTGGATTAATGATCTTGTGAAATTACATATTCAAATACAAAGAAAAAAACACCAAAATCATGGGAAGAAAAATATAAGGTAATAAATAGAGATGAAGAGAAGACTCTTAACAAAGACTGATGAACTAGAACTGTATTGATCATACCATTTACACATTTGTAGTAGTGGGAGAACCTTTAAAATCACCCTCAATTGAAGAGGTATGGTCGAAGGATCATTGGAGATAGGTATGAATTGCTTGAGAGAGCAGCTGGCGTGAAAGAGTAACTGCAACCATCTTCAGCGGTGAGGGAGAAGGTTTTTCAGGTGGGAGATGAGTCATGCCGTCGTGAAGGTTCGGAGGGTCGAGGATCGGGGGAGGAGCAGCAACGTTTGGTGGGGAGGAGGGTGTGGAGAGGTCGAGGGAGGAGGACGGTGCGGAGAGGTCGAGGGAGGAGGAAGGCACAGATCGGGGTAGGAGTGGCAGCGTTCGGTAGGGAGGAGGTCGTGGAGAGCCTGAGCGAGGAGGTCGTGGAGAGCCTAGATCGAGGGAGGAGGGGTCGAGGATTGAGGGAGGAGGAGCCCAGTGCTTGTGGGGAAAAATGGGTAGCCACGATTTGTTAATTAAATTGTGGGTATAAACATGTTATAGCCACGGATCTATAAAGCCGTGGCTATAGATCTATGGCTATAAGTTAAATTTCTTGTAGTGGATGAGATAAGTAAGTGGAAGAGAACAACAGAGATAGGTCAAATGTGGTGGGTGTCGACGACAATGACATATGGAGTGGATTTGAGGTATGGAGGATTGAAGACGGTGGGGGTGGGATTTTCTTCAAGAGAGAAAATTGAATGGGATCAAGCAACTAAAATAAAACAAATCATTGAGTGTGACATTTCAACATTTTTTATAATATTTTCTATGTCATTTATTAATATAAACAACATGAAAAAAACCAATGGGTGTGTTTTTACGTCAATTATTAAATAGTCGACATTATAAATGTGTCATTTTAAATATGTTTTTTTGCCAAAGTGTACATTAAATCGTAGTATGTTTTTGTTGAAGACTTTAAACAGTTTTTGATGAAGAACACTAAGCAACAACTAAATTGTTCTTCTCTCTGAGGTGTATCCACGGGTTATACCAAATCACTCAAACACTTCCTTTCAACCTTCATGATACGCTAATATCAAAAAAAGAAAATAAGGAAGGAGGAAAGGAGCTTTGAGAGGGAGAGAGTTTTAGCCAGAGATCACTTAAGGGTTTAACCCATACTAGACTCACAACCTGACCTCCTTTATATAGGCTATGAGGGTGCTCTCGAGCCCATGAATTTACTCGTATCTTTCACAAACGTACGGGTAATGCCTTCAGTTACAACTTTTGTAAACCTCAACCAATAACTCCCTCATTTGTTTAATTTTATGATATGGTTAATTAATGATAATCAAATGTGTAGGAGATCTTCCACTGTCATGACCCATCCCCCAGGGCATGTGCCGTGACATACCCCAAGCCTACCTCCCAAAGGCCAAGGGTTGGAGACTAGCTCCAAAGGCGTCAACTTTCAAGTGGGAGGCATTTACCTATGTACATGTATGCACGCACACACAACCACGTCCCAAAGTTGGAAAGGTAAAAAATCATGCCACTAAAAAGCCACTAAGTACACGTACAACGAAAAGTCAAATGGGCCAAAATACAAGCCCAACAAAAGACTAACTGGAAAATAGGAAAGTACAAAAGAAACTCTAGAAGTCGTCTACTAGAAACCCCACCTGATGGGTAAGTACAGAGTAGTTGCTGGAATCCGTAGAAGTACACCCCACCTACCTGGTCTCACTGGGCGCCACTGGGTCCTAGGCCACCAAGTCCTCCATCAAGGCGGTAGTCATCTACATCGGACACAACACGTGCGGGCGAAGCCCGTGCAAGGGTGAGTAACAATATACTCAGTAGGGATCCAGAAACACAAAAGAAATACCACAAAGCAATCCAAAAACAAACCACAAATCATAATCACCAAGCATGATCATGAAGCAAGACAACTCACACTAGGTATATTCTAGAGTAGGATGATAGAACCATTAGTCACATCATTGAACACCTCGGATTTTGGAAAACTCCTCCTCAATGAGTACAGTGGGTATGCTGGGTCACACAGAAGCCGCTTTCCACTAACCTTAGGACTATTTTGGTACTCATCCTTGATGAGTACCATGGGTATACTGGGTTACACAAAAGTTTCTCCCCACCGTGGGCATGCTAGGTCACACAAAAGTCGCTTCCCACTAATCTATGGTCATACTGAGGTACTCCTTCTGTCGAGTATCGTGAGTCTATCGGGTCACACAGAAACCACTCCCCATCGTGGGCTAGCTGAGTCACACAGAAGTCGCTTCCCACTGGGCTACAGTATCTGATCCACATAGGGTCACTTGTCGGTAGTCTTTAGCTATCATCCAACCACAGGGTTTCTGCACGTAGCACACTTGATCTTGGGAGAACTGCTTCCCAAGCCATTCTCGAATTTCAACTTCCATGAAATCCTTCATAGAGTATGCCAAAAGATCCACCTCATCACGAGGGTTCCAAAAACGCAAATGGATCATCAATCGGACGCTCGGTTTGAAAGATATTGACATTTTTCAAAAAGGGCTGGTTGGGTCCAGGTATGATCCGTTGGGCCGCGGGTCCAGCCCGCTGGCCTTCCCGGTCTGCCAGGCCGAGGCACGGCTGGAAGCCGCCTCTGACTCCCTGCTCTCACCGCGCTCAGCACAGGGTCATTTCCTCTACCGCGGGCAAGCGACTGCGGCCCAACTACGATGTGGTCGACCAATCCGGACAGCCCAGATTCCCTCATGTTGTCGAAGACTGCGTGCCTCCGAGACTCACGACCTGTAGCTACGGGCTGCTCCACCGATGCAGTCGAGGGGCCGCGTCTCTACCGCCAACCACTGGCACTTCCGGGCACGCCATCGTGGTGCGCCGCCTCCAGCCCGCGACCACCATCACCAGGCTCTTCCACAGACCACCAGGTCCGTACTGGTGGTCCGTTCTTCGCACCGATTGCGCCTCTGGCCTCTTTGGGCTACCACCTTCTTTGCGAAGTCCTTGAAATTGCCTTTCCACCATTTCGAACGTTCTTCAGCCAAGAACGCACAAGGCAGAGGGGGTCGGGCCTTGTTCGTGTCGGCCCACGCCCTCTGTGTTAGAAGTTTAAAATAGTGTAAGTTTTGGGGATGATGTTCTATCAACAATGATTCAATTCTGAGTAGAAATCCCAAGAAACATCACCCTCCCATAAGAACAGATGATCCACGGATCAACCTATTGGTGGGTTGGTCCGCGTTTGTCGTTTAGAATGAATAATGGAGAAAATTTAAAACAAATAAACCCCTACCTTGAAGCAGTTCGACGTTAAAGTTGTCCGCCTATGAAGGTTCAAGAAGTTGAATGTGTTCATTGCTTCCTAGCTCTGTTCTTTGAGGTGCGTTGAAGTTGTTAACGTTCTACCGGCATTTGTCGTTCTTCATTGGAGAGAAAACTTTCTGGTGGTTCGTTAGAGAATTTTTCGCCGTTTAACCCTCAATTCTCCAATGCGTTATTCCATAAAAAGGAAACGCGTCACAACGTTTCTGTTACGCAGTGACATTGTGTCGTTACATTGTTTCATTTATGAAATAGTATAACAGTTATGCTTATAAAAAATGAATCATTAAGGATCTTTCTTTAATGCACCTCATCACCGCACCACACCCCCGTCGTCCACCACTCAACAGTGAAAAGGAAAATAAAATAATTTTTTTAAGTTATTTTATTATTTTCCAAAAAGTCTGAAAATTAACTTTTCTGTCCAACCCTTGTCAGTCAAAGTTAAGTCCTTTATAGATGAATCCTGGTGTTCCGAGTTCAACGGTGCCCTCATATTTTTTATCTAAGCATTGGTTTAAAAGTTAGAAAAACATGCTCACACGTTTACTTAAATAATCTTAAAAATAAGTTCAAAATTCTGTTCTGGGCTCACTGGGCCTTGGAATCACGTGTCGTCACAACATGTGGTCTTAAAATAATTCCATATAATTTAAAAAAAAATAGATGGAAATTTCAAGATATTACATTCTCCCCACCTTAGGTCTTTACGTCCCCAAAATCCAAAATAAAGGCTAATCAAACAAATGGTGGTACTGAGCACGGATCTGAGCCTCCCTCTCCCATGTGCTCTCATGGAGATTCTCGTGATGCCACTGAACGCGCACCAAAGGAATTAACCGTCCATGAAGGACCTGCTCTTTTAGATCCTCTATCTCCATCGGAAACTCCGCAAACATCACCCCATCAATAATGTCCAACTCGCCCCAGTCGATGATGTACGATGGATCATGCACATACCTCCTCAGCTGTGACACGTGAAAAACATCATGCACACGGTGCATTTGTGGGGGAAGAGCAAGGTGGTATGCCACCTCGCCAACTCTGCTGAGGATCTGGAAAGGTCTGATGAATCTCAGAGATAACTTGTTGCCCCGGCCAAATATCTGCAATCCCTGTCGGGGTGAGACCCAAAGAAAAACACGGTCTCCCTCCTCAAACTCTAGGGGTCTCCATCTCCTGTCAGCATATGATTTCTTCCTACTCTGTGCAGTCCTCATCCACTCATGGATGATCTGCACCTTCTTAGTGGTAGCCCGTACCAACTCTGGACCCATGAGTTCTGACTCCCCTGGGTCTGTCCAGCATAGAGGTGATATGCATGGCCACCCGTACAAGGCCACAAATAGTGTCATGAAAATGGTGGAGTGATAACTATTGTTGTATGAAAACTCCACCAATGGTAGGTGGTCCTCCCAACTGCGACCAAAATCAAGGACATAAGCACGAAGCATGTCCTCCAAGGTCTGTATGATCCACTCCATCTGACCATTTATCTGAGGGTGAAAAGTTATGCTCAAGTGCAGTTGAGTCCCGAACGCCTCCTACAACCCCTTCCTCAATTGGGATGTAAATTGTGCATCACGATCTAGGACGGCCATTGAGGGAACCCCGTGAAGCTGCACTATCTTCTGGACATAGAGGCGACTCAAGCCCTCTATCGATCCTTGCTCCCGGATGGGTAGGAAGTGAGCCGACTTGGTGAGTCGGTCAATGATCACCCAGATAGAATTGTGGCCCCTGGACGTGCGTGGTAACCCCGTCACAAAGTCCATGGAGATATCATCCAACTTCCATTCTGGTACCTCAAGTGGTTGTGTCAAGCCTATTGGGACCTGATGCTCGGACTTCACTTGCTGACAAGTGAGGCATCGTGAAATGAATTTTGCCACCGCTTTCTTCATTCCTAACAACCAGTAATGACGTCGGAGGTCCTGATACATCTTCGTCACTCCAGGATGTACCGCCAAATGGGATGTATGTAACTCCCTCAACACCTCCTCTTATAATGTCACTGGTACTACGGTGTATCCTCTGAGAAGGATGACGTATTCCCCACCTATCAAAAATCCATTAGGAGATTCTCTTAAGGATATCTGAGCACGTCGGGTCTCGTAGTCAACATCCCCAAGTTGTGCCTTGCTAACTCGTTGTAAGAGTGGGGGAGTGACAGTCATTGACTGAAGGTAATTTGTTCCATCATCATCCATGAAGGATATCTACATCACGACTAGTTGCTCTGTTTCCTCACTTAGCAGTTATAAACCAGACCTCCTGCTGAGCACGTATGCCACCACGTTCCCCTTTCCAGGAGTATAGGATATCTCAAATCCATAGTCCTGGAAGAACTCCAGCTACCACCACTATCTCAATTTTAGGTCCTTCTGTGAGAAGATATACCTGAGACACTTGTGGTCGGAGTAAATGGTAAACCATTCACCCATCAAGTAGTGCCACCACGTCTTCAAGGCAAAGACCACTACTGCTAACTTCAGTTCATGGGTCACGTATTTCGGCTCATGTTGCCTCAACTACCATGATCTGTAGACAATCACCGCTCACACCTGCATCAGGACATAACCCAGTCTGATCCCTAATGTGTCGCAGAAAACTATATACCAATGCCCTCTTCTGGTAGTCTTAAGATGGGGGCACTCTTTAGTCTCCGCCTCAGCTCCTGGAAACTCTTCTGTAACTTCTCCATCCATACGAAGGGTTGTACCTTCCATGTCAAGGCTGATAATGGTGATTCTACTTTGGAAAAGTTGGGAACAAACCTCTGGTAGTATCTAGACAACCCTAAGAAACTTCGCACCTCAATCACGCTCCTAGGTGGCTCCCAAGAAAGCAATACCTTTATCTTTTCTGGATCCACTACAACTCCATCCTCCGAGATGATGTGTCCCAAAAAATGGACCTCCTGAATCCAGAAATGGAACTTCAAGAGATTATCGTAAATTTGGTGCTCTCAGAGTGTATCCAGGACTATCCCGCAGGTGTGTAGTGTGCTCCTCCTTTGACGCCGAGTACACCAAGATGTCATCAATGAAGACTACCACGAAACGATCGAGGTAAGGCTGGAAGATCTTGTTCATGAGTCCCATGAACACTGATGGGGAATTGGTCACACTGAAGGGCATCACCAAGAACTCATAGTGGTCATACCGATATCTGAAGGCGGTCTTCGGTATGTCCTTATCCCGTACCCGAAGTTGATGATAGCCTGATCTGAGGTTGATCTTTGAGAACCACATCACTCCCTTCAATCAATCGAAGAGGTCATCGATCCTTGACAGTGGATACTTGTTTTCCACGGTCACTTGGTTCAGGCGCCGGAAGTCCACACATAGTCTCAAGCTCCCGTATTCCTTCTTGGAAAACAACATTGGGGTTGCCCATGGTAAAACAATGGGTCTCATGAACCCCTTCTCCTACAAGTCCTCCAGTTGTACCCATGATTCATGAAGCTCCGCAGGAGCCATCCGATATGCCAGTGTGGATATCGGTGTCGTCCTGGGGTACAGGTCAATGCAGAAGTCTACGTCCCTGTGAGGAGGTAGTCCCAGAACATCCTCAGGAAAGACATCCTCATACTCATCCACCATTACAGGAAAGCTCGAACTCCTCTTGTACACCGCACCGAGGGTGAGGCTAGCCAACTGGTGAGTGATCGGTTACACCCTCCTCTGAGAAAGTCAATCTTGTGCTGCAAAGGTTCCATTCTCACTGGTGAAGGAAAATATGGTCTCATCCTCACAGACACACCGCACTTTACGCTTAAAATAGTCGATCTGAGCATGGACTATGGATAACTAGTCTATTCCCAAGATGACGTCGTAAGGCCTTGACGCTACTACTAGGAGATCCTAGCTGAATCTCTCGCCTCCTAGAGTAAGCTCATACCACCGACACCGGTGTGTAATCGTTGAATCTACTCTCGTAGGAGTCTCTAATCGTACGGATCGAGCCAACAACTCCACTGGAATATCTGAGCCTCGAACGAGGTATGTGGTAAGGAAAGAGCGACTGGAACATGTGTTTATAAGAACTGCAACTAAGGTGGAGAAGACATAGATCATACCTCTAATCATCTCTCGAGCGCCGTAGTCGTAGGCCTTCATCCCCTAAAGTTGGCCTCACCCATGTCTACTGGCTCCCTGAGCCTATGGTGGATCACCTGGGGGTGGTGTTGCTAACACCTCAAACCGTCGTCCACCGCCTACCACTCAGCCTGCTCCCCTGCCACATCTGCCGCCATACAGACCTCCTCGCTCGAACCTTCGCCTCTTCCTTGGTAGTCCCTCAACTGTCTGCTGATCATCTGTGCGGCAGGTCAGGCAGTCACGAGCCATGTGTCTCTGCCCGCTATACGTAAAGCACAGCCCGGTTCCCTGCTGACTCCCTCTACTCTAGGAGCCCCGTACCGCCGACCCCGAGTCCTGGGGTCATCCCCTGAAAGACCTGACCCGCTTAGGCCCCTATGTCTGCTGTCTGTTTCTCACCACTGAAGACTTTGCCGCCTATGGTCTGCTGGTAGCTCTGGTTGTCGGCGCCTGCTCCACCAGGAATCTCTCTACAAGAAGGGTTCGCTCTAGCACCCCAGCCTAAGTAGGGATGTTGAGAGACACCTAGATTCCTTGATCTCCCGTCTGAGTCCCTTCTCAAAGGTCCAGGCCCTGAATAAAGGTTCGCGTACCATGTCTGTGGAGTAATGAGAGAGGTCTATAAACCTCGCAGAGTACTCAGCCACTGACATGTTGCCCTGTTGCAGGTGAAGCAACTCTGGTATACGCACAGAACGCAAGGTTGCGGGGATAAACTCTTCCTGGAAAAGACGCTCGAAGTATGCCCAAGAGAGGGTCGCCTCATCATGTGTCTGGATGGTCAAGATGAACTGTCTCCCTATCCAGCCCTGCAGAAGGCTCGCGACCAAGATCGCCATCTGGTCAAGCGGTGTCCTCACTGAGCGGAAGACCCACGTCACTGCCTTTAGCCAGTCCTCAGTGACCTGAGGATCTGTCTCTCCCCTGAACCTGGGAGGTCTCTACCTCTAAAACTAGTGCAAGGAACTGAGTCTGTGTACGTCCTCTACTGGTAATGCTGGTAGTAATTGTTGATCAATGGGTGGTGGCAACACTGGTGCACCACACGACGTGTCCATCTCTAGCACTGGTCCTTGAATCGACGTCTCATCGCTAGGAAGGTTGTCCATACGATCACGTATCGGAAGCCTAGTTGGCTATCTGCATGGAGGCATCCTGAAACAGATCAAGATATACCACAGTCAGAAGATTAAACCTGGTGAGTTGACTCTTATTCAAGAAGATCATAAGAAGAGACTTATGTAACCAGTGTTTTCATGTATAGAGTTGAAAAGCAGAATCTAGGGTCCTGGTGTATGGATATGTCGGTCGCCGCACCAACACTGGACTCCCTGAATCTGAAAGTCGAACTCAAAAAATTTAACATTGTTTCTCCAAAACAAAACAACAGACTCTCGGTCTCTGAGGTATAACCGACCACCTTAGATACCACTTTTTCACGACCCGTCCCCTGGGGTCTATGCCGTGACATACCCCAAGCCCGCCTCTCGAAGGCTAGGGGTTAGTGACTAGCACTGAAAGCGTAAACCTGCAAGTGGGAGGCATTTACCTGAGTACATGTATGCACGCACACACAACCACATCCCAAAGCTAGAAAAGTAAACAAGCATGCCACTAAACAACCATTGAGTACAAGTACAACTGAAAGTCAAATGGGGCAAAATACAAATCCAAAAAAAGACTAAATGGAAAACAGGAAAGTACAAAAGAAACTCTAGAAGTCATCCGCTAGAAACCCCACCTGATGGGTAAGTACAGAGTAGCTGCTGGAAGCCATAGATGTATGCCCCGCCTGTCTGGTCTCATTGGGCACCACCGAGTCCTGGGTCACCAAGTCCTTCGTCAAGGCGGCAGTCGTCTGCACCAGACACAACACGTGCGGACGAAGCCCGTGCAGGGGTGAGTAATAATATACTCAGTAGGGACCCCAAAACACAAAGAAAAGACAACAAAGCAATCCACAAACAAACCACAAAACATGATCATCAAGCATGATCACGAAGCAAGACAACTCACACTAGGTGTATTCTATATTAGGATAGTAAAACCATTAGTCACATCATCAAACACCTCGGTTGCTGGAGAACTCCTCCTCAATTTGTTCAGTGGGTATGTCGGGTCACACAGAAGTCGCTTCCCACTAACCTTAGGGCTGATTTGGTACTAATCCCTGATGAGTACCGTGGGTGTGTTGGGTCACACAAAAGTCGCTCCTCGTCGTGGGCATTCCAGGTCACACAGAAGTCGCTCCCCACCGTGGGCATGCCGGATCACACAAACGTCGCTTCCCACTAATCTATGGTCATACTAAGGTACTCCTCCTATCGAGTATCGTGGGTCTGTCGGGTCACACAGAAGTCGCTCCTTACCTTGGGCCTTTCGGGTCACACAGAAGACGCTTCCCACTAGGCTATAGTATCTAATCCACACAGGGTTGCTCATCAGCAGTCTTTAGGTCTCAACCAACCGTAGGGTTTCCGCACATATCACGCTTGATCTCGGGAGAACCGCTCCCTAAGCCATTCATCAAATTTCAACTTCAATGAAATCCTCTATAGAGTATGCCAAAAGATATGCCTCGTCGTGAGGGTTCCAACGCCGCAAATGGCTCGTCAATCAAACATTCAGTTTGAATGATATTGACGTTTTTTTCAAAAAGTGGTCGGTTGGGTCTGGGTCCGATTTGACCCGGCCCGAAGTCCACCGACCCGACCCGGGTCTGCTGGCCTACCCGGTCCGCCTGACCGAGATGCGGCTGGAAGCCACATCCGGCTCCCTACTCGCCCCACGGTCAACGCGGGGTTGTTTCCTCTACCGCGGTCAAGCGATCGTGGCCCGGCTGTGATACGACTGGCCAATATGGCTTGCCCAGATTCTCACACTCGGTCAAAGACTGCATGCCTCTGAGACCCGCGGCTTGCGGCTGTGGGCCGCGTCTCTGTCGCCAGTCGGCGTCACTTCTCAGCGCGTCGTCGTGACGCGCTGGCGGGCTCTTCTACGGACCATCAGGTCCGCACCGGTGGTTCGTTCTTCACACTGATTGCGCCTCGGCCTCCATGGGGTATCACATTCCTTGCAAATGCCTTGAAATTGCTTTGCCGCCATTTTGAATATTCGTTGAGCAAGAACGCACAAGGCGGAGGGGGGTCGGGCCTTGTTTGTGTCGACCCGCGCCCTCCGCGTTAGAAGTTTAAAACAGGGGAAGGTTTGGGGATGATGTTCTATCAACAATGATTCAATCCTGAGTAAAATTCCCAAGAAACATCACCCTCTCACAAGAACGGACGATTCGCGGATCAACCTGTACGTGGGTTGGTCCGTGTTCGTCGTTTAGAATGAAGAACGGGGAAAAAGTAAAACAAATAAACCTCTACCTCGAAGCAGTTCTACGTCAAAGTGGTCCGCCCGCGAAAGTTCAATAAGTCGAAGGCATTCATTGCTTCCCGGCTCCATTCTTCGAGGTGCGTCAAAGTTGTTAACGTTCCACCGGCGTTTGTCGTTCTTCGTTAGAGAGAAAACTCGTTGGTGGTTCGTCAGAGAATTGCCCGCCGTTTAACCCTCAATTCTCCAACGTGTTATTCCATAAAAAGGAAACACGTCACAACATTTCTATTACGCCGCAACATTGCGTCATTACACTGTTTCATTTATGAAACAGCGTAGTGGTTACGCTTGCACAAAAACAAGTCATTAAGGATCTTCCTTTAATGTGCCTCGTCGTTGCAACGTCGTCGTCTGCCGTTCAACGGTGAAAAAGAAAATAAAATAAGTTTTTTAAGTTATTTTATTATTTTCCGAAAAGTCTGAAAATTAAATTTTATGTTTGACACTTGTCGGTCGAAGTTAAGTCATTTCTAGGTGAATCTCAGCATTCCGAGTTCAACGATGCCTTCAGTTTTTCGATCTGAGCACTGATTTAAAAGTTAGAAAAACTCGCTCGCATGTTTACTTAAACGATCTTAAAAAACGTTCAAAATTCTGTTCCAGGCTCACCGGGTCTCGGAATCACGTGTCGTCAAAGCGTGTGGTCTCGAAATGATTCCATGTGTTTTTTTTAAAAAAATACATGGAAATTCCGGGATATTACAACCACCATTCGATGAATCAGAACAATGCCACATGAATCATAAATTACGATTCATGGCACTACGACTCACACAGTCATAAAATACAATTGTTTAAGGCAGCCTCTACGACATCTGTATATCAAAAAATACGATACACCCTAAAGGCATAAAATGTGCCTTTTTTCCCACAACGTTCTTTATTGTATCATACAATATCACATGGCTTTAGCGCATATTACCTTCAAAGCTATGAGACTAGTTTATGCAAATATAAGCTACAAATTGGGTTAAGCCTCTGAGCACATTTGGGTTGATTTTTCCTCGCATTATTTATTGTGTACACATCATTTCTTGATTATTCAATACCAAGTTCTTTGGATGATCATATTGGGTAATTGTACTCATCCTTGGGCACATGTAAAATAATATAGTTGTAACCATGCAATTATCTTTACAAATCCTGAATGCATTGATGTTCCCGGTGGCAACAATGGCGATCCATAACTTTGGTAGTTGATCACATAGAATATGGAGTGACACTTATACTTTGTACAACAAGATGTGACAATTTCATTCTTGTATGTTATTTGGGATTGCTTGGTGATGGGGATCATGCACCATAGATTGTGTTCCTTATGTTTCACATTACATTGATTATGAAACATTATCATTTATGAATATATTTTTTTATCATACTTCATATTTTTATTGTATTTGGTGGAGTTAGACACACTAATTAAGAAAAATGTTGTCCATGACGTGACATTCTTCTTTACAATGTTAATATATAGGTACTCATTTATTGGAGGTGGTCTTTTAGTGACACTTCCTTTCTCATCACTGGCCTGCTAAGAGTCCCGATTGAGGTTGGGTGTGTTAGGTATAATCACACACATTGGAGACATTGACCTCTAAAATAAAGAAACATTAGTAGAAAAATGCAATCCCATAACATGAATGGATAATTTTAACCATAATGAACAATAGTCATATCAAGTAAACAATATTCATGAATGCCAAGCAATACATCAATGAGAAACGATAAACTATCAGGGGTATAACAACCATAAAACCTCAAAACAAGATGTCCCAAATAAACCTATGGTATACGCCAATAAACAATATATAGGGTCAACCTACAGTCCTCCATTAAACACCCAAGTTAACATCATATGATACATCCACCAACTCAATCATAACTCACCACAAGCACACTTCCTGGAACACAGGGAGCTTATATATACTGTAACACAAACCACAAGCATATAATATGAAGGTTATCTACATACCAACTCCCACCAACTCTTGGGCAGCCATTGAAAAATATTGAAGGAACCGATCTAAGGGACAATATATGCCTCCAAATACAATTTGAAGCTGTCTGCTCACTTAATAAGATGGATTGAACAGGCTGATTTGAAGCTTAGTAGAGCCCGAGCATTCTAAGCTCCATCACATGGCTCATGTCAAGCTCGGGAACATCATTACCAGCCTCTAGATCTTCCACCACATACTCCTTTATCAATTCTTTCTTTGCAAGAACATGGTAGTGTCGTTCACTGATCCTTTGTCCACATATAATTGCAATAAAGAAACCATACAGCACGCCCACCAGAACAATGGATACAACAGCCAAGGTGTAAAAAGCGTAAGGGTGCTGTTCATAGCCAAACATTTCCCTCAATTCCTCTCCATAAAATCTGTACACCAGGATGCCTAAAAGTGCTACAATCAGTTGAACAACGATAAACATAAAAGCATGATCTCTGGCAACAAGGAATTGAAACCTCAATCTCAACCACCAGCGATCAGCTGGCACATTTGCTCGCAATATAAACGCCGCTTTGCACTCTGTACAGTGCGCAAAAGCAAAGCCCTCCTTTGTTGACCTCCAATTATCAAGACATGATCTATGCACATACTTTTGAGTGCCTCTACAATGGCATGGCGCAATCAGATCTCCTTCATTATCTAGGCATATACGGCATTGCGGATGCTCCAAGCTCACAAGATTGCAATTCTCATCCGCATCACTATGATGCCTGAGATCATCAGTTGCAGCTCTGATTTCACATGAAGGCAGAGGATCCTCGGAGCTTTCCAGAACATTTGAGAAAAGTAATATAGGCTCTGTTTCGGAGTCATTCGCTCCTTGGCTATCCTGTGATGCTAACTGCATTGCAAACGATGCCGAACCAAAAATTTACCTCGGCTAACATTCACGGCGTGGGAGACCGATGGTCGACCATCAGCAGATGGAACGATAGGTAGAATCTCGTGGAGCGAGAAGATCTGAGGTGTTAGGGTTCTCGGCGATGCAGGAGGGAAGGAAATGATTGGATTTCGGTTTCAGAGATAATTGCCATCTGATTGAAATATCGGCAATTCGAAGCTCCAAAGCTTGTTACCTGGAATTCGTTAGCATCGAGCGAGACACAGCGATGAATCTTCCCTTGCGAAGGGCGACCGCATATCCTATCGTCTGTCTCAATGAAATCCGACGCGCCGGCCGTAAAAACAGTAATCTACATCTTTACTCTCCAATAAAACGGGTCATCCTTACATACACGTGGCCTCCTTTCCTTGCTCCAGCTCTGGGCTCCCTCCCCTCACCAATTTCACCCAGATTTGTAATATAATTATTAATTATAAAATAATTAATTAGTTAATTAGTAATATAATTTTTAATTATAGTTGTAATTATTAATTAAATCATTAATAATTATATTAATAATTAACTAATTAATTATTATATAATTAATATTTAATAATTATAATAAATAATTATATTACTAATAAACTAATCAACTATTATATAATTAATTTTTAATAATTAATAATTATATTGGTAATTAACTAATTAATTATTATATAATTAATAATTACTAATTATACTAGGAATGTTCAGGACGCGAGCGAACTCAGTCCTAAAAATTTATAATAATTACTAATTATAATTTATAATTATAATACTAATTATAATTAATAATTATATTACTAATTAACTAATTATTTATTATATCATTAATAATTATATTACTAATAAACTAATTAATTATTATATAATTAACAATTAATAATTAATAATTATAATTAATAATTATATTCCTAATAAACTAATTAATTATTATTTAATTAATAATTACTAATTATAATTAGTAATTATATTAATAATTATAATTAAAAATTATATTACTTATTAGCTAATTAATTAGTATATAACTAATAATTAATAATTATAATTAATAATTATATTATTAATTAATTATTGTCTAATTAATACTTATATTACTAATTAACTAACTAATTATTATATAATTTTATTACTAACTAACTAATTAATTATTGTATATTAGTAATTAATAATTATAATTAAAAATTATATTACTAATTAACTAATTAATAATTTTATAATTAATAATTACAAATTATAATTAAGAATCATATTACTAATTATAATTAATAATGATATTACTACTTAACAAATTAATTATTATATAATTAATAATTATATTACTAATTAACTATTTAATTATTATATAATTAATAATTAATAATTAATAATTAATAATTACTAATTATAATGAATAATTATAGTTACTAGTTATATTACTAATTATTTATTTATTTATTTTATAATTAATAATTATATTACAAATTAACTAATTAATTATTATGTAATAAATAATAAATAATTATTATTAAAAAATATATTACTAATTAACTGATTAATTATTATATAATAAATAATAAATAATTATAATTAATAATTATATTACTAATTAACTAATTAATTATTATATGATTAATAATTAAAAATTAATAATTAAAAATTAATAATTAAAAATTAATAATTAAAAATTACTAATTATAAATAATAATAATAATTAATAATTATATTACTAATTAACTAAGTAATTATCAATTAATAATTATATTACTAATTAACTAATTAATTATTATATAATTATATTACTAATTAACTAATTAATTATTGTATATTAGTAATTAATAGTTAATAATTGTATTAATTATTAACTAATTAATAATTATATTACTAATTAACTAATTAATTATTAACTGTTTTTTTATATATTTAATCTGTGTTTTAATTTTCATTTATATTGATTTTATAGTTTGTATTTTATAGGCTTTCCAAGCCACGTAATCATTTTTAAGTTTCAAGTTAGTGGTTTTGAAAGCTTATAAATTATTTTTCATCAACATTTTTTATGAAATTCTTTTTATTTTCAACTATTTATTATATGTTAAATCCGTATTTTAAGTTTCATTGATATTGGTCTTATAGTTTGTATTTTATAGTCTTTCAAAGACACGTACTTGAAACATTTTTAAGTTTCAAGTTGATGGTTTTGAAAGCTTATAAATTATTATTCATCCACATTTTTTACAAAATTCTATTTATTTTCAACTATTTCTTGTATGTTTAATCCATATTTTAAGTTTCATTTATATTAGTCTTATATTTTGTATTTTATACTCTTTCAAATTAATGTACTTGAAACATTTTTATGTTTTAAGTTGGTGGTTTTGAAAGCTTATACATTATTATTCATCAACATTTTTTACAAAATTATTTTTATTTTCAACTATTTCTTATATGTTTAATTCATGTTTTAAGTTTCATTCATATTGGTTTTATAGTTTGTATTTTATAGTCTTTCAAAGTCATGTACTTGAAACAGAATCTCACATCGAAAATGCAAAATGTTCTGCGCAGGAAAGGGAGAACCTGAATCCCACATCGGAAATGCAGAATGATTTTCAAGGTAAGCCCTCTTATAAAAGAGAGCTCTGAGTGAGACTTTCTGTTAGAATCCAAACTGTTGTAATGACGGTACTGCTGGATATTAAATAGTAGATAAATTCTGCTGAAATTTTTTGTTATATATATAAACAAAACAAAACAAAACAAAACAAAAAAATAAAAATTTTAAAAATACAAAAAAAAAATTAAATCTTTCTGTAGGATGCGTGAACGGGGTTCATGCATCCTTCATAAAGTTTACAAAGGATGTGTGAACCCTGTTCACGCTTCTTGGTAAGGGAAACTGCGTGAACGAGGTTCACGCATCTTTTATCACGTCTGCGAAGGATGCGTGAACCCCGTTCACGCATCTCCGAACCCATTTTTAAAAATAATTGAAACCCTATCCCTTTTCTATAATTTTTTTTTTCAAAAATCCATTTTAAATGTTACCAGAAGTTACACATTTAATATTGTGAACAGTGAGTGATATATTATCCACCAGCAATCACCCTACTCCATTTGTTATCCCCATAATCAGTTCGCAGCTGACTCCAGAAGCTCAAAGCCCATGTCTCCTCACATCGATCTTCGACCCCCTCGGGCCAGGTATGGTTTCTTTGATTTCAGATCCTTAGCCTCCACGTCTGATTTGCATCGGTTACCCATCTGATTTTCAGATCCTAGATTTCCTTGATCATTCGATTACAACAGTTTGCTTATGCTACAGATATAACAAAAATCAGTTGGTGCAGTCTCCCTGATCATTCAAGCAGTCACCTCGTTTCTTCAGAAGTGATATATTTCCCGCTATTAATAGAGGTTCCCCTAACTTTCTCTCTATACTATTTCAACTGTTACCAGAAGTTACACATTTACAGATTCAATGTTTCTGATATTATATTCACATTGCATTTCTCTACTATTATTTTTTCATCTGTTATTTTTTCATCTATCATATTTTTGCTCACTTTTTCTCTATTATCTTAAATTCTTTATTTCACAGCATGGATTTTATTTTCTTCTTCTATGCCAACCGTATACTCTTCTCTATATATTTTTTCCATGCACCATATCATTCAACACAAAGGCATCATGAATACTGTCCAATTACAAATAAAGTTGTAAGGAAGCGAAATTACAATGGAGAATAACAATGTTACAAAAAAAATCACCACATTTATAGGTTTGTAAATGATTATTTACTAAAATTGTTGAAATTTATGTCATTGTGTTTTTTTTCATTTATTTTTCAGCTATTACCCATTAAATTCTACTATTTTGTTTTAAATATACGCAGTTCTTCGACTACAAATAACTATGCTCCAAACAATATTGCAGTGGATGCAATGTCATTAACTGATATATGCTTAGTTCAAATCAGTTGTCGTTATCAAATTTACCCTTATAAGGTTCATTTATCTCCTTTTCTTTATACTAGCATACTTTTATTTAATATCATTTATGTTTTACACAACAAATAACTACTTGCTTATGTTTTTGTGGTTTTCGACAACCATAAAATTTCAAAGTAGCAAACTTGGAGTGATACTGTGAGTCCCTCTATAGGAATAGAGACAAGGGATAAAAGGATGCCGGAAAATAATTCGCTGAACTGTAGGTGCTTGGGTATGCAGAAACATTGATGAAGACAACAATATATTCCCCTTTGCTTTCCTTTATACTAATCTTTTTTATTACTCAAACCCTCTTCGGGATTTTAATCTATCAACCTATTCATTTTCCACAAAAATTGATATAAAAAAATCATTCCCACAAAAATTCATAAAACACTGTCTGTCTTTCTTAAAAATACCATAAACAGAACAACTAAAATCAAGAACCTCCATTTTCTATGTTATGATTTTTTCACTTCGTAGAAACAAAACAATGGTATATTGAGTATGAAATAACATCGAGAGAAATCAACTATGTTAACATGCGCATTGATCTAGCTTTTACTGAAACAGTGTCTTGAAATAAAATAATTCAATACTTAGTTCTAATATAAATTGATGTTGGTAATGACTGATAAGTGATCCATCCTGTGAGGAGTGAATATAGGTGTACCCTACAATATCTCTAATTTTTTTATGCAGTCATTGATCATCCACACTTGCTCTTTTACACTCATGTATAGTATTACTCACCCATAAACTATTAACAAAATAGAGCAGCCTTGATTTATTTTATTCACCCATGAGACCCTTCTAAAGGATATAATAAGTTTACATGTTTTCACACTAATAACACAAGTAGCTAAAATCAACTATTTAATATTGTGATGTTCACTTTCTAGTGGATTTTCCCTTTATGTGGGTCACTCCAACTGATAATTAAAGGGATCACTGCCCGTATTTTAATTATCACAACAATATATATAGTTAATGTAAGAGCATCACTGGAAACCACAATGAAACAAATGTCTGTAATAAGTTTCTTTAGTGGATATCTTCAGCTTCTTCCTGATGTATGTATTAGTTAACTTCTTCATAGGCAACTCATTCACCACCTCTTTAATTGTTGTGGAAATTTCGGGAGTTGTAGTGACATAAACGGCGAAAACACAGAAGAGTAAAAAAGAAAAAAAGAAGAACAAGAACACAAAGATTTATGTGGTTTAGGAAATAAACCCTACGTCCACAGGGAGGTAGAATATTCACTATAATTTGGGAGCACAATTATAGAGTTTTTCAGTAAGTAACCCTAACCCGAAATGGGCTACAAATGGAGGAATACGATCCATTGTTCCACCAACCACACAGGAAGTCTATGTCACTATAGTAAAAGGCGGTCACCCATGTCAAAAGTGCTACAGTGGCTGTCAGATGAAAGTTCAAATGTCTACAGTAAAGTTGATTCAAAAGTCTGCACTGATACAGCGCTTTGTTAGTGTCGGTCATTCAGCTCTGCTACAGTGGTCAGAGATTCTATAGTGCCCAAAAAAATGGCCCGGGGACCTTCATCCCCTGGATCAGGGGCGCATTGCCCCTACAACTGCCAACGAGCTCACCACAGAGCTCAACCCACGAAAGTTGCGGGTCGGTGCGTAGTACGAGCCAGAAACATTCGGCCCAACCAGATCGGGCTACACCAATCCAACATTAATTAGATTTTCTTAAACTGTAGATCAAGATTCTTTCTGTCATGACCCCTTTTCCACTAGTGCCACCTCTTGGACTGGCAGTGAAGTGAGGGAGTGACCCCTGAATCCCAACTTCAATAGGTCGTGGGTTGATGACTAGAACCAAGGGTATAAAAGACACAATGAGAGACATTACCCTTAATAATCCTTGGAACATAATATAATAAAACCACAAATCAACCACCATGTCATAATTATAAAAAAATAACCATCATCCCAGAGCATCCGTCAACTGTCACCATTAAATGCAACTCGCCACACACAAGCCAAAAATCCCTTCTTTATTTATGGATTTAACAAATTTCTAGATTCACAAATTTACTAAGCATGATTCATTTATTAAGATATTTATTCCCATATTTAATAACAATCCAATCTCAAGGTTAACTAGTGTTTAGCTTCAACCATTTCCCTTTTAATTCCAACTCGTTTGTCAACATTCAATTCATTAACCAATTTCCACACATTGAATTTCCAATCCGCATTTATTTAATTCCAGACCATGCTATTCTCATTTCTTAATTACCAATTGCATCTCATAACTATTGGGGAACCATAACAAGGCCACCACACAACAACACAACCAACACACAATGACCACCAACCAACCACCATAACCAGCCCTAAACATATATCATGCCCACTCTAGCCACAACCTCGCTGTCTTGACACATTCCATATCCATACCGATCACCACTATAATCGTACCAACCCCACAACATCCCCACAATTACAAGGGAAACACCGCAGACACATCACCACACATAACAACTGATTCTATCGCTCATAATTACCACCATTTCAAACTAAAAAGGGATTCATAACATTTCCTCTTCTCTTGCATGGGAAATTTCATAAAATTTCCATATTCGCACACAACCAGTTCATAACCATAACTTTTATGAATAGTGAGTTTAAGTGATCAATCACTGCATGGTTTCTCAATTCATAGCTGCCACAACATACACAACACAATAAATGATAAGTTTCAAGAGGAATCAAGTGCTAGAAACAAGAAAATCAATAAACACATGAAAACTCATCCCTTCCCTTTTCCAATTAATTATAGCCAGTTTATTATATTTTTAAGTCAATCTGTGCTATCTATCCAAAGGAAAACAAATGCATGGTGATTTCACAAACAAAATAAGGAGAGAACTTATATCCTCTAAGGAAACTTTCTGAATCGATGTGTGATGACAAAATGAAGAAGATATGCCCACAATACTAGAACCACATCTGGGAAAGGTCAAAAATCCTAGAGCACATTATTACTCATCAATTACACGACTCTACCCACATGATCCAATTGTATCTCACAACCAAAACTCCCTATGGATGAAGAACTAGAAGAAAAACAAGAAGGGAAGGGAAGAAAACTCACCTTGGATCACCAATAATAAATACTTTAAGGCCAAGGGTTAAAGCCAAGGAAGATGGGCCAAAAGACCTCCAAAAAACCCACCTAGGTCACATAACAGTCGAGAGAAATATTGGGAGACTGATGAGTTTCAAATAGGATCTACAATTTATGCCCAAAAGATTTTTAATGGACTACGACACAATTACATTGACCACGTCGTAGTGAATTGGGTTTCTCCCAAAACTACGGCGCACCACCATGAGCTACGCTACAATCACCCTCAGTCTAACCTCCTCTGGAATCCACAATGCAGTTAGTGCAAAGATCCTATTTATGCGGGGTAAGGTTGCGACCCAACCAATGAACCATGAAATAACCACCCCCAAACCAACAAAACCATCAGAATTGATTTATTCTGGTCTCCACACCGCAAATTTCCTTTACACAACAAAAACCTCTCAGGAGTTAGAGACAAGGAAAAATTGACCCCTCAAGCTTCTACACTGCAGGGAAAACTCAACGTCACAAACCTACCTTTACACAAGATCCCATGCGGCGTAACCCAGTCTTCCACGCTGTAGTTTGCTCCTGCAACTGAAATTTCAGCTCCAACTCCACCAACTTCTCCTTTAACCTCCTCCTGACACCACTAACTTCCAAACCACACAAAGTATCGAAGGTCTAAGCTATTACATTAAATACATCTCAAACAAATCTCATCCTCAAGAATCAAAACAAAACTCAAAAAGAAAGAGAAGAAGGGGAATTTCAGAACAACCATCCCATGAGATACCTCTCAAGAATCTTGTTACTGCCAAAAAATGACCACCAATCTAACACAAACAAAAATTGGAGTAAAAAAATTTCATAAACATAAACAATTCTAGAGTTACACCCAAAAAAACAATGAAGAGTTAAAAAAACTCAGGGGTACTAAGCGCGCATCTGTGCCTCACGCTCCCAAGTACATTGTTCCAACCTATTATGTCTCCATTGCACATGAACCAAGGGAATGACACACACACACACATGACACCTTCTCCTGAAAATCTTGGATCTCAACCAACCTCTCTACAAACGTCACGACATCCTAGATATCTAACTCTCTTTACTTGAGGACATTGGAGTCATCGTGAAGATACTGAAGAAGGTGGGATACATGGAAGACATTGTGGTTCTTGCCCTATTGTGGTGGAAGTGTCAATAGGTACACCACCTCTCCAATATTCTCTAACACCTCAAAAGGCCCGAAAAACCGAGGAGAGAGCTTTATCCCCCAAACAAACCTCTAGTACCTCCGGTAAGAGGAAACCCTGAAGAACACGTGGTCTCTAACCTCAACCTTCATGAGTCTCTACCTATGATCGAGGTAGGCCTTACGACAGTCTTGCACCGCCTTCATTTGCTCCTAAACTATCTAGATCTTCTCTATCACACTCTACATCACATTTGGACCTTTGAATGTTGGATCCCAAACCTTAGTCCAACACAATGAAGACCAAACATTGTCTTTACACCACATTTGGACCTTTAGACCTTTGAATGTTGACTTTTTCAGATGGTCAATGATTACCTGAACAACATCATACCCCCCTCCATGGGCCATGGGTATCCCGGTGATGAAATCCATTGATATGTAATCCCACTTCCACTCGGGGACATACAAGGGGTGAAACAACCCTCCAAGGACATGGTGCTCTGCTTTCACCAACTGGAAGACCAAACATTGTGTCACAACCTCTGCCACTAATCGCTTCATCCCAGGCCACCAATGTTGTCAATTCAAACTACGGTACATCTTGGACATGCCTGGATGAACCACTAAGGGTGAAAAGTGAAATTCACAACAAACTCCCTCACACATGGACAATAGAGCATACAACCTCTCTTAAAATAGAATTCGATGCTAACCATCCTTTGACCACCCCATAGGAGCATCACTATGACCGACATGGTCTCTCATCACCTCTACCTTTGAGTCTCTCTATTAAGACTCCTCCACCTATCATAATAAGGAAGATTCCACTATCATTTGACACAAGCATCCCCTACCATCAGTCTCTTCTACTCTAAGATGCAAAGCCGCTAACTCCTCCATCACCCTCCAAGCATTCCCGGACTCTCGAATGACATCTCCTCACGACTTCCTACCTAGTGCATCAATCACGACATTCCCCTTTTCTATGGCGTAGGAGATCTCAAAATTGTAATCCTGAAGAAATTTTATCCACCTCCGTCAACGTAGATTCAAATCTTGTTGAGTGAAATCATACCTAATACTTTTTTGGTCCTTAGAGATCAGAAAGTTCTCGCTGATGAAGTAATGTATCTATAACATCAAGGAAAACACTACTGTTGCCGAATCCAGTTAATGAGTAACATAGTTATGCTCATGGAGACATAACTTCCTAAATCTGTAAGAGTCACCACCCTTTTTTGTATCAAAACGCATCCCAAGTCCAGACGGGAAGCATCATAAAAGACCTTGAACATCACCCATTCTCCGAGAAACCGTAACATTGGGGAATTGATTAAATTCTCATTCAGGTGGTCAAAGGTTTTCTGACACGGGTCAGTTTAGATGACGGAATGGTTCTTCCTAGTCAAAGTTATTAATGAGGCTACAATCTGAGAGAATTCAGACCCAAACCTCTAAAAATAGATTGCAAGACTAAGGAAACTGCAAATATCTGCCACATTCTTAGGTGTCGCCCAAGAATCAATTGCCTTAATCTTTGAAATACCCACAACCATGCCTTGTTGAGACAACACATGTCCAAGTACACCTCCCGCGACCAAAACATGCACTTGGAATATAATGACTATGTTTTTTTCCTTGTTAATATTTGAAATATTTTAAGGAATATTTTCAGAGTTAGGCATTGAGTTAATGCTGTATTCTAGGGCCCCAAGGGGCTCAGTACTGATATAATAAAAATATTAAATATATTATATCACATGCGCTCAATTTTTCTAAAATAGTGGCATAACTCCTGAACGAGGACTCAAATGAGAAATCTGAGACTGTCGTTGAGTTCATAATGTAAGTTTTACCCTAGGCGCATCATAACCTATATCAGCATGGGGTGTTTCGTGAAAATGAAGTCGTGGGATGATTAATAATTTAACAAATTAATAAATTAATTTATTATTTATTATATCACCATGACTAGAACTCCTCTATATAAGCACATTTATGAAAAATCTATAGGGTTAGCCACATAACCCTAGGGATTGATAGAGCATCCATTGGAGGAGCATTTGTGGACAATCAACAATGGATTGTGCTTTGGCAATCGGTGTTCTAACAGAACTCATAGATCTCATCAACATCAATGGCCCAAAACCGCTCTTCAATGATCAATCCAAACCCGAGGTTGAGAAATATATCCCCCTTTTCTTTCCATTATACTAATATTTTTTGTTAATCAACTCCTCTTTGTGATTTTAATCTATCAACCTATTCATTGTCCACAGAAAATGATATCAAAAAAATAATTCCCACAAAAATTCATAAAACACAGTATGTCTTTCTTAAAAATACCATAAATAGAACAACTAAAATCAATAACATCCATTTTTTATGTTATGATTTTTTCACTTCGTAGAAACAAAACAATGGTATATAATGAGTATAAAATAACATCCAGAGAAATCAATTATGTTAACATGAGCATTGATATATATTTTACTGAAACAATGACTTGAAACAAAATAATTCAATACTTAGTTCTTATATAAACTGATGTTGGTATCTGCTGATGAGTGAGCTGAGTGAATACAGGTTTACCCTACAATATCTCTAATTTTTGATGCAGTCATTGATGATTCACACTTGCACTTTTACACTCACGTATAATATTACTCACCCATAAACTATTAACAAAATAAAGAAACCTTGGATTATTTTATTCTCCCTTGGTGGGATCCCTCTAAAGGATATAAGAAATTTACATGTTTTCACACCAATAACACAAGGAACTAAAATAAACTATTTAATGTTGTGATGTTATCTTTCTAATGGGTTCTCCCTTTATGTGGGTCACTCCACTGAGAGATCACTGTAACACCCCAAGAATTTACAAATAGATTTAATATAGAATGCATGAAACACTAAGTCTATAAAAAACACCACTTTGTTATAACCTATCCAGTAAACATAATTTTTCCACATATGTTATTTGAATTTTGAAAAACTAACATACACAGTTGCGTTCAGTAAGATATTTAGAGTCTTATAAGACAAACTTAATTTTTGGTGAATAGTAACTTACCCTTATAAATAGTAATATGACCAATGGAGTAGTAATATCATTTAATAAAGTATAAATTAATTTTTTGTTCCATCATTTCGGTTTTGAGTATAGTTTTTTCTTAAAAATAAGACGAATTTGATAAATTGATTTTTCAGGTAAAAATTGTACATTTCAAAGAGATTTAAATTATTATATCAAAATAAGGTCTTATTAATGTTTATAATAATGAAATACTCTTATCAAAACAATATTATTTAATTACAAATGGTAAAATAATTTTATTTTTTTAAAGTGGCGAAAATTTTACTATGCATTTTATGTCCGCTATTATTTTTTAATAAATAAGTATTTTCATAGATAAAAGTTAAAATTTTCATATTTAGAGAATTATAAAGATAAAATAAATGTAATTTTTGAATTCATAACATCAATATTAGGTTATTCTGAATTTATGAGAATTTTATAAACTACATTAGTTTTTCATGAATAGTAAAAATACAATTTTGAGTTTTCAGTATGTTTATTAATATCATTAGTAATGTAATCATGATGTAATAATTTTGGTCAAATCTTTCATTATAAAATATGATATGTGGTTTCCCAAGTAGTCAAAGCCATGGGAAAATACCATGAGCAATCTCATGGTTTTGCAAATACCACTAATGAGATGTCATTAAAAATTAATAAAAAAACTCTCTTTTACTATAAATACTCACACATTTCTTAGTTTTTATTCATTAAAAATTCATCATCTTCGAAGATATAGTAGTTTTACCTTCCTAGGAGTTCTCCCAAGGTGTCCACAAGTCCCCAAGGTCCCAACCTTCAAGTTTTAGGAGTTACTCTACAAGGTAAGATAATTCTCAACTTCTCATTTCCATTCAAGTTCTCTTTTATGTGGTATGTATTTCAAGTTTCCATACCATATTCTTAGTTTCATTTTATTATGTACCTATACTATATTATTATTATTTTATGAATGTGTGACCCATGCCCCCTTTCTTTTTAATGTTTTCTAAAACCATTTTGCATAATGGTTATGCAGTAGAATTTTCGTCTCGAAATCTCACCTTTTTTCAAGCATTTTTATTATGTTATTATCTTTTAATTTCAATTGTCTTATGTTGGGATATTTCATTCCACATCCTCTTACTTTACTTATTATGTAATAATGATGAGACCTTTTTTTCTCTCATCAAAATATTTTATGATTTTTTTAAGTGACGTTGTTAGGCTCTCGAATTTTCGTAAGGGATTTCTCTACTTTTCTTTTATTTCAAGTTATTTTCTTTTCTTTTTCTTTCCTCACCTCCTTTCATAAAAATGTTATGATAACTCCAGTACCTTACATGTACTGGAATGTTTTTGTGATAATGGAATAATTCATCATCATCTCTCTTTTCCCCTTCTTTATACTAGAAATGAAAACACCATATGAGATGTGTTAATTTATCACATTCAAGGATGACAAGTTTTCAAATTCTATTACCTTATTCAATTCTGGTCATGAAACCATTTTGATGGTTGAACCATACTATAATATATGTATTATAACTTATGTAATGTTATATATTATTTTTTCACATATGACATTAATTTATAAATTAAAATGAGTTCATTGTGATAAAAAACCACCAATTAACCCAAACAATTATCATTAAAGTTTTATATAATGATTCATCTCCACTCCCAATAACCAAATAAATTTTATAAACATGTAATATTATGGATGTTAACAAATAAAATACAACTTATATTCTTGAAAACCATTCTGATATTACATGTTTATCCTTGCATGTATATAAGTAAACCGGTCATGAATACCAAGGAAGAAAACACTCCCAAACAATAAAATTGAACCTCTTAAACCCATCAAGAATGCCACGAATGAACTTAATAAGGTTATAATAAATAAATTACATAAAAATAGGTTCTAGAAATATTAATTAATGAATTTAATTTGGTTATCCAGGACACTAAGATCAATTGAATAACACCATCAGACTTAAGGTAATGGTTTCATCATCTCACTTACATTTTTGTGAGACATTCCTTATTCACTACTATTAATTGTGTATAGTGTACTGCCCATTGATGTATAATATCATGAATCTATTTAATTTCATGGTATTCAATGTATCATTTTATGATTATTAGTTTTGGGTCTTATGATTCGATTGGTTATAGAGTGGTAAGAGCTTTCTACCTGAATCTCCATTGTCATTTGGGTTACTCTTATTCTTTACTTACCTCAATCAAATTATTATTTATTCATATGTACCCCTCATAAATTTTGTGTGAGTATTCTATATTTTTTTACCAACCATAATCCTACTTTAATTTATGAGTATTTATATGTTTTAAAAGGATCTTTTAAAAATTCTTCCCGAAATACAAGCCCGTTTCATGAGAATTTCTTAAATTCTTACCTATTTTCAAGTGAACTCTATAATATATTTTTAGAAACCATTATCTTTATAAAATAACCCATTTTATTATTAAAATATTATCTTACTTCACTTCTGGTTTTATAAAAATATTTTTCCAAAAGAACTCTCCTATTCAAAGTAAGAGTATTTATCTCAAGAATTACTCAATGATTTTATAAGAGTATCTTCATCTGTTTCAACACTGTTGTTGATTCTTATGTATTATTGGGATTAATATTTTATGATAACATATACCATATTTAATTGAATGTTTTATGATTAGTTTGACTGTGGATGTTCTATCTTAAAACCATTCACCAATTAACTTCGAATGGTTAGTGTTTATGCTTAATGTTCAGGGAAAGTTATTTACATTTCATATATTAGTTTCAATATGAATGTATATGTTGTTTATGTTTAAAATCATTCATGAAGAATTCATTGGACTTAGTAAGTGTCAGGTGAGGCCCTCTATAGCCTCTCAGTGCATCGACAGGTCTCATGAGACGAACTATGGTCTTGGCACAAGGCCTTGACAAAATGGATATTTATGATCTTAACATGAGGCCTTGAAAGTATGGTTATGATGTCCCGCATTATGCATTACCTCATTATGAAACTAGTAATTGAAATTTCATGTGGTTTTTAGACTATTAGAATACTCATGATTATGTTTTATTATGACATTATTTACTCAGCTCATATTCCTACCATATTATGTTTAAGTTTATTTTTAAAGGCATGTATTTTTAGTTATTCATCATGCCGAATGTTTATGGTTATGATATATTATGCTGTATTACTTACCCTTACTGAGCATATAATCTCACCCATTTATTATGTTTTATTTTCACAGGACATGAATAAGTTTATTATGAATGACCTGGAAGGATAAACTTAGAGTTTTGGATGTTCCCAATAAAATTTATATGCTATATTTCTTTTCAAATTGTAATGTTGAACCTATGTATGTATCTAGTTTTCCAAAACTACTAAACTACTCAGTCCTTAGAGATTTGATTCCTTATAATCATTCCAATGTATTAAAATAATGTACTGGCTCCGGTCTTCTAGGGTCAGGGTATTACAATCACTGCCCATATATTAATTATCACAACGACATATATAGTTAATGTAAGAGTATCACTAGAAAGCAAATTGAAACATATGTCTGTAAGAAGTTTCTCTAGAGGGTATCTTTAGCTCCTTCCATATGTATGTATTGGTTACCTTCTTCATAGAAAATCCATTCACCTCCTCTTTAATTATATTTTCTAAAACTATAGATCAAGATTCATTCAATCATGATCCCTTTTCCACTGGTGCCCCCTCTTGGCTTGATAAGGAAGTGTGGGAGTAACCCATGAAGCCTACATCCAATAGGCTATGGGTTGGTGACTAGCACCGAGGATATAAAACACACAATGATATACATTTCCCAAAATAATCCCTCAAACATAATATAAGAAAACCACCAATCAACCACCATGCCATAATTAAAAAAACCATCACCCCACAACATTTGCCAACTATCACCACTAAATGCAACTCACCACAAAAATCAGCTGCACACAACCTACAAATACCTTTATTTAAAAATTTAACCAATTTCCAAATTCCCAAATTTACTAACAATGATTTTTTTATTAACCCATTTATTCCCATATTTAATAAAAATCAAATCCCAAGGTTAACAAGTGTTCAGTTTCATCCATTTCCCTTTAAATTCCAACATGTTTTTCACTCAGTTCAAGCCCATGCTATTCTCATCATATAATTACCAATTACATCCCATAGCTACTAGGGAACCATAACAAGGTCACCACACAACAACCCAACCAACACACAATAACCATCAATCAACCACCGTAACCAGCCCTCAACATATCCCATGCCACTCTAGCTCCAGTCTCGCTGCCTCGACACATTCCATATCTGTAACAGTTACCACCATAACTATACAAGCCCCACAACATCCACACATTTACAAGAGAAACAAAACGTACACATCACCACACATAGAATTAAATTCCATCTCTCATAATTACCACCATTTCAAACTAAAAATGGATTTCATAACATTTTGTCATCTCTTGCATGATCAATTTCATAAAATTTATAGATTTTCAAGTTCATAACCATATATAAGTACTTAACCTTTTATGAATGGTGAGTTTAAGTAATCAATCACAGTAGGGTTTCTCAATTCATAGCTGCCACAACATATTCAAAATAACAACTTACATGTTTCAAGAGGAATCAAGTACTTAACCTTTTATGAACTCGTCACTTCCATTTTTCAATTAATTAGAGACGATTTATTATCTTGTTTAAGTAAATTTGTACTATCCATAAAAAGGAAAAAATGCATATTAATTTTACAAATGCATAATGTAAATAGTGAATTCCTCTTACTTCAAAGTGAGACAGAGACATTATTTTATAAATGGATAAAAAAAGATTACAAGGTGGAGTAATTAGATGTGGGACTCAGAAATACCTTTTATTTAGAAATACAATTAACCGAGTTCAACACTCCCCCTCAAGCTAGTACATGATATCTTGGATCAAGAGTCCCACAAAAAAGAAAGAATACACTACACAAGACCATACACACTCCCCCTCAAGTTGAGTCATTGATGCTATGGAGGCCCAGATTGGTACTGAGAGAGTCCAGTCGAGCTCCCAGGAGGTCATTTATAAAGATTTCGACAAGCTAATATACCATCAGTTTGTGGTTGAAATTGATATGGTGCTGCTCAAGGTGATGTCGAAGAAAGTGGTTGTACACCTTGATATGCTTTGTGTGTTCATGAAAGATGGAATTGGAAGCAATCTTTGTGTCTGCCTGATTATCACAACAAATATAAGCAGACGTCTACTATGGGAAACCAATCTCATGGAGGAGATGATGAAGTCAAATGATCTTAGTAGTGATTGTGGCCATCACACAGTATTTATACTTAGAACTGGATCTATAGATGACAGTCTATTTCATGTTGCTCCATGAGATGAGATTACCTTCTAGGAAAATGGAAAACTCAGAAGTAGACTTTCGGGTAGCAAGACAACCAACATAGTCATCATCAGAGAAGACCTCAATATTCATATGATCGTGATGTGGATACCGAAGACTACAGGTAGGGTCTTTCTTGATGTATTTTTAAATTCTAATGATGACATCCCACTGAGATTTTTTTAGATGTTCCATGAATTGGCTAACTTTTCCAACAGTGCATGTCGCGACTCGCCTCCCCGGGTCATGAACCTTATCATCTGACCTCATGGGTCTCCTGTAATACCTTGGTTGCCTTCCCAACACACCATAGGCTATTACTCACTAGGGCCTCTTATCAGACTAATGATTTTCCCCATAGGCCAATACATGTTCTTTCAGTGTGTTTTGTCCTCACTCACACACACCCTGAGAAACTTCCCTGAAGGTCACCCATCCTAATTTCTACTCCAGGCCAAGCATGCTTAACTGTGGAGTTCTAATCAGACAGGCTTCTGAAAATAAAGGTGCATATTGTTGACCTGGGTAGTAACATTTAACCTTTTTAAGTCCCACTTTTCCAGGGGTGTTACATTATCCACCCCTTTAAAGCACAACGCCCTCGTTGTGGACCCCAAGCCTCAAACCCAGGCAGTGCCTAAGCACTTCTGGCTGGGTATTGGATCTGATACCATTTTTTCATGAACCATATCGGGTACCCTGGTAACCCGATAACCGAGCCGACCCTAACATAGCCCGAAGGGTGTTCCTGATCCCCACGGGCCGACTCGGTTATCGGGTTACCAGGGTACCTGGGTTGTTTCATGACAAAATGGTATCAGAGGGTGGTTAAGCATCTTGCCTTGATGACGGTATGCATTCGATTATTATTTTTGGGACTTAGGAGGTAGTTGTGATTGAGTGTCTGGCCATCTCTCACCGCAATGAACCTTAATTCACCAGGGTTGGTTAGGGAAATATGACTTGTGGATTAGTTCTAGTATTTTCCCTGTTTTGATTTGGATAGAGTGGAATCCAAATCTTGTTTATCCCTTCTATTAAGAATAGTTTTCCTTGTTACTCTGTTTGAGTGTTAATTTAATGTCTTTTTATTTTCTGATGTTGTGTAGCATCATGCCTCCGAGAAGACGTGGGAATCAGATCCAAAAAGAGGCTGCTGCTGAATCTCAGCAAGTGAGTCCTATTATGGATCCGAGTCTAGTTGAGGTTGTAGGATCGAAATATAATATGAGATGCTCAATATACAAGAGGGGGGGTGAATTGTATACTTTAAAAATTCCTTTGGAACCTTTAAAGTTAGTTATGAATAACTAGAGTTTCCTTAAGAAAAGGAAAGAACTAAGTTTAACAAAGTTAAACTAAGTTGATTCACAACACCTCTAACACCGGACTAAACTTGGAAAGAGATTCCAAAAGAAGGTTCCGGAAATATGGTTCCGGAAATTGAAACTTAACAAAAGTTACAATATGAGATTCTACCTTAAAGCGTATAGAATCTAAACTAATCAAAGTAAGTAGGGAAGTATAAGAAAATTATACTTTCCTTAAGATACAAAATGCAGCGGAATAAAACAAGTACAAGTAGAACAACTACTAGTAACAAGATGATAGTCTTTTAACCCAAAGAGAAGGGTATCCAACAACCTTGGATAAAGGTCCCTTGATTTATACTTTCAAGCAAGTCTGTCTTACCCACACCAGGGTAAGCCCTCGATACGAAGATCGGTGTATCTGTCTTGCTATCCCCGCAAGCCCTCAACTTCAAGGTAGTTGGCAACCTCTGTCTTTCTCGACAAGAAAGCCCTCGATCTTTAAGGTAGTCGGCACCTCTGTCTTTCTCAGCAAGAAAGCCCTCGATCTTTAAGGTAGTCGGCACCTCTGTCTTCCTATCCCCGGAAGTCCTCGAATGTAATCACCAACATTCGGAGTCGCACGAAGCTTTGAGAGTTAATAAGAGACTCTCTCTCTAGAAATCACTTCAACAGCATGTATGCACAAAGTTCAAATGTTCATCCATCCGTTGTGAGCTTTTTCAAATGAGCTCCTATTTATAGGTGAGGTCGGCTCCTTCTCCAACGGTCATATTTCCCTTAAAGTTCGGAGGGACCTGTACACGTGTCACTTAGACAACGGTTAGTTTATAACAAAATGGACGACATCGTTTTATAACAAAGTAAGTGTAACAGAAAGTACGACATCGTTTTAAAACCTAACATAAAGGTTCGGAATAGAAATTTCGGAGTGAAAGTTCGGAGTGAACAAATTCAGAGTGTATAAAACAATGATATCCAGATTCTGTTTAATGAGTGAATTCGGAATGAGAATTCGGAATAGGAATTCGGAATAGGAATTCTTCATCAGAAATCGTAATGAGAAATCGTCATCAAAATTCGTAATGAGAATTCGGAATGAGATTTCTTCATTAGAATTCGTAATGAGAATTCTTCATTGGAATTCGTAATGAGAATTCTTCTTCAGAATTCGTAATGAGAATTCGAAATGGGATTTCTTCATTAGAATTCGTAATGAGAATTCTTCTTCAGAATTCGTAATGAGAATTCGTAATGAGAATTCTTCATTAGAATTCGTAATGGGAATTCTTCTTCAGAATTCGTATCCTGAATCTGGAATAGAACTTAGTCAGAATTCATAACCGGAATTCGGAGTGAAACTTCCTTATAGTTCTTGTCCAGAATCCGAACCCTAAAACAGAATGCTTTTTATCAGTTTTAATGATTCCGAGAAAGTGAATCCGAATTTCATACTTAAGAAAAATATTAATGAAAATATGATAAGGATAAATTTTTCTTATAAAAGCGTTTTTCCTTAAGAAAACATTTTTCCTTATAAAAGCAATTTTCCTTACAAAAGCGATTTTCCTTAAAGATAAGGTGTTTGTGATTTTCAAAATAAGAAGGAATGGAAAAGTCATAAGGAAAACCTTATTGACTCAACAGAGGTGATTGTTCGCACTTTCCAAGCTATGGGATAGGCACACCTCCAGTTCATGTTCAGGCTCCAGCTATAGATCCTCATAGTGATATTCTATGAAGTCGTTCTCAAGAGTTCCTATGCCAGAAGCCACTAGTTTTCAAAGGATCCACTGACCCTCAACATGCTGAGGAATGTTTGAGTAAGATTGAACGTCTGTTTGGGTTCTTGGATACACCTGATGCGATCAAGGTGAAGTGTTCCACCTTTGTGCTGGAGGGACCAAGTAGGAGATGGTGGGACACGATGGTGATGGCTGGGAAACATGAGGGTTTGGAGTGGAAAGACTTTAGGGTTCTTTTCACTAACCAGTTCTATCCAAAATCAATGGTGTTGGCCAAGGCTGTGGAGTTTTTCAAGATTTATCAGGCCAACAAAACCGTGACTGAGTACTCGAATCGCTTTTCTGAGTTGGTATAGTTTTCTCTTGAGATTATATCTAATGAGAATATGAAGGCTCGACGATTTGAGTTGGGAATTCGATCAGATATATGTTCTCAGGTTTTCTTACTGAAGCTACCCACTTATGCTGATGTGATGGATAGGGTGATGATGGTTGAGGTGGACCTGGCAGGAAAGTTAGGGTTGAAGGGAGTTCCTTTTCCTCCTAGTGGCAGTGTTGGTTCCTTTAAAGGAAAATGAAAGTGTGACATTTCTCATGGTAGTTATCAACAACTGAGTCATTATAGACCTCTTATAGTAACAGGAGGGGATTCTTTGACTTTCTATCAGTGTGGAAAGCCAGGACATTCTAAGAGAGTTTGCACTGAGGCACCCAAAAATTGTAGCCTATGCGTACGTTTAGGGAACTTACAGAGATTCTGCCATCACTTTTCTACTCCACGTAGTGGTACAGGATCATCATCACCTTCAAAAACTACAGGGCAATCAAATGCTTCACGTACTAAAGGGTTCCAGCCACATGCATCCGGAACGAAGCTTCTTCACGTAGTGGAAGAGTCGCCAGAGGTAGCTGATACAGGTCCTATAACTATGATAGGTACCATTACTATAGCTTCATCATTAGTGGCCACTATTTTTGATACTAGTGCATCTCAATCATTTATTTCAACCCATATTGTTAATCTGATTAATCTACCTATGGAGCTTTTATCTTGTGTGATGGATATTACTACACCCCTTGGTACAATGAGAGAGAAGGGTCTCCGTAGTCCTGCTGATGTCTTCTCTCTATCAGATGATGATCATGCTTGGAGTTTTTTGGTTCTCGACATGAAATATTTTGACGTCATATTTGTGATGGATTGGCTCATTGCCAATAAAGCCCGGATCAATTGTTATCTTCAACGGGTCTACCTTACTACACCCAGTGGTGTGCCTCTTGTTTTTCAAGGAGAATGGGACCCAAGGTCAAGCAGAGCTGGACCCTCTTATCCAGAGTTGGGGAAAGTTATATCAGTGTTTTCTTTTGATATATAGAGAGATTCAATGTATGGTGATCTTCCTTCAGTCGTCACTGAGTTTCCCAACGTGTTTCCTTCTGACTTCTCTGGTTTTCCCCCAGTAGGGGAGGTTGATTTTTCTATTGACTTAATGTCTGGTACTCAATCGGTTTCTATTCCCTCTTACCGAATAGCTCCAGCTAAACTAAAATAACTGAATTCTTAGTTATAATATCTTCTTGAGAAAGGATTTATACACCCGAGTGTGTCACCTTGGGCAGCACCAGTTCTCTTCACCAAGAAGGCTGATGGTTCTCTTTGCTTATATGTTGATTATAAAAACCTCAATTGAGTTACGATAAATAACAAATACCTGTTACCACTAATTGATGATTTTTTTGATCAATGGAAAAGGTAGAAGTGGTTTTAAAAAATTTATATTCGATCTGGTTTCCATCAGTTGAGGATAAAAGAATATGACATTCATAAGACCGATTTTTGGAGTAGGTATGGCCATTATGAGTACCTTGTTATGCCCTTTGGCCTAACAAATGCTCCTGATGTTTTCATGGATTTTATGAAAAAGGTTTTCCATGAGTATCTAGATACATTTTTGGTAGTCTTTATAGATGAAATTCTTGTATACTACAAGTCCGAGGAGGATCATGTGCATCATCTGAGAACAGTTCTGAGTCTTCAAAGAAATCACCGACTTTATGCCAATCTTTCAAAGTGCGATTTCTGGATTCAGGAATTAAAATTATTGGGACATGTGGTGTCAGAACAAGGAATATCAGTTGATCCTAGAAAGGTGAAAGATGTTATGACTTGGGAACAACCAAAAAATGTTTTTGAGATTCGGAGCTTCTTGGGTTTAATAGGATATTATTGCCGTTTTGTTAAAGACTTTTCAAAGTTAGCTTCTCTAATGACTGCTCTGACTCAAAAGGGAGTGAATTTTTCCTAGAATGATAAATTTCAGAGTTCTTTTGTTGAGATAAAGTGTCTTTTGACTACAATGCCGGTGTTAAATCTTCCTAAGACTGGGATAGGTTACGCGGTCTTCTGTGATGCATTGGGTTCAGGTTTGGGATGTGTCCTTATGCAACGTAATCATGTTGTTGCTTATGGATCTCATTAGTTTAAGCCTCATGAGAATAACTATCCTACCCATGACCTTGAACTTGCAGCTGTAATGCACACACTTAAGTGTTGGAGACATTACCTTTATGGAGAAAGGTTTACTGTGTATTCAGACCACAAGAGCTTGAGTTATATCTTCTCTAAAAAATATTTGAATCTCCTCCAAAGGCATTGGGTGGAGTACCTGCAATATTTCGACTTTGACATTGCCTATACCTCGGGGAAAGGGAATTTAGTTGCAGATGTGTTAAGCAGGAAACTTCCATCACAAGCTATGAAAGAATCCTTGAAAGAGTGGGGTTTGATGTCTCTTTTTGCTCAGTTACATATTGGAGTTCAGTGGAATGGGAATGAAGTTTCTTTAGCCAGTGTTCAGTTGAAATATGCTCTTCTCGAGTTATTTATTCAAGAACAACAACTGGATAATTAATTCCATAGAATTAGGAGCTCTCTTTATGGTGGGGAGACCGATACCTAGTGGTTGTTCTCCAAAGAGGATGTTCTGTGTTATCGAAACCGTTACGTTGTTCCGTTAGCGGCAAGGAAGGATGTGATGGGGGATTGCCATAACTCTTAGTGGATTGTGCACTCGAGAACCATGAAGATGTTCTATGATATGCGGTGATAGTTCTGGTGGCCAGGTATGATACGGGACATTGCTGAGTTTGTATCTCATTGCTATACATGCCAGCAGGTGAAAGCCGAGCACCAGAAACCTTCGGGTTTTCTTCAACCACTTCCATTCCCTACATGAAAGTGGGATGAAATCTCTATGGACTTTGTGGTTGGGTTGCCTCAAACCCAGAGGAAGAAGAATGCGATATGGGTTTTGATCGACAGTCTGACCAAGTCTGCTCACTTTATACCTATTCGAGATACAACCAAAGTTGAGGAGTTGAGAAATATCCATGTGAAAGAAATTGTTCGTTTCCACGGAGTTCTGTCTACTATAGTCTCTGATAGGGATACTCGGTTTACTTCTTGCTTTTGGAGAGTCCTTTAGGAGGCACTAGGATCTCAGGTCTATTTGAGCACGACCTACCATCCACAGTCAGATGGACAAATATATAGAGTTATTCAGATCCTTGAGGATATGCTCCGTGCATGTGTTCTCGACTTTGGTGGGTCTTGGGATGATCATCTGGGGCTAGTTGAGTTTATCAAAGTTTTTTATTCTGATGGATAATTTGTGATGAATTATTATAAAATAATTATAGATGGATCAATTGTAAAAGAAATTATTAGAAAATAATTGTATAATTGTCCAAGTATAATTATAAGAGTATTGTCACAAATTAATCTTTATAGTTATAAAACAATAATTGTGAGATTACAAGGAAAATTATTGATGGATAATCGTGAGCACAGGCTTTGACCTAACATTAATTGAAAATTATTCAGGAGATAAAAAATATTATCTCATGTGATAATTTAAATGATAACTTGAAATTTATCCAAGAAAGATAAATATTATCACATGCGATAACACACACACATATATATATATATATATTGAAACTTCTCCTGGTGAGATAAATTATCATCACATGTGATATTTTAAAACGATAATTTGGAGATTATCTAAGAGAGATAAAATAAAATTGCATGTATTATTTTATTCGATAATTTTGAGTATTATTCAAGAGAGAGAAACTATCATCGCATGTGATATTTTATTTCCTTTTGAAATAAAAAATTTGATTCTGGTTCTATAAACCCTTGAAAAACATCGACAATTGGTGTATTGACGCTTATGATAATAATTCCGTGGGGAGGTGTTTTGAACCACATAGGGTGGTTTATCTTCGCCGATAACATCGAAGACCTTGTGGTAGGTGGTTCCGTCCTGACTTTCCAAATTGATTATCCTTGTATTTCTTGATTTATTTCAATTGTTGATTTAAATTCAATTTCTCAAATTTGATTTCAATTAAATTGATAAAACCTCGATTCCAGTGAATCAAGATATTTTAAATGGTTTTGGTATGGAAATTTGGAAAACCCCAATTACATTGAATTGGGTGTGTCTATTGAAAATGGATGATTTAAATTATTTAATTTAAATTGTGGATTTGATGGAAATTATTTTAATTAAATTGTTCAATTTATTTGTGGAAATAAATTGTGTAATGATGTGATTGGTTTTGAATGAATTTCAAACTCCTAGAAATGGCTTAAAATGATTTGATAAAAACCCAATAGTTTTATCTCGTGGAAAGGTATATTTTTGAATAAAACCTTTTTTGGTTTTAAATGGAAAGGAATTGACATTTTTGAAATGGAATAATGGTATTGATCATATTTTAAGTAGTCTTAGAATAGTCCACCCATCATGTAAGAGCACATGCAAGACTTAGGTAGTTAGTGAGTTATTTAGATACACTCTACACTACGACAACTTTCTAAAACATACTTGCGGTGGGTCACATCCCCGATGGGTTGGTGATGAGTCTCATTTGACCAATGTCATAGGGACGTGTGTATACACATTTTTCTGAGTTCACATAGAGAGTGTGGAATCCTTTAGTTGTTTAATACTATCGTACCTTTTGGAAGATGACCATGTTGCTCACTTGTTTATTTATATTTGAGATATAAATGTATGTAAATGCTTTTGAACTGCTTTACATGCCTGCTGAATTTATATAAACTGTTTTATATAAATGTTTTATTTAAGTGATTGTTTTAGAAATATTCCATCATTTGTAAAATCATTACTTAAAATATTTATTTCCATCATTTGAAAATGTATAGCATGTTTTTCTAAAATATGCTTTTGAATTTCCAAACCTGTTTATTTGAAAATTGAAAGATTTTATTTGGATAATCTATATTTGGCATCTATTACAGAATCTTTGGTGGTATCCTACTGGGCTTAGGCTCACACCCTACTTTTGCCTTCGAGTGTTTGTAGACTTTCTTCTTCCAGGTTCGAGCAAAGGGAAGGGATCTGTTGGAGGTGGATCCAGCTATTGATCTTTAGTCTTGGTGAGTTGTGTCCTTAGGGACCTTGGGTATGTTTTCCCATTTTTAGTACTTGGGTTATAGTACTTTGGGCTTTTTATGCCTCTTTTTATTCTGGTACATTACTCCCAGTGGAGTTTCTTTTTGTTATGCATACTGTCTTGTTTCTTTTCTTCCGCATTGTTGGTGGAAAAATCATTCCCACTTGTATGTTTTGTGATGCAAGGTGCTAGTCATCGACCTGTGGGGATCGGGAATTTCCTTCGGGCTATGTCAGGGCCGGCTCGGTTATCGGGTTACCAGGGTACCCGGGTTGGTTCGTGACAGTGCAGACAATGTCTGGACGAGTCATGGTGAGATAATTGAGTTTTCCCACAAAATGATGGAACCTATCTGGGGTGAGAATATGGTTCTATGTTGTCATAGAGAGATTGTTATCTAGGCTCAAGAGGAGTATCAATGGTAGTTTCCTGATTCAAATGAGCATCCTGGAAGATATTCAAGGCATATTTCTGTTGATAAATAAAGATGGTGTCCGGAGAATGGGAGACCTCAATGCCAAGGAAGTATGTCAGTTGGGTGATTTCATTTGAGTTTCTCCCAGTGATGATGATATCATCAACATACACAACCACCAGGATACAACTGGAGGACGTCGTGTGGTAGAAAAAAAATGTGGTCCTTCATATTCCGAGATAGGAAAAACGAGGTGACGACGGTGCTGAATCTGCCAAACTAAGCACGAGGAGATTACTTGAGCCCATATAGAGAGCGACGAAGTTGAAAGACATGAGATTCAGCTCCTAAGGCACGAAATCCGAGAGGTTTTTGCAGATATACCTCTTATTCAAGAAAGTCATGGAGAAAGAAATTTTTGATATCAAGTTGATGAAGTGACCACTGATGATGAGTGGAAAGAGAGATGGATAATTGTATAGATTCCATCCTTGCAACCAGAGGTAAAGTATCAAAATAGTCGACACCATATGTCTGAGAAAATCCCTTTTCCACAAGTCTGGATTTAAGGCAATGAAGAGTGTCATATGCATTGAGACAAACCGTATAAATTCATTTGCTATCGACCACCTATTTACCTGACAGAAGGGGGATCAGATCCCAAGTATGATTGTCATTCAAAGTCATCAATTCATCCAGCATCGCTTGAATCCTCCCATGGAGAGATTTGGAATTTCCAACCGTGCGAGGAATATATATCATCACCATAGTGGAAATACCTTTTCATGGGGATGTGTAAAGAGGAGTATTCTAGAAAGAACGAGTACCTTTTCACAATGCAATGATCAAGTCATCTGATGTCAGAGCAGGAGTAATGAACGAAGCTGTGGAGATAGTGTCCTCATCCTGAATGGGGAAAACATTAGATGGGCGATGAGTTTAGACAATGCCAAACCAGTGATTAGCAAAGTGGGACACCAGAGATAGAGGTGGGTGGTTGATGAGAGGAAGACAATCATCGATGGTGGTGTCTGGATGAGAAAAGGGAGGAGAGAAAGGAGAACTCTAAAAAAAGATACATCAACAGAGATGATATACCACCGTAAGTCTGGAGAGAAACATTAGTATCTACGATGAGTGAAAGAATATTTGAGGAATATGCAATGGAGAGATTTGGGTGAAATATTGAAGAGTTTGGGACAAGTGTCACAGACATAACGCAGACATCCAAACACATGAAGTGAGAGTGAGTGAGGAGGGAGAGAGGAGAAAAGAGTCTAAAAAGGAGTATCCCCCTTAAGGATAGAAGAATGAAGATGATTGATGAGGTATGTATAAGGATGAAATTTTCCCAAAAATGAATAGGCACCTGCATGTGGAATAAAAGGGAATGATAAATCTCCAGAATATGATGATGTTTACGCTCTACCACTCCATTATGTTGAGTTGAGAGATAGGATGTATGATGTATGATGTCTTTATCCTTGAGAAACTGTTTTAAGGAAGTAGATAAATATTCTCATTGTCAGAGTAGAAACATTTAATGGAGGTGGAGAACTGAGTATGAATTTTATGATAGAATGTTTGAAAATTAGAAAACACTTTAGATCGATTGTGAAGAAGGTAAAGTCATATCATACGTGAGTATTCATCAATAAAGGATACATAATAGCTATACCATAACCGGCTAGAAACCTTGTAAGGACCCCATAAATTGAAATAAATAAGGTCGAAAGGATTCAATACACATGTTTCCAAATGAGGAACATACATCACCTGATGATGTTTAACAAACTTGCAGGATTCAAAATGGAAGGAAAGATGTGAAATGAATTGGGGACAAATCTTATGTAAGATGGAAGTTGGTGGATGAACAAAGAGAAAATATAGGTCGAGGGAAAGAGTATAGATGGATGAACAAGAAAGGGGTGGAAGGGTATCGAACATGTACACCCTATCCCTAATATGACCTCGGTGAAGTTCCCGATTCGTCAACCGCTCCTGAAAAACAATACCAGAAGATGTAAAAGTAGCAACAAAATTTAAGTCTTTGGTGAGTTTGTTGATGTAGATAAGATTAAATAGACTGTGAGAAACACGAGCTGTTGAATCCAGGTGAATAGACAGAGTCAAGAAGCATGTGCCAAATCCCATAATGGGGATTGTCGATCCATTAGCAACAATAATTGTAGAGGAAACAATATACATATGATAGGTAGTGAACACATCAAAATCCCCTATGAGATGTTCAGACGCACCAGAGTTAAGAATCCAAACTATCTGTCAATGAGAAATACATGCAGTAGGGCCACCAGTTTAAACAATGGTGGCTAGAGAAGAGGAAGATGAAAAAGAAGCCCGATAAGATTGTATAAATGAAATCTCCTCCTTCGAGAGTGTCAGTTTGTAATGGATACTGGATGATGGCAAGTATAAATAAATGTCTGGGTATGCAGAGTGTGCCAAGGAAGGGGGACCACCTTATAGGAGGACTAGTGATGGAGCACGAGACAACTGTTCAGGTGGGCGCACAGATGCAAGGATGAAGCGTGGGGTTGCCATGTGGAAAGACTGACAACTGAGGTGAGGGGGTGGCCTTTCAGGAGAGCCGGTGACTAGAGGTAGTGTCGGAGGACCGCGAGGGGAATATCCAACCATTAAGGAGTCGATGGGTGCTTAGGGAGGCGGGTCGGTCGAGGGGACGCCGAGAAATATGTTGAGGTAGAGATGAAGTCTTCAGAGGGTCATCGCGTGGGAGGCAAGTAACTGGAGATGGGGATGCCACAAGAGGTGTTGGTTGGGAGAACAATGCAGGAGGCTCCAAATGGGAGAGTAGTTTTGTGCAGTGGTGAGGGCGACATGTAGGAGGCGCTGCCTGGGAAGTTTGCTCGTAGGGAGTCGGTGCACGCAGGGTGGGGTGTCGGTGTTGCTGGATCCTTTGTTGTAATGGTGGATGATGGGGATCGACGGTGAAGGCCTGGCAGTTGCTACACAGGAGGGGGCGAAACGTCCGCATAGGAGGGAGGAGGGGCCAGGAAGCCACATAGGGAGGCAGGTCGAGACAGGGAGGCAGGGCAGGGAGAGTGTCGCCTTGTGAAAGTAGCGTGCAGGGAGGAGTCGTGTGCATTGGGGGTGACAGGCATAGAAGGGGGTGAGGCGCTGGGAGAGACATAGGGAAGCGGGGCTGGGAAACTGCTGATGGAGGTGGATCCTAGAGATCACCATAGGAGGAATGTTAGGTGACTGTCATAGGAGGTGAGTTTGGGAGTTTCTGAGGGAGGCGGGGGTCGAGAAACTACAAGGGAGGTAGAGGTTGGGAGTCGTTGAGGGAGGTGAGTCCGAGAGACGCCGAGAAGGGCAACCTGGGAAGTACTGGGGGAGGGTGGGCCGAGAGTCGCTAAGGAGGAGGCAGAGCCAGGTCGTCGCATAGGGTGGCAGGCCAGGAAGTGATAAGGAGGGTGGGGTCGAGAGACCATGACAAAGGCTAGCTGAGATGCGCCGAGGAGGGCGAGCTGGGATATCGCATAGGATGGGAGGGAGGAAAATTTATTGGAAATTTCCCTATGATACCATATAAATGGTGAATTCCCCTTAGCTCAAGGTGAGGCAGAGACATTCCATTATAGATGGATAAAAAGGATTAAAAGGTGGAGTAATCCGATGTGGGACTCAGAAATACCCTTTACTTGAAAATACAATTAACCGGGTTCAATACATAAAATAAGGAGAGAACTCATATCCCTTAACTCAAAGGAAACTTTCTGAATCGCTGTGTGGAGACAAAACAAAGAAGATATTCCGACAATACCAAACCCACACCAGGGAAAGATCGAAAGCCTTGAACTCATTATCCCTCATCAATTACATGACTCTACTCACACGATCCAATCATATCTCATAGCCACAACTCCCTCTGGATGAATAACTAGAAGAAAACAGAGAAGGGAAGAGAAGATAACTCACCTTGAATCACCAATAATCAATCCTTCAAGTCCAAGGGTTAAACCCAAAGAAGAGGAGACGAAATACATACCAAAAAAATGCATCTAGGTCACATAATAGTCGAGAGAAAATTTGGAAGAGTGATGAGTTTCAAAGGGGATCTACAGTTTATGCCTCGAATATTTTTAAAGGACCATGATGCAGTTCCACTAACCATGCCGTAGTGAATAGGGTTTCAACCAAAACTATGGTGCAACACCACGACTTACACCACAATCACCCCCGATCCAACATCCTTTGGAATCCACGATGCAGTCAGTGCCTAGATCATATTTACCTAGGGTAAGGCTATGACACAACCAATGCACTGCACAATAACCACCCCCAAACCAACAAAACCACCAGAATCAACCTCTCTAGGTCTCCATGCCGCAACTTTCCTTTACATAACAACCACCTATCAGGAGGTAGAGACAAGGAAAAAACAACCCTTTGAGCTTCCACACTTCAAGAACAACTCCACATCACAAACCTACCTTTACACAAGATCCTCTATGGAATAACCCAAGTCTCCACATTGTATTACTCTCTTTCAGTTGAAATTTCATCTCCCACTCTACTGAATTCTCCCTAAACCTCCTCCCAACACCTATAACATCCAAACCACACAAAGTATTGGTCCAGAAGGTCTGAGTCATTACATTAGATACATCTCAAATTATTCTCGTCCTCAGGAATCAAAACTAAACCCAGAAAGAAGGAGAAGAAGGGGAAGGTTTGAACAACCATCCTGTGAGATTCCTCTCAAGAATATTATTACCTCAAAAACACGATTAACAATCTAACACAACCAACAAGATGAGTAAACAAATCTCATAAACAGAAGTAATTCAAGAATTACACCAAAAAAACAAAACAAAACAATACAGAGTTCAAAACAACTCAGGGTACTAAGTGTGCATTGGTGTCTCACACTCCCAAATACTTTCTTATAATCTATCGTGACTCCATTTCACACGAACCAAGGGAATGAACTTCCACACACCAACTTCTCTTGATGATCCTGGATCTCAACCAACCACTCCACGAATGTCATTTAATCCTCCATATCCAACTCTCCTCAGTTGATGATATTAGAGTCATCGTGAAGATATCGACGAATTTGGGATAGATGGAAGATGTTGTGGTTTTTGTCTAGCTATGATGGAAGTGACAATAGGTACATCACCTCTCTAACACACTCTAACACCTCAGAAGGCCCATAAAACTAGGGATAGAGCTTTCTCCCAGGACCAAACCTCCAATGTCTCCAATAAGGGGAAACCCTCAATAACATGTGTTCTCCAACCTCAAACTCTAGGGGCTTTCACATACAATCGATATAGGCCTTTTGGCAGTCTTACGCCACCTTCATTCGATCCCAAACCATTTGGATCTTCTCCATCACACTCTGCACCACATATGGACCAAGGACTGTTGAATCCCCAACCTCGGTCCGACATAACAGAGATCAACATGGTCGCCCGTACAATACCTCAAACAAAGCTATCCTTATGGACTAGAGATAATTATTATTGAATGGAAGATCAACTAAGGGTAAGTGCTTTACCTATTACCTACTAAAATCTATAATGCAATCTTGTAATTTATCCTCTAGCATATGGATGGTCCGCTCTGTCCGCCCGTCTGTCTGGGGATGGAAAGAAATTCTAAGACATAGCTAAGAACTAAAATTATGCTGAAATCCCCTCCAGACTCATGAGTTAAATAGAGATTCCCAATCAGTGATTTTGGTTCTCGATACCCCATGGATCCTCACTACTTCATCCACATACTGTCTTTCTAGGAAATCCACGACACTTGAGTCCTGAATCACCAGAAAATGGGTCGACTTCATCAGTTGGTCAATGATTACCTGAATGAAATCATATCCCCAATGGGACCAGGGTTTCCCAGTGATGAAATCCATTGATATGTCCTCCCACTTCTACTCGGGGACATACAAGGGTTGCAACAACCCTCTAGGGACATGGTGTTCCACTTTCAACTGCAGGTAGTCCAAACATTGCGCCACAAGCTTTTCCACTGATCGCATCATCCCAGAACACCAATGCTTAATCCTCAAAACTTGGTATATCTTGGACATGTCCAGATGAATCACTTAGGTTTAGATATTAAACTAACAAAAATCTCCCTCACACATGACCAACAGATGATACAACCTCCCCTAAAACAACTAATGATGATGACCATCCTCTCACTACCCCTTTGGAGCATCACCATGACCGATAGGGTCCCTCATCATCTCTACCTTTGAGTCTATACATTGTGACTCCTCCACCTATTGTAATAAGGAAGATTCCACGGTCATATGACACAAGTATCCCCTACCATCAGTCTTCTCTACTATAAGATTAAAAGCTGCTAGCTCCTTCATCACCCTCCAAGAATTCTCAGACTTGAATGACATCTCCTCATGAATTCTTACTTAGTATGTCAGTCACAACATTCCCCTTTTCTGGGGAATAGGAGATCTCAAAATTGTAATCCTGAAGAAATTTTATCCACCTCCATCTATGTATATTCAAATCCCCCCAAGTGAAAACATACCTCAAAATTTTGTGGTCCGTGAAGACCACAAAGTGCCCGCCGATGAGGTAGTATCTACATAATTTCATGGTAAAAACTACTTCCACTAACTCCAGGTACTAAGTGACATAGTTACACTCATGAAGACATAACTGCCTAAATCCATAAGTGGTCATTTCCCTTTGCTTCATCAAGATGCATCCCAAGCCCAGACAGGAAGCGTAACAAAAGTCCTCAAACATCACCCCGTATATGGGAAGCCATAGCATTGTGGGCATTGTTTAACTTCTCATTCATATGGTCAAAGGCTACCTAACACTAGTCAATCGAGATGAAGGTCTTTTCCTTCCTAGTCAAAGATGATGACAAGGTTGCAGTCCAAAAGAAGTCAGACCCAAATATTCGATAATAACTTGTAATACTAAGGAAATTATGAACCTCAGCTACATTATTGGTTTTCACCCAAGAAATAACTACCTCAATCTTCGACAGATCCATGACCACTCCTTTTTGAGACACCACATGTTCAAGTACATCACCCACATCCAAAAGTTGCACTTAGACTGTAACAACTCTATTTTTTCCTTGTTAAACTTCATAATATTTTAAGGAATATTTTCTGAGATAAGTACTGACTTAGCACAGGATTATAGGGATCAGAGGGGCTTGGTAACAACATAATAAAAATATTAAATATATTTAATCATACATGCATAGTTTTTCTGAAATAATGGAATAACTTCTGAAAGGGGACTCTGATGGGAAATCTGAGACCTCTGTTGAGTTCAGGATGAAAGTTTTACCCTAAGCACGTCATAACCTTTGTCGGTGTTGGGTGTTTTATGAAAATGAATTTGTGAAAAAATTAATAATTTAGTAAATTAATAAATTAATTTATTATTTATTATATCACCATGACCTGAACATATCTATATAAGCATAATTATGAAAAGTCTCTAGTGCTTACCGCATAACCCTAATCATTGAGAGGGGAGCCATTATAGGAGCATTCGTGGATGGTCAACAAAGAATCGCGATTTGGAAATCAGTTTGCCAATGGAACTTGTGGATCTTGTCAATGAAAATGGTCTAGAACCATTCATTGAAAATCAATCCAAACCCTAGGTAGAGAATTTTCTTTATTTGGATTTATCCCCATTTTTTTATCTCATGTCGAATGTGAGTCAATTCTCCTAAAAAGATTGATTTGTAGATCAGTGTTTGGTTTGAGAGTTTTGTTTTATCTTCCTAGAATATTAGGAATTGATATTATTTGTTGCTTTTTCTTATTCCTCTCCATTATTCACCCTGCAAAAATGAATTGAGGTCAACCCGAATAATGGGTGAGGTTCGTTCCTCATGTTTATGTTTTGTGGTTTTCTCTCCCCATTATTTATGCGTTCACCACTGATACTCTCTTTTTCCAGTGGTTTGAAAAATCCTCGGTAATCGATCATTGAACAACCATTCCTTGGCATGGTAGATTGATAATACGGGTTCAGGTTTGAGACTGACGACACCATTGTAGTGTGGAGCGATAATGAATGTTCGAGAATAGATCAGGACTTGAGATTCATGGATTGACATGTAGGAGTAACATAGAGTGTCATGAATCGATCTTTGAGAGGATTGTACAACCAAAATACGACCACCGATGATGGTAGGTCTAGGTACACTAATATCTGAAAATCATGTGTGAGATTTGCAGTGAAAACTATGGAGGCAATGGTGTGAGAAGACGTGTAAAGAACCTGTGGGTTTTGAAAAATCTTGACTACACTGTGTGTAGTCCAAAGAAAACATGCCATGTAGTACCCTAGTTGTGGTGGCTAGGGTTTTGGAGAAATAAAATATCACACACCTTGTGACCTGTGCCTGACGACTCAGTGTGTACCCTTGGGGTACACAGACACAAACATGACCATGTACATGGGCATGATCATAGTACATAGGCATGACCCAATACTTAGACACGGCTTGGAACATGGTCACGTCCTGGTACACAGGCACAACCAATATACAAGGGCAAGACCTGAAGTACACGGGCACTGGCCGAAGCACATGGGAAGACTTGCGGTAGGACAGACACGTCGTGTCCTCCTAATACACGTTGTGTACATTCTCCAGGGTAATTTGAGGCCCTTGATCTCTTTGGTATGGACCCTTAATGGTCTGTGTCCTCTCATTCCATTACTTTTCCATTTTTTGGTGTTGGAGGTTCTTAGAGGATACCTATAGTGAGGTTGGAGGTGTTGGATGTTAAAAACTACTAGGTAGGAGGAATACACATCGTGTAAAGTTTACATGACTTGAAAAGAAGGTTTAAAACTTGTGAAGGATGGTTCACAGGGTGTTACATGACATGTAATAAATTTGGGATTTAATGGTTGATGCGGCGTGTTTTTTGGTAGGACTTTAAACCTGACATTTAAATGACATGTAAAGGTAACACACTATGTAATTACCTTGTGAAGTGCATCTTTAAAGACTGTAGTGGTCGAGTTTTCCCTCAAACCCTACACCCCTCTCATTTCTAGGAGACCCAATAACTCTCCCTCTAGCTGCCTTGGGATTTCTTCATCAGAGATTGATCATTAACATTCTATCTATGATCTATTTTTAGTTCTTATCTCTTTCTCATGCATTTTTTTGCTCTTATTTGGGGATTCTATACGATGATGTTGCTTTGGTTTAAGAGGAATTGTGGGCTGTGTTTTGATAACCCTTTGATATGGTATAAGTTGATCTGTGACTTTTGTGGGAAGTTCTGGTTTGCGGGTGTTTCTTCTCCGCTCTGTGATGTGCAATGAGATTGGAAAGCTTCTTTGAGGTAGTAGATCCTCGTTCTCACTATTTTTCATGCTATGTGTGGGATTTTCATGATTTTTCTTACCTTTGGGTGGATTATAAGGGTCAACATAATCATATGATAAATTGGAATGTCTAAAATTGATGGGTATGGGGAGTTATCACATGATTTACTACTTTGTTATATATTATTGAGATTGTTATGCATGCTTTTAGCCAATTATGAAAATAACGGATGTTGGGAGCCTTTTTATGTTGTAGTTTTTATGTTGGGATGACCCTTGTTGTGTTGTGTGATCAAACCCAAATAAAATATTAAAGAACATATATTTGGCTAATAATTGGTTTTCCCTAGATATCTGGTTTGTGTGATAACACCCATGCTAAATTAAGAAGATATATGATAATTCCCCAGAATAAATATGGAAGTTGGAATGCATGTTGTGATGTGTGATTGTGCATGTTGTGTTTCCCTATGTGGTTTGAGTTGTTGTGTGATGATAGATGTGACCAATTGGGATAGGCGATGTGCAGGACAATGATGCGGTGGTTGGTTGACATGAATGCGACGTGGGAAGTTTTTTGATGTGGCGTTGTGGTTTTTTCGTAGTGGTTGTGGTGTAGTGGATACAGTTTAGTGGTTGTGGTGTAGTGTTTGTCATGTAGTGGTTTTGGCATAGAGGTTGTGAAGAAATGGTTGTGTTACCGAGGTTATAGTGCAGTGGTTGTGGCACATTGGTTGTGGTACGTGGCTGTTGTTGTTGTGCGATGGATGATATGTGTGGTTGTGGTGTTGTGAGATGGCTTGGGCGATGTGATGCAATGATGATGGAGGATGTGCAGTGTTGTGGTGGTTGATGTGTTTTGGGATGGTTGTGTGGTGTGGTTTTGTTAGTTGACTAGTTAGACATAGAATAAATGATGATGCTAAATGAATATGAATGAGTGAAATTGATATTTGATAAATGAATTAAATTTAATTGAATGGATGAATGGGTAGCATAATTTGAAATGAAAAGGCTAATGAACAAATGAAGAGGGAACTGTAATTGAAACTGGGAAATGTTATGTGGCTTGTGTGGTGGTTGTATGGTGTTTCATATAGTAGAGTTAGCAGTTGTGATGGTTGATGTGCGATACAATGATAGTGATGTAGTGTGCACTAGTGTTGCTGATGTGAACCCTTATATTGGGAATTATGTGCTATATCTATATCATGCATGTTTATGTTATTTTATACATGCCCCACCCGAGTTAGATAACCTTACCAATGCTCAGAGGTGTTGAGTTCTAGGTGTTTTCCCCTAGATCCATGATGGTAGTGATACAGATGACTGGCTACCCCCTCTCCCCCACCCTTCCTTTAGTAGTGATGTGTTGGACTAAATGTCTATGAGTGAGACATGATGTGGTTGTAATGCGATATATGGCGAGGGTCATGCGTGGTAGGAGGGTATGAGGTTGTTGTCCTTTACATTCATGATACCATACTGCTCTGGTTCTGGTTGTGATGTGTGACCCAGGAGTCTGCGGGAAGGATGCGATGTGATGTGTGGCCCAGGTGTCTGCGGGCATGATGTGATGTGATGTGTGTCTCAAGTGTTTTTAGGTGGGATGTTATGTGATATCTGTGGAAGATATTAGAGCATATGATGCGCAGCGTTGGGGAGTGAGAGTGGAAAATCGGTGGGGAAGAGGCAGTTGAGCACCTTGATTTGTTATGATGTCGATGTTATATTATTATATTGCATGCATGATTTGGTGAGTGAGTGATGGTGAGCCTGGGTTTGGTTAGATGACTTGTACAGGTTCTTGTTGGTTCCATTATTTGTTCACTGACGCATTAATATGCTCTTTTCACATGTGCACTTGAGGCCTTGGTTATGTCCCTACCGAGTATACATGTTATGCTCACCCTATGTATATAAACTATTTTTAGGTTTCCCAGAGGACTTTGGGGACCGAGCTGGACATTACTAGCTGGGTTGGAGTTGTTGAGTTGCTACCGTAAACTTGTCCTTTTGGTATTCACTTTTGAGACTTTTATATGTATCATTTTTACTTATTCATTCATTGTGGGATGATTTTTGGTTTATCTTGTTTTGTCTGCTGGAGTTGTTTGGTGATTTTTTATCCTATATTCCGATCCTGTTTTATTTATAGTGGTTAATGCCTCCCATATTGTGAGATTTTTATACCATCAGGGCTAGTCGCGAACTTGGGGCTTACTGGAGGTGGGACTCGGGGGGTCATTATCTCTCTCCCTTCATTGCCACATCATTTGTGGGAGGGTGTCATGACCGAGTGGTATCAAATGTGATGGTTGAGAGATATGATAAAGTTTGAAGTTAGGAACAATGATGATTGAATGAGCTAGTATGACAACTGTACCAGTTGACCTTGGTGCGTGACATAGGACAGAGATACCGACTAAGACATGAGATCCCCCCCATGATCCAGTGCATGGACTCCGAGCTTATTGAACTACCAAGTGAGGTGAACCTATTTGTGGGGTAGAGACCTAGGAGAAGTACATGCATCATGACAACTTATGTTCATTTTTGAATTAGTTGTTTTGGGAAATTAAAATGAATAAAATAAATAAACTAAATAATCTTTGATAAAATTCCATGATATCGGGCCTAGGATTATGACACAATCATTTTTAGGTAATTAAAAATTTATTTACTTATTTTAAGTATATAAAGTAATTGAGTTAAGGTTTGGAAGAGTTTTGACAAGTCTTTGGGACTTTTCTGGAGGTGCACGGGTTGACCATGGTTAGTAGAAACTGTGCAACGCCTCCAGGAAATTGTGTTAAAGGAAACAAAGGTTACTATATAGGTGCACGGTTGGCGCACATTTTGGCCAAACTGTGCAGCCATCCAGGAGGAACCATGAAAGTGTGAACAGAGGGGCTAAGCAAGGTCGACGCACAATTTTTCTAATCATATGAGTCAACCATGCAACGAGTGTTTGGAGACATTGGCTAGCGCACAGTTTGGCCAATTCATAGCTTTCATAATGTAAAACAACATAACAACTTACAAGTTTCAAGAAGAATCAAGTGCCAGTAACAAGGAGTAACAAAGTAGTCAATAAACACATGCGAACTCATCCCTTAATTTTTTCAATTAATTGGAGCCTGTTTATTATCTTGTTTAAGTAAATCTGTATTATCCATCCAAAAAAAACAAATGCATATTAATTTCACAAATGAATAATGTAAATGTTGAATTCCAATTACCTCAAGGTGAGATGAAGACATTCTTTTTATAGATGGATACAAAGGATTAAAAGGTGGAATAAACTGATGTGGGACTCAGAAATACCCTTTACTTGGAAATACAATTAACTGAGTTCAAAAATCCCCCTCAAGATAGTACATGATATCTTGTACCAAGAGTACCACAAAAAAGAATGAAGACACTACAAAATACCATACAAACTCCCCCTTAAGTTGGGTTGCTGATCCTGTGGAGGCCCAGCTTGGTATTGCGTGAGTCCAGTCAATTTCCTGAGAGGCCTTTGGTGAAGACATCGACAAACTGACTTGTTGTCTGTTTGTGGCTGAAACTGACATGGTGTTTCTCAAGGTGATGTAAAAAAAAGTGGCAGTCCAGCTCGATATGATTTGTGCATTCATAGATGACGGGATTGGAAGCAAACTTCATGGTTGTCTGATTATCACACCAAATATGAGGAGACATCTACTATGGGAAACCAATCTCATGGAGGAGATGATGAAGCCAAAGGATCTTAGCAGTGACTGTGGCCATCACACAGTATTCAGACTCAACATTGGATTTGGAAATGACAATTTGTTTCTTGTTGCGCCATGAGATGAGGTTACCTATCAGGAAAATGAAAAACCTATAAGTAGACTTTCAGGTAGGAAGAAAACCAGCATAGTTAGTATCATACAAGACCTCAATATTCGGATGATCGTGATGTAAATACCAAAGACCACATGCATAATATTTCTTGATGTATTTATCAATTCTAAGGACATCATACCAATGAGATTTCTCCACATGTTCCATGAATTGGATAACTTTTCCAATAGCGTATACAATGTTTGGACGAGTCATGGCGAGATAGTATAGTTTTTTCACAAGATGACGGTACTTATATGGGTGAGAATATGGTTCTGTATTGTCACAGAGATACTATTCCCTAGGCTCAAGAAGAGTGTCAATGATAGTTTCCTGAGTCAAACCAGCATCCTGCAAAATATCCAAGGCATATTTTCGTTGACATAGAAAGTTGGTGTGAAGAGAACAAGAGGCCTCAATGACAAGGAAGTATGTTATAAGACCAAGATATTTGGTTTGAAAGTGGTGTTAAAGATGCCTCTTTTGTTGAGCAATTCCATTTGAGTCTCTCCCAGTGATGATGATATCATCAACATACACAACCTGCAGGATACAATCGACGGACGTCCTACGGTAGAAGATAGTGTGCTCCTTCATACTCTGAGATAGACTAAATGAGGTGACAATGGTGCTGAATCTATCATACCAACCATGGGGGGACTTCTTGAGCTCATATAGAGAGTTACAAAGTTGACATACATGAGAGTCGACTCCTGAGTCACGAAAGCCAGGAGGTAGTTGTAGATATACCTCTTCTTCAAAAAATCCATGGAGAAATGAATTTTTTATAACAAGTTGATGAAGAGATCACTGATGAAGAGTGGAAAGAGATATGGATAATCGAACATATGACATCTTTTCAATTGGAGAGAATGTATCAAAATGGCCAACATTATATGTCTGAGTAAATCCCTTTTCCACAAGTCTAGTTTTAAGGTGATGAAGAGTATCATCTGCATTGAGATGGACCATATAAGTCCATTTGTTTCTGAACACCTATTTACCTATTGAAATGGGGACCATATACCAAGTATGATTTTCATTTAGAGCCTTCAATTCATCATGTATCGCTTGAATCCACCTAGGGTGAGATTTTGCATTTCCAACTTTATTCTTAAACCATTACTCAGGCTTCATCAACTTATTCCTTAATACCTCTTTACTAGAACATGAAAATATGAATCATATCTTAAGGTTCCTCAACCTCAATCTAATTCTTCTTCTTATGATCAATGTAAACAATACTAGAAGAAAATTTCATACCTTATACATGTCATTTGCAGTCTCTTCATATTCAGAAGTATAACCAATACCAGTACCACCTTCCTAATTTTCTTTAGGAGATTTTGAATTGGGAAATCGATTCACATAATTATCATACATTGCACATATGAAACATTAAATGTTAACCACGTTCCTTCTAGTTCTCTCCATGAACTAAAACCAAAAATCAGAGTGTGAGAAATGTTTATCATATTGAGATACCATATAATCCTGAAAAATTACTTATATAGTGCCTAAATCATGGCTCCTACTTATTTAATCTATGACACCTTAGGTATATCCTAGGTTATCCATAGATAAATTCTATTTAAATACTTCATGATGGTTCAGGAAGAGTTTTTGAATTCCCAAAGAATATCCCCTGGAGTGTCAAACTAGGTGTGCAATAAGACCTGTTGTCGTGTACCAGATTTCCCCAAGTCAGGCCTGGAGCATCTTGTCAGAGTTGTTACCCCTAGGTACAACTGTGTCAGAGCCACATCCACTTGTAGTATTCATACAAGGATGTATTTCTTGGAAACCACTAACTCTACCCTTTACCAAAATTCCAAGACATTTTTCTATAGGTTAACTCATCCATATATACCTATCCTTAGAGAAATCCCTAGACATATCCTTAGAAATATACCTAGTGATCTCACTAAAGTTTTCTTATCATAACCTCAAAAGGGTGTCTATACCTTTCCTTTGATACCTATAGTGGCCTAGACTTAGCATACATGGATATTTCATCATTTTAGATGAATATTTGGTACATTACAAAAATTCATGCCTGAGGACCGTAATAGCTTAGTGTCTTTGGAAACATGGAAACAAAATCTTCTATTCTGGTGAAAGATCTTCAAAATCTCTCATAAAGATCTCCTCCTTTAGTACTTCTTCATAAAACCTTTATTCATAACCAGAGGAAAGGAAACATAAAAAAGAGGTGAGCTCAGATGCTCAGTAAGGGTAAATAAAGAAAATGTGTATGCATAACATGAACAAAAGGGTATGGAATTTGAGAATAACATTTGGAGATCATACCCTGCATATTAGAGATCATAATAAATATTGAAAGTTCATAAGACATGGATAATAAGATAATTATGATCATAATTCATGAAAGCATAACATAGGAATAAAAAATCGAATTTTGGAAAACACATATAAAAAATCTATTTAAAGGTGGTCTACCAAGGCCTTTATATCATGTTAGGCTTTGATTAATCACCTGTGTACCTGCTTCAGGATTTAGATGACCTCTTGTGCATCCTCTTGTTTCAGGCTTGTGATGTCCTCCCGTGTACCCTCTTGTTTCAGGCTTGGGATTTCCTCCCATATACCCTCTTGTTTTTGGGCTTGGGATGTCCTCCCATTTACCCTATTGTTTCAGACTTAGGATGTTCTCCTGTATACCCTCTTGTTTCAGGCTTGGGATGTCCTCCTATTTACCTTCTTGTTTCGGTCTTGAGATGTTCTCCCATGTACCCTCTTGTTTTGGTCTTGAGATTTCCTTTCATTTACCCTCTTGTTTTGGGCTTGGTATGTCCTCCCGTATACTTTATTTTTGGTTTTGGGATGAAACCTATGTACCCTTTGAGATCATTTAAAACTTATCATTACATAATGCATTAGAGGGAGATATAAGTCTCACTCATCTCCTAATGAAATCATACATATATGTGACATAAAATCATAAACAATCATATCTTAACCCATGAAATGAAATGGGCATCATAAACATATAAACATATAATAACCTATGGAAAAAGATACAGGTTTCATAATCATCTCATCAAAGTATAACTCATGAAAAGAAGAGGGTTTCAAAAGCATATAACCCATGAAAGACAAACAGATTTCATAAACATATAAACCATGGAAGAAAAATTAGTTTCATAAAGACCATGACATTAAGCATAACCCATTCATAGAAAAGATACGAATGGAAACTTTAGATAATTTCCTAGAAGGATATGAGTAGCATCAATGGATTTCATATTTAGATGTAAAATAATTTTGAAATATCTTTCAAAAAAAATTCTTGACGAAAATATTCTTTCTTCTTTGGAAAAAGGCTTTTTATTACATAAAACCATTTAAAAAACATTTTCTTATAAAATACTTTTAAAACATATAAACAATACTTGAAATAATTTTGAAAACCTTTTTTCATGAAAACTTATAAAATAAGATTCAAAACATTTTTAAAACCTTTTTCTTTGAAAACACTTTGAAAATTTATAAAGAAAGCTTGAAAAATTTTTGAAAATATTTTTACTTGAAAACATATGAAACAAGCTTGAAAATTTTCTAAAAATAATTTCTTTGATTTTTTTTGAAAACTTGTAAATAAGGCTTGAAAACATTTTGAAAACAATTTTCCCTGAAAACTTATAAAATAAGATTGAAAAAATTTTGAAAACCATTTTCCTTGAAAAAATCTTTTAAAATTTTTTCTTAATAATTAACCTTTAAATATGAAAATAATGCTTCAAAGGATTTATATTGGATAAATCCATACATATCATATGAGGTAAAAAGAATATTCATTTTGCACGATAAAAGGTTTGAAAAATATCTCATTTGGAAAGTGATAAGAAGATTTCTTTGAAGAGATTGGTAAAAAAAAGGGTAAAAATGTATTTTAAATATTATAGGATAATGATATAATATTCTTGTATACCCTTTTTAGAAAACATGGTTTTGAAGGAACATATATTTCTGATCGAAGATGGGCTAAAGTCGGGATTTCTTAAAAATTATTTCTTATGTTTATTATGTACCAAAGAGTAGAAAATGACACCAATACATTAATAAATCATGAATAACCAAATGAGAATAAAATTCATGAATTTTCATGAGAAACAGATCATAATATTTCATCAAAGAAGCATAATCATTAACAATCTTGAAAAGCGATGAGATTATTTCAATAAAATTTTACCACTTGGTTACTTGGGATCATATCTTCAATGTAAGAAAAAGAAATTACATGAAGCTAATAAAATATTTAAAATATGTTGATTCATGATATATAATGTAAAATGGAATTACATAAACCTCAAAACTATTTTAGGTGCATAACAAAACTTGAGTCTCGAAGAAGGAAAATTGAGAAAACTACTTTACCGATTTGGTATCTTTTGAGCGTAAAATCCATGAAAGAATAATCATAAAATGGATATGTGAGTACCCATAAATTTAAGTATAATATACATGTAATACCATAGTGGGTAGTACATACACCACACAAAAGGAAATAATGGTGAACATAGCATGTATCTCATAGAAATAAAAAGTGAGATGGAATCCCCTTACCTTGTGTCTTGAATCTCTTTGTACGCGTACAAGATTCATAAATAATAAATATAAGTTTATTATATATCTTTTAAAAAATAATATTATCATATATAATATCATATATGGTTTTATTATTACCATATATTTCCATCTTGTTAACGATCATATGTTAAGGTTTAACTTCGGGTAATATTCGCTTTGTTCTTCATATGCGTCTTAATTTGTTATATCTTTGGTCCTTATGTTTATATTATGATTTCAAAAATGTAAATCATGATATAAATATCATGTATATCCATTATATGTATATTATAATAATATATATCATAGATAAGTATGAAATGGAATACACCGTTCATGGAGATGGTAAGCCGTACGTATGTATGAACGTTGTTTCTGTTTTAATTATCATATTGAAAAAAAATTACATATAATTTTATATGTATATAATATCATTAAAGTATAATTATAATGTTATATATATCATATAAGTTCACTAAACTCATCCTTAATACATTTTATGTTGTGTGTGAACGAATCACATCATTTTGAGGGGGCGGTAGTCCACATTTCCTCAAATGAAATTATTGAATTTACACCAAATGAAGAGTAAAAAAATATTTGTTGTAAAATAAATAAATAAGATTAAATAAATATAAAATATAATATATGAAATATATAAATATAGTTTCCATCATAATGGACATCATGATAGGTGGTAAGGGAGAAATGAACAATCATCGTTTCGAGAGGTAGTAGTTTACCTTACATAGAAACAGTATGTTCATTACCCATTAGATAGAGGTGTGTGTAAGTGTAGGTAAAAATATTTACATAAAAACATCCTAGTATATTTAGGATACTGATATTGTTATATAATCATGAAAAAAAATATTTTAGGGGGTGGATAATGTAAATGAAACTAGAGATCTTGAGAGAAGATGTTGCCTCTTAATTGGGTAACTCCTTTTGATTTGTACAAAAAGTCTTCCTTTGAAGACTTTATGCACAAAGGGAATATTCATGGAGTAATGGTGATAAGTTGGGAGATTATTTGAGAAGAGGTTGGGTGAGATAAGGGCCTTGAGTTATGTGAGAAAGGGGGAGAGTTGGTGGCCTATTATAGAGAAAGAAAATGACTCACTTGGAATTTTTGAAAACAAGTTAGGTTTACACATGTTCTTACCTAAAAAAAGTCATACCAAACCAACAAAAATCACTAATGGAAGGTTTATGGCCAAAATGTGTCCAGAAAATGGATTTTGGATAAATTTATAAGTCATTTGGGCCATTGATATTAATGTTTAGTCCCTAATTAAGTTTAATTTGACCTTAATTGCTGTGATTAATTTTAATCATTTTTACTAATATTTTTTGTCAAAAATAAAGTTGATCTTATTGAAAACTAAATATTATAATAATTACAATGGTGTATGTCAGTTTTTCAAAACTCTATTCATAGAAGTGGAAAAATTATGATTAATGCTAATCCCACGAATGTGGCAAGAAAGCGGATTTTTAAAGTAAAATGTTCAAAAGTTTATTAAGCTTTTATATTAAATTTCAAAAGTGAAATTGATTCTAATTACCTATATTTTATTAATATATGTATAATTGATCTAATGTGACCTTAAAAAAAATTTAAAATATAATTTAACATGAATGATTATTTAATCAAAAAGTCAATTGTTAACTAAAAAGTAGTATTTTTCACTATTCATCAAAAAATGAAGTTTCTCAGAAAAATCCAAAAAATCACCATAAGATAATTTTAGAATTATAAATTCAAAAATTAAGTTCATTTTATCAAATTAAATTTATATATTTATCTAAAAATAATTTTGTTGTTTTTCATAGAAGGACATGAAGTGTAGTTCATTTGAGAAAATATTATTTTTAAACATATAAGGAATTTACTAAAAGAATTATATATTTTGTTATTAATATTTTTTATTTATAAAAAACCATTATAAAAAATATTTTAAAAGTTTTTATTACTATTCATATTACTAAGTTTAACGACTAGGTTATAATTATCTTGATTTAATAATTTTAACAATAAAATGATGTTTCGTAAAAAACATTGATGTTGCGTGTAACTTACACCAAGTCAATGTTGTGGGTAGTGCAAGTCAAGTTGGTATTGTGTGTAACATAATCCAAGTCGGTATTTCATGAAACTCAAGCCAAGTCGGTATTTTGTGTAGTGTAAGCCAAGTCGGTATAACGTGTAGCGTAATCCAAGTTAGTATTGTGGGTATCGCAAGACAAGTTGGAATCATGTGAAAGGAATGCTTGAATTAGTGTTTTTAACACACACACACACACACATATATATAAGAACTATTTATAGTGTCACATAAAATGAAAAATATCAAAAATATAAATTAAATAAAAAAAATATTTCAAAAAAACACAGGGTGTTACAAAATCGGTCTTGTTAGATCAAAAAATAATAATGCAAGAAAGGACGATGACACAAGTGTGTGTCTTGATTTATGAGATATCTAAAGACAAAGAGATTACATTACACAGTGCGTATTCCTAGGTTGGTTTTCATTCCTATGACTATTCCTTATCTCTTCATGGGTCTTGATGGGTGGCTAGACTTCGCTCTTGGTCTATGAATACTGTAACGCCCCGACCCCAGTTACCCAAAGTCGGTACATTATTACATAACATTGGATTGATCACAAAAGATCAAGTCTTGAAATACTGATTAGTTTAGTAGTCTTAGAAACACTAGATACATTCATAAAGTTTACATTACATCATAAAGTGAAACTACAACAACATCTTATCTCTAAACTCATATCCCCTTATACTATCCTTGCAGCTCATTCATAAAATACTTCTTTGCATCCTGGGAAAAAATAAAACATAGAAAGGGGTGAGCTCAAATTCCCAGTAAGGATAAAAATATAGCGGAAAATTTTATAAATAAGAATAACTATTTAAGGCAATGTATAACTAAAACAAAAGCCTTTTAAACTTGAACTTCAGCGTAATATGGAAAGAATAAAATGAAATAATGCCATTTACTTATTCACATGGATATTCTATTATTCGAATAATCACATGCAATATCAATAACCACTTTCATAATGATGGAATGCATAATGCCAGACTATCATAACCACATAGTCAAGGCCTTGTGCCAAGACTACAAATAAGATTTTGTCAAGGCCTAGTATAGATACACTAGTTTGTCTCATGAGACCTACCGATGCATCGAGGAGCTATAGAGGGCTCCACCCGTCACATATTAATTCCAATGCATTCCTCATATGAACAGGTTTAAACATAACATAAACATTCGTATTAAAACTAGCATACGAAATGTCAATAATTTCTCCATAAACCATGAATGGTATAAAAATAACACATCCATAGTAAAACATATCACAAAACCTTCAATACAATATAGAAGTTTTGTATCATAATAAATAATCTTCAAATAAGCTTAAAATCCATCAAATGATGTTGACATAGATGAAATCAAAACTATTTGAGAGAAATATCTCTTTTTTTTGAAATCATTTAAAAGTCACATAATTATAAAATAAAAATTTTACTTTGAAAATATTTTTATAATATTTTAAGGGAAGATTCGAAGATTTTATAATGGCGGAAAATAGCCGCACCCACCGTATAAGTTAAAAAAAAGACATTCTTACCTTAATTCTGTCGAAATGGTTAAAAAGGACCTCGTTTGGAAAACGACAGAAATATTACTTTATAAACTTCTTATAAAAAGTCAAAAAAGGGTATAAATGAATTTAACCCATATTCTATAAAATAGTAATAATTTTTTGAAATACATTTTTAAGAAACATGGATGTGGATGATAAAGAGGTCCCAGTAGATATTTACGTATAAACAACCTCGGATAATGAAGAGATTGTGAAATAAACCCTTACCTTGTACTTTTACTTGGTTGGGGGTAGGTTAATCTCATGTATAATGGTGAAATAATTGTTATTAAATTATACAATAATCATATACATTAATATGATATCATATACGATCTTTTAAAATTGCTTTGTTAATAATATCTTATTATTATCGTCGTTTCGGGTGTTAACTTACTCATTTTATTTTATATGTTTTGTTACATAAGCCATGTTTTTTATGGATAGGTTGTGTATTATTAATATCCATAATGATATAAAGTCCTTAAAAATTATTTTTAATCATCAAATGAGAATTATACATGAATGGATACGATGAAGAATGAATCTCATCGCGTTCATGAAGATGGTAGTCCGTACGTACGCACGAGCGAAAATATCATTCGTTTAATATTAAAATAATATACAATTGGATGGTATATCATATATAAAGAATAATTATAATTTTATATTTATTATTTACATGAATTACACATCATTAGTATACCCATCCAAATAATAATGTATTGAATAACAATTACACCACGACGTGGAGACGATAGGCCGTACGTACGCACATATGGTGACATGTCATTCAAAAGATGAATAAAATAAAGAATATGGTTGTATCATATTTATAATAACATCATAGTATATAGAATATACTGGAGTTATTATTTTATAATGGAAATAAAAAATAAAGAAGAAGTGGAAGAAGAAAGGAACTTGAAAGAGGGTGGTGAAATCATTACCTCTTATTCGGGTTCTTCCTTTTGATTTGATCAAAAGGGATCCTTAGTTTGGATTTATGATCAAAATAAGGCCTCTAAGTTGAATTTAGTGAAGTTTAGAGAGTATTTGGGCAGGGTTTGGTTGATCCTAGAGGCTTTGAATGTGTGAATTAGTGAGAAGGGGGAGTGCCTTTTTATAAGAAGGGTGAGGGGCACCTTTGGAAAAGCTAGAAATATTATTTTATAAAAAACTAATATTCAGTTTATAATGAATCAAAAGTGGATTATTTAAAGTATAATGTGGGGATGGGTCTAAATCCTTTCAACGAATATATTTTAGACAGGTTTGGGTCATTATATTAACCTTATCTTTTAATTTTAACTCTTATTTAATTAGATTGTCATTTACCATGTAACTTTGTATTTTTATATTATGTAGTTAATAAACTTACTATATACATCCAAGAGAACCCAAATTGGTCCATTAATTACACACATATCATGATATAAGTCCTTTTTCCGAACCTTAGATTTTTAGGAATATAATATCAATTAATAATATAATATTTGTTTTAAAAACTCTTTTATGTCAATTTTGACACTATTTAACAATTGATTTTTGTTAAAGTCTTAACACATTATTAATTCGAAACAAATTCATTTAAAAAATCCTAAAATGTAATATTAATCAATAAAATTAGTTTATGGCATCAAGACTTTCAAATTATATTTACTTTAATATTTATAAAACCAATTATTTGATTCTTTCATTAATAAGGAAAATACTACATCATTATTGTGTCATAAATAAATTTAATTATTAAATGTCTAAAAATTATAAATAAAATACTATTATATAGGAAAACTTTTTATATTTATAATTAATATTTATAGTCTAAAATATAATATATATAACCCTATGTACAAAATGTTTTTCTAAAAGATATATGCTTACGTCCTTTTTGTATTTACTTTAACTTAATTAATATAAAGTGTCATTATCACTTACAAGTGGATCCATGGGGTCCCAAAATCGACCCAAAGATGACCATGGTCGGAAATTTATCAACCAATAAGGTTATCACATGTTTTAGGATAATTTATTATTATTATAATATTATTTTTTTACCCTTATTTACCGGATTTACCCTTTAACCATGGTAAATAAAATATTTACCGAAGTAATTATTCAAAATGTCTAAAAATAAAAGTTACCTATTTACACAATTCCAAATATGGAATCCATTTTTCCAAATTCAAAACACATAAGTGTCATAAATTAAAAATTAATTCTCGTTGTTAAAATAAAAAGCGTGTTTTTAAGAGATAATAACTATCAAAAGATTGAGACTTGTTTATGTCTGGTTTAATTGTGAAATTATGTCAAATGACCAAAATTGTATTAAATGGTAAAAATATATTCTAAATATACTTTAAAACCAATCAAATTTATAATTTATCAGTGCTAATTATTTCTATTAAAAAAGTTATTTTTAATTAAAATTTAGTAATTTTCACTATTCATCAAAATATAAAAGTTATCCAAAAAGTACAAAAATTTTACCCTAGGCTAATTTCGATATTCAGAATCAAAAAATGAAGTCCATTTTGAGATATAAGATTTATAAAATTTTAAAAAGTGGGTATTACTATTCATAACGGCTACTTTGATTGGTCACAGTGTGTTAGAATCTCGAAGTTGCGTACAACACACGCTACTGTATTATTCAAAGAGAATCGTACCGTGGAAGCTTGGGGTGTTACATTCTCCCCTCCTTCAAATAATTTCGTCCTTGAAATTTCTAGAATACTACCACATGAAAAGACTCGGGTGTTTCTTCATCATAAGTTACTCGGGTTCCCACATTGCCTCTTCCATCTTATGGTTCCTCTATAGAAATTTTACCAGACGAGTCGTCCGGTTTCTTAGCACTTGCTCTCTTGTATCAAGAATCTTAAAGGGATCTTCACAATAAGATATATCGGGTTCCAGTTCTAATTCCTCATAAGTGAGTACATGCATTGGGCCAGGCATGTATTTTCTCAACAGTGATACGTGGAACACATCGTGAACTTTGGAGATACTTGGCGGCATTTCCAAACGGTAAGCTACAACCCCATTTAGTTCTAGAATTTCAAAAGGTCATATGTACCTGGGACTCAATTCACCTTTCTTGCCAAAATGTATAACTCCCTTCCATGGAGATACCTTGAATAAAACATGATCTCTTACCTGAAATTCCAAATACTTCCTTCAGTTGTCAGCATAGCTCTTCTGCCTACTTTGAGCTGCTTCGATGTGGTTTTGGATTAACTTCACCTTCTCCGTCGTTTCCTCCACCACTTCTAGGCCTACAAGTTTTCTTTCACCAACGTCATCCCAATAGGTTGGTGTGCGACATCTCTTTCCGTATAACACTTCATATGGTGCCATCTGAATACTTGAATGGAAGCTATTATTATAGGAAAATTCCACCAGAGGTAAATATTGATCCCACATATGCTGAAAGTCAAGTGAGCAAGATCTCAACATGTCTTCTAAGGTTTGAATAGTCCGTTCTTATTGTCCATCTGTTTGAGGGTGGTAGGCAGTGCTCAAACAGAGTTCAGTATCCAGGGATTTCTGAAGACTTTTCTATAATCTTGATGTAAAACAAAGATCACGATCCGAAACAATTGATATGGGTACTCCATGAAGTCTCAAAAATTAATCAATATATATTCTTTCTAAACGTTCAAGTGGTAAATCTTCCCTTATAGCAAGAAAATGTGCTGACTTGGTAAGACGATCAACAATGACCCATATTGCATCATTCTTTTTAGGAGTCTTTGGTAGTCCCATGAAAAAGTCCATCGTAATATTATCCAATTTCCACTCCGGTATGGGAAGAGGTTGCATGAATCCTCCAGGATGTTGCCTTCCAGCTTTCACTTGTTGAAAAACCATACATCTTGACACAAAATCAGCAATCTCCCTCTTCATGTTGTCCCACCAAAAATGTTCATTCAAATCTCTATACATTTTCGTGCTCCCAGGGTGTATAGAGAAATTGGAGCTATGAGAATCGTCCAACAATTCCCTTTTTAGATTAGGTATATTGGGAACACAAAGTCTTTTCCCAAATTTCAAAATTCCATCTTCATACACAAAGTCACTCAATCTCCCATCATTCATAGCTTTTATCTTCTTCTGAAACTCTTCATCATCGGTCTGAGAACTCTTTATCCTTTCTAGTAAAGATGGGTTGGCAACCATTTGAAAAAGCATTAATGTTTCACTTTCCATGGTGATTCTCATATCCATCTTCACTAGATCCATGAAAATAGGATCCCTTTCAATTCTCATCATGTTCAAAACTCCATGATCCTTTCTTCTCAAAGCATATTCCACCTTATTTTCCTTCCTCAGGTGGTAGTGTATCATGAAATCATAATCCTTGAGCAATTCAAGCCACATCCTTTTCCTCATGTTGAGTTCTTTCTGTGATAAAATATACTTCAAACTCTTGTGATCGGTATATATCTCACATTTTTCACCATAGAGATAATGTCTCCATATCTTCAAAGCAAATATTACAACAGCTAACTCAAGATCATGAGTAGGATAGTTTTTCTCATGAATTTTCAACTGTCGTGATGTATAAGCAATAACCCTATCATTCTGCATAAGCACACAACCAAGTCCTTTCTTCGATGAATCGCTATAAATAACGAACCCATCATTCCCCGATGATAGAGTTAATATAGGAGCATTGACTAATCTTATCTTCAGTTCTTCAAAACATTCTTCACACTCTTTTTCCAAACAAATTTAACCCCTTTAGGTGTGAGCTTTGTTAATGGGTTAGCCAACCGGGAAAAATTCTGGACGAAATGTCGATAATAACCTACTAAACCAATAAAACTGCGTACCTCAGTTATACTCATTGGTGCAGGCCATTCTTGGATTGCCTTGGTCTTAGAAGGATCAACAGATATTACAACTTTAGAGATAATATAGCCAAGAAAAGTAATCTCCTGAATCCAGAATTCACACTTGCTAAACTTCCCATATAATTCATGTCTTCTCAGAGTCTTCAGGATAATGCGCAAGTGATTTTCATGATCTTCGTAGCTTTTGGAGTATACCAAGATATCATCAATAAATACCACCACAAATTCATCTAGATATTCCTTGAAAACTCTATTCATTAGATCCATGAATACAGAGGGTGCGTTAGTCAGCCCAAAAGGCATTACTGTAAACTCGTAATGCCTATACCTGGTTCAAAACGCTGTCTTCAGAATGTCTTTCTTCTTCACACACAACTGATGGTATCTAGATCGAAGGTCAATCTTAGAAAAGTATTAAGCTCCATGCAGTTGGTCAAATAAATCATCAATGCGAGGTAGGGGATACTTGTTCTTTATTGTTATAGCATTGATCTCCCTATAGTCAATACATAACCTCATAGATCCATCTTTCTTTTTAACAAAAATAACAGGGGCTCCCCATAGAGAAACACTAGGGTGAATAAATCCTTTATTACTCAATTCCTCTAGTTGTTTCTTTATTTAAAATAATTCCACAGTGGCCATTCTATAAGGGGTCTTCGATATAGGCCTTGATCCAGTTTTTAAATCAATGGAAAACTCAAATTCTCATTCTGGAGGATGTCCAGGTAAATCTTCTGGAAACACATCTACATATTCTTTCACAATAGGTACATCCTCTATTTGAACATTCCTTTCCTCACCCATAGTCATTTCATTCTCTTCGTCCCCAATAATTAAATTTAGTTGAACTACTAGGGGTGGATCTAGGTAAGAATTAGGTGGTGATGATTCCTCTCTAAAGATAAGGTGTTCTTTATCATCATCATAAAAAATAGTAACCTCCTTCTTCTTACAATAAATTTTTGCATCATGGTCCAAAATCCAATCCATACTGAGGATTATATCAAATTCAATCATAGGTATGACGATGAGATCATCAGATAAAGAACATTTATATGCTCTAATGGAGACTGATTCACAAAACTTTGTTGCAATGATACTTCCCTTAGGAGTTTTAACTGACAACTCACTTGTTAAATCAAATTGGAAGTATTTAATTTTCTTAGAAAATTGGGAAGATATGAAGAAATGCGATGATCCAGAATCAAATAATTCATTTTCTAAACTTGAGTAAACTATTAAATTATCTTCCACCACATCTTTCGGAGCTTCAACCTCAGCAGTAGTGATAGCATAAGCTTGGACTTGATCCCTTAGCCTTTTCTGAGGTAAGTTCCCATGACGCTTAGGAAATTCATTTGCCTAATGTCCCATCTCTCTGTAGTTGTATCATTGAACATCGGTAGCTTCTTTCTTCCCCCTTGCAATCATGAGCTTGGTGGCCTTTTCACCACACTTGTAACAGACTCCCATTCCCTTCAAGCAAGTACCAGGGAATTTCTTCCCACATTTACTACAGGATGGATATTTAAATTTTCCCTTCTTCCCCTTATTTCCATTCCCAGAGTGATCAGAGGATCCCTTCTTCTCTTGCTTTGCTTTAAAGTCATAAGACTTAGAGAATTCTTTTTTCTATCTTGATAGCACATGAGACAATATCTTCATACGACGAGAAGGATTGTGACACTAATTCTCGAAGAATAAATGGTTTTAACCCATCAAAGAAACAATAAATCTTACTTCTTGGGTTACTTATATAATCTCCAGCATACCTTGCTAACCTTGTAAAGTTATCCTCATACTTTGCCACATTCTCATCCTCCTTTTGTCTCAAACTCAGAAATTGCCTTTCCATATCTGCTCGATGGTCACGAGGAAAGTATTTTTCTAAGAAAATATCTTTGAACTCTCTTCATTACAGATTTGATACTTCATCATCTTCCTTTGTGTTTTGTATCAATGACCACCATTGATCAGCATCTCCAGTGAGGCGATAAACTACCATGATAACTTTCTCCCATTCACTACTCCCCAAAGCCTGAAATATTGTTTCTAGGGAACTTATCCATTGCTTAGCTACCAATGGATTTGTAATCCCATTGAATGTTGGTGGTTGTTGCCTCATGAAGCGATCTAACATTGATCCTACACGCTATGGATCAAGGTTCTCCATACGGGTAAGGTTATTATTCATAACCTAAGTGAGTTGTCCCAGTATGGTGATTAGCTGATCAGCACCAATTGCATCACCAGCTCCACTATAATTATCTTGAGCAGGAAGGAAATCCCTGCATGGAGTGCATGCATTGATACGGTTTCCATTACTTCCACTAGGCACTATTTCTAAACAATGGAATAAACTAGATCAGTTTATGAATCAAAATACATAATTCCATACTTGTAAAACACTTAACATAAATTGAACTATTTATGGATATAATACACAATCATAAAAATGTTTTCTTTGAAGAAATATATACTCATAAACCCTTCATAATGGTTTGTAAAGAAAATGAGAATTATCCTAAGCATATCCCTCGGGAGTGTCGTAACCAAGAGTGCAGTAAGACCCGTTTTCATGCATCAGTTCTCGTTTGAGTCTAGCTCAAAGCGGTGTTTTCCGGTTTTACCCCTAGGTACATCTGTGCCAGAGCTGCCTCTACCTACTCGTATCCAGACAGGGATTTATTTCTCGAAAACTTCACAAAATCTCTACAATACTAAAATTCTAGGAAGTTATTCTATACTAATCCTCAAAGTATAACTTAGGGCTATGTGCTCTAATCAAAGTTTATCTAAATCTAGCTTCCAAGGTTTGTACTAAACTTCCTCTGATGCCAACTTAACGCCCCGACCCCAGTTACCCATAGTTGGTGCATTATTACATAACATTTGCATGATCACAAAAGATCAAGTCTCGAAAGACTGATTAGTTTAGTAGTCTTGGAAACACTAGATACATTCATAAATTTTACATTACATCATAAAGCGAAAACACAACAACATCTTGTCTCCACACTCATATCCCCTTATACCATCCCTATAGGTCATTCATAAAATACTTCTTCACATCCTGGGAAAGAATAGAACATAGATAGGGGTGAGCTCAAATTCCCAGTAAGGATAACAATATAGCGGAAACTTTCATAAATAAGCATAACCATTTAAGGCAATGTATAACTAAAACAAAAGCCTTTTAAACTCTAACTTCAACATAATATGGAAAAAATAAAATGAAATAATTCCATTTACTTATTCACATGGATATTCTACTAGTTGAATAATCACATGTAATATCAATAACCACTTTCATAATGATGGAAAGCATAATGCTAGACTATCATAACCACATAGTCAAGGCCTTGTGCCAAGACTACAAATAAGATTTTGTCAAGGCCTTGTGCCAAGACACTATTTTGTCTCATGATACCTACTGATGCATCGAGGAGCTATAGTGGGCTCCACTCGTCACATATTAATTCCAATGCATTCCTCATATGAACATGTTTAAACATAACATAAACATTCGTATTAAAACTAGCATATGAAATGTCAATACTTTCTCCATAAACCCTGAATGGTATAAAAATAAAAAATCCATAGTCAACATATCACAAAACCTTCAATACAATATGGAAGTTTTGTATCATAATAAATAAACTTCAAATAAGCTTAAAATCCATCAAATGATGTTGACATAGATGAAATCAAAACTATTTGGGATAAATATTTCTTTTTTTGAAATCATTTAAAAGTCACATAATTATAAAATAAAAATTTTAATTTAAAAATATTCTTATAAGATTGTAAGGGAAGCTTCTAAGATTTTATAATGGCAGAAAATAGCCGCACCCACCATATAAGTTAAAAAAAGACATTCTAACCTTAATTCTGTCGAAATGGTTAAAAAGGACCTTGTTTGGAAAACGACAAAAAGATTCCTTTATAAACTTCTTATAAAAAGTCAAAAAAGTGTATAAATGACTTTAACCCATATTCTTTAAAATAGTATGAATTTTTTGAAATACATTTTTAAGAAACATGGATGTGGATGATAAAGAGGTCCCAGTAGATATTTACGTATAAACAACCTCAGATAATGAAGAGATTGTGAAATAAACCCTTACCTTGTACTTTTCCTTGGTTGGGGGTAGTTTAAACTCATTTATAATGGTGAAATAATTGTTATTAAATTATACATGAATCATATACATTAATATGATATCATATATGATTTTTTAATATTTCTTTGTTAATAATATCTTAGTATTATCGTCGTTTCGGGTGTTAACTTACTCGTTTTCTTTTATATGTTTTGTTACATAAGCAGTGTTTGTTATGGATAGGTTGTATATTATTCATATCCAGAATGATATCAAGTCCTTAAAAATTATTTTTAATCATAAAATGAGAATTATACTTGAATGGATATGATGGAGAATGAATCTCATCGCGTTCGTGGAGACGGTAGTCCGTACGTACGCACGAGCGACAATATCATTCTTTTGATATTAAAATAATATATAATTGGATGGTATATCATATATACAGAATAATAATAATGTTATATTTACTATTTACATGAATTTCACATCATTAGTATACCCATCCAAATAATAATGTATTGAATAACAATTACACCACGACGTGGAGACGGTAGTCCGTACGTACACACGTATGGTGAAATGTCATTCAAAAGTTGGATAGAATAAAGAATATTGTTGTAACATATTTATAATAACATCACAGTATATATAAGATACTGAAGTTATTATTTTAGAATGGAAATAACAAATAAAGAATAAGTGGAAGAAGAAAGGAACTTGAAAGAGGGTGGTGAAATCATTACCTCTTCTTCGGGTTCTTCCTTTTGATTTGATAAAAATGGCTCCTTAGGTTGGATTTATGATCAAAATAAGGCCTATAAGTTTAATTTAGGGAATTTGAGAGAGTATTTGGGTAGGGGTTGTCCAATCCAAAAGGATTTGAATGTGTGAATTAGGGAGAAGGGGGAGTACCCTTTTATAAGAGGGGTGAGGGGCACCTTTGGAAAAGCTAGAAATATTATTTTATGAAAAATTAATATTCGGTTTCTAATGGATAAAAAGTGGATTATTTAAATTATAATGTGGGGATGGGTCGAAATTCTTTCAACCAATATATTTTAGACAGGTTTGGGTCATTATATTAACCTTATCTTTTAGTTTTAACTCTTATTTAATTAGATTGACATTTATCATGTAACTTTGTATTTTTATATTATATAGTTAATAAACTAACTATATATATTCAAGAGACCCCCAAGTGGTCCATTAATGATACACCTATCATGATATAAGTCATTTTGCCAAACCTTATATTTTTAGGAATATAATATCAATTAATAATATAATATTTGTTTTAAAAACTCTTTTATGTCAATTTTGACACTATTTAATAATTTATTTTTGTTAAAGTATTAACAACATTATTAATTAAAAAAATTCATTTATGCAATCCTAACATGTCATATTAATCAATAAAATCTGTTTATGGAATCAAAACTTTCAAATTATATTTATTTTAATATTTATAATACCAATTGTTTGATTCTTTCATTAATAAGGAAAATACTGCATAATTATTGTGTCATAAATAAATTTAATTATTAAATGTCTAAAAATTATAAATAAAATATTATTATGTAGTAAAATTTTTTAGCTTTCAAATGAATATTTATAGTCGAAAATATAATATATATATAACCCTATGTACAAATTGTTTTCCTAAAAGATATATGCTTATGTCATTTTTGCATTTACTTTAACTTAATTAATATAAAGTGTCATTGTCACTTACAATTGAATCCATGGGGTCCCAAAATCAACTCAAAGATGCCTATGGTCAGAAATGTATGAACCAATAAGGTTAGGACACGTTTTAGGGTAATTTATTATTATTATCGAATTTACCCTTTAACCATGGTAAATAAAATATTTACCGAAGTAATTATTCAAAATGTCTAAAAATAAAAGTTAACTATTTAAAAAATTCCAAACATGGAATCCATTTTTCCAAATTCAAAACAAAGAAGTGTCAGAAATTAATTTAAAATTAATTCCCGTTGTTAAAACAAAAAGCATGTTTTTAAGAGATAATAACTATCGAAAGATTGACTCTTGTTTATGTCCGGTTTAATTGTGAAATTATGTACAATGACCAACATTGTATTAAATGGTAAAAATATATTCTAAATATACTTTAAAACCACTCAAATTCATAATTTATCACTGTTAATTATTTCGATTAAAAAAGTTGTTTTTAATTAAAATTTAGCAATTTTCACTGTTCATCAAAATATAAAAGTTATCCGAAAAGTACCAAAATTTTGCCCTAGGCTAATTTTGATATTTCGAATACAAAAATGAATTCCATTTTGAGAGATAAGATTTATAAAATTTCAAAAAGTGGGTATTACTATTCATAACGGCTACTTTGATTGGTCGCGGTGTGTTAGAATCTTGAAGTTACATACAACACACGCCACTGTATTATTCAAAGAGAATCATATCGTGGAATCTTGGGGTATTACAAATACTATACCCTTATATTGAGATATGGGCCTAGAGAGTCACACATAATAGTGTATTCAAGAATTTTCCATATTCAGGTGAATAGGCATATAGAACATTGTGGGTCCCACCACAGGGTTTGAGAGTTGTTCAGTTTAATCTGTCACCGATAAATAAATAAATTCATTGTTATTCAAGGAATGAATAATTTGGTTGAATTTATTTATTAAAATTATTTACATGTGTTTAAAAAAATACAGTGATTCATATTATTTGAATGAATATTATTTTAATATACCAAGTTCATTTAATATTAAGAGCAGTTACATGTTGAGTTAAATGACTCTGTTTTATCACATAATATATTTAATATATTACAAGTATGTGACAAAATATAAATAATATTTATGATGCTGTTTAATGTTGTAATAGTGGGTGCCCTAAACCCAACCATATTAGTACTTTTTGATTACCATATCATGGATACGGTGTGTTATGCATGATGTACACTTACCATTACAATTTTGACATTTATGCGTCCACTGTTTAAAGGTAATTTCCATATATTATTTGTCATATCAAAAGGTTATAGAAGATCCCAAACTATAATGAGAACATTGAGATACAATGAAATTAATATTAAATATATGTATTATGGTCTAGATACATCATACTAGCTGGGCACAGTTGATGTATGACTATCTGGTGTTGAGAACTCATAAGCATTGAGACTTCTTATCATGAAGTTCACACTTAATGATCTATGGTAGGTGAGATCACAAGGACAGACCCACCAATAAGAACACCACATGTTTTGAGTGTCCTAGGATATTCCTATCTACGGACATGTGTACTAGTCTCCTGACTTGAGATCATTATCGATGTGTTTCATTTGATTTAATACTTTTATGCAAGGTAAAAACAATAATAATGAAATCATCTCAATGTAGCTTGTGTTGAGTTTTTTGGGAGAAGTTATTTTTGGAAAAGATATGCCAAAATTCATGACGGCTCCTCACATAATGAAAATTAAAATATTACAGGACATGTATACTTTACACGTTGTGTATGTTTCGATGAACAAAACAATAATGAAGTTGGGGGATAAGGTTTGACACAAACCCTTATAAAAATGCCTCATCAGTTGCATGACATATGGGATTCATGGCCAAGGGGCAGCCAACAAACGGCAGACACATGCACAGAGTGACGATCTGGATCCCTACTTCGTCGTCGTTATTTACCACCATTCTTCCTCGAGTATCCATGCTGCTCGTTCTTATTATGCCTAGAATGAGTGAGTAGTTTTCTTTGTGTCAGGTGATGTGATTATAGGGGGATGTGTTTCTTATGGATTATTTCTATTTCTTATTCTTGTTTTGGATTGTTGTAACACTGTTTATCAATTCCAATTCATATTCCTTTTATATTGCATGACCATTGCTGCGTTATGAGGATTATCATTTCATTTCATCAATTAATTGACCCATTTTTTGTATGATCATTATGAAATCTAGGTTAATTGTGTTTAAATAGGGTTTTGAGTTTCCTAGTTTTGTAACTACATTTAGTAAATGACCATTCTGATGGTGCAATCACGAGATTAGCGTAGGGCACTCAGACCAAGGATCTATATGGACCCAATTCTGACACAAAACCTGAATAAATACATTATCAATTGAATCCCTAGCACACAAACCCAAAATCACTGATCCTGCCATGTTTCTCTCTTGATATCAAACCAAATCCTTACTGCACTTTTTCCATTTCTCCAATCAACCAATCAACTGCAATTTCAATTCCTTTAATTAATTTAGAACTTACAGACCATCCCTGTGGGTTTGACACTCAAACATGCCAAGTATTATATTTTTAATAGCTTGTCTGAGATTTATAAATTATTAAATTTATGTAGCCTTATAAGAAATTATCGATTCCCTGAGGGATTTCAATAAGATATCTAAAGACTAAGAGATTATATTACACAATGCATGTCCATAGGTTGGTTGTCATTAATATTAATACTCATCTTATTAGGGATCTTGATAGGTTTCTAGACTCAACTCTTGGTCTGTGAATACTATTCACTTCTACCGAGATAAGGGCCTAGAGGGTCACACACAATAGGGTATTCAAGAATCAACTATATTCTAGTGAATATGTATATATGACATGGTGGACACTATCATGGGGTCCGAGAGTTGTCTAGTTTTATCAATCACCAATAAATTAATAAATTTTTTATTATTCAGGGAAAGAATAATTGGGTTGAATCTATTTATTAAAATCATTTACAAGTGTACGAGGAATAATATTATTCAAACAATTATTATTTTAATATTCTAGGTTTGTTTAATATTAGCAGGAATTATGAGTCGAGTTAATGGATCACGTTTATCATGTAATATATTTAATATATATTATATGTATGTGATAAAATATAAATAATATTTATGTTGTAGTTTATTTCATCATAATTATTTATATATTTCTTATTTGGTGAGAGTTTTAATTCTGGGGGTCGGGGAACCATTTCCGGTTATCAACACCTCCCACTATATAAGAAGGGGGAGAGACTTATTCTATGTATTGTTCATGAATTTGGAAAGAGAGACTCTCTATCTTCCCGATTTCTAGAGAGAGTGAATCTCTCTCCGAGTGATCGATCCAAGGTGTCTTCGACGGATCTAATGGATGAGATTGAGGTGATCGACGCGATGCTGAAGGATTCGTCAGAGCTCCACTCTAGCACCCAAAATTCAATGAGCAACATGCACAAAGATTTTTAGAGCATGTGTGGATGATCTATAGGGGTTTCAACTTCGGATCCTTTAAGCAACGATCACCGACGATGATCTGAAGTCATCCGTGCTTTGATTCACAATAAGGTATTTGTTCACTTTAATTTCTATGCTCTGTTTAATTCATACATGATCCTCAAACCGCATCGGGGCTCAGATCATTAGAGGCAACAAGTTTTGTCATCCCGACGATGAAAAATTTTAAATCTCCAGCCCATCGGCTTCCACTGTGCGCCATCGTACCTTCAATTGGTATCAGAGCAATCGCTTGAATTTTCTAAGACAATAAACAATTAATTTGCATTAAATTAAGTAGAGGGTTTAAATTTAGTCCCAATGGAATTGACTACACTTTGATCTAAGCATGGATGACCAAGATACGACCATATGAAAATATTTTCATTGATTGAAAGTGGTTTTTTATTCTGGTATATGGACAAACATATATATATTTGTATGTTATTTTTACTCAAAGCTTATGGATTAAGTGTTTTCTGGTTTCAGAGTGCTAGCCATAACAGTAACATCTGACATGACTAATTTCCACACATTTTTGGAAATTATAATATATAATAATCCTAATAATTAAAATTATTAGTTTGAGTTTTTTTAATAAAAGTCAAAATTGATTTTGGAAAACCAAGCGTTTGTAGTTTTACTACAAGAAAAACAAAAAAAGAGAAAAATCAGCAGGTCGTGTGTGTGGAATTCCACACATGTGAACAAGACAAAAATGGTCTAGGGCGGTGGGGCTTTTCCACCCAATGAAAACAAAGATTTATCATTAAAAAAAGGAGTTTTTTTTAAATAATTTTTTTTAAATAATTTTTTAAAAATAGACTAGGTTAAAAATATTTTTAAAAATATGCCACAAAGGCGGCATCGCCGATGCCGCCTTTCCCCTATAACCTTTTTAAAAAAATATTATTATTATTATTTGTTTTGTTTATATATATATATATAAACAAAACAAAACAAAATAAAAATAAAAATAAAATTTTCAGTAGAATTTATCTGCTATTTAAAATCCAGCAGTACTACCATTACATCAGTCTAGATTCTGACAGAAGCTCTCACCCATGGATCTCTTTTATAAGAAGGACTACCCTACAAATCATTCTACATTTATGATGTGGGATTCTAGTTCTCTCATTCCTACGCAGAACATTCTGCATTTTTTATGTGAGATTCTGTTTCAAGTACCTTCCTTTAAAATACTATAAAATATAAACTATAAGAACAATATAAATGAAACTTAAAACATGTATTAAACATATCAAAAATAGTTGAAAGAAAAAATAATTTCTTAAAAAATGTTGATGGAAAAAAATTTATAAGGTTTCAAGGACACCTACTTGAAACTTAAAAATGTTTCAAGTACGTGACTTTGAAAACCTATAAAATATAAATTATAATACCAACATAAATAAAACATAAAACATGGATTAAACATATAACAAATAGTTGAGAATAAAAAGAATTTCGTAAAAAATGTTGATAGAAAATAATTTATAAGTTCTCAAAGACACCTACTTGAAACTTAAAAATGTTTCAAGTACGTGACTTTGAAAGTCTATAAAAAATAAACTATAAGACCTACATAAATGAAATGTAAAGCATGAATTAAACATATAAAAAATAGCTGAAAATTAAAAAAATCATAAAAAATGTTGATGCAAAATAATTTACAAGCTTTCAAAGATACCTACTTGAAACTTAAAAATGTTTCAAGTATATTCCTTTGAAAGCCTATAAAATATAAATGATAAGACCAATATATACGAAACTCAAAACATTTATTAAACATATAATAAATTATTTAATTAGTTAATTAATAATTATTAATTAATAATTTATAATTACTAATTATAATGAATAATTATAAAGAATTGTTATATTGATAATTAACCAACTAATTTTTATATAATAATTTTTAATAATTACTATTTAATAATTATAATTTATAATTATATTACTAATTAACTAATTAATTATTATATTAATTTTTAATAAATACTAATTAATAATTATAATGAATAATTATAGTTTATAATTATATTACTAATTAACTAATTATAAAAAGAGCCTCAGCTCAATCTTTCTCAAAAACTTAACTAATTAACTATTATATACTTAATAATTATATTACAAATAAACTAATTAATTATTATATAATTAATGATTAATAATTACTAATTAACTAATTACTAATTATATAATTAATAATTATATTACTAATTAACTAATTAATTATTATATAATTAATAATTATATTACTAAGTAACTAATTAATTATTAAATAAATAATAATTATATTACTAATTAAATAATTAAAAAATATATAATTAATTATTAATAATTAGTAATTAACTAACTAATTATTATATAATTAATAATTATATAATTAATAATTAACTAATTAGTAATTAATAATTAACAATCAATAATTAATAATTATAATGAATAATTATAAAGAATAATTATATTAAAAATTAACTAATTAATTATTATATAATATTTTTTAATAATTAATAATTAATAATTATAATGAATAATTATAATTTATAATTATGTTACTAATTAACTGATTAACTATTATATAATTAATAATTATATTACCAATTAGCTAATTAATTATTATATAATAATTTTTAATAATTACTAATTATTAATTATAACAAATAAATATAATTTATTATTATATTAATAATTAACTAATTAACTATTATATACTTAATAATTATATTAATAATTAAATAATTAATTATTAAATAATTAATGATTAATAATTACTAATTAACTAATTACTAATTATATAATTAATAATTATATTACCAATTAACTAATTACTTATTATATAATTAATAAGCATATTACTAAGTAGCTAATTAATTATTAAATAAATAATAATTATATTACTAATTAACTAATTAATTATTATATAATCAATTATTAATAATTACTAATTAAATAACTAATTATTATACAATTAATAATTATATAATTAATAATTATATTACTAATTAACTAATTAGTAATTAATAACTAATAATCAATCATTAATAATTATAATGAATAATTATAATGAATAATTATATTACTAATTAACTAATTAATTATTATATAATAATTTTAAATAATTAGTAATTAAAAATTATAATGAATAATTATAATTTATAATTATATTACTAATTAACTAATTAACTAATTAACTATTATATAATTAATAATTATATTACCAATTAAATAATTAATTATTATATAATAGTTTTTAGTAATGACTAATTATTAATTATAATCAATAAATATAATTTATAATTATATTACTAATTAACTAATTAACCATTATATACTTAATAATTGTATTACTAATTAACCAATTAATTATTATATAATTAATTATTAATAATTACTAATTAACTAATTACTAATTATATAATTAATAATTATATTTCTAATTAACTAATTGATTATTATATAATTAATAATTATATTACTAAGTAACTAATTAATTATTAAATAAATAATAATTATATTACTAATTAACTACTTAATTATTAATTAATTAATTATTAATAATTACTAATTAACTAAATAATTATTATATAATTAATAATTATACAATTAATAATTATATTACCAATTAAATAATTAATAATTAATAATTAATAATCAACAATTAATAATTAATAATTATAATGAATAATTATAAAGACTAATTGTATTACTAATTAACTAATTGATTATTATATAATAATTTTTAATAATTACTAATTAATAAATATAATGAATAATTATATACTTAATAATTATATTACTAATTAACTAATTAACTATTATATAATTAATAATTATATTACCAATTATCTAATTAATTATTATATAATATTTTTTTATAATTACTAATTTTTAATTATAATGAATAAATACAATTTATAATTATATTACTAATTAACTAATTAAATATTATATACTTAATAATTATATTAGTAATTAAGTAATTAATTATTAACTAATTAATTATTATATAATTAATTATTAATAATTACTAATTAATAATTATATAATTTATTATATATTTAATCAATATTTTAAGTTTCATATATATTGGTCTTATAGTTTATATTTTATAAGCTTTCAAAGGCACATACTTGAAACATTTTTAAGTTTCAAGTAGGTGTCTTCGAAAGATTATAAATTATTTTGTATCAACATTTTGTATGTTTTTTTTATTTTCAATTATTTTTTATATGTTTAATCCATGTTTTAAGTTTCACTTATGTTGGTCTTATAGTTTATGTTTTATAGACTTTCAAAATCACATACTTGAAACATTTTTAAGTTTCTAGTAGGTGTCTTTGAAAACTTATAAATTATTTTCAATCAACAGTTTTTTTACAAAATTGTTTTTATTTTAACTATTTGTTATATGTTTAATCCATGTTTTATGTTTTATTTTTTTTGGTCGTATAATTTATATTTTATATGCTTTCAAAGTCACGTACTTGAAACATTTTTAAGTTTCATTTAGATGTCTTTGAAACCTTATAAATTGTCTTTCATCAAAATTTTTTAAGAGATTATTTTTGTTTTGAACTATTTCTTATATGTTTAATCCATGTTTTAAGTTTTATTTATATTGTTCTTATAGTTTATATTTTATAGTCTTTCAAAGCCACATACTTGAAACAGAATCCCACATCGGAAATGCAGAATGTTCTGCGCAGGAAAGGGAGAACCAAAATCTCTCATAGGAAATGTAGAATGATTTACAGGGTAAGACCTCTTATAAAATGGAGCTCTATGTGAGAGCTTCTGTCAGAATCTAGATAGTTGTAATGACAATACTGCTGGAGCAACCCTAGTCGGCCACCACCCCTCTTCCCTGGCCTGGTCTCTACGCCGAGCAACCCCAATCGGCCGCCAGTGTCATGCCTGCACCACCTCCCTTTGTTAAAGGCATCCTCCCCAGATCCTCCCCAGAAGCCAGGTTGTGCTGCTTCTTCCCAGCTCGTCAGCGTCAGGTGACCTCCTCGTGTTCCTCTTTTGGCTGCACCCACACCCGTAGCCGACTCCGTCCGTGAATCCAGCTCCAACTGCCACGCAACCCACCTACTCACCGCACACCTTGCCCTTCCGCCATCCCAGCTCTGGAAGCCACTGCTGACTCCACTCGGCCACACCGACCACACCACCGTCGATTAGTTCGTTTCGAACCCCTGCGCAAGAGACCCTATTGGGTGCCTACCAGCGCGCCTCCTCTCAGTTTGTCCATATCTGGTGGCCACCACCGAAGCCTGACGCGCCGTCGTCCGCATCTTCCCCACACCGGTCACGACCCCTTACCATTTATATCCAACCGACCACTACCCATGGGAGTCACAGCCTCCACCGCTACTTCCTATAACCCCTGGCCCATTTTTCTTTTCCCAGTTAGGTTGCATGCGCCTGAAATTTTGTTTTGCTGGCCCACAATGAGCTTATGCAGATTGTCCTTACCTAGAATGAGTCATGGTGGGTCTTCCTAGCTCAGAACACCCCACAAGGGGTCTACACTCGGTCGGCCCGATCCATACAAACCTTGTGTGAGGTTTTTCGCGGCCCAGGTTAATGAAAATTAATGAAAATTAATGAAAATTAATGAAAATTAATTTTGATTCAAAATAATTTTTTTAATATGTTAAATATTTAATTTAATTTTTGGTATTAAATTAATTAATTAATTTAATTTTTGGGATTAAAATTAAATTAATTCTAGGACCAAATGTAAATAAATTATTTGTATTTAATTAATTAATTTAATTTATTTAAATATCCCCTTTACATTAATTTATTGTAATTTAATTTTTATCACATTTTAAATTAATTGTGCTGACTAGTCTTGAGAAATTGACTAACCTGTGTATGTCTGCTTTATTTTATTTAATTATTTATCTACATGTGATAATTGTAAATAATTAATTAGTTATATTTACGGTCTATGCATCGATTTTTTTTTCCGGTCAATATGTATAAGTGTCTACACATCCAAATTTATCTGTTGTATATTGTGCCCCTAATTCCCCTCGCCAATGTGCGAGTGCATTTTCATTTTGAAGAAGACGATGTACGACGTGGACCCTGCTATGATGAGGATGATGCAAGTCACACACAACACCAAGATGAGACAAAATCCAGACGAGATGTGGACATACTGGACCGGGGATGAGCTGCAACATGATTCAAGCCACGACTCAGGTATAATTTCATTGGTTATGGTTTATCCATTAAATTTAAATAGATCAAACGATGTTAGATGCTCAAGACCAGTCTGATATTTATTTTCCTTTATGAATTTGATTATTATTTTATACATTTTCATGATAGTGGGAAACATATAAAATAATAAACAAGTAAAATGCATAAAGAAGCGATGAATGTTTTTTTATTAATTTTCTTATATGAATGTGACAACATAGAATGAATAGGTTAATAAAAATGGGTTACATTCGCTGAAAAAAATATAAAAACTCTCAAAGAAATATTAAGATGAAAAACATATTTTTTCATTTGAATTTGAACACAACCATGTGTCCAAGGGTGCTCAGTCAATCATAGTTGAGAGTGACTCATACTCTTGGGGTGTTCTTATGAGATCGATAAGTTAACTTAACTGAAATTGACAACAAAAGAGTGGTAATAACTAACTTGTTGTAACTTTAGAGGCAAGCATTTAGTAAAACATTTTATGATTTTAGAACCTGGGACTTCACTAAATATATCAAAGAGTGGTGAGTTAATATAGTTGGTCAATCAAACATATATCTTGAGCTCTTCAAGTGGTGGCGTAGTCATAGCTTGTAGACTATGAGGGGAAGTTCATAGATCATTTCTACTAGAATACTTTAGCAAAAGAGTATTTTGATTATATTATAGAAGGTTCCATGAATTCGATAAAATAGTGTGATACATTTAATAATGTAAATAATTGGTAATTTCTAAATCTATAATCAAGATAAAGTTACAATATAGTAATTTTTTGTTGAAAATGGTAATTAATGCTACAAAATACACTGTGATAATTATGGATAAAGTAAATGTTCAAACTAGCATGAATTTTAATGTGTAGTAAAGGTACTTAAACACAATACTACAATATCATAAATTTAAGGTTTTGGTGTCCCCAATACCTGTTAAGACACTTTAAGAAGCAAGGATTGAAAAAATGCTTACAATAGACTCATGTATTAGCCATATGATGGTTTTGTCATAATGTTATCATCAACATCTAATGTGAGTTGTGGATACAACATCGGGACATATATGGTTTCACATGAATCCTCATATCTAAGAAGTTTACAAGGAGAATTTGAATCAAGATATGAATTTTTGATAGTATTTGCTTCGTATATCACGAAATTAATTTATGGAAGTTTAAATACAACAAACTGAATTTAAGAAGCAAGTAATCACTTCCTCTTCAGGTATATTCATCAATTGTAAGTAATGTTTCTATTTTTTCTTCTTGGGTATTAAATACAATATGATTATAACATATATGTATAGAAATACAGTAACCAAGTATAAAATGCTACTATAAGTACGGTGTATTCTCCAAGGAGGTAAGAAAGAGTGGTTCCTAACTCTGCGTCGAGAAGCACCCAACTTTTGATTTCCCAGTTAATGATTTGGATATAACTTTAATTGAGTATTACCAAAACAATTATTTCACGTGTCCTTTGGATATAAGGTGACATTATTCCATCTTAGGAATGAATGCTGTTTGTGGTGTTTAATACTCAACCAATAGTTCAGTGATACTTGAATCATAGGCAATACATGTTGAATATAAAATGTAAGACTTATATACAAAGTTGTGGTAAGATGATACTTTGTCAAGAAAAACTAAGTGGATGTCAAGGATATACCCCGTATGGTATTTAGAATATCTGGAGTTAAACACCTTAGGTATTATCGACATATTTAGATTTGGACAAAGAAACCTTTAACAATAAATGTATGCCACAAATCTTTTAGAATTTGTTCGTCTTGAGAGTGTAAAGTATTCCAAGGGTACCCTAGTCATAAATATACTTTATAAGATTCTATTAAGTGTTAAGGAATGTGGAATTTAAGTGAGATATATTAATGATTAGAATATACTTCAAGATAACATGTCAAAAAATATCTTGACAAACATTTATCGATCAATACAATGTACCGTTGATTAATTCCTAAATTCACATTACCTTATAAAAATCAGGTTTATGAGGTTAATAAGGAGGATCGATGATGATTATTACATGTTAACATTGATCAAGAAAAATTTAGCATGGATCAATTCCTAAACCTACATTTCCTTACACACATCAGAGACATGATTCAAGTGAAAGGAGTAACAATGTTGCAACTTATAATCATAGTAGATACTTCCATCAATCTTCTCAAATGATAGAATTATCCCACAACCATATGCCAATTATTATGAAAAATGGATATCATATGAGTTATAGTATGATGAAAATCCATTATGTCATAAGAACGTCTGTTTATATGAAAAGATTTGTTAAGGATATAAACAAACTTGCATCAAACAAAACACAATGTGCATCTAAAGTAATTATCCTAAATATTTCGTAGGATATTACTAAAATCCCCATGATAGAAAAGTTATAGACAAGTGATTGAATAAATTTCTATAAAAGGGTGCACATCTCTTCTTGAGATAATGAGAGCAATATTGATTTCGGTTTAGTCAATGTCGGAGATGCACAAATATTTGGCATAAGAATGAGTTCCACAAGAGGTGTGAAAGAATAATGTTCCAGAGACACATACTATGTAGGGAGGATAAAAACCAGGGTGATGGGTTTATAATCATTGTGGCCAATGATACATTATTTAATGAGAATAATAATTCTTACAAGTGAGCAGTATATGGAAATCATTTACAATTGACAAGACCAATTAGAATTCAATAATGGATTATATGTATCGAAGTATAGGGGACTTATTATTTTGAATACTGTGGTGGGTATTCAAGTGAGATGATACATGGATGGTACAATCATGGTACCAATAAGGCTCAATTGGTAATACCAAGTCGTTATACCTAAATCCATTGGAATTTTACTTATCATGGCTAATTTGTATGATCATTTTATTAATCATTGTATCGTAAGACCATAAATTATGGAAGGTGTCTATGTGACACAACCAGAAAGGGATGGTGACATCATAGAATTCCAATACGGGTGCAAGTTACTGAAATCTAGTTCAGGATTGAAGTAAGAAAAAAGATCATAGAATATTCATTATGAATGAATATTTTCCATGTGTCTACCAGAGGTTAGTGGGAGCTCCATGGTTTTCAAAGTATAATATTTTTGATAAAATATGGTAAACACCTATTGGTCTTACAATTAAGAACAGAATAAATGCATCTCTCCAAAGAATGACTTAAATTCACAACCCAAGTCCCAAGGAATATGATCTACTGAGGCAGATCTAATTTTTGTTTAAACCTACTCAATCGTACATATAATGACATTATATTGAAAAATACAAGTTGGAACAATTTGAGGGATAATTGTTACCATTATCAAATGACATAAACCTTTCTTAGAAGACATGTATAAACATGGGAGGAGATTAAAGTGGTGATTTTAAATACATATGAATCTACGATGAATCAATCACATATGTTATTATATGTACAAGAAATGATATTTCCAACATATACTTTATAGTAGGAAAATATCAATTATATTTAGGATAACTACAAGGGAAGCAGTTAGCACTATCCAATAGTACTAGAGAAATTACAAAGGATATATACCTGGTATATGGGGAATAAAGGATACTAATTTTGAGAAGACAAAAACTAGCCCTCCTTCGATCAATGTAATCTAATTTTGTAGTTCGACTAAGGAAATGAGCGAGATAATCTCATATAAGCCAGTGGTAGCCATACGTATAAACACTGATTACATTACAGCTTCTGAAGCTACTAAGAAGTAGTTATTAAAAACAATGATTTATTCATGTTATTAGAATCCCACATAGTATGTAAATTTTTTATCAATATGATAATTCTATTACTAGTACAAACCAATATGTCATGTTTTGACAGTGGAAAAAAGGTATATAATCGAGGATACCATATCTTGAGAAGTTTGACTCAAGGAGATGATTTCGCATATAACAGAATAGTTATTCATTGGAAACATGTAATACCCAGCGACTAAATCCATGAATCAGTAGAAACATGATATTAATCATTTTAGAGATAACAAGGATAGTTATAAAGATGGCTCTAGTGAAAGTGAGAGCATTGTAATAGTGGGTTCCCTGGACCTGACTATATCAGTTCCTTTTTATTACAATATCAGGAAAACAATATGTTATGCTTGTTGTACAGTTATAATTATAGTGTAGAAATTTCTACATCCATTGTTTAATAGCAATTTCCATTGGTTATTTATCATATAAAAAGGTTATAACATATACCATGATATAATGAGAACCTCAAGATACTGTGACATAAATCTTAAATATATGTCATATGGTCTAGATACATCATACTGACTGGTCACAGTTTTTTTTTCATACCAGGTGTTGGGGGATCATAAGAATTGATACTTCTTCTCATTAAGTTCACACTTAGTGATCTCTAGTAGGTGAGATCACGAGGACAGACCCTCTAACAGGAACACTACATGTTTTGGGTGTCATTGGATGTTCATATCTATGGACATGTGTATTTTTCTCTTGACATGAAATCATTATCAATGTGTGTCATTTGATCATGTACTTTGATGCAAGGAAAAAACCTTGATAATGAAATCATGGTGAGGTAGCTTGTGTTGGGTGCATCATTGGTAGTATGACATTAGTTGAATGATTAAGAGAGAATTTTTCTCTTTTGAGTTGATGGAGTAAAATATCTTAGACCCAGTTGATCATGATGGTAGTATCTTCATAAATCATTTGCCTAGACTACCGAAGGTAAATCCATCTAGTTATATCAACAAAAAATAAAATAATAAATGTCGATGACAAAAGTGTGTGTCTGGCTTTTTGAGATATCTAAACACAAAAAGATTATATTATAAAGTGTGTGTTTGTAGGTTGGTTTTCATTGCTATGATTACTTACTATCTCTTTAGGGGCATTGATGGGTTTCTAGACTCCTCTCTTGATGTTTAAATACTATTCAATACTATCTAGATAATGGTCTAGAGGGTCACACACAATAGAGTATTCAAATATCTGCCTTATTCTGGTGGATAAGTATATAGGACATGGTGGGACCCTCCATGGGGTCAGAGAGTTGTCCAGTTTTATCGATCACCAATAAATAAATAAATTCATTTTTATTTATGTAAAGAATAATTTGGTTGAATTTATTTATTAAAAGTATTTACAAGTGTTTAAGTAAATATGAGGAATAATATTATTCGAATGAATATTATTTTAATATTCCAGATTCATTTAATATTAGCAGGAATTACAAGTCGATTTAATGGATTGGTTTTATTACGTAATATATTTAATATATATTATAGGTATGTGATAAAATATAAACAATATTTATGATTCTATTTAGTTCGTCACAATTATTTATATAATGCTTATTTAGTGGGTGTTTTATTTTCAGGAGACGAGGAAACCTTTTCAGGTATCAACACCTCCCACCATATAAGCAGGAGGAGAGAATCATTACATGTACTGTTCATTCACTTTGAATGAGATCCTATCTCTCTTCCCACTTTCTAGAGAGATTCTCTCTCCGAACGATCGATCCAAGGAGCCTTCGACAGATCGAAGGGACGAGATCGAGGTGATCGACACGACGCTGAAGGATTCGTCATAGCTCCGTGATAGCACTCGAAATTCAACGAATGATGTGCACATAGATTCTTGGAGAATGTGTGGATGATCTAGAGGGGTTCAACTTCATATCCTTTGAGCAATGGTCACCTACGAAGAAATGTAGTCCTACGTGCTTCGATTCGGAGTAAGGTATTTTTTCACTTTAATTTTTGTGTTCTATTTAATTCACGTGAGATCCTTGGATCGTACGAGAGATTAGATCATTGGAGATGACAAGTTACATCATCCCAGAGATGAATTTTTTTAAATCCCCTACCCAATGACTTCCAATGTGTGCTCTGGTACCTTCATTTTGTTTGTCATAATTACTTTTTTATGGATTATTTAGTGGACGTTTATTTTTCTGGGGGTTAGGGTACCCTTTCTAGATATTTTCTCAATCCACTATATAAGTAGGGAGAGAGCTTATTTCCGTTGCACTGTTCATTCCTACAGAATGAGATCTTCTATCTCCTCTTGACTTCTAGAGAGAGAAAGTCTCTCTCTATGTGCCAATCTAAGAACGTCTTGGGTGAATCAAAGACACGTGATCAAGGTGATCGACGTGACACTGAAGGATTCATCGGAGCTCCATGATAGCACTAAGAATTTGATGAATGGTGAGCACACTGATTCTTGAAGCTTGTGTGGATGATCTGGAGAGATTCAGCTTCAGATCCTTCAAGCAACAGTTATCAGCGACAAGCTGTAGTATTGCGTGATTCAATTCAGAACAAGATACACATTATATTTTTTTGCTTTGTTTAATTCACATGAGAACCTTAGGACCGTACTGGGGATCATATTGCTAGAGATGATAAGTTTCATCATCCTGGTGATGAAAATTTTTATATCCCTAGAACATCAGCTTTCGCTACACACCCCAGTACTAACAATTGGTATCTATGGTATCATGTGAATTTTATGATCCAATAATAAAATTAATTTCCATTAAATTAAGTAGAGGGTTTAATTTCGGTCCCAAAAAATCCGATCACTCTTTAATCCGAGTTCAGATGACCAAATTATGGTCATCCAAAAAAATTTCAAATTAAAATCTTTGACTTTTTGGGTATTAAAATCTGAAAAATATCATATATATATATATATATGTTTTTCTAATAGAGTTGTATCATTGATGGTAGATTCTAGTCAAATCCATTATTCAGCAGGAACTCAGGTGGCCGGAATAGTTTTTTTCCTACTAGAGTTCATTCCATAATTATGAGGAATTATTATAATATGATAGTATAATTATTATATTAAAAGGCTAGTAATAGTCTTTGGAATTTTTTATTATAAAAGCTAATGACCTGTGTGCAACTAAATTTCCATGAATTGGACAAAAGAAAAAAAAATTAAAATGCCAAAAGTTGGGATTCTGAATTAAAAAAGTGGTGAGGGGACTTATTCACCCACCTAGGCTCCCCTATCAGTACCTTGTTCCTCTTAATCACCTGGAGAAAGCTGGCCTCCTCCTCTAGTGGAGGTGACTACCCGCGGTGCCCCTTCTTTCCCACAGATGGTCATCGTCATGTTAGATCTGACCGCCCACCCTAAGAAGCAACTAGAACATCCCTCTCACCAAGCCTGTCACATTTGTGATTCTATTTTGAGGTATTCCTTTGTTTATTTTTTATCTTGTATTTTCCCTTTGTTTTCCTATAATATTTAACCGAAAAAATGAGTTTTTGTTCCCGACAGTAGGTGGTGCACAGTTAGGGGAAATTGTGCACCATCTCAGAGGAAACCGTGCGCCTAGGATAGTGGCACTGCCTAGGTCGCACAACTTGTTGCATAGGAATTTTCCCTCCCCCAGGAAACCATGTGACCTTGTTTCTCTTGTAAAGAGAGTTCTGCATAGTTTCCACATGGTTTGGAAAACCGTGCAGCTTTTCTAGGTCATAAAAAGTTATAAATTACCCTTCTAACCTCCTCGAATTTTAACCCCAAATCCCCCCTAATTTGAGCCATATGAGATTTTCAGCCCTAGAATCTTCCTCAAATCCCTCTTTGATCCCTTAGACTCCAATTTTTGGGTGGATTTGTCCTTGGATCTTCAAAGAAACATCAAGTACGTCTCTCTTCTCTCGATTTCTTCCTTCTAGGGTTTCTCTTCCTCCCGCTTTAAGTTCTTCTTTTACAATGGGTTATTTGACCTAATAAGGGTTCAATCCTGAGTTGTTGGGTGAAATCTTGGTGTTTTTGGTTTGTTATTTCCTTTAAAGAGTTATTTTGAGGTGCGGTTGTGGTTTTCCACCTGATTTCAGAATTTTATAAGCCTAAGGTAGTTGATATCATGTTTTAGCATTATTAGATGATTTTAGTATGCTTGATTTTCTTCTTAAATGTGTTCTATGGATTGTTTGAAAGGTAAAAAAATGTGTTTTTAAAATTATTTGAGATGTGTATGTGTTAAAAGATGGTTATCCAAAAGAAATGAGTTATGTTTCAAGTGAATTTACATGTGGTGTTTGTTTCCGAAGGCTTTCACCAGGGGCACATCCATTCATGGGGACATGCTAATCATTGCCCCGCATTTCCTCTTTCCAAAGGCAGGCAGCATCCGTCGCTTATTCAGGGATGTTTACTCCTTGATTTAAACAAGATGATGAGATTTTGGTCTCTCCTTCTATGGATTCCTCCTCAGAATTCTTCACCTAGTCCGGGCCTCCCTCGTAGATTTGAGTCATTATTCATGAATATCATTCCAGATACCAAATCTTTGTGAATGTTGGTTAATTACACTACTTCTTTTTGTAAATTCCAAGGGGTCTTAACAGGGTATCATCCTTCGGTTAGAGTAGATGGTAACTCAGGCATGTCAAGGTATCCCAGGATGAGTTGAAATTGGGGAACCTATATTCTTCCTCATAATAGGTCATCTCAAGAGGTGAAAAACCTCAGACATCTCATGTTAGTTGTGGGGTATCTTATGTCGGAGGAATTTCTCTGAGGTTTTCCTTAGCTTCCGATGTTTAATACGGGGTATTCTGGGTGTTTAACATCTTGCGGAGACAGAATAAGAGTGATCAGAATGCCCCATGGAGATGGATCAGATTGATGCATCCCTATGAGGGACTGCCTAGATGGTGTCTAGCTTAGTGAGAGAAGACTCAGGATGGTGTCTCCTATAAAGAAAATATATCACACCATGAAGTCTGACCTAGACACCGCTGAGGGTGGATTAGGGAGATTGCACCCTAGAAAGGGAGATATCAGATGGATGGATCAAAATGCTCAATGAGAGTGGACCCAGGGTGGTGTGTCCCATAAAGGGAAGATGTCACATCGTGAAGGCTGATATGGGCACCACTGAGGGAAGATCAAGGAGAGTGCACCCTAGAAAAGGGGACATTGAATGGATGGATCAAAATTCTCAATGAGAATGGACCCAGGGTGGTGTATCCCATAAAGGGAAGATGTCACACTGTAAAGGTTGATATGGACACCACTGAGGGTGGATCAGGGAGAGTGCACCCCAGATAGGGGGGCACTGGATGGATGGATCAAAATTATCAATGAGAGCAGACCCAGGTTGGTGAGTCCCAGAAAGGGAAGATGTCACACCACAAAGGCTGAACTGGACACCAATGAGGGAGGATCATGGAGTGTGCACCCCAGAAAGGGGGACACCAGATGGATGGTTATGGATTGTGTAGGGCTTATGCATGGTCAACTGTCCAGGTTCCACAAAGGGTAGCAATTGGATGGATGGAATGATCTCATCAGGATGTGGCGGCTCGGGTAAGAATCGAGATGGATGATGGAGGGTTGAATGAAGTGGATGGTTAATGACATGAAACCGATGTGAAAATGACCATAGTTTTGGTCTTGAACCTCATGGATGTTTCCTACGTATCCTCATGGCAGGGAATCAAAGTCCACATAGTTTAATGGGGAGATGGGGCACTTGAGGAGGCAGCTCGTGAGAATGGACGCATGGATGGGACACAAAATAAATAGAACCCATGGGTTAAGGAATGAACTTCATGAAACACAAAGGCTCAAGGGAGAGACTAGGATGTGACATGAGTGCTAGGATTGAATCTCAGTGAGGCTTCATACGTATCCCCATTGTAGGGAATCAAAGTCCACGTAGTTCAGTATGGGGCATGGAATCAGGGTGTAATCAAAGGACAATGACCCGACGACATGTTAGGGGTTACACATGTTTAGTGTCCCAAGAGTTGGTCTGACTCCACTAAGGGATGAACCAAGGATGTGGGTCCCAACAAAGGGGGAAACCAAAGTTTACTAGTGTTTGGGGTTGAACCTCAAGGAGGCTTCCTACGTAACTTGCCTAGGATACAGGGATCAAAACCCACATAGTTTGTAAGTATACAGTTTAGCGTCATGAGGGCAAGGGTGAACCGACGTGAAGTGGTCGGGACCAATGGGTGATATACCTAAATCTCAGGAAGGCTTCCTATGTACCTTTCCTGGAAAGGGGAAAGGATCAAAGTCCACATAGTTCGGTGGGATGAAGAATGGGGATTACACATTAAGGCGGCCCAAGTTCCACTAAGGGGTGACAATTATGGATGGTACTTACGCATGGAAGCTTCCCGGATGCCTTCCTCATGTCTAGCCATGAGGGTGTCCCAACTCACTGGTGGGTTGAGATATATAATTGGGGCCTACACCTATGCACTAGTTCACAAGAAGGATAACACCAAGGTTTTTGGAATCAATCCAAAAAAATGGAGATGGAAAGTGTGAATAACATTCCGAACATTCAGAACACAATGGGGGAGACATGATGAAGGGATATAACTACTATCCATATTCAAAACACAGCATCCATGTCTTGTTAGCCTGAGATGGAAACAAACAAATGGGGGCCAACCATTGATCGTATTCGAAATGTGAGTCCAAACTCAGAGTGTTGTCCAAAGTCTTTTGGGGAATTGTCCCAGAACGGTAGGTGAGATGAAGAGGCATGGGATAAAGCTGTTAGGGGGTCCCTTTAGACATAAAAGAGGATGAATTTCCGAATGAAGGAAACACGAAGTATGAAGTGGAGTGGTGGAATGCTCAAATAGATTCCAAGATTCTTGAAATTACACCACTGTAATCATGGCATGAGGTATCTTATGCTTGTCACATAAGGAATCTCTTATTTGGAACAAGAGTCATCCTATTATTGAATGATAGGTAATGCTATAGTTTAAAGTCATGTAGAAAATTCTATTGGAATCTCATGCTTGGTGCATAAGACATCTCTTGTTTCGAGAAAGAGACATCCTTTATTTGTCATATAGGGCATACTATAGTTTATAGTCATAAAGTGAGGACTAATGGGAATAAGGCACAGAGAAATGGCTGGTGTTGGGACTTACATAAGATTATCTCTTTCTGGTTCAACCTCACATAGGAGTTAAGTGATTGGGTTTGGAGGAGTTGCTTGAGGAATGGTTCGACTCAAGGTACTCAGGGAATTGGAGATGAGAATCTCAACTCATGACATATTAAAGGGACCAAGAGGAATATATCAACTCAAGGTATTTCATGGAGTGTGGAGGAGTATCTCGAATCTAGGTATTCCATAGGTGAAAGGTGGATGCGCATAAGGGCGCAATGGAAGATGTCTCCGATCGGGCTCGAAAAGCTCGCGGTGTGACTGTCCATTTTTCATGGGGGTTAGTGATGGTAGAAAAGGGACTTGCTCGAAGGCCTGGGACCGAAACCTGGAACTAATCTCGAGTAGGGGTGCAGCCCCCCCATGGTATGGACCAGCGGGCACAAGCCTATACATTGTTTCACGTAAGATAATCTACACGCAGGATGGGCTGCGAGCAAAATTGGACTATGCGACATAGGTTTGCGCAAGATTAGGCACATTGGCACTATTGTTCCCAATATTTAAGTCTTTCATGCTATATTGGGAGTTTTTCACACAATAATGGAATCTTACTCGCACATGACTTACACAGAAAAGAGGTCGCAAAAGGATCAAACCACTGTGTGCTCGCACGAAAGCACACCCATATGAGACCCATCTTAAAAAATCTCACATGAAGGGTTCCATTCTTCTGTGCGGGTTCAGAAGAGGCGATCTTACATGGATAAGAGTGGTGGCTGACCTTCAGATACTTCCCTCGAGGGGAGGGGGTGCACTTATATTTATAGGCGAAATCGTGAGCAGTTGCACGTAAGATTCCAGGCGTGGAAGAGATTTCCGTGCACACTATGGCTGGGGTGTGCGCAAAGGGGCATTTAATGCTGCATTGGGTGCGTAAGAATCTTGCACGCACATCATGAAACTTGCACACACCTACCTTATCCATTTTCCCAGGACTTCTTGGAACATTACTGATATACATCGCATTGGGTGTGTAAGAATCTTGCGTGCGCATCTCAAAACTTGTGTGCACCTTACTTGGACATTTTTCAGGTGGTCAAGGTAGAAGATGACATTGCATTGGGCACATAAAAGGTTTGCACAATATATTTCACACAAGATTTTTTGTTTCATGCAATATTCCATTCTTTCATGCAAAACAACCATTCTTGCGCATCAAATTTCCATTCTTACGTCCAAAACCATTCTTTGCCCGAAAATCGTCTGGGAGGGCCATTTTCAGCAGTCTAACTTCAAACGGCCATAACTTCTGATATGTGACTCCATTCAGGCTCCACGACTAGTGAAATCGAAGCCTTTGAAATGAAATATGCTTCAGGATCATGTTTATCAGCATTTAGTTAAATACATGGATGTGTTTTCCAGTGCCAATAGTGTTTCTTCAACATGTTCTCTATATTTTGTAAATGGTGTGAAGCATGTTTAAAAAATGGTTCTAGTGTGCGTGTGAACTTGGTATGAGTTTTTCCTATGAAAAGTGATGGATTTTCAGGTGTATTCATGATGTTTGACATGTGTATGTGAAAGTAGTGATTTATGTGACATGTGAAATAGAAATTGAGCATAGAGGAAATCCTAGGTATCTAGGTGAGTAGACTAGAAATAATACACTAGTTGGATTGGTGGTGCTGAGGCCTGGTTCCTTCTATAAGGATTGACGATACAACACTAACTAAACCTTGATGATTGGAGACCATTAGACCTTGGGATGCATTCTCCTTTAGTGGATCATGCATGAGGATGTTGTGGTTTATAGTTTCTATAGCATGTTTCACTAGGATACGAGGTCCCTAGGGTCCCACTAGTTCTAGTACATATAAGGATTTCAAATTATATGGTGTTCTCTTGTGATATTGTGCTTACCGTCGATATATTATGGACTTTACTCATATGTTAAATTGCAAGGAATTTTTTCATGAATTTTTTTCCTTGAAATGTTTTATTTAAAATGTTTTCATGTTCTTTCCTAAAACTATCATAGTGATTTTTCCTCTAATGTTATGGCATTGAATCATTCTATTGGGTGGCATCCTGATGGGTTTTGGATCACCCCCTACATGAACCCTCGATTGTATGTAGACTTTGTTATGTATAACTCAAGTAAATGCAAGGTGTTTCATAGTGGTGATGGTGGATCAGGTTTCTAGTATTATTGTCTTGCTGGTGTTGGTTGAGGTGTCTTGAGGGTGATGACCCTCATGTTACATGGTGTTTTTTTAGTTGTTTTATAGTTGGTACCCCATTTTTGGTATTTTAGTTTTTGGTTAAAGATATAAAATGTTTAAATATGAATTGTTGTAACTCTTTGGTTTTGGATTTTGATCATGATGTGATGTCTCACTTTGAGTTTTGTTTATAGTTTCTTATCATGGGTGAAATTATTCCCAAAATTATATTGTTGATACCCAAACACTAATTGCCAGTCCGTGGGGATTTGGAACGCCCTTTGGGCCATGTCATGGGTTGGGTCCAGTGCCAGGTTGGATGGAATTTTGGTTTGGTTTATGAAAAAATGGTATCAGAGTAGGTTTTATCCCTTTAGCTGGGTCATTATATTTGGGAGAGTCGGGATATACTAGAGCTAGGATTGTTGGGGCTCGAGGTTCTGGTTGTGAGTGGGGTGTCTGGCCAACACACCTCGTAACAAATCTTGAGTCGCCATGGGATGTTGAGATTTGGTTTGACTTCTTTCCCAGGTTTGACTTATAGGCTAAAAACTGTGCATATACATCGGGTGGGGATGAAGTGATTGAGTTTTTTGATTGAGTTTGTTATGGTTTTTTTTGGTTTATGAAAGTGTTTGTAATTTTTTGTTGTTGTTGAAGATTTTTATAATGGTGTGTTGATGGTTTTTCTTGTGATTGTTTCTTGTTGTAGAAAAATGCCTCCCCAGATACCTCATGTGCAACCACAAGAAGAGGCCGGAGAGAGTTCTCCCTCACCAATAGGTCATAGAATAGTGGAAGCCATGGTTCGAGTTTTCCAAGATTTGGGCCAAGGAGTGGGATCTAGTCTACTCATTTTGGGGAAGTCGAACCAGGTCCTAAGGACAAAGCTCAAGAGTTCCTCAAGAACAAGCCTCCATCCTTCTGAGGTAGAAAGGATCCCCTGGAGGTAGAGGAGTGGATTTAGAAAGATCAAGAGTATGTTTGAGTTTCTTGATACTTCTAAGGCAGTCAAAGAAAAGTGTGCTTCATTCTTATTGGAAGGTCCCATCAAAGGTGGTGGGATTCAGTGGTTCAAGATGGGAAGCACAAGGAAATGGGCTAGAAATATTTCAAGGTTTTCTTTAATGAGAAGTATTTCTCCGAGAACTTGGCCTTTTCTAAGACCCAGGAGTTTTTGGATCTTTACCAGGGGGATCAGACCATGATGGGGTATGTTAACTGCTTTGCAGAGTTGGTTTGGTTCACACCCGAGGTAGGCTCCAATGAGCAACTGAAATATCAAAAGTTTGAAATGGGGTTGCAAATGAATATCTGATCTCAAGTCTTCTGGGTCAATTTAAAGACTTAAGTTGAGGTGGTTGATCATGATTTGATGGTGTAGATCAATCCTAGTGGGAAGTTTGGTTTCTCTGGGATAGTGTTAGTAGTGGGTGAGGGAAATAACAGTTCATCTGAGAAGAAGAGGAAGCGAGACGAGTAGAAGAAGAAGAGAGGTGGTAGTTCAAAACATCCTTCTCAACTTTCTTCATCCATGGTTTCGGTTACTGGATAAGTTGTGTGTCATCAATGTGTGATGTCAAGGCATATGCAGACATATTTTTCTTCCCAAACCAGGACTTTCCATCAGTGTGGAATTATGGGGAACTTGTAGTGATTTTTCAAGGTGGCACATCCATATCAGAGTGGAGCTGGTTCTTTGGTCTCCAGAGGGATATCTACTCAGTCATAACCTTACAAGATAGTATGTTTTAAGTTTGATGGTCATAGCAAAAATTTTGGATCCACTTCATGGTAGAGTCAGTTAAAGGCAAAGGCTAAAGCCAATAGTCATTCTCAGGATCAGGCAGAGACTAGGAATCTTCATGCTTTGGATCAGGCACCTACAAAATTTGATGCACGACCCATGATAGTTCAAGGTACCATATTTTTTACTTTGTTTGATACTGGTGCTTCTATTTCATTTATTTATTTCTCTCTCATGGATTCATTGAAATTTACAACTGAGCTTATGTCATATGCAATGGATTTAGTGATGTTTCTTGATAAAAAGCGAGAGCAGAGTTTCAAGTGTTAGTTTTTCATGATCACTATGTCAAGGTTTGAGAAAGAATGAGATTTATTGGTTCTAGAAATGGACCTAATTGATATGATACTCGGTATGGATTGGATGGTGCGATTTCATGTGCACATCAATTTTTATCATTGACAAGTGAGTTTTGTGGCACCTGATGGGAGTACCCAGAGTTTTCAAGGTGATTAAGATCCTCAGTTAGGACGTACTGGACCTCCACTTCTAGAATTGGCCAATATTTCTCTTTAGTTTTCATTGCTCGTGTTAGAGGACGGTGGTGGTGTTCTTGAGGGTGGATTAGATCCTGTGGTGGATGAGTTTCTAGTGTTATTTTTAGAAGACTTTTCAGGTTTTCCTCTGGAGCGGGATGCGAAGTTCACAATAGATTTGGAAATAGGAACACAACCGATATCTCTTCCCTTATATTGTATGGCCCCTCACTAAGTTGAGGGAAATGAAGGTAAAACTGGATGATTTGGAATCCAAATGATTTATTTGCCTGAGAATCTCACCTTGAGCCACCCCTATCTTGTTTGCTAAGAAGGCCGATGTCTCTCTCCATTTGTGTATTGATTACCGAATGTAGAATAAGGTGATTGTCAAAAAAAAAAACTCTTTTTCCCATATTTATGACCTTTTCGATCATTTTAAGGGGGTGAGGTGGTTTTCCAAGATCGATTTGTGTTCTGGGTATCACCAAGTTAGATTTAGAGAGATAAATGTTTTGAAAACATCCTTCTAAAGTAGGTACGATCTTTTTGAGTATTTGGTCATGCATTTCAGGTTGATGAATTCTCTAGTGGTCTTCATAGTGCTTATGAACTACATGTTTCACCATTATCTTGAATCATTTATTGTGGTATTTTTAGATGACATCCTGGTCTATTCCTGGACCGAAAAGGATCATGAGAAGCATTTGTGGATCGTGTTGGGCACCCTTCGATATTATTGTCTTTGTGCGAATTTTTCTAAGTTCACCTTCTAGATCAGGGAGGTGAAGTTTTTGGGTCATGTGATCTTGGGACGAGGGGTTTTGGTGGACCCCAAGAAAATTAGTGCAATGATGTCATGGGAGCAGCAAAAAAATGTTTTTGAGATTAGAAGTTTTCTGGGCCTGGTAGGGTATTATAGGAGGTTTTTTATGGATTTCTCTCAACTTGCCTCACCCATAACGGTACTCACTCGAATGAAGGTGAAGTTTGAATGGAGTTTTGAGTGGCAAGTGTCCTTTGAGGAGCTTAAGAGGCGATTGAACACAACCCCTATTTTGATTTTTCCTGAATATGGAAATGGATACGTGGTCTATTAAGATGCTTCAGGTATGGGTCTTGGATGTGTTTTAATACAGGATGAGCATGTGGTGGAATATGGTTTTCACTAACTCCAACCACATGGAAATAATTACCCAACCCACGAACTTAAGTTAGTAGTGGTGATGTATTCCTTGAAGAATTGGCATCATTATCCTTTGGGGGGGGGGATGTTTTTAGTTTATTCAGATCACAAGAGTTTGGCTTACATATTCTCCTAGAAATATTTGAATCTAAAGAAAAATCATTGGGTCGAGTACCATCAAGGGTTTGATTTTGAAATCATGTATACTTAAAGAAAAGGTAATGTAGTGGTGGATGCTTTGATTAGGAAAGTACCAATGTAAGCATTGAAGGAGTCCAATGATGAATGGAATTTGATGGGCATTTTTTTACCAATTTCATTTGGAAGCCAATGAGCATAGTAAAGATGTGTTATTGTCTAGTGTTCAACTGACACTGACCCTTATGGAGTTGATTCGGAAAGAGAATATGAATGAAAATTTATTCCAGCATTTCATGCAGTTTCCAAATGGTGGCAAGATGCCTAGTGAGTGGTCTTTGTCTCCTAAGGGAATTTTATGATTTATGGGTTGCTTCATGGTGACATTGTCATTGCGGAAGGTGGTGATGCATGATAGCCACCTGTCTCAGTGGTTCATTCATCTTAGTACCACCAAGATGATTTATGATGTGCATATTCAATTCTGGTGGCTAGGTATGAGGCAAGACATAGCAGACTTTGTATCTCGTTGTTATACATGTTTGCAGGTCAAAACAGAGCACCAATGACCCTCTAGTTTTCTTCATCCCTTACCCATTCCTACCTGGAAGTGGGATGAGGTCACCATGGATTTTATTTTTGTATTACCCTACACACCTCAGGGACAGAATGATATATGGGTAGTGATTGACCGTCTAACCAAGTTGGCTCATTTTATTCCGATAAGAGATTCCACCAAAGTGGATGAGTTGAGTCAGTTGTATGTTTAGGAGATAGTGAGGCTTTATGGTGTGCTGTTAGTTATTGTTTCAGGAAAGGACCCCCAAGTTTTACCTCTCAGTTTTGGGAAGGACTTCAAAGGGCAGTGGGGTCACATATCAAGTTGAGTACAACATACCATCCACAAACAGATGTCCATACAAAGTAGGTGAATCAAATCTTGGAACAAATGATCTGGTCATGTGTACTGGATTTCAGAGGATCCAGGGATAACCATTTGGGGTTGGTGTATTTTTCCCTTTATATTAGTTACCAATCCTCGATTATAATGACACTCTTTGGGGTGCTTTATATTCGGTCATGTCAGTCTTCTTTATGTTGGGCAGAGGTGGGTGAAACCTTGTTGTTGGGGCCGACCCTTGTGAAGGAAACGTCTAATAAAGTGAGGTTGATACGACAATATTTGTTGATAGAACAAAGTTTCCACAAGTCTTATTCTTACCAAAGGCACCGAGATTTGGAATTATCTATGGGCGATCATGTGTTTCTAAATGTGTCCCATCATTTGGGTTATTTCCATCTTGGTAAGCAAGGGAAGTTGACACCAAGGTATGTTGGAACTTTTGATATTATCAAGAGAGTTGGTAAGGTGGCATACCAGTTATATTTTCCTTCTCAATTGACATAAATTCATGATGATTTCAATGTATCTCCATTAAAAAAGTATAATCTGGAACCCTCTCATGTGTTTAATTGTGAGGAATTTGAGATGGAATCATATTTTTTTGTGTTTGAGCGGCCAGTACGGGTTGTGGATTCCTAGGAGAAAGTGATTCATGGAAAGTTCCTACTATTGGTTTGAGTTCTTTGAAACCATTTTAATGATGATAATGAGACTTGGGAGTGAAAATCTTGGGTTGAGGAGCAGTTTCAATTTTTGTTCACTGATCAAATTTTGAGCTGACTTTCTGGGGATGGAAAGTTTTCATGGTGGGGAGAATTATCACATCTATGATTCTATTTTGAGGTATTCATTTTTTATTTTGAGTTTTGTATTTTTCCTTTATCTTCCCCATATTTTTTAGTGAAAAATAGAGTTTTCAGTCTCAGCAGAAGGTGTCTCACGGTTGACACATAGTTAGGGGAAACCATGCGCTAGCCTAGAGGAAACTGTGTTCCTGGAACAGTGGCACTGCCCAAGTTGCACGACTTGTCGCACAGGCATGCGCCTTCCCCCAAGAAATTGTGCGGCCTCATTCCTATTGTATAGAGAGGGATTCATGGTTTTATCATGGCTTAGAAAACCGTGTGGGATAACCATTCAGTGTGTCCATGTCATAAAATGTTAGAAATTACTCTTCTAACCTCCCCCGATTTTAACTCTAAATCACCCCTAATTCGATCCATACCAGATTTTCAGCCCTAGGAACTTCCTCCAATCCCTCTTATCTCCCTTTAAATCCAATTTTTGGGTTTATTTGGTCTTAGATCGTCAAAGAATCATCAAGTGAGTCTTTTTTCTCTCGATTTCTTCCTTCTTCTAGGGTTTCTCTTCCTCCCTCTATGGGTTCTTCTTTTCTAGTGGGGTTTTTAACCTAATAAGGGTTTTATTTTGAGTTATTGGGTGAAATATTGATTTTTTTGGTTCGATCTTGCCTTTATAGGGTTCGTTTTAGGTGCAGTTATTGTTTTCCACTGGATTTTGGAAGTTTCCAAGCTTAAGGTAGGCGATTCCATGTTTTATCATTATTGGATAATTTTGGTATGTGATCGCAACATGATTTAATGTTTCATTTTTACCCTTAAACCATTGTATTAAACTGATTTTTTATTTTAAATTCCAAATATAATAACAAATTTCACTTCTTGTTTGATTCAATTATTTTTTTTATCACTATTAAAAAGGGAAATGTTACTTGTTTTGATAATTGCATTATAGATGGATGTGATTTGGAGGGATCATGAAGATGTTCAAGATAAATGGGAAAAATAGGATTAGATTTTTTGTGTTGTTCCAAAATTCAATGGGATACATTTCATATGAAGAAACCCAAGTCTCATTCGTCCATTTGGTGGCATATATGGACTAATCTGTCTAGCACACTGAATCTGCATGAAGTCAAAAGTGGTGTGTCGTGATCTGTCCATATCTCAAGGTGCATGTGTATAAATGAAGTCAAACTTTGAGTGAAGATATTCAAGATGTGGGGAAACAACTTTTTAGTCTTTTTAAATCAAGATAAAGTTTTCTACCAATCAAAAACCATGGGACAAGTGGTTTTAAGAAATATGTGTGCCCAAAACCACCTTCCACTTTTCCTATAAAATGGAACCTTGGGATCCTCATTTTCAAGTTCAAACTAGAAGAAAAGATTTTCCATTTTGGATTCCTAGAGGATTCTACTCCTTATCCTAGAAGTTTTGGAGGCCTAATCCTCATAGGAGGTCAAGAATGAAGAAGGAGTTCCACCCGAGTTTCCCCCTCCCCTCGATGGCGGGCTAAATGGTGGCTGATCATTGTGAGGGATCTACAAACTTGAAGAGGGAGTTTTGGCACATAATTCTCTACTAGTTTTTTGTATATTGTGGTTTTTAATTGTTCTTTTATATGTTTCTTAACTTGTTTTGATTCATTTAATTGAAACATTTTTTATTTAATAACTGATCGGTGTGCAATTTTAAGTGTACGACTTGTGTTGTTCCGATTAGACAACATAAGACTAATATTATTTCCAAAATTTGAGATTTCAATGTTCCTTGAAAAACCTTAATTCATTCTAAGGGGATGAAACTTGACTATTCAATTATTATGTCAATGTTTAGTCCTATTTGCGTCATTTTAGGGGTTGTGGGTACCCAAGATCTTGGTTAACCCTCATTCAAAGGATCACACCAAAACCTAATAATCAATTAAGAACAAGGAACTTTTCAAGTGGTGTATTAACTTTTCAATGATCACATACTTATCATATATTTTTTAGAATCCACTTATTTTTCAACTATTAAACTCTTTAAATTAAGTCGTTCTATTTTTAAAACTATTTTCAAAACCACCCCCTCTTTTAGTTATTTTTATTAAAAATACACACTCTAAACTTATCAACACTCCTTGAGATACGACCTAGGTTCTTCCCTAGATTATAGAATCATCTTTAAATCATAATCAATTTGATGTGTCATGACAACATGGTCAAATTTTGGTGTCTTTTTCAGGGAGCGCTTTGGTTTTAGTGCGTGTTTTTTAATATATTTTAAAATTTTGTGAATATTTATTTGTTTTATCTTATGAATTTTCATTTATTTTTGTGTCTTGATTTATTTCTTGTGTATGTTATGTGCATGAAACTTTATACTCTGGGAGATTTAACCCCTTTTGAACCAGAATCAGAGATGATCTTACATCAACGACACTGCAACGCACAAGTCACCCCTTTGAAGGAGGACACACCACAACTTGAGACTTTTATAAACCCCTCTTCCTCTGAAACCAAATTAGAAACTGAAATTAATGTGTATAACATGGATGAAAACAATCTAAGACCAATAGAACTAATCTATCATGATGTTGATATCCAACCCACATACATTCAATTACAAGGTGATTCCCCTAATTTTGAACTTAAATCTAGTTTAATTCATTCATTACCAAAATTCCATAGACTTAAGGGAGAAGATCCACATAATCAATTAAAATAATTTCATACTATTTGTTCAACCTTAAAACATACTAATGTTGATGAAGAATAATTAAATCTCAAATCATTCCCATTTTCATTAGAAGACACTGCGAAAAATTGGTTGTATTATGTTAATTCACCAATTATAGGTTGGGAGAACATGAAATGACTTTTTCTTGAAACATATTTCTCAGCCTCTCAAACTAAAACAATAAGAAAAGAGATTTGTGGGATAATAAAATCACAAGGGGAAAGAATTCATAAATATTGGGAGAAATTTAATAGGTTATGTTCAAGTTTCATACACTACCAAATAAGTGATCAACTTTTAATTCAGTATTTTTATGAAGGTTTAATTCCTACTGATCGAAATATTATTAATACTGCTATAGGTGGTGTGCTAGTTGATAAGACCCCAGTTGCTTCAAGAACCCTAATTGAGTATATGGCACAGAACACTGAATAATTTGGTTCAATATCCAATGTACCCATTCGAGGTCTCCATGAGGTGAAAAGTACTAAATTCGAGAAGAAGGTGGACATGAAGTTCAAAGAGGTAATCACCCTTCTTCGATAACTTGATCTTTTCTAAGGGAGATCCCAATCTTCTCCTCCTATACACCATTGAATATGTTCTTATGACACCCATTATTCTAACTAATACTCCCAACTAAGACAAACTTCTGAGAGTTGTGAGACAATATTTTCAGGCCGCCACTATAACCAAACCTTAAGCAAGAACCTTACTATCCATCCAACCGTAGGTAGAAAGAAAACCAAGATTATAGACAAGGGGGTATTCAAACAAACCTCAACAACAATAGAACCAACTGGGGCATAATATTCATCCACCACCACCACCTAGAAATGCCCAACCACCACAAAGTCCTTTCCAACCACCCCCTCCAAAACCCTATCCATACCTAGAAGATATGATGAAATAAATGATTTCCAATAATATACAATTCCAACAAACCACCCAAGCTACCATACAAGACTTAGAAACCCAATTAGGCCATCTAGCTAACTCAGTGAGGAAAATCTAATGTCATGGGTTGGGTAAACTAGCATTTGAACCACTTGTAAACCCTAGGGATAAGGTAAATGTAAGTGTCATCACCCTTAGGATTTGAACTCAACTTAAAATCCAAATTAACTCTTTAATAGATTCTTCCCCTCTTAAGAAAACCACCTTACCAACCATTTAAAATGTTCCAAATGTTGAAAAACCTTGTCCTGAGAGAATCCTTGCAAAAGGAAAGGGTGTTTTTGTTGATGATTCTCCTAGACCAAACATTCCTCTTCTATTTACCCAAAGGGCCACCCAATCTAGGAATCAAAAGGAAACTGAAATTGATAAAGAAATATTTGAAAATTTCAAAAAAGTGTAGGTTAACATTACTTTAATTGATCTCATGAAAAAAATTCCATGATGCACCAAGTTTTTGAAGGAGATGTGTACACATAGAAGGCGACTTTAAGGTGATGAGAAGGTGAGATTGGGGAGAAATGTCTCAACATTCTTAGAGCCATCACTTACCACAAAATTCAATGATTGAGAAACATTATTGTTTCCATGCACCATAGGGGAGTATTCGTTTTTCAATGCTATGATTGATTTGGGTGCTTCTATAAATGTGATTCCTCACTCTATTTACTCTTCATTGCAGGTTGGAGAACTAAAAACCACATGAATTGTTGTTCAACTGGAAAATTGGAGTATCAAACACCCTTCTAGTGTGCTATAGGATGTTTCTCTGAGGGTGAAATTTTTTATTTTTCCTGCTGATTTATATGTGCTAAAAATGGAAGATGATAGGATGAGTGGACATGCCACGATTATATCGGGGAATACCTTCTTGAAAACAACAAAACCATAATTAATGTACACAATGGTATATTATCTATGGAGTTTGGTGGTGACATTATCCACTTCAACATCCTTGATTCCAAGATGCACCCATCATAAGAACATTCCTCTCTCTCCATTAATTCAATTGATGTACTCGATTCCCCTAAAAAGCATATTTTCTTTCCACTGATCCCCATTCCGAGTTTTCATCCTTGATTGAAATTCTAGGTAATGAATCGTGAATTGATTGTTGTAGTGGTCTAGAAAAATGTTATGCATTTTTTTAATTAATGATTTGTTGAACATTGAGGATCACATGACCATCGATGATACTGCTAAGCTTGTAAAATATCATTCCTATTTTGAGGAAAATACCATTGAGCAGTTAGACAATATTAAAAACCTCTCACTTTCACACACACTCCCATCAATCCACAATCCCCTTAAACTGGAACTAAAATAACTGCCTCAAGATTTAAAATATCCCTATCTTGAGAATGGAAATAAGATTCTTGTCATCATTTCTAGTTCACTCCCTCTAGAGCATGAATTGTGACTGCTTGAACTTTTGAGGGAGTATAAAAAATCTTTGTGATTGACACTTGATGACATTCCTAAAATTAGCCCATCAATTTGTACACATCATATATTGTTAAATGATAAGGCTAAACCAGTGAGGTAGATACGATGACAATTGAACCCAAACCTCCTAGATGTTGTTAAAAATGAGGTAACAAAATTATTGGTTGTTGTAATCACTTACCCCATCTCTGACAACCAACGGGTCAGTCCAATACAAGTGGTTCCTAAAAGAACTGTTCTTACAGTAATAAAAATGAAAACAATGAATTGGTCCCAACTCATGTGCAGAATAGTTGGTGTGTTTGTATAGAATATCGTTGATTAAACCAACACACTAGGAAGGACCATTTACCATTGTCATTCATTAACCAAATACTAGAGAGGCAAGTAATGAAGTCCCATTACTATTTCCTTGATGGGTATTCTGGATACTTTCAGAGCCATATTGCCCCTGAGGATCAGGAAAATACAACCTTTACTTTCCCCTTTGGAACATTTTCATGTAATAGGATATCATTTGGTATGTGAAATGCTCTATGTACTTTCCATAAATTCATGGTTAGTATTTTTTCGGAATACCTAGAGAATTTTATGGAAGTATTCATGGATTATTTCACTATTTATAGCTCTTATTTTGATAAATGTTTGAGTAGTATTGGTTCAGTCCTATGTTGCTATATTGAAAAGAATCTCATATTAAATTATGAGATATTCTATTTCATGGTGTGATAAGTTATAGTTTTGGGACATGTCATTTTTGGGGATGGTATCCAAGTATATAAATCAAAAGTGGATGTCATTTCTTCCCTACCATTCCCAAAAAATGTACGGGATGTGCGGTCTTTCCTAGGTCATGCTAGATTTTACCGTCATTTCATTCATGATTTTTTTAAAGTTTCACCCCTATCCCTATCTCTCAAAAAAGAAAACGAATTTGTTTTTGATAAAGAATGTGAGGAATATTTTAATAAGTTAAAATGGAGTCTCACGTCACACCCGGTAATCCAACCACCTCGGTGGGATTTAATATTTGAGCTCATGTGTGATGCCTCTAACTATGTAGTTGGGCTAGTATTGTCACCAAGGGTCGATCGAGCTCCACATGTCATTGCCTATGCCTCACATATACTAAACCCTACCCAAGTACACTACACCAAAACTGAAAAAATAATTTCTATCCATTGTGTTTACATTGGATAAATTCAGGTCGTGTCTTTTAGGGTCCAAAGTAATTGTGTTCTTAGACCATGCAACCATTCGGTATCTCCTTAAGAAACTAGAAGACAAACCATGTCTCATTCACTGGATAATCCTACTTCAGGAATTTAATTTAAAAATTAGAGATAAAAAAGGAGTAGAGAATGTAGTGGCTGACCATATCAGTAGAATCCACCCATCCTCAGACATTGACTCATCCCCCTGTATTCCCATAAATGATAATTTTCCAGATGAACAATCGTATCAAGTGCAAGATGATATTCCTTGGTATTCTGAAAATGTAAATTATTTGGTAGAATCTTGCATTCCTGCTGATTTCAATAAAAACTAGGTCTCCCATCTAAAACATGAGTCATGTTGGTACATTTGGGATTATCCCTACCTTTGGCGCACATGTAGAGATCAAGTCCTCAGGACTTGTGTTCCTGATAGTGAGTTTCAGTCTCTCTTTAGGTTTTGTCACACTCTTTCTTATGGGGTATAATTTGGTTCCCAACAGACTACTCATAAGTTCCTTGATTATGGTCTCTTTTGGCCAACACTTTTTCGGGATACCCATCATTTCTGTAAATCTTGTCCTCACTGTCAAAGAATGGGTAATGTGTCTGAAAGAAATGAGATTCCACAACAAACCTTTCTCTTCCAGGAAATTTTTGATGTTTGGGTCATTGAATTTATGAGACCATTCCCCAATTAATTTTGGAACCTTTACATTCTTCTGGCAGTAGATTATGTTTCAGAATGGGTAAAGTCATGAACCACAAGGACTAATGATTCTAAATCAGTTGTGAATTTTTTGAGAATCCAATTTTTTTATAGATTTGTATTACCTAGGTTCATCATCAGTAAACAGAGTTCTCATTTCTGTAATAGAACAATGCAATCACTTTTGTGTTGGTACGGGGTCGGGCATCGAGTGTCTATTGCTTATCACCCACAAAAAAATGGTCAAGTTGAGGTGTCGAATAAATAGGTAAAACAAATTCCTAAAAAAATGGTTCAACCCAACAGAAAATATTGGAGTTTTAGACTCTATGATTCATTATGGGCTTACCATACTACCTTTAAAACTCCCATTGGAATGTCACCCTATCATCTTGTGTTTCGAAAAAGTTGTCACCTCCCTGTTGAGATTGAGCACTAGGTCTACTAGGCCATCAACCAATGAAATTATAATCTTTCTGGTGCAGGCGCTCAAAATAAGTTGCAGATTCAGGAGTTGGAGGAAATTAGAAGAGATTAATATAAGAGCTCTCAAATTTATAAGGAGTGAACCAAGGTTTCCCATGATCATCTCATCCTTTATCTTCAGTTCCACATTGGGTAGAAGGTCCTCCTCTACAATGCAAGTTTGAAGTTGCATCCAGGTAAGATTTTTTCCCACTGGTTTTTCCCATACACTGTTACTAATGTTTATCCATTTGGGGTTGTTTAGGTAAAAAATTAAGAAATGAAACAAACCTTCGATTTTAATGGGAAGCAACTTAAGCACTTCCATGAAGCCCTTATAGAGTTCTCGATGGAGGAACTCCAATTTCAAGAAGCAACCTACCAATGACACCCACCAGGTCATATCTTTCCTTCCCAAATTCTATTTTATTACAATGAGGACACACACACTCTAGGTGTGGGGGGATGGGTATATGCCTGGGTTAGTTAGTAATTTTCAACATCTTTCTTCTTTTTCTCCTTTTGGCTTGCTGGATTGTATTGTCACTTTCTCCCCCTTTCCCTCCACCCCTCACTTTTGTGTCAAAATGTTAATTTTTTTATGTCCACTTTTTAATAGAAAATGATACCCACTTAATCATGGAATTTATTGAAAATGGATGAGTAATTTATTTATTTCATGTTGTTCTAACATTAAAAAAATGATGAAATGTGCATTTTAGCAAGAATTCAATACTGTGGAATGACTTTATTTTATTATTTGGTTATTTTTTGATGATATAAATGGTTGCATCATTTTAAAACCGTTGAGAATAATGGTACCCTTTGTGTGAGTAGTTTAAGGAAAAATAGTGTCACTTAATTTCTCAACAAAACTTTGCACTAAACCATTAAGTGTGAAAATATATTACATAATATAAGGTAAATATAAGTTAGGTTGATTTTTCTATACTTTCCAAAATGATTTTTCCATATGTTCGTTCCTTATCCGATGTATTTCATTACTGTACTAGATTGACATATGTGTGTGTACCTGTTATCTAACTATTGTACTCCCTCAAAAATAAAAATAAAAAAGGGTTGTGTCTTGGCCATGTCAAAAACTACCTTTCCTCAACTTTTGATCTTGTTATAACTATTACAATTATTATTGTGAGGAGATCAAACATCGGTTGAGAGAAGAGTGTGAGATTTGATCCAAGTGAAACTTTTGAAGAAAAAAATGAGGGGAGTGATGAAATGTACAACATATGGGGATATCTAGGTTGGGATATTATGTTTTGACTTTTGGGAATGCTTAAGTGAGTGATTCTTGAAATTTGATTACAAAGGATGTAGAGAAGGTTCGGTGGAAAGGATTATGTAAGTAGACAATTTTTAAAATCACTTATATTTACTCGATAGAAAGCGGAAATAATAGCATGAAATTTTACATGGATAATTAATGACATGATTAAATTTTGAATTATTTTCGTTGGTTGGTATCATGAATCTATTGGAATTTCATTCCCATACAATTTTTGAGATATCTTTTTCCATACTCACTAAGAATAACTCCTCGGTTTGATTTTTTTCTTTGATCACATTTCTATTGGGAATTAAATTTTTATTGAATGTTAAATATTTATGAATTTTTCAATATCTACATGCATAATTTTTGGAAATATGACTTTTCCCAGGAGTGAAAATGTGTAGGTGTGGGGGTGTGATCGTGCCATGAGTACTATTTCATTTTCACACTTACACCATTATATTGAACTGAATTTGTAATGAAAATTCCAAATATAATAAAAAATTTCACTTCTTGTTTGATCCAATTATTTTTTTTATCACTATTAAAAAAGTCAATGTTACTTTTTTTAATAATTTCATTTTAGGTGGAGGTGATTTGGAAGGATCATGACGATGTTCAAGAAAAATGGTCCAAACTACTCAGGATCCCAGAACAACAGTGGAATCAACCATACACTGATACTAAACCGTGCATCCAAATGTGATGATATTTTTTATCTAGTCCGAAATTTAATGGTCTATATTTTATATGAAGAAATCAAAGTCTCATTCATCTATTAGGTGGACCATCTAGACTAATTTTTCCAGAAAACTGAATCTACATGAAGTCAAAAGTATTGTGCTATGATCTGTCCATATCTCAAACTATAGGTGTCCAAATGAAGCTAACATTTTAGTAGAGATAGTCAAGAGGTAGAGAAACAACTTTTTAGTTTTCTTCAAAGAGAGATAAGGTTTTCTGCCCATCAAAAACCATGGGACAAGTGGTATTAAGAAATCTGTGTGTCCAAAACCGCCTTCCACTTTGCCTATAAAATGAAACCTTGGACTCCTCATTTGAAAGTTCAAACTAGAAGAAATGATCTTCCATTTTGGATTCCTATAGTGTTATCCTAATCTTAGAAATTATATAGTCCTCTATCCTCATAGGGGGGGTCAATAATGAAGGAGTTCCACCCAAGCTTCCTCCTTCTCTCGATGGCGGGCTAAACGGTGGGTGATCATTACAAGGGAGCTACACAATTGAAGAGGGAGTTTAGAAACATAATTATCTACTGGTTTTTTGGTTTATTGTGGTTTTTAATTATTCTTTTATATGTATTTTAACTTGTTTTGATGCATTTAATTGAAACAATTTTTATTTCATAACCGATCAGTGTGCAATTTTAAGTGTATAACTTGTATTGTTCTGATTGGACAACATAAGACTCCTCTTCTTTCCCAAACATTTGAGATTTTAGTATTCCTTGAAAAACATTAATTCATTCTAAGGGTATGGAATTTTAAAATATGATTGTTATGTTAAGGTTTAGTCCTATTTGCATCATTTTAGGTCTTGTGGGTACCCAAGATCTTGGTTAACCCTCAATCAAATAATTACAACAAAACCTAATAATCAATTAAGAACAATGAACTTTTCAAGTGGTGTAGTAACATAGAAATGATCACATACTTATCATATATTTTTTAGAATCCACTTGTTTGACAACTATTAAACTCTTTAAATTAATTCATTCTATTTTTAAAATTTTCTTCAAAACCACCCCTCTTTTGGTAATTTTTATTAAAAATACACACTCTAAACCTATCAATTCTCCTTGAGAGACAATCTAGGGTCTAAACTAGACTATAAAATCATCTTTAAATAATAATCAATTTGATGTGTCATGACAATGCGGTCAGTATGATTGTTTTTCTTCTTTAATGTGTTATATGGATTGTGTGAAAGGTTTGAAATGTGTTTTTTAAAATTATTTTAGATGCATATGAGTTAAAAGATGGGTTTCCAAAGGAAATGAGTTGTGTTTCAAGTGAATTTTCATGTGGTGTTTCTTTAACGTGTTCTCTAAATTGTGTAAATGGTGTGAAACATGTTTAAAAAATGGTTTTACATGCATGTGAACTTGGTATGAGTTTTTCCTATGAAAAGTGATGGGTTTTCGTGTGTATTTCTGATGCTTGATGTGTGTTTGTGAAAGTAGTGATTTATGTGACATGTAAAATAGAAATTGAGCACAACGAGAATCCTAGGTATTTAAGTGGGTGGATTAGGACTAGTACGCTAGTTGGATCGGTAGGGCCAAATCCCAGTTCCTTCCAACAAGATTGATGATACAACACTAAGTAAACATTGATTATTAGATACCACTAGACCTTGGAATGCATTCCCCTCTAGTAGATCGTGCATGAGGATGCTGTGGGTTATGGTTTATATACCATGTTTCACTGATATATGACGTCTCTAGGGTACAAATAGTGCTAGTACCTATAGGGATTTCCCATGATGTGGTGCTCTCTTGTGATGTTGTGCTTATCATCGGCATACGGTGGACTTTACTCTTATGTTAAATTTCAAAGCATGTTTTCATGAAAATGTTTCCTTTAAAATGTTTTATTAAAAATGTTTCCAAGTTCTTTCCATAAACTTGTGTAGTGATTTGTCTTCTAATGTTATGGCATGAAATATTTATTTTTAGTTCCATCCTATTGGGCTTTGTCTCACAACCTACATGCACCCTCGGGTGTATGTAATCTTTGTTATGTATGACTTAGGTTAAGTTAAGGTGTTCTATAGTGGTGATGGTGAATCGAGTTGATAGTGTTCTTCTCTTGCAGGTGTTTTTGGAGGTGGCTTTAGGGTGATTTACCTCATGTTACATGGTGGTTTTTTAGTTTTTTTGTAGTTGGTACCCCCCACACATTCTGGTATTTTGGTTTTTGGTTAAAGATGTAAAATGTTTAAATATGAATTTATGTATCTCTTTGGTTTTGTATTTTGATCATAATGTGATGTTTCACTTTGAGTTTTGTTTATAGTTTATTATTGTGGGTTAAATAGTTCCCAAATGTATATTATTGATACCCATGCACTAGTTTACAGCTCGTGGGGATAGTGATTGCCCTTTGGGCCATGTCGTGGGCTAGGTCATGTGCCGGGTTGGATAAAATTCTTATTTGATTCATGACAGATCCCAATTGACCACTTCTCTATGTGACACTGAGCAGAGCTGATCGCCATCCTCGAATGTCATCATTTCCATCTAGGACAACACCCTGTCAGTATCGTCGGTTGCTCCACCAACTCAGCTCACCTGCTGCCACCGCTGACTCCGCTCGGCCGTGTCGACAACACCACCGTTGATTGGATCTCCATTAACCACTATGCATGATACCTTGCTGGGTGTCGATCGATGCACCTCCCCTCACTCCGACCTGATCTGGTGGCCACCACCAAGTCACCTCATCGCTACCCCTGGATTCCCCACCATCCGCACCATTGGACCCCATTTACGACCTCCGTAGCTTGTTGGTGTCGCGCACGCCCTTGGTTGATGACCAACTAGCCGAACTGTAGTCTCCCTCATCTACTACGGCTCCCCCTCACTGAGCTAGTTTGGTCTAAACCCTGTCACCACTGGCCAACTTTTGGTGTGCACTGGTGTGCCTACTTTCAGTAGAACCCAGGTACCCCTACCTTTGGTTTCCGTGAATTCCATAGGCCCTGATTGACTCGAGAAACACTACAGGGGAAAAGGCAGATCGACCCAACTCAGAATGTGTTGGGGCCTATTGGCCTTACCCAAAACACCCTTGTATGGGGTTTTCATGGCCTGTTATGAACCTGGTAGGGTTCAGACTGACCTATACAGGCCTTGCACAGGATTTCAGGGCCCAGGAATAATTTATTTAATCAAAATTAATTAAGTTAACTAATTTAATTTTAGTATTAAATTAAATTAATTAAAAATTTAGTTTAAAAACTAATTTTAATACTCCAAAAAATTAATTTCATTTTTCTATTAAATTTAATTATTTAATTAATTTATTTTTTGGAATTAAAATTAAATTAGTATTTGGATCGAATAAAATTAAATATTTGAATAAATTATTTGAATTTTATTAATTCATTTAATTTATTTAAATTTCTATCATACTTTAAATTTATTTAAATATAATTTTTATCACACTTTTATTTTACCCATTGACTAGTCTTGAGCACCGACCAAATATTTTTATGTATTTTTTTTAATTAATTACTCATTTATCCATGTGCAATGATTGTGAATAATTAATTAGTTTTATTGATAGTTTGCACATCGTCTTATTTTTGGTCAATATGCATAAGGGTTTGTGTGTCCAATTTATCAGTCTGTAGTTTGTACACCCGAGACCCCCTCGTCTACATATGGGTATACATGTACTAATTGATGAGGACACTGTAAGACACTTACCATACCAAGTTGATACAAAATCCATATAAGATGTGTACATACTGGAAAGAGACAAGCTGTATCATGAGTCAAGATACAACTCAAGTATGACACCCCTAGGTCATGGTTGATCCATTGAGTTGAATTGAATCAACCAATATTAGATTCTCAAGTGAAGTTGGGTATTTATTTCATTTATGTATTCGTTTATTATTTTATGCATTTTCATGATAGCCGGAAACACATAAAATAAAAAAACAAAAAATGCATAAAGAAGCAATGTGTATTTTTTTATTAATGTTTAGTTGTGAGCGTGAAAACATAGTATGAACAAGATAAATAGAAATGGATTACATTCACTAAGAAAAATATAAAAGCCCTTAAATAAATATTAAGTCGCAAACATCTTCCATCATTTGAATTTGTGCAAAATTAGGTGTATATGGTCCTCGGTCAGCCATAGTTGAGGGTGCCTCCTACTACATGGGTGTTATTATGAGAACGATGTGTTGAATTTACTGAAGTTGGTAGTAAAAGATTAGTGATAGATAACTTGCTGCAACTTCATAGGCAAGCATTGAGTAAATCAAATTTTTGATTTTTGAATATGAGACTTCACTCAACAGATCAAGGAGCTACAAGTTAATGCAGTTGGATAGTTAAACACCTACCTTGAACTCTTCTAGTAGTGGCGTAGCCATATATTGTATACTATGAGGGGGAGTTTAGTGGTCCTTACCACTAGAATACTCAAACTACATAGTATTTTGATTCTAGTATATAAGGTTCCTAGAATTCGATAAAATAATGGGGGATATTTAACTATTTAATTAATCAATCAATAATTTCTAAACCAGTAATGAAGATAAAAAGTACTAATTTGTTAAGATTTTTATTTTTTAGTAAATGGAATGTAATACCACAAGACAACTGCAATAATCAAGTGTCCTATCCATCATGAGTTTCCAAAGATTAGTACAGGTGCTTGTACACATTACTGTGATATAAGAAATTCAAGGTGTTGGAGTCCCCGATACCTGTTAAGACACCTTAGGAAGAGAGGGTGTAAACAATGATTATAGGAGACTCATGTAATACACATATGAAGGTTATGTCATAATGTTTTCATAAATATCTGATGTTAGATTTGGTTACAACATCAGGACATTGATGATTTCATAGGTAGTCTCATCTCTGAGAAGTTTGTGAGGAGGAAGTGAAGAGGGATATGAATGGATGATATTACATTGGTTATGCATAAATATTAAAGGTGAACCACGATCTTTCATGACATCTCATTATTTCATCTTTTTTATCCAATTACTTTAGTTTTGTTTAAGATTACAAAATGAACTATATGGATTAAACACTTTATTACCTTTTAGGTAAGGTTCTCCAAGTAAATAAAGACATTAAAGAAAGTTTCATATTTAGTTCTTATGGGGAAAAAATTGAAAGAAAAGGAAAAATGTCAAATGAAAAGTTTCATGTCAAAGGCATCTTCACAATTTCCTTAAAAGAAAAGAGGTTTTAAATAGGAGGTTATTTTCTTCACATATCATGAAATAAATCCAAGGAAGGTTAAATTATGAAGACCCAGAAACTTATTAAATTTTTTATATATAATTCATTTATTTATAACACAAATTGAGATCACAAAGGCATATAGTTTTAGAGTGCCCAAATACATCGGAGAATTCTACATACACATCCTATAAAAGGAAAGACAAAAAAAATATTATTATCATTTATAAGAGTTAAACACCTTAGGAGGACCTCAACCACTCTATCACTTATACACATCCTTATTCCATGTGAAAAGATGTTTTAAAAAAATATGGTGAGCAAAAAAAATCTTAAAAAGTGGTTTCAAAATTTAAGGAAACCAAACAGGGTTTTTCATTTCAATATAAAGGTAAAACATGTGATAAAGTTTGATAATGTGGGCTTTATAAATCATGACTACTTTTAAAAATAAAAATTTTATCTAAAAGGATATATATATATATCACATTTGAAAAATCCACTTCATTCATAAAATAATAGCGATTTCTCTAAATAGATTTCAATATAGAGAACATTTGAAAAATACATTTCATTAATTCCAAAATTAATAGTGATTTCACATGAAAACTCATAAGCATGCGTAAATAATTCTCAAAGGCACATTAGATCATAGCATGTAGTCACAGTTCACTATTCAGACATTGTAACATGGTGGACATAGTCCCATGATGGATTATGTTCACTCCCTAGTCTCATAATGTGCTTTGGATACACCTCCTGTTCACCATACATGACATATCATGAGATTAAAACAATACTCAACACATTGGAGCACTATTATATTCTGATTTACCCGTCACATAATTATAAAAAAGACCCATAAGGGTTTGGGTTCACACCTAATCCCCTTCCTTAATTCACATAATATCAAAGTGCGATCCTTTGGAATTGTAAACATTATAACATGTATCATGAAGTTTCTTTAAAAACATTTGCTTTGATATCTATTTCGTAAAAAGGAATTACTCAGTTATACGTGTGTCATGATAAAAGTAGTTTCACATGAAAATACATATGTAAATATATGTTCATATACATGTATATGTATATGATAGTTTAACATGAATACACACACACACACACACACACATTTTTTACATAAATATTGATATTTGAATAAAACATGATTTCATACCCATAGACATACATATAGGTATAAAAAATAAATGCAATTTTACATAAAATTACATATATATACATAAATTTATTTAAACATTAATAATAAAATAGTTTTACATAAATTGAAACATATATACATATATTTATATACATGTATCTACTGTTTTCAAGTTACCAATCTATTTTACTTAAAATAATATTTATGTAGGTATGTATATATATATATATATATATATAAACACACACACACACATGTTTTAATAAAAGTGTTTCATATGAAATGATAAATTTACGTGCATATATATATATATGTATGTATCTGTTTTGAAAATAGAGAATTAATTTGTTTGAAAATTCAATAACTTCAATTGCACTTATAGAGGCCTAATTAAAATTCTTTAAACATGTAAATTAATTTTATAAATACAGATCCATGGATAGAAATGATTTTTATCTTTCAATGATGTGTGTGTATATATATACATATATTTGATAAATTATTATTAAATCAATAATTTTGAGAATCTAATTACATTTATTGTATTTATAGGAGCCCAATTAAGATTCTTTTATTGTCAAAAATAATTTCAAGAAAATAAATTTCACGGACCAAAGAAATTTCATGAAAAAATTTTTAATGTAAAACCAACATGAATTTTTGAGGCAGAACATAAAAATGGCCCCCTTACCATCATAAAACAATAAAAATAACATTATAAATATAATTTCAATGGACTAAAACAAAATTTTACTATAAAATATAAAATTTAGAAACCTCTATATATATTTAAGCATAATTTTAATAAAATTTCATTACTATAATAAAGATATATTTTAAAATATTTTAAAAAATACAAAGATAAATATTCCAAATCTACTAAAACATTATAATATCTGAAATGTAGAAATCAGTTGAATTGTTTAGCTAAATTTTTCAAAAAAATTCCCATTCACATAAATGGTTTTAAAACAAAACATTTTTGGTAGTAATGATTATGAAGAGAAGCAAATGTTTAAAAAAAGGTTCCCTTATTATCACAAAGATATAATACAAAAAAATATTTAGAAAACTTATAAATAAATAATAGAAATCGACAAAGGAAAATTGACATATAATTTCAAAAGTGCAGAAACCAGTTGAAACATTTGAGAAGATATTTCAAAAACAATTTTCCTTACACATAAATAGTCTTGAAATAAATTATATTTTTAGGAAAATTTTGAAAATAAATAAATGTATAAAAATAAATAGTTCTCTTACTATCATAACTTAAAAATTATTTTAGCAATCGAGAATTAAATACAAATAATCGATTAAAAACAATTTGACCTGTAATACATGAAATGCAGAAATCATTTGAATCATTTAAATATATTTAACAAAAAAAAATCCCTTAACTTTAAACCATTATTGCATACCAATTTACCATAACATTCATTTCTCAAAACCACTCCCTCACAACAGGGTAAAAAATATGTGCAAATGGGGGAGAAATTAGGGGAGGATAGATCACCAAAGGGCAGAGCATCATAATACCCAGCAAAACACCCCCTAAACTCCCTACTTCTAGGTTAAATCTCACTCTTCAGCACCACATGGTATTATATACAAATATTAGACACCAAAAAAATCAATAGTATGCATAAACAGAAATCATTGTGGACAACTAGATTTTCAACTGACAAGAAATCCATACATTACCCTAAAATATTAACCTATTTCGATTATATGTTTCATAACATGGGAAAAAATACCCTAAATCATAGAATAGAAAACCCTCAAATACCGGTAGGATTCGTCCATATCCTAGCAATCCGAGTCACCTTCATGTCATGTGATTTGCGGGAGGACGATTCCATGAGAATCATGACAATCAGCGAGATCACAAGTCGTTGGTGTGGGTTGTAGGTTGACAGACCTCTTACAGTAGGAGGAAAAATAAGTGGAGTGTGTCAGCTTCATCCTCAAGAAAACACCCTGAGTCACGGGATCCCCATAAATAGGATGATTCACAACAACCATAAGTGGAGTGCCAGCTTCACTTCTTTACTGGCTGTGATTGTGGGTTGTAGCTCACTCGATTGAGAAGATGATGCCTGAGGGGGGAAAGGGGGTTGTCTTCTTCAACCAACCAAAAAACCCATAATTCCCCTTTTGATATTTTTAATTAGTATTTTATCTTATAATTATCATTTCATATAAATATATATTTATATATTGATCCATTATTGTTGATACACATATATATAAGTATACAAATTCCTAACACAAATAATTTTCCACTTAAAAAGTAAAAGAAAACATATTATTATTATTTTATGAAAATAATAATATTAATTTATATATTATGTAATTATACATTTCCTCTAATATCTTTTATTATAGATATTTAAAAATTTATAAAAAATAGAAATGTAATTTTAATTTTGACAAATATATATGTCATATATTATCTTGTTTTCAAGGAATCCGCTTAATGTACTTATTTTTAAGTATGTACTTTATATTTCAACATAAGTAATTTATTATAATTTATAAAATAATTAATAAAACATTTTTATAAAAATAATTACTATTAAATTTAGAAAAAATTTTGTTTTATAGAAACTTATGTGTATATTTTTATTTCTTGAAAAATAGAAAAACATTTAGTATAGAAAGGTTTATGATATTTTCATTAAAAATAAATTTTAAAGTTTTAAAATTTCATTTTATGTGACTAAAACTCTATTGCATTTGAATTAAAAATATAACTTCAAAAAATATTATTTACTTTAATAAATATCAATATAGATCTTTAGATTTAAATTAAAAATTCATTAGTATTACAAATCTTGTTAATATACAAATATGTATTTAAATATTTTTTTATTGTTGTTAATTAATCACAAAATACACATAAATACATTTTAAATAATATTTATTGAATAATTACAAATTCATAAGATGAATAAAATCTAAAACCAATATATTAACTGATTTATTCATGGTTTATTTTAACTCGATAAATGTTTTCTACAAGATATATTTTTTTGTACACAAAGATATCATATTAAAACCCATATTTATATATATTAATTTTTTCACTTATTATTAAAACTAATTTTTGTCCTAAAAAAGAAATTAATTTACATTATACTCAGAAAACATTAATTTAAAAGTGAAAATATTATATTTACTAAAAATCAGGATTTTACATAAATGAAATGAAATGAATCATAGAATAAAGTAATCGCTTATTATTCATGTATATTCATCAATTATTTGTGATGTTTTTGTGATACTTTTTGGGTATTGAATACAATATGCCAATAACATATGAGTATTTTAATGCAGTAACTAAGTAAGTGTAGAAACATTAAAAGGAGTAAGGCGTGTTCTCCAAAAAGCTTAGAAAGGGTGGTTCATATGTCAGTTGTGAGAAGTACATGACTTCTACTTTTCTAAGTGAATGATTCTAGTAGAACTTTTATTTAGTATCACCAAAACATCTATCACATGTTTCCTTTGGACACAAGGATACATTATTTCAGTTTCAGAATGAATGTTGTTTGTGGAGTCTAATACTCAAGTAATAGTTTAATAATACTTGAATAATTGAAAATACCTGATGAATATAAAATGTAAGACTTATATACCTAGTTGTGTCATGATAACTTTTTGTTAGGTAAAACTAAAATTGGACATCAAAGATATACATAGTATTGTATTTAGACTTAGTGGAGCTAAACAACTTAGGTATTATCGATGTATATACTTATTTAGTTTGGACAAAGAAACCTTTAAAAATAAAGGTATGCCACTAAAATTTTGAAATTAGTTCATCAAAGGCTGTAAACTATTTCAACGGTTATATAGTGGTAAATATACTTCATTATATTCCTTTAAGTGTTTATTAAGGAATTTGAAAATGAATTAGGGTAAATTCATGGTCAGAAGATATGAGTTATTTCGGGTTAGTGTGCTAAAGAATATATGGACCAAGAATTCATCGATCAATATAATATAGCATGGAGTAATTACTAAACAAACATTACCTTGTCCACATCAAAGAAATTATGAAAATAAGAAGGATTGATGATGATTCTTACATGTTAACATTGATTAAAAAAATGTATCATGGAGTTATTCCAAAACATGCATTAACTTATACACATCATAAACATGATGTTAGTAAAAGGAGTATCAATTTTGATACTAATAATCATTATAGAAACTTCCATTATTTTCAATATATGCATTAAAAATAATGACGTTATCCCATAACAACATTCCAAATATGATGAAAAGTGGATATAATATGAGTTATAGTATGATATATATCCATTATCATAAGAAAGTGTGTTTATATGGAAAGATTTTGTTGAGGATATAAACAATCTTGCATCAAGAAAAACACAGAGTTCATATAAAGTAATTATCCTAAAATTTTCTTTAGATATTAAAAAAATCCATATGATAGAAAATTTATAGTCAAGTGATAGACTACATTTCTATAATAGGGTGCACATATCTACTTTAGATAGCGGGAAAAATATTGACTTGGGTTTAGTTGATACCAGAGATGTACAAATAGTTGTCATATGAATGAGTTCCACAAGAGATATGGAAGAGAATGTTCTAGAGACACATACTATGTAGGAAGGTTAAAAGACATTGTGTTTGTTTTATATTCACCGTGACTGATGATACATTATTCATTGAGTATAATAATTTTTATAAGTAGTATAAATAAATTATCTAAGATTAACAAGATCGATTAAAATTTAATAGTTGTTTCCATGTATTAAAGTAAAAGGGGAATATTATTTTGAATACTATGTTGGGTATTTAAATGTGATGATACATAGGTGGTACGAGGGTGGTAACAATAAGGCTTGATTGGTTATAACAGGTCTTTATTCATAAATCCATTAAAATTTTACTTTTCATAGCTAATTTCTATGATCATATTATTGAGAATTAGATGTCAATACCACCAATCGTGGAAGGTGTTTATACGACGGAACCATAAATGGATGTTGAAATCCCAAAATGCCAATAAGGGGTAGAAGTTACTCAAACCAAAGTTAGGATTAAAGTATGCAAGAAGATAATAGAATATTCATTTGGAATGAATCTTTTCTATGTGTATCCAAGAGGATAGTGGGAACGTCATTTTTTACAAGTAAAATATGTTTGGTAACATGTTGAAACAGTTATTGGTCATATAGTTATTTAATACCAGAATGAAAGAATCTCTCTAGAGATTGACTTAAATTAGCAGCCTAAGTTCTAGGGAACCTGATCTACTTAGGAAGATCTAACAGTTTCTTGGACCTAGTCAATTATACATATAGTGACATGATATTGAAAAGTAAAGTATGGAACAATTTTAAAGAGAATTATTACCAATGTCACATGACATAAATCTCTCCAAGAATACATGAACAGGTATATGAGGAGATTAATGTGGTGAGTTTAAATTCCATACGCTTCAATGATGGATCAATCATGTATGCCATGATATTTACAAGAAATGATATTTCCAAAATATACTATATGATAAGAAAATATCAATTATATCAAGGAGAACTATAAGGGAATCATTCAAAACTATATAATATTACTAGAGAAATTACAAATGATATATAACTAGTATGTGAAGAATAAGGGATACTAATTTTATAGGGACACAGACCAGTATTCCTATAGATCAATACAATCTTATATCACAGTTAGGCTAAGGGAATGAGTGAGACATGATCATACAAACCAGTAAAAGTTGTACCTAGAAATACCAAGTAAAATATAAAATAATTTGTTCTAGTTCTTAGAATCACACCTTGTAAGTAAATTTTTATCATGATGATATTTATTTTATTGATACTAGCCATGATGTCAAGTTACGATAGTGGAAAAAAGGGATATACTTGGGGTTTACATATCTTGAGGAGTCTTTCTCAAGGATGTGAGGTCACACATAGTATAATAGACATGCAACGTAGATGTGGTAGACCCATCAACTAAAGTCTTGAATCAATAGAAGCTTGATCTTAATCATTTGAGAGTTAATAAGAATGGTTAGAAAGTCAACTCTAGTATAAGTGAGGGTATTTTAATAGTGGAAACCCTAGACCCAACTAAACAGTACTTTTTTATTACCATTCCATGTATATAGTTAGATATACATGATGTACACTTACCATTATAGTGTAGAAATTTCTGTGTACACTATTTAAATGGTAATGTTTATAGATTAATTTTTGTATCATAAGGTTATAGCAGATCCCAGGATATAATGTGAACCTCAAGATACAATGACATTAATCCTAAATATATGTCTTATGGTCTAGATACATTATAATGGCTAGACACAATTGATGTATGGCTGTCAAGTGTTTCAGGTTCATAAGCATTGAGACAACTTCTCATGAAGTTTGCACTTGTTTATCTATGGTAAATGAGATCATGAAGACATACCCACCAATAGGAACACTGCATGTTTTGGGTGTCATTGGTTGTTTCTATCTAAAGATATGTGTATTGGTCTCCTGACATGATATCATTATCAATGTGTTCCATTTGATCATGTACTTTGATTCAAGGAAAAAACATGATAATGAAATTGTTGTGATTTTTATTGTGTTGGGTGCATCATTGGTGGTATGACATTGGTTGAATGGTCAAGATAAGATTTTTTCCTTCCGATTTGAGAAAGTATTATCTCAGCCCTGGTTGATCAGGATGGTAGTGCCTTCATAAGTCATTGGCCAAGGTAGTCAAGGGTAAATCTGTCTAGTTAGATCAACAAATAATAAAGTAAGAAAGTATGATGACACAAGTGTGTGTCCTGATTTTTGAGATATCTAAATACAAAGATATTATATTACACAGTGTATGTTCATAGGTTGATTTTCATTGGTATTACTATTCATTATCTCTTTAGGGGTCTTGATGAGTTTCTAGACTCCACTCTTAGTCTATGAATACTATTAACTACTATTAAGATATGGGCATAGAGGTTCACACATAATAGTGTATTCAAGAATCTTCCCTATTCAAGTGAATATACATATAGGACATGGTGGGCCCCATCACATGATCCAAGAGTTGTCCAGTTTTATCGATCACCAATAAATAAATAAATTCATTGTTATTCAAGTAAAGAATAATTGGGTTGATTTTTTTTATTAAAAGTATCTACAAGTGTTTAAGTAAATATGAGTGTAATGACCCATATTTCCCTAGGCCATGCCTTTGTGAAAGTCCAGTGTTTAGAGTGTTCTGGGAGCCAACGGTAGCTCGTTTCAAGAGTTTTCCAGATTTCTAGTTTTTCCATCAGTGGGTCAAGGGCGTCATCATCAGTGAGTTAGGGGCATCATCATCGGTGAGTTAGAGGTGTCAACATCGGTGACTCAGGGGAATCAGCATCGGTGAGTCGTTGTGTCGGTAGATCAGCGTTGGTGGCTCAACCTCGGTAGGTCTCATCGGTAGCTCACCCGTCAGTGGATTATCATCGGTGGCTCATTGTTGGTAGGTCGCATATGTAGATAACCCGTTGGTGGCTCAGTGTCAGTGGCTCAATGTTGGTAGGTTGCGTCGGTAGATCACTTGTTGATGGATCAGTGTTGGTGAATCACCCATCAGTGACTCATTTTTGGTTTTTCCATTTTTTCCCAGTTTTCCAGTTTCACCCCTCTTATGTATTATTTGATGTAAAGTGATTTTAAAGCCTTGATTGAGCATTTTTAAGAGTGTTTAAAAGGATATTTAGTATATATGTAATATCCTAATGCTTTGGGGTATTTGAGATAGTCAAACCATGTGATCTTGACTACGATCCCACATCAATGGCTTTTGAAACCATTCTTCATTTAATATAGGATTTGGGTCTTCAAAATAAGGATCTTCCCTTCCCAGTGTGTTTTAAATTATATCTTGGTGTGCCTATAGCCTTTCTCTCTAGACGAGTCATGTGCCTGTGCTAGAGCCCCCCCCACTCAGTTATCTTGGAGTTTTTTCCTACTACTTGTGCGATCCCCTATTCTTGGTGCAAAGAGGATCTTTAGTCTCCTGTTATTTTAGGTAGGCATTTTTTCCGCCTCTCTTTAATTGTGCATCATGCGGGGTGGGTATACTAATGATTCCTTGTAAAAAACCGGTGAATAATTTTCTTAAAATGAGTAATAAATAAGAAGGTATTATGATCAAAAGATAACATGGGTCATAAAATAATGGGTTGGGAGTGTTTTGATGATGATGACCTGTTTTATTTGATTCTTTTAGGGTTTTTTGTTATTGTATACCTTCTAAGAATCATGGTTGTTGGTTATATTTTCTTGCACACTGATGATAACCTGTTTTTTTTCAATTCTTGATAAATGGTTGTAACATGAAATCTTCTTAATCACGTATACTTGACGAATTGAAATGGATTATTTAGGATAAAACTTGTTGTGTGATCTCCTTGGTTATTTTAACATGGAATTAAAGAACTCCTCTTGCTAAACCTAAATATTATTGGATTAATAGTGCGGTTGTGTGATGTGTTTAGTTGGTTCTATGAGTTGGTTGGGTATATTTGTGCAGTAGGGTTGCGGTTTTAGTGGTGGTTGTTGTAGGCTTTGTGTATGGGGTGGTACATAGGGTGTGTTGGTATCCTGATCTAAGAGACTGGTAGATTGTATAATGGATAGAATTTTAGGCAGTGGTAACGCCTTTGTTTATGTTTTGGTTGTCAAACAATGTTGGGTTGTGGGACTACGGTGTGGTTATGAACTTGCTATGTAGTGGGACTACATATGGTAAATGTTTGGGAAGTGGGGCTATAAGGATGGGTTGTGTTATGACTTCACATTAATAGGTGTGCTGGGTGTGGCGTTATTGTGCAGTGGGGCTACTAGTCCTAGTTGTTAGAGGAGGATTTTGAGGTATAACTTTAAAGAATGATAGGGGCAGTGGTTAAACGGGTGTCTAGGGTAAAAGGGGGTGTGAAATGTAACTGTAGGTTGATTGTTTGCTATTGTTTTTATGAATGGGTGTTAAAATGGAATTTTTTTACCTTTTTCCCTCTTCCCCTGTTCAATGTTGGTTATACCAAAGAATGAAGTGGGTTGGTTACTGTGTGTTTGGTTAATCATGCTCTTCACCTTCTGAGGTGGTCTAAAATGTTGTGATTTGTAATTTCCTCAGGTAGTGCTAGAATAAAATAAAGTGAAACCCTTAATTAATAAATGGAAAGTGGTTAAATGAAAAAGGGGTTGCTTTATTCTTTTCCAATGGCTGTTTGTGTGGTTGTGCATATAAGGGTAGCAACAAAAGTGGTTCTGGTTGTCTGGTTGTTTGTTTGGGGACCTATAGGTTGGGATGAGTGTTTGTTTACTTATATGTATAAACTGTAGTTCCTTGTGATTTTCTATATGCACTCCACCCTTGTTGAGAACCATATTACAAACACCCCCATTTCATGGGGGAGGGTGCATTTCCCAACATCCCGATGGGAGGATGGATGTATGGTTATTAAGTTTCTTCTTGGAACCCTATTTTGGTTTCTTACCACTCGAGCATATCCGAGCATGCTGTAATGGATTGAGGCTTACCATAGTCAAAGATCATTTGGGTAGGCTAGTTGTGAATGGAGGTCCTAGGTGGTTGTGGGCCATGATTGTTTTCCCAAGTGTCTTCAGGATGAGGCCCAAGTGTCTTCAGTTGAGAGGCATGGTTGTGGCCCAGGTGTCCATGGGCGGGTTTTGTATGTGGTTTGAGGATCAGGTGTGTATGAGAAGGTTTTTTCAGTGGGACTGTGTTTTGGAAGAGTGGTAGTGTTGAGATGTTAGCTGTTAGGAATGAGAAGTTAATCAACAGGAAAGTGGTGTGGGGTACCCAAATTTTTATGTGCTTATACTACTACTTTACTTAACTTCATTATTTGGAGAGAATTACTTGGTGAGGCTGGTCTGGTTAGTACTCCTTGGTAGGTGATTTAAGGTTCTACTATTTTTCTCAAAGGGTCATTAGTATGTTCCCACACTTGTGCATAGGTGGCTTTAGTTTTCCTACTAGGTATACTTGTTTACTCACCCTATATTTGTAAAACTATTTTCAGGTTTCTAGGAGGACTTTGAGGATCATGCTGGACTTTACTATCTCAGGCATTGGGATAGTTGTTGTTTTTCCTATTAATCTCTTTATTTGGTACTTGTTTTAGTACTTTGGTTATACTTTTCTCACAGTTTACATTTGAACATGCATATGGGAATGGTTTTTGGATTTACTTTTAGCTTTAGTTTGGTGTTGTTTGAGATTTCTCCATATTATCTCTTAAATATTTTTTTGTTAAAAAGAATAATTCCTTCCATTTTGTGTGAGATTATATACCCTTGGTGCTAGTCTCCACTTCGGGGCCTACTGAATGTGGGTCTTGGAGGATATTATCTCTCCTTCATCTTGAAGAAGGAAGGGTTTGGCACTTTGTTTCTCCTTCCCTCATCTTGAATAAGGCAGTTCATGATAGAATGGTATCAGAGTGAGTTTGAGATATATGATGGAGTTTGGAGTTAGGCATACTGATGATTTCATGGGATGGTAGGGAAACGGTGTCAGGAAATCTTGGTGCGTGAAATTTGTTAGGGAAGACCGACTTGGACATGAGATTTTAGGGCCCCCCATGATTGGATGTAAGGAATATAGACCTATTGAACGGCCATGTGAGGCTACACTGATTGCAGGGTAGAGACCCTAGGAAACATACATGCAACATAATGACTTGTGTTCTTGTGTGTCTTGGGAGTTTTGGGGATTTAATTTAAATAAAGAGTTAAAATAAAATTTAAAATAAAATTTCCTTACTACCCAGGCTTAGGAGTTCCTTGTTTACCATTTTCAGCTATGGCACTCAGACGTCTCCCACGTGTGGTACAAGTAGTTAAGGCCCAACTGGATGACCCAGTTGATCATTGGAGGGCCAATCGATAGGAGGAAGAAGACTTGTGGCAAAAGAACCTTCGTGCTTTCCAGCGGCAGACCCTAGGGAAGTATGAAGGTAGAGTTTCAGACTCAGAGATGGAGGGCTGGATTGAGGAGTTGGAAATCACCTTTACCTTGGTCTATGCTCTGAGGGAGTACTAGGTTCTTCTAACAGTGATCTAGATTCAAGGAGCGGTGCATCAGTGGTGGACGGTTTACCTTGGGGATAAGAATGAGACCGATGTCTCATGGGATGACTTTGAGAAAGAGTTTAGGGCAGAGTTCCTTTCCTCAACGATGAAGACCGAGAAGAGGTAGGAGATACTCTACCTCCAGCAAGGGAGTATGATGGTGAGGGAACTGAGGATCAAGTTCAAGGATCTTCTACGCTTCGCATCAGATGTCATTCTAGATGAGGAGTTAAGGGATAGATTCTTAGAAGAGTCACTCTGACCTTCTCTTCAGTATGTCATCACTTCCTTTACCCTACTGAAATACTTAGAAGTTTAGAAGAAGGCTAAGGTAGTGAAGATGATGAAATTTTAGGAAGGTTTACCATGAGAGGGGATCCAACCGAGTTCGTCGAAGGGGAAGGTAGTTAGCAGCAGGTCTCCGGCATCAGGGCCTTCTATGTTTCAACTGGCAGGGAGTAGGTCTCAACTTTTCCAGTTATGATATCCTTTTCCTCTCCCTTTTCCATGGGCCTAGGACCGTTTTACTTTTTCTATAGAGTTCATGGACATCTTTGGAACTAGTTCCCAGTTCGAGCATAGTATAGTGGGGTTGGGCAGGCTCAGCGCCCACCTCAGCAACAACAGTTGCCGGTCAGGCCATTCCAGCAGAAGGGACGACGAGCTCCCACTCCACCGAGGGTAGACGGTTTTGGGGGAGGCCGTCCTTAGGATTATCATCAGGGACCTTGACTAGGGAATGGTTTTAGAGGAGGTCGACAGAAGAGGGGTATAGGAGCTAGGCATGGGTAGTTTCACACCATTGAGGCAACAATTCCAGTGGGGTTGGAGGTTGTTAGAGGTATGATCAGTATATTTAGCACTCTTTCTTGTGATTTATTTGATTTAGGAGCCACACACTCCTTTGTTGCACCCACTCTATCCCATTCTCTAGGACTATATATTTAGAGGCTTCACGTTCCCCTGGTGTTGATTATTCCAATTGGAGGTCACACCGATCTATTTGATGTTTTCTAGATATGTAGACTAATTTTGGGGTCATATCAGTCCAGTGGGGACCTTCTTATGCTATAGATGTAGTCATACAATGTCATCCTGGGCATCTACTAGTTGTTTTCTGTGCACGCTGTTATCGACTACTTCCAAATAAGAGTCGTTTTTTTGAATATGGATAGCCAGCGTGCAGTTTTCATTAGTGAGCGGGGATATCAGGTGGGAAAATGGTGTGTGGAGCCTCTTCTCTCCTTGTCAGCTGAGCTGTCAGTGGGATCAGTAGACACATAGATGGTGGGGGTTCTGGGGGTTGTCATAGAGTTCCCAGATTTCTTCCTAGAGGAGTTTTTAACTGTACCCCATTGGTGTGACATTGAGTTCAGAATAGACTTGAAAAACAGTGCACGTTTGATTTCGATGGCTCCCTATCGGATGGTTCCTTCTAAGTTACGGGAGTCATGGATTTAGTTTGATGACCTAATGATGAATGGATTTATCCAGAAAAGTGTGACACCATGATGTGTGCCAATCCTGTTCATGAAAAAGGCAGATCGTGGTCTAATACTGTGCATATACTACCAGAGACTGAATCGGGTTATGGTCAAGAACAATTACCCCCTACCAAGCATCAATGGTATTTTTTATCACTTAAAGGTATAAGTTTGGTTCTCTAAGATTGATATGCGGTCTAGATATCACTTGTTGATGGTGAAGGAGGGTGACATCCTGAAGACTACTTTTAGGTGATGGTATGGGCACTTTGAGTTCATGGTTATGCCCTTCGGTGTGACGAATACGACAACCGTGTTCATGGAGCTCATGAACTATGTCTTCTGCAATTTCTTGGACTGGTTCATTGTCATGTTCATCGACAACATCCTGATCTACTCAAGGTCAGAGGAGGAGTATGTTGAGTATCTAAGGACTATCTTGTAGGTCCTTTGACACCACCAACTCTATGGGAAGTTTTCCAAGTGAAATTTTTGGACAAGTTAGGTTCACTTCCTTGGACACGTGGTTTCTTAGTAGTGGATAACAATGGACCCATCAAAGGTCAAAGCCGTTGTTTCTTGGGTAGTACCTAAGAATGTGGCGAAGGTTCGTAGCTTCTTGGGTCTGGAAGGATATGATCGGAGGTCTGTACCTGACTTCTCATGAGTTGAAACTCCATTAACAACCTTGATTAGGAAAGATCACGCCTTTGTGTGGAGCGATTAGTGTCATGAAGCTTTTAGATACCTAATGGGGAAGCTGGTCAGTGCTCTAGTGCTCAAGTTTCCAGAGGAAGGGGTGATGTTCGAGGTGTTCTGCAAAGCTTCCGGTCTAGGCTTGGGGTGTGTGATGATGAAGCAGTGAGAAGTGGTCTCTTATGGTTCTAAGAAGTTACATCCACATGAATGAAACTATTCCAACCAGGATTTGGAACTTTTATTGATCATATTCATACTAAAGTTGTGGAGACATTACCTCATCAGGGAGTGCTTTGTAGTCTTCATGGATCACAAGATCTTGAGGTATATCTTCTTCCAGCGAGACCTGAACTTGCAGCAGTGAATGTGGATAGAGTTTCTCTAGGACTGTGACTTATAGATCTCTTACACCTTAGGAAAGGGGAACATGGTGGGTGATTCCTTAAGTAGGAAGTCATAAAAGTAGTTAGTTTGGGAATCCACAGATACTTATAAGGCCATGTATGAGTTGTTCGCTTTGTACCTAGATGTGAGAGTGGATGGTGGCATAGGCTGTCTGTTTCAGATGACTGTGTAGTCTTACTTAGTGTAGCAGGTGGAGGAGTCTCAGTGGGGAGACTCAAAGACCGAAGTGATGCATGATCACACTGTCCAGGGTGATGCTCCGAAGGGATGGTCAGGGGATAGTCATAATCAACCGATGTTCAATGGAAATATGTTTGTCCCAGTGGCAATGCATGAGGGATTTCTCCATGAGTTCCATTTCTCACCCCTAGAGGAGAATCTAGGAGACTCTGAGATGCACCGAGGCTTGAGGTATTGGTTTTAGTGGCCCAGGGTGAAGCGTGAAGTGGTAGAGTTTGTGAAAAGGTGCCTAGTGTGTCAGCAGGTGAATGCCGAGCACCATGTTCCTGTCGGTCTGTTGCATCCCTTATACATTCTCGAATATAAGTGGGATGAAATCTCTATGGATTTCATCATAGGATTACCCAGTACTCAGGGAGGATGAGATACTCTTTGGGTAGTAGTGGACTGGTTAAAAAATTCAGCTCACTTCTTGGTGATCAAGGAGTCGAGCGTAGTGTATTCCTTAGCACATAGGTATTTGGATGAGTTGGTGCAGCTGCATGGAGTTCCAAGATCAATATTCTCATATTGGGATACATATTTTATGTTGTGAGTCTGGAGGGGATTGCAGCATGCCTTTGGAACCCAGTAACGCCTCAGCACTTCTTTCCACCCTAAAAAATATGGGCATACATAGAGGACCATCCAGACATTGGGGGACATGTTACGAGCATGTGTTATAGAATTTAGTGGGTCTTGGGTGAAACATTTTCCCTTGGTATAGTTTGATTACAACAATAGATATCACTCTTCCATTGGTATGTCTCTATTCGAAGCTCTATACGGGAGGCCATGTCATTCACCCATGTTCTGGATAGAAGTTAGGGAGGCATCCATTATTGGTTCAGATGTGGTGTAGAGTACGATAGAGAAGGTGTAACTTTTCTATGAGAGAATGAAGGTATCAAAGGACCGACATAAGTTATATTCTGATCATAGGAGGAGGTACTTGGAGTTTGAGGTTGGGGACCATGTTTTCTTAAAGTTTTCCCCTTGACATGGGAAGTAGTGGTTTGGTAGAGGGACCAAGATTTCTCCTAAGTTTATCAGACCTTTAGAGGTGTTGGGATGAGTCAGTAAGGTGGAATATTAGCTGGTGTTTCCACTATAATTGGAGAGGATCCATGATGTCTTCCATGTCTCGCAGCCTCGTCGGTATCTACACAATGACTCTCACATCATTAACTGGGGAGAGTTGGATATCGAGGGCGGAAAAAAATTCATGGATCATCTAGTAAGAATCAAGGATCATGAGGAGAATGTTCTTAGTAGATGGACCATTCTTTTAGTCCATGTGTTATATAGGCATGGTGGCCTTGAGGAGAGTACTTGGGAGTGGGAGGCACAAATGCGTGCCTAGTACCCAGAGCTGTTTTGATTTTTTCTCTTGTGTTTTTCTTTATGCTTTACTTATTATGCAATTCTTAATCTTGTTCATTATCAAGTATTTTTTCCCCTGTTCTTAGTTTGGTGTGTTAAAAGTCCTAACTATGGAGAGATGAGTAACTGATCCCTAATCAATATGCATTAACATGGATGTAATTAAACCCATGTGGGCGAGTTAGTGCCTCCCAAAGAAGATAGTATCTTGACATGGAGTAAGGATCTCCATGATCCATGTGTCTGGACAGTGTGACCTTTGGTGTTTGTGTGGTTGTTTGGGGTAGTGGGGCCTTAGTGTTTGTACAGTTTTCAGGAGATAGATGAAAAGGAGGCTTTCTTGGATGTTAGGTCTTTCACTCCAATTTTTGAACAACACAAGTTGGTTTGTTCCTGAGAGGTATCTTAAGGGGTGTGTGTTTGGACCCCTCCTTCATTTGGGTTAGTTTTGAATTCTTGGGGATGAGAATAGTTTGAGAGGTATCTAATTTAATGACTCAGATTTCCCCGGGCCATGACTTTGTGAAAGTCCAGTGTTTAGGGTGTTTTGGGAGGAAATAGTAGCTCATTTCAAGAGTTTGAAAAATTTACAGTTTTTCCATTGGTAAGTCAAGGGCATTGGCATCAGTGATTTAGGGATGTCAACATCAGTGAGTTAGGGGCATTGGCATCAGTGAGTCAGGGGAATTAGTATCAGTGAGTCAAGGGCATCGACATTGGTGAGTTAGGGGCATCGACATCAGTGAGTTAGGGGTGTCAGGATCAGTGAGTCATGGCATCGGTGAGTCGTTGCATTGGTAGATCAACGTCGGTGGCTCAACATTGGTAGGTCGTGTCAGTAGCTAACCCGTTAGTGGCTCAGCGTTAGTGGCTCACCATCATTAGGTCGCCTTGGTATCTCACCCATCGGTGGCTCAACATCGGTCGATCACATCTGCAGCTCACCCATCGGTGGATCAACATCAATGACTCACCCATCGGTGACTCATTTCCAGTTTTTTCAGTTTTTTCCATTTTTTAGTTTCTCCCCTCTTATGTTTTATTTGACATAAACTGATTTTAAATATTTTATTAGGAATATTTAAGAGTGTATAAAATGATATTAAGTATATATTTAATATCATAATTCTCTAGGGACTTTGAGATACTCAAACCACATGATCTTGACCATGATCCCCGGTTAATGGATTTTGAAACTATTCTTCCTTTAATATAGGATCTGGCTCTTCAAATCCTGGATATTCCCTTCCCAATGTGTTTTCCATTCCCTCTTGGTGAGTCTAAAGACTTCCTCTCTAGAAGAGTCATGTGCCTATGCTAGAGCCCCCTCCTGCTCAGTTTTCTTGGAGTTATTTCCTACAACTTGTGCGATCCCCTGTTCTTGGCACAAAGAGGATCTTTGGTCGCCTATTATTTCTGGTAGGGATTTCTTCTACCTCTCTTTAATTGTGCATCATGTGGGGTGGGTGTACTAATGATTCCTTATAAATAACCGGTGAATAAGTTTCTTAAAATGAGTAATAAATAAGAAGGAAATGTGATCAAAAGATAACAGGGGTCATAAAATAATGGGATGAGGGTGGTTTGATGATGGTTGCCTATTTTATTTGATTATTTTATGGTTTTTTGTGGTTGTATGCATTTTGAGAATCATGTCCATCGATGTTCTTTTCTTGCACACTGGTGATGTCCTGTTTTTTTCGTGATGCATGATAAATGGTGGTAACATGAAATCTGCTTAATCAGGTATAATTGAATAATTCAAATGGATGCCCCAAGATCAAACCTATTGTGTGATCACCCCATTTATTTTAAAGTGGATTTAAATAACCCCTCTTGCTAAACCTGAATATGCTTGGCTTAATAGTGTGGCTTCAAATGTGTTTAGTTGGTTCTGTGAGTTGGTTGGGTATTTTTGTACAACGGGGCTAAGGTTTCAGTGGTGGTTGTTGTGGGATTTGTGTATGGGGTGGTACTGGGGTCATGTTGGTATCCCATTATGAGAGACTGATTGATTGTGGAATGTATGGACTTGTAAGTAGTGGGACTTCCTTTGTGTTATGTATGTCAAATGATGTTGGGTAGTGGGAATGTGTGTGGTTATGAACTTGTTATGCAGTGGGACTGCATCTGGGAAATATTTGGACAGTGGCAATGTGAGGATGGGTTGTGTTGTGACTTCATGTTAATAGGTGTGCTGGGTGTGGCATTGTTGTGCAGCGGGGATGTTGGTCCTAGTTGTGAGATGAGGATTGTGCAGTATAACATTGAAGAATGACAGTGGGCAGTGGTTAAACGAGTGTCTAGGAAAAAAGGGAGTGTGTAGTGGACCTGTAGGTTGGTTGTTCATTGTTGTTTTTATGAATGGGTGTTAAAATGGAAATGATTTACCTTGGTCCCTCTTCCCTTGTTCAATTTTTGTTGTAAAAAGAATGAAGTGGGTTGGTTGGTGTGTTTTTGGTTAATCAGGCTCTTCGCCTTCTGAGGTGGTTGTATATGTTGTGCTTGGTAGTTTCCCCAGGTAGTGATTGAATAAACTAAAGTTAACCCATTAATTAATAAATGGAAAGTGGTTGAATGAAAAAGGGGTTGGGTTATGCTTTGGTAGTGGTTTTTTGTGTGGTTATGCATATAAGGGTAGTAGTAAAAGTGGTTCTGGTGGTCTGATTATTTATTTAGGGGCCCGTAGGTCAGGCTGAGTGTTTGTTTACTTATATGTATAAATTGAAGTTCCTTGTGATTTTATACACACATCCCACCTTTATTGAGAACCATGTGCCGAAACCCCCATTTCATGGGGGAGAGTGTCTTTCCCAATATCCTGGTGGGACGATAGATGGCTGGTTACTGAATTTATTCCTCACACCCTCTTTCGGGTTCTTACCGCTTGAACATATACGGGCAGGATGTAATGGATTGAGGCTTACCATAGTCCAAGATCCTTCAGCTGGGTTTTTTGTGGAAGAAGGGAGTAGGTGGTTACAGGATAGTATTATTTTCCCAAGTGTCTTTGGGATGAGGCTCATGATTCTTCAGGTGAGAGGTAAAATTATGCCCCAAATGTCTACTAGTGGGTTTTGTATGTGTTTTAAGGCGTAGGTGTGTGCGGGAAGGCTATGGTAGGGGGACTGCGTTTTAGAAGAGTGGTATCATCAAGACGTTAGCTGTTAGGAATAAGCAGTTAATCAGTGGGAAAGTGGTGCGGGGTACCCAAATATTGATGTGCCTATACTACTACTTTACTTGAATTGTATTATTTGGTGAGTGTGCCTTGGTGAAGATGGGTTGGTTAGTACTCCTTGGTAGGTTATTTAAGGTTCTACTATTTTTCTCATAAGGGAATTAGTATTTCCCCCTAATTGTGCATGGGTGGATTTAGTTTTCCTACTGGGTATACTTGTATACTCCCCCAACATTTTTAAAACTATTTTCTGGTTTCTAGGAGGACTTTGAAAATCGTGATGGACTTTACTAGTTCGGGCATTGGGATAGTTGTTGTGTTGCTGCTTAGTCTCTTTCTTTGGTACTTATTTTAGTACTTTGGTTGTACTTTTTTTGCAGTTTATGTTTGAAAATGCATATGGGAATGGTTTTGGGCTTTACTTTTACCTTTAGTTTGGTGTTGTTTAAGATTTCACCATCTTATCTCTTGATCCTATTTTTGTTAAAAAGGGTAATTACTTCCATTTTGTGTGAGATTCTATACCCTTGGTGCTAGTCACCACTCCGGGGCCTACTGAAGGTGGGTCTCTTGGGTCATTATACCTCCTTAATCTTAAAGAAGGAAGGGTGTGGCACCTTTCTGCTCTTTCCCTCATCTTGAAGAAGGTGGATCATGACAATGAGGAATAATATTATTTGAACAAATATTATTTTAATATTCCAAGTCCATTTAATATTAGTGGGAATTAAGAGTTGAGTTAAATTAATTGGTTTTATAATGTAATATATTTAATATATTATAATCATGTGATTAAATATAAATAATATTAATGTTATAGTTAAGTTCGTCATAATTATTTATTTATGGCTTATTTAGTGGAGGTTTATTTTTTTAGGGGATGGGGTACCCTTTCTAGGTATTTACTCAATCCACTATATAAGAAGGGAGAGGGTTCATTTCCATTGCGCTTTCCTTCCAACAGAATGAGATATTCTCTCTCTTACTGCCTTCTAGAGAGAGAAAGTCTCTCTCTGAGCATCGATCCAAGAATGCCTTTGACGGATCAAAGGCACATGATCGAGGTGATTGACATGACATTGGAGGATTCATTGGAGCTTCATAATAACACCCTGAATTAAATGAATAATGAGAAAAAATATTCCTGAAGCATGTGTGGATGATCTAGAGGGATTTGCATTTGGATCATTCGAGAAACAGTTGTTGATGAAAAGATGAAGTCATGCACACTTTGATTTGGAATGAGGTTCATGTTAAAATTATTTTTCATGCTCTATTTAATTCACACGAGATCCTCGGGACCGTATCATGGCTTGGATCAACGAAGATGACAAGTTCCATCATTCCAATGATAAAAAACATTAAATCCCCTATACACCAGCTTTTGATGTTCTCCCCAATACTAACAGGAGGAAGGTTCATGACTTATGAAGGATGGTTCAAAGGGTGTTACATGACATGTAATAAATTTGGGATTTAATGGTTCAGGCAATGTGGTTTTTGGTAGTACATAAAACTTGACATTGACATGATGTGTTAAGAATACACGCCATGTAATTCCCCTATGCATCACATCTTTAAATCCTACAACACTCAGGTTTTTCCTCAAACCCTACACCCCTCTCATTTCTAGGATACCTAGTGGCTCTCCCTCCAGACACCTTGGGATTCCTTTGTCGAAGATCGATCCTTGGCTTCCAATCTTCAATCCGTGGTGAAATCTTATCTCTTTCTCATTCATTTCCTTCTGTTCTTATTTAATAATTATCTATAGTGATGTTTCTTTGGTTTGGGAGGATTTTTGGGATACATTTTGATAACCCCTTGATGTGGTGTAGGTTGATCTATGGGTTTTGTGGGCAGTTGTTTTTTGAGGGAATTTCTTCTTCTCCATGCGGTGTACAACGAGATTGTAAAGATTCTTTGAGGTAGGGGATCCTTGCACTCACCCTTTTTCATGTTATGTGTGGGATATACATACTTTTTCTTACCTTTGGGTGGATAGTAAGGGCCAACATAATCATATAATAAATTTGAATGTCTAAAATTGATGGGTATGGAGAGTTATCACATGCTTTACTGCTTTTTTATATGTTGTTTATATTGTTATGCATGCTTGTCGACAATTCTGAAAATAACAGTTTTTTGGAGCATTGTTTGCACTGTATTTGCTAGGCTGTGATGACCTTTTCTTATTTTTTTTTTGTGTGATTGAACCCAAATAAAAGATTACAGAATGTATATTTGGATAATAATTAGTTTCCCCTAGAAATATTGTTTGTGTGATAATAACCATGCTAAATTAAAAAGGTATATGATAATTCCTCTAAATAAATATGGATGTTAGAATGCTTTTTTGTGGTGTGTTCATGTACCTGTTATGTTTCTCAGTGTGGTTTGATATTTCCTTGAAGGTAAGGGGGCCTATAGCGGAATCTGGTGGGCTATGTATTTAAAAATTTCAATTTTTGGGATAATGGAACTTGTCGTCGCCCACAATCCGAGCTCTGGTAAGGTCTGAGGATATCACATAAATTAAAAGAGCACAAAAATAAAACTGAAAAACATACTTTGTTCATATTTGAATTTGTTCTTGACTGCAACTTGTTGAAAGAAATTGTTGCTTTAAGGATCCATAACATGAACCCTCTAGATTTTCCACACGTGCTTCAAAAATCCATTAGAATGCCGATCATTGAATTTTGGGTGCTAGCGTGGAGATCCGACGATGCCTTAGACACCCTAACGATCACCATAATCCTCTAACTTCATTACATGAAGGTCTTTTTGGATCATCACACAAAAGGGAAAAACTCTCTCTCTAGGAAGTGGGAGGATAGAGAGTCTCTCATTCATAAATGAATGAATAGTTCGTTGGAAGAGATCCTCTCTCAATTTATAATGGAAATCCTAAATACCTGATTGGGTTCCCTAGCCCCCATTTATTTAACGCTCAATATATAATAATTATGAAAAACTAAACTACACCATAAATATTATTAATAATTTATCACATACTTATAATATATATAAAATATATTACGTGATAAAACCAAGACATTTAACTCGACTCTCCGTTTCCTCTTAATATTAAAAAAAATCTTGAATATTAAAACAATATTCATTCGAATAATATTTTCTCATATTTACTTAAATTTTAAATACTTTAAATAAATTCAATCCCAATTACTCATAACATGAATAATAAGGATTTTTTTTTATTTTTTTGGTGATCTATACCTTGGACAACACTCAGACCCCATGGTGAGGGCCACCATGTCCAATAAACTTATTCAACTGAATAGGGTGGATTCTTGAATATGCTATTGTGTGTGACCCTCTAGGCCCTTATCTCACTAGAAATGAATAAAATCCATAGACCAAGAGCAGAGTCTAGTAACCCATCAAGGCCCCTAAATAGATAAGGATAGTCATAGCAATGACTACCATCCTATGAACATGTACTATGTACTATAATCTCTTTGTCTTTAAATATTTCATAAATAATGACACACACTTGTGTCATTGTCCTTTTATTTCTTTATTATTTTTTGATCTTTTCAGATAGATTTACCTTTCAACTACCTTGGCCAAGGTTTTATAAATTTACTTCCATCCTGATCAACAAGGCCCGAGATATATAACTTTATAAACTCAGAAGAGACAAATCATTTCTTGACCATTCAACTAACTTCATTCCACTAAAGACGGACCTGAAACAATTCACCTCACCATGATTTCAATATCATGGTTTTTCCTTGCATCAAAGTATGTAATAAAATGTAACACATTGGCAATGGTCTCAAGTCAGGAGACCAATACACATGTCTGTAGATAGGAACAATCAATGACACCCAAAACATGTGGTGTTCTATTGATAGGTCTTCCCTCATGATATCACTACTAGAGACCACTAAGTGGGAACTTCATGAGAATAAATCTCAATTATTATGATACCCCAGCACTTAATATTCAAACATCTACTGTGTCTAATCAGTACGATGTATCTAGACCATATGACATTTGTTTAGAATTAGGTCATAGTATCTCAAGGTTCTCATTATAGACTGGGATCTATTATAACATTTTGATAGAAAAAATTAATCTAGGACATTACCATTAAATAGTGGATGCAGTAAAGTCTACACTATAATGGTAAGATTACATCATGTATAACTAATTGTATACCTGATATGGTAACCAAAAGTACTGCATATTTGGGTCTAGGGAACCCACTAGTTCAACACTCCCACTTATACTAGATCTAACTTTCTAACCATACTTTTTAGTTACTCACATGATAAAGATCATGTTTATGTAGAGTAACTGCTTTAGCTGCTGGGTCTGCCATGTTTCTGTCACGTGGCTATTCTGTTATATGTGACCCCATATCCTTGAGTATAACTTCTCAAGAGATGGTAACCCCGAGTATACCTCTTTTTTCCACTGTTGTAACTTGACATCTTGGATAGTAAGAATATCATAATTTATATTATGATAATACTTTACTTACTAGGTGAGATTCTAATAACTAGAACAAATCATTGCATTTAATAATTGCTTCTTAACTACCTTATAAGCTGCAACGTACTCGGCATTTATAGATATGATTAGCACTGGATTTTATGATCTTGATTCACTCATCACCTTATCCTAACTGCGATAATAGATCAAATTGATCTATGGAATACAAGTTTGTGTCCTACCATAAATAGTATTCTTCTAGTCTACTTAACGGGTACATATCATTTGTACTTGTCGAAGTACAATATAATAGTTATGACTTCTTAACATATAGTCCTGGATATAACTGATATCTTCCAACTATAAAGTCTATCCTGGAAATATCAATTATTGTACATATCATGGAATATGTGATTGATCCATCGCTTAATCATATGGATTTGAAATCACCATGTGAATATCCTCCCATGTTCCGAACATGTCAACCTAGAGAGATTTATGCCATGTGACACTGGTAACAATTCTTCACTTGAATTATTCTAACTTGCATTTTTTCAAAACAATGTCACTATATGTTTGATTGACTAGGTCCAAGAAACCGTTGGATCTACCTTGGTATATCTTGTTCCTTAGAACTTAGGTCGCTACTTTAATTTAATAACTGGATAATTTTTTTATCCTGGTCTTAACTAATGATAAGACCAATATTTGTTTTACATATGTTGTAGAACATATTTATATTGGAATACTTTATCACTCCTACTAACCTTTGGTAGACACATGGAAATGATTAATTCCAAATGAATGTTCTAAGATCTTGTTGCTTACTTTAATCCTAAAATGGATTTAAGTAACTTGCATCCCTATTGGCATTTTGTGACGGCATAATATCTTTCTGGTTCCATCGTATGAACACCTTCCATGAAAGTTGATCTTGACATCCAATGTCCAATTAAAATGATCTTAGACGATAGATATTACAAGTAAAATTCTAATGTGTTTAGGCATACCAACTTGGTATAATCAATCGATCCTTATTGGTACTTATCTTATACATCCCATGTATCAAATCTCTTGAACACCTACCATAGTATTCAATTTATAATCCCCTTTGTAATTTGATACATGGAATCCATTATTGAATTTTAATTGGTCTTGTAAATCTTATCTATTTGTCATATATTGACCACTTGTAGGTATTATTATTCACAATGAATAATTTATCACCGACCATGGTGAATATAAAACCATCACCATGGTTTTAACCTTCTGACACATTATGTATATCTGGAATATTTCTATTCCACATTTACTTGTTGATTTTATTTCTATATCAACCATTTGTGCATCTAGAGCACTGAATAAATCCAAGTCAATACAGCTCCCACTATCTCTAATAGAGATGTTCACCAGTACATATAAATGTAGTCTAAAACTTTACTTCCAATTTCCTATCTTATGGATTTATATAATATCTAAAGAAACTATTAGGATAATTACTTTAGATGCACAATGTGTGTAACTTGATGCATGTTTGTTTATATCCCAATAAACACTTTGCATCTTTAACAAAAGTCCTTTGACATAATGTACTTCCAACATACTAATACTCGTATGATATCCATTTTTCATTTTTAGTTGTCATAAAAGTTATGGTATTTCGCCATTATTTTCAAAGAATGTCTTGAAATATGATGAAAGTTATTGTAGGTTGTAACATTGATACTTCTTATATCATAAGTTTTATGTATAAAATGTGCATTTAGGAATTTATCCATGCTACATTTTGTTGATCAATGTTAAAATGTAATACTAGTAATTGATCCTCTTTATTAACATCAATGTCGTGATGTAGATAAGGTAATGTGTGTTTAGGAATTAATCCATGCTACATTATCATGATCGATGAATGCTTGGTCAAGATATTCTTCAGCATGCCGATCTGAAGCAACTCATATATTTTTACCATGCTTATACTTCACTATAACATTCCTTAATAACTTAAAGGAATATTATGAAGTATCCTTACTACTATCTTTCCCTTTGAATAGTTCACATTCTATTGTTGAACTAATTCCATAAGCTTTGTGGCATACCTTTATTTCTAAATGTTTCTTTATCCAAACTAAAAACGTCGATAATACCCATGGTTTTTAGCTATGTCGAGCATAAATATCATATTGGGTATATCCTTAACTTCCTTTTAGTATTTATTCATAAAATATTATCTTTCCATAACTAGGTAAATAAGTCTTACAATTTTATATTCATCACTTATTGCCTATGATTCAAGTATAACTGAACTATTTGATGAGTATGCAACACCAATAACAACATTTATTCCTAAACTTGGAATAATGTCTCCTTATGTCCATAGGGAACATGAGATAAATGTTTTGGTTATGCTCGAAAACTTTTTCAACTAGAATCATTCACTTGGAAAATGGAAGTTATGTGTTTCTCACCACTAACTTTGGAATCACCCTTTCTCAGCTGCTTAGAGAAGACACCTTACTTCTAGTAATGTTTCTATACTTAATTGGTTACTATATTTCAATACACATATGTGAAAATCATATGGAATTTAATAACTAATAATTATGTTAGAAACAATACTTTTATTTGATGAATATATTCTGAAGAAGAAGCATGTTCTTGCTTATTCAATTCAGTTCATTGTGTTTTAAAATTCCATAAATTTATTTCATTATATGTGATGAAAATAACCTCATGTATAATAAACAACCCCTATTTTATTTTAAGTACATTACTAAGGTTCCTTTGGTGTGACTTTATATTACACTTTTCATCTTGTCTTCCAATTTATTCTCCATAATAACTAAAGATGATACTTTATTTAATATTATTATTGCTTGGAATACCTTACCTAAAAGGTAATAAATCACTTACTCCATACTATTTGTTTGTATCCTTAAACAAAACTAGAGTAATTGGGTGAAAAATGATATAAGAATGGTATGAATTGAAAGATCATGAAGTATATTTTACATTACACAAAGAGAGTGTAATAATCACATTCAAATATTGCTTCACTTTATCATCACAAACTTCTTGGAGGTGAGACTACATGCGATATCATCCATGTCATGATATATTGACTGCAACTAACCTCAGACATAAATGTAACATTATGAGAGAACCATCATATGCTTAATAGTCTCTTTTAATTAAACATACACCCTTCTTTCCTTAGTTGTCTTAACAGGTAGGGACACCAACACCTTGAATTTCTAATATAGTGGTACTATTCACAAGTGTCTGTACTACACTTGAAAATTCATGCTAGTTTGGAAATTAAATTTGTCCAATATTTATCGTAGTTTTTACTTGTGGTATTTCTTTTCATTTTTCTAAAGAAATAAACTTTAATAGATAAGTAATTTTATGATGATTACCAAAATAAACAATACCAATTAATTTAATCATTAAATGTCTCCCAATATTTTATCAAATTCTAGGAACCCTCTGTACTAGAATCAAAATACTCTGTTGATTGAGTATTCAAGTGGAAAGGATCCCTGAACCTCCCCTTATAGTCTAAAATCTTTGGCTATGCCTCTACTCATAGGGTTTAAGGTATGCTTTTGGTTGGCCAACTTCATTAACTCGTGGTTCCTTGATCTATTGAGTGAAGTCCCAGTTTCTAAAATCTTAACTTGATTTACTCAACGCTTGACTATAAAATTAAAACAATTGAGATTTGGATATTTCTTTGTTGCAATTTTAGTTAAGTCAGCCCTCCACTCTCATAATAACTCCCCAGAAGTAAGAGGCACCTTCATCTTTTTCATTATCGGCACCCCAAACACTCGGTTTTGTACAAATTTGAATGATGGAAGGTGGTAATGACTTAATATTACATTGAGGGTTTTTTTGTTTTCTCTCGACGAATGTAATCCATTTCGATTAATCTTGTTCATCTAGGTTGTCTCACTGACAATTGAACATTAATAGAATAACACAGGTTTCTTCTTTTTGCATTTTATTATTTATTATTTTATGTATTTCTTCTATTGCTATAAAATGCATAAAACAATAAATAAATGCATAAAGGAAAACTATTACCCAACTGGTCTTGAGCATCTAAACTACCTAGGGGAATCATACCTAAGTCGTATCTTGACTCTTATGTATCTCACCCCATTATAGATGTTTGCTTCTCATATGATGTATCACCCCATCTTTACAGGGTCTAAGTCACATATTGTATCATCTTGGTCAACATACACCGCCTACTCTTGGCGGGGTCCATGTCAGACATCGTAATCCTCTGAAGTATAAAAATACTCGGATGCAAGCAAGGGGAACTAGGGGTATAAATGTATATCTTCTGAAATTGAGTGCACAATCCCTTATACATTTTGAGCAAAAATAAAGATGATGTGTAGACTGTCAATTTATTAACTAATTATTACACTCATCGCACATAGGTAATAATTAAATAAATAAATAAATGCAAACATACATGGCTTGGTGCTCATGACCAGAAGGTGGGTAAAATCATGTGCGATAAAAATCAAAATTCATTAAATAAGTACAAGGGTTATTTAATTAAATTAAATGAATTAACAAGTTCAAATAATTTATTTATTTTAAGTTCAATGATTGATTTAATTTTATACCAAAAATTAAATTAATTAATTAATTAAATTTAATATCTAAATTAAATTAATTTGACTCAGGTATTAATTTTTTTATTTTCAACCATAATTATTATATTAATAAAATTAAATTAAATTCTGAAATTAAATTAATTAAATATATTAATTACATGAACTTGATCCCTGAAACACCCGTTATGGCCCATTTCGGGTCGCATTGAACCTATGCAGACCCGTAACAGACTGGGGAAAACCTAAGATGGACTTTTTTGGGCCGAGCGGGTCATCCCACACCTGCTTCAGGTTGGGAAGACCAACTCAGGCCAGTTTCAGGGTGAATCAAATCCGACAGAACCCATCAGGGTTACCTCATGGTGTGCATTCGACTCTGGTGCCCCAATCAATGGACCTGAGGCTAGAGGAAGCGAATTCTAGTGGGGCGATTCTGATTTAAAGTGGATCATAGAAGATGGGGTCTAGAAAGGGCGCCACTGCTAGATCTGGGCGGCGGTCGGAGTGGTCCGACAAGGTCGGCGGCCTGTCGGGTGCACCGGGAGGAAGGGACGACATGGCCGGGTACAGAGAGGTCACTGTGTCAAAGGTCGGGACACGAATTTTGATGGAGGAGGGTGTTGTCGATCTGGATCTATGAGGGGAAGCTGAAGTTGGAGGCTCTGGTCAAGCGCAATGGTGTCCAGACAAATGCCGACTGAGGCAGAGAAATGGCGGTCCGAGATCCCGGTTGTCGGTGCTGGGCCTCGGTAAGGTGGCACGAAGGGGAGCCGGCACGACTCATAGTTCTATGGCGAGTCCTGCAGCAGCCATGAGGGGTACGATCAGCTGATTGGATAAGGTCAGAGGTGAGGTGTGCCGATGGGAGGTAGACACTGTGAGGATGTCGTGCTGGCAGGCTGGAGTAAGGTGTCAGCTCCTTTGGTAGGAGGTAGGGGGGCATGCCCTCCCCTTTTTTTACCATTAATATTATTTTTTTGATTCCTCCTTTAAAATTGTTTGGTGTGTGTATTTCCACACTCACCCACCCAAAATTGTCTTATGTGAGATTTTTCATTCAAACTTTAGAATTTTACAAAGGCTAATGAATTAGCCTAAATATAATAATAATAAAATTATTATAATAAAATATCAATTTATTATAATTATATTATAATAATAATAATAATATAAATATTATTATAATAATAAAATTATTATGAAAAATATAGAATCTCAAAATTATACTTTTCACATAATTGGAATTATTTTCGATTAACCGACACCCATTGAAACTTGGTCGGTTATACATGATGAATAAAAATTTTAAAACCATAGATCAAACTAAAAATTTGATCCATATAAAAAAAATTTAATGGCCATAACTTGACCGTTCAAAATTGGATTGACACGCAGTTTGAACCGTTGGGACCGATTTCAAACCCTCAACTTAATTCTTATGAAAATTAATTTTTCTTGGATCTGAAAATATACACAATCCCTCTGATACCAATTGAAGGTACTAGGGCCTTCAGTAGAAGCTGATGGGCTGAAGATTTTAAATTTTCCATCAACAGGATGATGGAACTTATTGTCACCGACAATTCGAGCCCCGGTAAAGTCTAAGGACCTCACATAAATTAAAAAAGCACAAAAATAAAATTGAAAAACATACTTGTTCAGATCTGAGGCTGTGCTTGACCAAAACTCATCAAATTTAGTCATGGCTTGAAGTATCCATAGCATTAACCCTCTAGATCAACCACACGTACTTCAAAAATCTACTATAACGTCAATCGTTGGATTTCGGATGCCGGCACGGAGATCCGATGGCGCCTTCGATGCCTAGGCGATCACCACAATCCTCTGACTTGATTACTTGAAGGTCCTCTTGGATCATTACATGAGAGGGAGAGACTCTATCTATATAAAGTGGGAGGAGAGAGAGGATATAATTTATAAATGAATGAATAGTCTATTGGAAGAGAGCCTCACTCTCTATTTATAGTGGAACTCTTAAATACCTGGTTAGGTTCCCCGACCCCCGTTTACTTAATGTCCACTGAATAAAAATTATGACAAACTAAACTATGCCATAAAAATTATTGCAAATTTATCACATAATTGCAATATATATAAAATATATTATGTGATAAAATCGAGTCATTTAACTCGACTCACCATTCCCTCTTAATATTAAAGGAAGCTTGAATATTAAAATAATATTTGTTCGAATAATATTTATCGTATTTACTTAACTCATAAATACTTTAAATAAATTCATTCCTAATTATTCATAACTTGAATAATAATTAATTTATTTATTTCTTTGGTGATCGATACATTTGACAACACTCGGACCCTGTAGTGGGCCCCACCATGTCCAATAAAACTATTCAACTGAATAAAGTTGATTCTTGAATACGCTATTGTGTGTGACACTCTATGACCTTATCTCAAAAGTAGTGAATGAAATCCACATACCCAGAGAAGAGTCTAGTAACCCATCAAGTCCCCTAAAGTGATAAGGATAGTCATAGCAATGACTACCATCTTACGAACATGTACTGTGTACTATAATCTCTTTGTCTTTAAATATCTCATAAAGCAGGATGAACACTTGTGTCATCATCCTTTTCTTGCTTTATTATTTTTTGATCTATCCGGATAGGTTTACCTTTCAACTACCTTTTCCATGGTTTTATAAAGGTACTACCATCCTGACCAACAAGGACTGAGATATATAACTTCCTAAACCCAGAAGCAACAAATCCTTTCTTGACCATTCAACCAATATCATACCACCAATGACGCACCCAAAACAAGCTACCTTGCCATGATTTCAATATCATGGTTTTTACCTTGCATCCAAGTACACAATCAAATTACACACATTGGTAATGGTCTCAAGTTAGGAGACCAATACACATGTCCCTAGATGAGAACAACCAATGACACCCAAAATATGTGGTGTTCCTATTGGTGGGTTTGTACTCAAGATCTCACTATTACAGATCACCAAGTGCGAACTTCATGAGAAGAAGTCTCAATGATTATGAGCCCCCATAACTTGATAGTCAAACATCTATTGTGTCTAATCAGTAAGATGTATTTAGACCATAGGAAATTTATTTAATATTAATGTCATAGTATCTTGAGGTTCTCATTATATCCTTGGATATGTTATAACCTTTTGATACGACAATTAATCTAGGACATTACCATTAAATAGTAGACGCAAAAGTCTACACTATAATGTTAAGATTACATCATGTGTAAATAACTGTATACACAATATGGTAACCAAAAGTACTACATAGTTGGGTCTAGGGAACCCACTATTTCTACACTCCCACTTGTACTAGAGCCAACTTTCTAACCATTCTTGTTAGTTACTCACATGATAAAGATAATGTTTCTAAAGATTAATGACTTTAGATATTGGGTCTTCCATGTTTCTACAACACAAATATTCTATTATTTGAGACCCCATATCCTTAAGTATAACTACTCAAGAGATGGTAACCTTGAGTATACCTCTTTTTTCCACTATCATAACCTAGTATCTTGGATAGTAAGAATATCATAATTTACACTATGATAATACTTTACTTACTAGGTGTGATACCAAGAATTAGAACAAGTCATTTTATTTAATAACTGCTTCTTAGCTACCTTAGAATCTTCAACGTACTCGGTATTTATAGATATGAAAACCACTAGTTTTTATGATCTTGACTCACTCATCAACTTATCATAACTGTGATGATAGATCAAATTGATCTAAGGAATACTAGTTTGTGTCCTACCATAACAAGTATCCTTCTTTTCCACTTACCAGGTATATATCATTTGTACTTGTCGAAGTACAATATGATACTTCCAACTACTTAACTTTAATTCCTGGATATAATTGATATCTTCCAACTATAAATTTTATCCTGGAAATATCAATTCTTGTACATATCATGGCATACGTGATTGATCAGTCTCTTAATCATATGGATTTGAACTCACCACATGAATCTAATCCCATGTTCCGAACATATCAACCTGGAGAGATTTATGCCACGTGACACTGGTAACAATTATTTACTAGAATTGTTACAACTAGAATTTTTTCAATACAATGTCACAATATGTTCGATTGACTAGGTCCAAGTAACTGTGGGATCTACCTCAGTAGATCTTGTTTCCTATAACTTAGGTCACTACATTAAGTTAATCACTAGAGAATTATTTTCATCGTAGTCTTAACTAATGGTAAGACCAATATTTGTTTTCTATATGTTGTCAAACATATTTATCTTGGAAAACTTTAGGGCTCCCACTAACCTTTGGTAGACACGTGGAAATGATTCATTACAAATGAATGTTCTAAGATCTTGTTGCTTACTTTAATCCTAAACTGTATTTAAGTAACTTGCATCCCTATTGGCATTTTGTGATGACATCATCTATTTCTATTTTCATCATATAGACACCTTCCATGAAATTCGATCTTGACATCCAATGTACAATTAAAATGATCTTAGACGTTATCTATGATAAGTAAAATTCTAATGGGTTTTGGTATACTGACTTAGTATAACCAATTATTCCTTATTGATACTTCTGTTATACCACCCATGTATCAACTCTCTTCAATACCTACCATGGTATTCAATTTATAATCCCCTTTTCAATTTGATACATGGAATCCATTATTTAATTTTAATTGGTCTTGTCAATATTAGCTATTTTCCATATATTTCTCACTTGTAGGTATTATTATTCACAATGAATAATTTATCACTAGCTGTGGTGAATATAAAACCCTCACCATGGTTTTAATATTATTACACAGTATGTGTCTCTAGAACATTCCTATTTGACATGTACTTATGGATTTTGTTCCTAGATAAACCATTTGTGTATCTAGAGCATTGAATAAATCCAAGTCCAACTCCCACTATATATAATAAAGATGTGCACCCTTACATAGAAATGTAGTCTAACACTTGACTTCCACTTTTCAATCTTATGGATTTATATAATATTCTAAGTAACTATTAGGATAATTACATTAGATTCACAATGTGTGTAACTTGATGCATATTTGTTTATATTCTAACAAACACTTTTTTATATTTAACAAATGTCCAATGAAATAATGGATTCCATCATACTAAGACTCATATGATATCCATTTGTCATTTTTAGTTGGAATAAAAGTTATGGAATTTCATCATTATTTGCAAAGAGAATCTTGAAATATGATGGAAGTTATTGCAGGTTGTAACATTAATACTTATTATGTCATAAGTTTGATGTATAAAAAGTGAATTTAGGAATATCTATATGCTACATTTTTTTATCAATGTTAACATGTAAGACTATTAATTGATCCTCCTTATGAACATCAATGTTGTGATGTAGATAAGGTGATGTATGTTTAGGAATTACTCCATGCTACATTATCATGATCGATGAATGCTTGGCCAAGATATTCTTAGGCATTCCAATCTGAAGAAACTCACATATTTTGCACATTCTTATACTTCACTATCACATTATTTAAGAACTAAATGGAATATTATGAAGTATATTTACCTCTATTATTCTCTTAGAATACTTCAAAATATCTTGTTGAACTAATTCTATATGCTTTGTGTCATACATTTATTTATAAAGGTTTCTTTATCCAAACTAAACATGTCGATAATACCAAAGGTGTTTAGCTATGCCAAGCCTAAATATCATACTGAGTATATCCTTAACGTTCTTTTAGTTTTTCTTCACAAATAATTATCTTTCCACAACTGGGTAAATAAGTCTTACAGTTTTATATTCATCACTTATTGCCTATGATTCAAGTACCACTGAAGTATTTGATGGGTATGAGACACCAATAACAACATTTCTTCCAAAACATGGAATAATGTCTCATTATGTATATAGGGAACATGAGATCAATGTTTTGGTTATTCTTGATAACTTGTTCAACTAGAATCATCCTCTTCTCAAATGGAAGTTATGTGTTTCTCACCACTGACTTTGGAAGCACCCTTTCTCAGCTGCTTAGAGAAGACAACTTACTTCTATTAATGTTTCTATACTTACTTGGTTACTATATTTCAATACAAATATGTGAAAAGAATATGGTATTTAATACCTAAGAATTATGTTAGAAATAATAATTTTATTTGATGAATATATTCTGAAGAAGAAGTAGGTTCATTCTTATTCAATTCAGTTCATTGTGTTTTAACCTTCCATAAATTTATTTCATTATAGGTGATGAAAATAACCTCTTATTTAAGAACTATCCCCTATTTCATTTGAAGGAAATTATGAAGGTTCCTTTGGAATAACTTTACTTTGTCCTTTTTTCCTTGTCTTCCAATTTATTCTCCATAAGAACTAAAGACGATACTTTCTTTAATATTATTATTTCTTGGCGAACCATACCTAAAAGGTAATAAAGAGCTTACTCCATACTATTTGTTTGTATCCTTAAACAAAACTAGAGTAATTGGGTGAAAATGATATGATAATGGGATGCATTGAATGATCATGAATTGTCTTTCACATTACACAAAGAGAGTGTAATCATCACATTCAAATTTTGCATCACTTTCTCCTCGCAAACATCATGGAGGTGAGACTACATGTGATATCATCCATGTCATGATATAGTGACCACAAATAACATTGAACATAAATGATAGAATTATGACAGAACCATCATATGCTTAATAGTATCCTGTAAGAAAACTTACACCCTTGCTTCCTGAGGTGTCTTAACGGGTAGGGACACCAGCACCTTGAATTTCCAATATAGTAATACTATGCAAAAGTTTCTGTACTACAATTGAAAATTCATGCTAGTTTGGGCATTAACTTTGAACAATATTTATTTCAGTTTTTACTTGTGGTATTGTTTTCCATTTTTCTACAAAAATAAAATTTAAAAGATAAGTACTTTTATACTGATTGTAAAATTAGACATTATCGATTAATTTAATAATTAAATGTCCCCCACTATTTTATCGAATTATAAGAACCCTCTTTACTAGAATCAGAATACTCTGTCACTTGATTATTCAAGTGAAAAGGATCTCTGAACCTCCCCTTATAGTCTACAAGATTTGGTTATGCCACTACTCAGTGGGTTCAAGGTAGGCTTTTGGCTGTCCAACCGCATTAACTCATGGTTTCTTGATCTATTGAGTGATGTCCCAACTTCTAAAATCTTAAATTTATTTACTCAATGCTTGCCTCTAAAATTAAAATAAGCTAGATTTGGATTTTTATTTGCTACAATTTTAGTTAATTCAGCCAACCAATCTCATAAGAACTCCCCAGTAGTAAGAGGCACCCTCATCTTTGGCATGATCGACACCCCAAACACTCAGTTTTGTTCAAATTTGAATGATTGAAGGTGGTAATTACTTAATATTACTTTTAGGATTTTTCTTTTCTCTCGAAGAATGTAATCTATTTCTATTAATCTTGTTCATCTATGCTTTCACGCTCACAATTGAACATTAATTGAAAAGCACGCGTCACTTCTTTATGCATTTTATAATTTATTATTTTATGTATTTCTCCCGAGGTTATAAAATGCATAAAACAATAAATAAATTCATAAAGGAAAACTATCACCTGACTAGTTTTGAGCATCTAAATGACCTAGGGGCATCATACATGAGTTGTGGCTTTATTCTTTATGCATATCACCCCCTTTATATATGTCCGCTTCTCATATGGAGTATCGCCGCGTCATTGTAGGGTCCAAGTCACATCTTGAATCATCTTGGTCAAAGTACACAACCTCATCTTGGCGGGGTCCACGTCATACACCATCTTCATTTGAAGTATAAAAATACTCACGTGCAGGCAAGGGGAACTAGGGGTATAAATATACATCATGTGAAATTGGGTGTGCGGACCCTTATAAATTTTGGGCAAAAATAAATATGATGCATAGAATGTAAATTTATTAACTACTTTTTACAATCATCACATGTAGGTAAAAATTAATTAATTAAATAAATGAAAATATACATGGGTCGGTGCTCAAGACCAGAAGGCGGGTAAAATCATCTGTGCTAAAAATTAAAATGCATTAAAAAAAGTACGATGGTTATTTAATTATGTTACATGAATTAACAAATTCAAATAATTTAATTATTTTAATTCCCATGATTAATTTAATTTATACCAAAAATTAAATTAATTAATTAATTAAATTTAATATCGGTATTAAATTAATTTGACTCAAGTATTAATTTTTTTTTATTTTCAACCACAATTAACATATTAATTAATTTAATTAAATTCTAAAATTAAATTAATTAAATATATTAATTAAATTAACATGATCCCCAAAACACCTATTATGGCCCATTTTAGGTCGCATTGAACCTACGCAGACCCATACCAGACTGGGGAAAGCCCGTGATGGACTTTTTTGGGCCGAGCAGGTCTACCCACACTCGCTCTGGGTTGGGCAGACCCGCTCGGGCCACTTTCAGGGAGAATCAGATCCGACAGAACCCGTTAGGGTTACATCATAGTGTGTAGTTGACTCTGGTGCCCCATTTATCGAACCTAAGGCTAGAGGAAGTTGATTCCAGCAAGGCGATGCTTCTATAAGCGGCTCGTGGGAGATGGGGTCCTGCGAGGACACTGCCACCAGATTTGGGTGGCAGCCTATCAGGTGTACTGAGAGGCAGGGTCGACATGGATGGGTATAGTGAGGTCACCGAGTGGAAGGTTTGGCCATGAATTCTGATAGAGAAGGGTGTTGTCAGTCTGGATCTGGGAGGGGTGGCTCAAGCTGGAGGCACTGGGTGAGCGCAGCGGTGTCCAAGAGGACGCCGACTGAGGCAGAGAAAGGGTGGTCCAGAAGCACAGTTTTCGGCACTTGTCCTCAACAAGGTGACATAGAGGGGAGCCAGGATGGCTCATGGTCTAGCGATGAGTGCTGCAACATCCAATATGGGTATGATCAGCCGATTGGAGAAGGTCGGAGGCGATGTGCGACTGTGGGAGGTGGAGGCCGTGAGGATGTTACACCGGTGGGCTAGAGCAAGGTGGTGGCTCCTTTGGCAGGAGGTATGGGATCAACCTGGAGGAGGGGGGTGGCATTCCCTCCCCTTTTTTTTACCTTTACTATTATTTTTTTGATTCCTACTTTAAAATTTTTTGGTGTGTGGATTTCCACACTCACCCACCCAAAATTGTCTTGTGTGAGATTTTTCGTTCACACTTTACAATTTTCCAAAGGCTAATAAATTAGAATAAATATAATAATAATAAAATTATTATAATAAAATATAAATTTATTATTATATTAATATAATAATAATAATATAAATATTATAATAATAATAAAATTATTATGAAAAATATAAAATTGAAAAATTATACTTTTCACATAATTGGAATTATTTTCGATTAACCAACACCCATCGAAACATGGTCAGTTCTATGGGATGAATAAAAATTTTAAATCCCAAGATCAAACCACAAATTCAATCTCTATCAAAAAAATTGGATTCCCATAACTTGGCCGTTCGAAATTGGATCGACGCGTGATTTGAACCGTTGAGACCGATTTCAAACCCTCAACTTAATTTTTAGTCAAATTAATTTTTATTAGATCTAAAAATATACGTGATTCCTCTCATACCAATTGAAGGTACCAGGGCCTGCAGCAGAAGCCAATGGGCATGGTATTTTAAAATTTTCATCGTCAGGATGACGAAACTTGTTGTCGCCAATGATCTAAGCCCCAGTAAGGTCCAAGGATCTTGCGTAAATTAAAAGAGCACAAAAATAAAACATAAGAACATACATATTCATATCTAAAGCTATGCTTGACTAAAACTCATCAAATGTGATCATTTCATGAAGGATCCATAGAAGAAACCTTCTATATTGTCCACATTCACTTCAAAAATCCACTGGAATGTTGATCATTGAATTCTAGGTGCTATTGTGGAGATACGACGATGTCTTCAACACCCTGGCAGTCACCACGATCCTCTTCCTTCATTACTTGAAGGTATTCTTGGATCATCACATGATAGGGAGATACTCTCTCTCTAGAAAGAGGTAGGATAGAGAGGCTCTCATTTATAAATGAATGAATAGTTCATTGGAAGAGAGCCTCTCTCTCTATTTATAGTGGAACTCCTAAATACCCAGTTGGGTTCCCTGACCCCCGTTTATTTAACGTCCACTAAATAATAATTATGACGAACTAAACTGCACCATAAATATTATTAATAATTTATCACATAATTTTAATATATATATAATATATTACATGATAAAATCGATCCATTTAACTCGACTCACCATTCCCGCTTAATATTAAAGAACCTTGAATATTAAAATAATATTCATTCGAATAATATTTTCTCGTATTTAATTAACTCATAAATTCAATCCCAATTATTCATAACTTAAATAATAATGAATTTATCTATTTATTTGGTGATAGATACATTGAACAACACTTGGACCCAATGGTGGGGCCCACCATGTCTAATAAACCAATTCAACTGAATATGGCTGATTCTTGAATATGCTATTATGTGTGAAACTCTAAGCCCTTATCTTGAAAGCAATGAATAAAATCCACATATCAATAGTGGAGGTTAGTAACCCTTCAAGGCACCTAAATAGATAAGGATAGTCATAGCAACAACTATCATCCTACGAACACATATTGTGTACTATAATATCTTTGTATTTAAATATCTCATAAAGTAAGACGTACACTTGTGTCATCGTCCTTTTCTTGCTTTATTATTTATTGATATATCCGGATAAATTTACCTTTCAACTACCTTGTCCAAGGTTTTATAAAGGTACTACCATCCTGACCAACAAGGCCTGAGATATATAACTTTCTAAACCCATACGCAATAAATTCTTTCTTGACCATTCAACTAATGTAATATCACCAATGACACACCCAACATGATCTACCTTACCATGATTTCAATATCATGGTTTTTACCTTGCATCAAAGTATGTAATCAAATGGAACACATTGGTAATGGTCTCAAGTTGGGAGACCAATACACATGTCCATAGATAGAAACAACCAATGACACCCAAAACATGTGGTGTTCCTATTGGCGGGTCTGTACTCATGATCTCACTACTAGAGATCACCATGTGGGAACTTTATGAGAAGAAGTATCAATGATTATGAGCCCCCATAAAATGATAGTCAAACATCTGCTATTTCCAATCAGTAATATGTATCTAGACCATAAGACCTTTATTTAAGATTAATGTCATAGTATCTTGAGGTTCTCATTATAGCATGGGATATGCTATAACCTTTTGATGCAGTTGTTAATCTAGGACATTTCCATTAAATAGTGGATGCAGAAAATTCTACACTATAATGGTAATATTACATCATATATAATTAACTATATACATGATATGTTAACCAAAAGTATTGCATAGTTGGGTCTAGGGAACCCACTATTTCAACAGTTGTGCAATGATAGATGTGATCACCTAGGCTATACGGTAAGTAGGACAATGATGCAGTGGTTTGTTAGCATGGATGTGATGTGGGAAGTTTCTTGATTTGGTGCAGTGGTTGTGGAATAGTGGTTATGGAATAGAGGTTTTGGCGCAATGGTTGTGGTGTAGTGGTTGAGGTACAAAGTTTGTGGCTCAGTGTTTGTGGCATGGTGGTTTTGACATAGTGGTTATGGTACAGAGGCTGTGGTGCAATAGTTTTGGTGAAGAGGTTTTGGCGTAGTTTTTGTGGCACAATAGTTGCGGTACATGACAGTTGCAGTTGTATGAAGGATGAGATGCATGGTTGTTGTTTTATGATATGGATTGGGTGATGTGATGCAATGAAAATGGAGGATGTGTGGTGATATGACAGTTGATGTGTGTTGAGATGGTTGTATAGTGTGGTTGTGTTAGTTGCCTGATTAGACATGGAATAAATGTTGATGCTAAATGAATATGAATGGGTGAAATTGATACGTGATAAATGACTTAAATTTAATTGAATCAATGAATGAGTGGTGTAATGTGAAATGAAAAGGGCATCAAATAAATGCAGCAGAAACTGTGACTGAAAGTAAGAAATGTTATGTGGCTTGTTCTGTGGTTGCATGGTGCTGTATATAGTGGTGGCAACAGTTGTGACGATTGATGTGTTTTATGGTAGCAGTGATGTGGTGTGTGATAGTTTTGAGGATGTGAACCCTTAGTTTGGGTATTGTTTGATATGTTTATATCATATATGTTTATGTTATTTTATATGCACCCCTCCCAAGTTGGGTAACCTTACCAATGCTCATAGGTGCTGAGTTCTGGGTGTTCTCCCCAACATCCAAGATGACAGTAATGTGGATGGATGGCTAGCCCCTCTCCCCCTCTCTTCCTTTAGTATTGGTGCGTTGGCCTAGGTATCTGTATGTGAAACATAATGTGGTTGTGATATAATATATGGTGGGGGTCATGCATGCTAGTAGGAGGGCGTGAGGTTGATTTCCTTCGCATTTAGGATACCCTACTTCCTAGGTTCTGTTTGTGATGTGTATCCTAAGTGTATATAGGTGGGATGTGATGTGATGTGTGGCCAATGTTTCTATGGGAATGATGTGATGTGATGTGATTTGATGTGTGACCTAAGTGTCTGTAGGTGGGATGTGATATGATGTGATGTGATATGTGTGGAAGGAATGAGAGCATAGGATGTTCGATGTTGGGGTGAGAGAGCGGTCAATCAATGGAGAAGAGGAAGTGGGATCCTTGTTTTGTTATGATCTCGATGTTATATTATTATATTGGATGCATGATTTGGTGAGTGATCTATGGTGAGGCTAGGTTTGGTTATATTACCTATATATTTTCTTTTTGGTTCTCATGTTTGTTAACTAGAGCATTAGTATTCTATTTTCACATGTGCACTTGAGGTTTTGTTTTATGTCCCTATTGAATATACCTGTTATGATCATCGTATGAATATAAACTATTTTCAGGTTTCCAGGAGGACATTGGGGACCGATATGAACATTAATAGTTGGGTTGGAGTTTTTTTTGAGTTGATGTAGTAGACTTATCTTTTTGGTATTCACTTTGTATAATTTTATATGTATCAATATTACTTTATTCATGCATTTTAGGATGGTATTTATTTTAAATTTATTTTTTTTCTAAAGTTTTTGGTGATTTTTTATCCTATCTCATAATTATGTTTTATTTATAGAGGGTAATGCCACTCATAATGTGAGATTTTTATACCCTCGGTGATAGTCTTCAACCTGGGGCTTACTGGAGGTTGGACTCTGGGGTCATTATCTCTCTCACTCCATTGAAGAATCTTTAGTGGGAGAGAGCTATGACATGATCAATTTTTTTTAGGATTCATTCCCTTTATTCATTCCCCCTTAGGGTAGAGTGAGACATCATGTCCTGAGCATAGTGTTGGACCCGTGATGCTCCCGACAATGGACTAGATACCCTGCATCCCACTAACTCAGGATTGTGCTCAACTAGGCCAATCAACTGGGATGAGTATCAAGTATTATCCCCTACTCGACATGGATTTAATATCGCCTCCCCATAGATTTGAACCCAGGACCAACATGCTTAATTTCCATTGGGGAGCATCTTTGGTACCACCATTCTAGCATAGTGGTACTCGTGACGCTCCATGATGGATATTAATAATGAGGTCCTAAGTTCAAATTGTGAGGAAGGCATATTAAATCCCTATCAGTCTAGGAAAAATACCTGATACCTGACCCAAGTTAGCAGCCTAGTTGAATGCAATCCCAGGTAAGTGGGCTACGACATATCTGGACTATGTCTCGGTTGTGGCATATGTCCGATAAAAATTCACCTTTTGTTGGACCCGTAAATCTCTCGAAAATTGACCAAATACCCCACAACCCACTAACTTGAGACTATGATTAATTGGGCCACTCAACTATGTTGAGTATCATGTATTGTCCCCTGCTCGACGGGGATTTAATCTCACCTCCCTAGAGATTCTATCCAAGTACTGACAGGCTTAATAGCCACTAGGGAGCATCTCTGGTACCTCCTCACTAGCTAATCACTATTAGACTAGATACATTACCTGATACTTGGCCTAGTTGAGTGGCCTAGTTGAGCGTAGTCCTGATTTAGTGGGTTGTGGGGTATCTGGTCCATTATCGGGAGCGTCACGGGTCCAAAACATAGGATGTGACCCCCTCTATAAGATTATTCTTAGATAGAGTTATAAGAATCCATCATGAGTACTAGGGTGGGATCCCCTATGATATCTTCTTCCATAGGCGGGGTTATGAATTGGCATGAACAACATGCATGGGTGTTGACCCCCTACTTAGTGGGTTATTCCAGATAGGTTTTGGTATACCCCATGGACCTGGGTGTGATCACCTATCTATGTATCGATATCTTCTAAGTTCCAGCGTATACTTCTTCATGGAGATACCCAATGAGTAAAACATCTTGGATGAGTTCTATCAACATTACCAGGCTCATGGAGTGAGTTCTCACAGATGAGTGTTACCTTGAAACCTTGAGAAGAAACCCTTGGTTGACCGTGCGGTTGTGACCTTACCTTGAGACTTAGTGTCTATCTTATGTATATCTGGGTGTTTTTATTGATATGTTTCCTATTCTATTTGACATAACTTTTTGATGATGAGATGGAGAAACTCTTGATGCTTCATGTTTAGTGATTTCGGGGTGTCCTTCAGGGTATTATTATACTCACCCCTACATTGACTATCCCCACACATGTTGCATCTTATGCAGACGGCATTCATTTTGATGGAGTCCTAGGAGGAACATGAGTAAGCATAGAATAGTTAAACTAGATAGATCGTGGTTTGTACCTGGTGTTGCATTTGACAACAGTCCCCAACATAGAAGGTTGGACTCTTTTGTAGTTTTTGATGTGATTGTATTTAGCCCTTATGCCTTCTAGTACTTTTTTTATACTCTGATTGTAGGTTATAGATGTATGCATGCATTTGGTATCAATTTTACTTTACATTTCAGCATTTTATTGGTATTTGGAGATGTGTGTGTGTGTATAGGTACCTTAGGCTAAGGCCTTCCATGTGTGTGTTATGACTACTTGGCATTGATCGTTAGCCCTTGGCCTATTGGAGGCGGGATTGGGGTTCCACACTTGGCTTGCCACTATCTAGGTGGCCCCCAGTGGGTTGGGGCATGACATAAACAACTTCCCATTGAGCCGATGGTGTTGAAGAAAAGGTAGAGAAAATCTAAGGTTTTTGACATGTTCCTCCTATAACTTCGAGTGAATGAGGACCTATTTGATTAACATGACTAAAAACTGGTCTAGGAAATCAAAGAACACAGAGTTCATGAGCTCCATGAATAAAAATAGCATGTTCGTGACACTAAACAACATGATTATGAACTCGAAGTGTTTATACCTGAATAGGAAGATAGTCTTTAGGATATCATTCTAATTTAACATAATTTGATGATATTCAGAATGTCAATCGATTTTCAAAAACCAACTTATCCCTTCAGTTGGTCAAACATCTTGTTTATCTTCATAAGGGGTAAAAGTTCTTGACTGTCTCCTAGTTTAACCTTCAGAAGTCCATGCACAACCTCAGACTACCATCCTCCTTGGAAAAAACTGGAGCACCCCACAATGACACCCTAGGTCCAATGAATCCCATCTTCTGTAAATATTTGACCTAAATCCTCAACTCATGCAACTATTTGGGTTTCATGCAATAAGGACCTATCAAAATCAGAGATGTGTCTAGATGTAACTATATCCCAAACCCAACTTCACATTGAGGGGGAAGTTTCACAACCCCATAAAAGAAGATGTCTAGAAACTCGTTGAAAACTTTGGTGGGATCTATTGCATGTGATTCCATTGATACCTCTGCCAACTGAGAAAAAATGGGCATTGCACGCCTACCACCCATCTGATAACTCCACTCACCAATGAATACTACTCGCTAGCCCTCCACATCGGAAAACACAACTCTCTTATGTAGTTAATGAACAACCGCATGCACAGATTACATTCAATCCATTCCAAGGATGAAATTAAATGATTGTCTCTATAATAAGAAAAAAATCCCCCAGCGACTAATACTTCCCCATCATCAGTCAATACCCCCAACACACTTTGAACAACATAACCTGACCTATAACTAGATAAGATAGAACTAGAGACACTTATATACTCTCCACCTCTAGTCCTAATGTGGAAACTAAAGAGGGTTAACCAAAGGAGTGTGAAACTCCATCATCAAAGTAAAAAACCAAGGTTGGGGATAAAATGATCATACCTCAGAAAACCTATGTCTCCTCTGGTGCTGGTGCCTCAATGACATGTATCTATCTATATTTAACTCCAATACCTCCCTACTGATGAACTCTATGGACATGTTATGGTCTAGGTCCCTGGGGAATAGGATCATCATGAAGATAACCTCTACTAACCCCATTTATCCTTAATGGGTCATAAACCTACTAACCCTACTTCTAAGCAAACGCTGGTGGCTCCTGATGCTGATATGACTCATAGGCATTTCTTACCACGACATCCGAAAAGGGGTCTGACTACCTATTCCATATTGACCTCCCTGAGTTGTCGGGCACTAATATTGATAGAGATCAAGACCTCCATAGACATAATACACCAACAAGGAGATCCTGATAGATTATTGAGAATTTCCAACCCCCAAATAGCATGAAATAGACCACCTAGGTCAACTCTCTACCGGTCATAACCTTTACTGATCCGATGCTCGCAATCCTCCATATGAATCTCTACTCCTTAAGAAACTATACTGACCTATTTAATGAGGCCTCCTATATGAGAATGCATCCACTAAACCACTTTCAAATTATTCTAACGTTCCATGTACATAGGATGTGTGAATGGACTGACTACGTATCAGATTACCAGACAAAGTGTCTCCTCAAGATGTCATTCTTGAGAATCATCATACATAAAATAATAATGAGTGAAGCATAGAATTTCCTTGAACCTAATCTTGAGGTCCCACATTCCTATAAATCCTTTCTGAAGGGATAGAAACTCTTATCTCTTTATCATCTTTATAGTTGAATACAAGAACTCTAGAAGAGACTCTATCCAAAAAGCAACCCAAAAAACATCTGATTTTGTCTGTTCTCTAAGATACAGTATGCACCACTGATGCACTAAACCTCACATTAATTGTTACCAAAAAAACCCATTACTTAGATCAAACTTGAATCAATCTAAATGTGATCTTAATCTCCTTTATCCAATGATCTATCTCCAAATTAGAGATGTTGCACTTGTACTTTTCTAGTCTCTAATGCTGGAAGTCACACAACATTTTATTTCATATCTCATCCTTCTCGATCATATCGACCATCCAATGATCGAATGGATCAACCTTCTAAACCTTTGTTCCTTGGAATGAATGTGAGAGACAAATAAGATACATTTATGAAAATACAAATGAAACCCTAAGATAGATAGCATGAAATTTATTAAGATTTATTTATCTTCTTTCATTTTTAATTTCCAGAACATTACCCTGTTCAACCGTAAGCGCAATTAATCATGGTGCAAGTACTATTACTTGGTCTCTACCATATAATCAATGTCACATCACTTAGAATTATTATCAAGATTAAGGTATTTTCTTTAGGTCATAGGGGGCCTTAATATCCCCCATTTCATAGTCAGTATCATTTTCTTACATCACAAACTAAATTAAACAGACACTATTTACCTACCAACCCATGCAAGTCTTACAAGTGTCTAACCCCAAGACACCTTATATATCTTAAGCAAATAATTCAATACCAAATTGTCACAACCCCAATCCATTGGTTCCCCTACTGGACTGGAAGTGAAGTGAGGAAGTGACTCTCAAAACTTTCCTCTAATAGGTCATGGGTTGGCGACTAACATTGAGAGTATAAAACACACAATGAGAAACATTACCCTTAATGATATCAAAAAATTAATATAATAATACCACTAATAAACTAACATTGAACAAGTATAAAAAATGACCATCATCCCACAACATCCAACACCAAATACCTCCACTAAATGTAACTGACCACACAAATAATCCACACACAAGCCATAAATCCCCTATTTATTTATTGATTTAAAATATCTAGATTAAAAAATTTACTAACCACGATTAGTTTATTAATACATTTAATCCCATATTTAATTAAAATATAATTCTAAGGTTAACCTATGTTTAGTTTCATCCATTTCCCTTTTAATATCAACACATTTTTCAACATTTAATTTATTAACCAATTTCCACACATTGAATTTCCATCCCACATTTATTTAATTCCAGCCCATATTTATTCAATTCTAGGACATGATATTCCAATTACATCATTACCAATTACATATCATAGATACTAGACATCTATAATTAATCCACCACACAACAAATATACAGACGCACAATAATAGCCCTCAATAAACCACCTTAATCACCCCTTAAAATATCACTTGCCTCTCTAATCGTAGCCTCGCTACCTTAGCACATTCCATATTCCTACTTGTCACCACCGTATTTATAAAAACTCCACAAGATCCAAAAAAAATTCAAGGGAATCACATCAAGAACATCACTACACATAGAAGCAGATTCCAACTCCCACAATTACTGGAATTTCAAACTAAAAAGGTCTTTCATAAGATTTCAACATCTCTTGCATATAAAATTTTATAAAATCTCTATATTTACACACAACTAGTTCATAACCATATACGAGTGTTTAAATTTTTATGAATTCTGAATTCATTAAATCAACCAAAAAAGGGGTTCTCAATTCACAACATCCATAACACACACAACATAACAACTTACAGGTTTCGAGTGGAATCAAGTAGCGGTATCAAGGAAATCAATAAACACCTGCGAATTCATTACTTACCTTTTTAAATTAATTATATATAGTTCATTATCTTATTTAAGTCAATTAGTACCATATACCTAAAGGAAAAAAAATACATGATAATTTCATAGATAAACAAAATAAGGATATAACGCAAAACCCCTATCTCAAAGGAATATTTACAAATCATTGGGTGAAGAAAAGGTGAAGAAGAGATGCCCACAATACCAAAACCACACTAGGGAAAGCTTGAAAGCCTAGGCTACATCATCCCTCATCAATTACATGACTCTAACCACACGATCCAATTGTATATCATAGCCACAACTCCCTATGGATGAATAACGAAACGAAAACAAACAAGGTAAGGGAAGGAAACTCACTTTGGATTTCCAAGAATCAATCCCCAAAGGCTATGGGTTAAATCCAAGGAAGAAGGGATGAAATTAGTCTAAAAATAACCTAGGTCACCCAAGAGTTAAGATAAAAGTTCATAGAGTGATGAGTTTTGAAGAATATTTGTAATTTATATCATGTATATTTTTAAAGGACCAAGACACAATACCATTGACCATGTTGTAGTAAATATGGTTTCACTTAAGACTATGGTGAAACACCATGAGTTACATCGCAATCACCCCCCAATCCAACCTATTATATAATTCATAGTTCAATTGGTACCCAAATATTATTTACACTCAGTAAGGCTACCAAACAACCAATTCACCATGTTGCCACCACCCCCATACCAACAAAACCATCAAAACTGACCTCTCTAGGTCTCCATGCCACAACTTACCTCTATGCCGAAACCAACTCTCCAGAGTTAGAGAAAAGGAAAAAATGACCCCTTAAGATTCCACACTGCAAACCTACCTCTACGTAAGATCCTCTATGGTGTAACTTAATCCTCTATGCCTTAGTCCTCTGCAACATAAATTTTAGGTCCATCTCCAACAACCTCTCCTCCAACCTCCTCCTAATACCTCCAACTCCCAAACCACACAAAGTAACATGTCAAAAGGTATGCTGCATTACATCTTCACCATTTGAATTCATTGAAATTGTTCAGTTTCATTTATCCTCTCATATATTAAGGATTAATCCATATAATTCCTTCCCCTCACTCATATCATTTCTATATACACATTTCATATTCATTATATTCATATTCCATCTTCAGTACATTTGGTATATGTATATTACATATATGAATATTTCATATTCAGTAAATCGTATTGCATATTCATCATATTCATATTAAATATTTAGTGTATACCTATATAATATTTATTATATGGACATTGTGTAATAACCGCATCATTGCAATTTGTGAAATTTGAGGGAAATTTGAATTTTTGATCTCAGAGCAGGGGTTGTTCGATGAATTGAGACTCAAATTAAAATTCTAAGGGCTGGAACATCTTAGGAAGATTTTTTTGGACATTGAACTAGGTGAGGTTTGTGGTTCGGGTTCTTGGGAAGCTTTGGAGCAAAGTCGGGGTGCCCAACTATTGAATTTCAGTAGTAAGAAGTAGTTGGCGTCGTGACCCAAGTGGGTCACACTGTAACAAGGACTAGGTTGGGAGGACCCTCTTTTTGGTTGAATTTTTGTTGTGAAGGGTTCAGGGAGTGAGGCTTCACACCACAACCATGACCCCTGGTAGCACCGCAAATTTATTGGGTGAATATTCCCTATGTGCCACGCCCATCCTATCCACATCGTGATTGAGGCATGACTATATTTTTTTTAGTGGTGGAAAACTCAGAATTTTTAAGGTCTCCCCCAAGGTTTTTAGTTTGAGATAGGCATAGGGAGAGTGATACTTGGGAAGATCTCTCCTTTTAACTCCCTTCAATCACCGCATGGAAGGGTATGGATTTTGACATGTTTCAGTGGAAGATTCTAAGTATGTTCTCCTCTTACTTCTTTTGTTTTTTCATTTTATTTTACTTGATTTTTGATGTCTCTATGTTAGAGTTTTAAATGGTGAAATCATACCAAATCAATGGGGCCTTCATGTTTTTGGAGTTTTCCAGCTGCATGGTAGGTGGCTGGTGCACCTACCTCACCATCCAAGGACTTCAAACATGGCTATTGCACATGCAGACCCTGTTTATTTGGAAGCCATGGTAGAAGTCCATGTTAGGTGGATGGGTAGGAGTTGTGTCAATCATGACACCTACCTCTATAAATGGAGGGTCTAGGGAACCTTCCAGCATAATCAATTCGGAGACAAGAAGTGCTTAGTGCATCCAGGCGAGCCTTGAGAGCTCCATGTGAGATATTGAGAGGTGCATAGATAATTTTTTGTAAATCTTTGTTCAAGTTGAAATAAATCCCATTTTAGTTCCATTTTTATTACTCTATTATCTGTATTCGTGGTTAGAGAATCACAACATTCGTATCTGAGGTTGTTTCTATTGAAATAGTGATGAGCAGTGGAAATTTTCCAGTGACTGAAAAATTCAAGTTTCCTCAAATCATATTTTGAAGGAATATTCTAAAATCTTATGGAGATATGATTCCAATGGTACAAATGGCATCGAAAATGGATCCAATACGAGCTCCCTAGACTCGGTCAATGTTTAGTCAAACATTAGGGGATACAATACCCCTTGCCAGAAAAGATGGTACTGTTCCGGCATTGACAAATTTTCTGGAGAGTTTTGAGTGGCAGGTCCAGCATGCCACATCAGTGCCATTTCATCACCAAATCAGCCCCACATCATCTGTTGATCTCAGCCGTTGATACTATTTTGATCATATCTTGATCAATCAGTTTCTGATTTCGATGATCCAGGAGTCAATTCCTCTATTTTCAGTCGTTCCAAACGCAACTGTGAGCTACATTTTTCCATATTATGAACAAGGTTTTTATTAATTAAAATTAAATGGAGGGATCATCCATGGGAGGAATGATCATGTCGACTTATTTGAACTAATACTTTTGGAAATCTGAAATGGAAAATCTCCTCAATACTAAGGATCTTTTTTACCCCATTGAGAATGAGGGATTCAACCCCAATGCCACCAAGAAAGGAAAGTGGAAAAAATTAACAAGAAGACGATGGGTCAAATCCGCCCATGGATCGATCACAGTGTTTACCAACATGTTGATCAAGAGGCTTGTGTGTATGAAACAATATCCTCTTGTTGAATTAGTTGATGAATGTTCATCTAAAAAGTGGAAGCTCTATAGCTGAAAACACCAGCGAGTTCTAAAGCTTGGTGAACCAGTTGGTGGCTGCCAGTAAGACTCTAAATGATGAAGATCAAGTGAACCTCTTACTCTGCACACTTCCTGATAGCTGGGATACACTTTTCATCTCACGGAGAAACTCATCACCTAGAGGAAAAATTACCATGGTGATGGTAAAAGATGTATTGTTCAATAAAGAATCCTGCTAGAAGGATACAAATTATAACCTGACACAAGAACTCATTATGGAGAAGCGAGGGAGACAACAAGGAGGAGATCGTGGGGTAGGAACCAAAGTCAGAATCATGAATAGATGAAGGTCCACATATGGTAGGAGGACAACATATAAATGCTACCATTGTTTCATGGAGGGACACTTGAAGAACTTCTGAAAGTTGCTACAAGAAAAGGGTCAAAGTAGCAACCCATAAATAAAAAATGAATATGCGCATGTGAACATCACCAGATAAGTTATTCTTTGCTCTAAAGATGAAGAAGAGACATGATTTCATACATCAATCCAAGACACTGAATGGGTGGTTGATACTATTGCATCGTACCACATCACTCTGCATCATGTGTATATCTTGAATTATCAAGCTAGCGACTTTGGTGCAATCAAGATAGGGAATACCAATTCGGAAAAGATTGTTGGCATTGGTGATATCCAAGTCAAGACGAACGCTGGATACACAATCACCCTGAAGGATGTTCGGTATGTTCCAAGTCTTTGGCTCAACCTGTTATCAGGTATAGCCTTTGATCAACAAGGGTATGAAAGCATCTTTAGTAATGGAGCATGGAAGATGAAAAAAGGAGTCATCATCATCGCTAAAGGAAACATATATGGTATGTTGTACAAAACTCATGTGAAGATATGTGGTAATAACCTCAACACGGTGGAAGGAGAAATGTCATCCAATACGTGGCATAGAAGGCTCGACCACACGAGTGAAGGAGGTTTATCTACAATAATGAAGAAGAAGTAAATTAGTATTTACAAGGATGCATCACTTGATCCTTTTAAATACTTCTTTTATGGGAATCATCATAGAGACTCATTCAATTCTGGTTCATCACGGAGATCATAGTTTCTATATCTAGTTCACTCTGATGTATGTGGACCCATGGAGGTGGATTCACTTGGAGGTAATAAATATTTCTTATCCTTTATTGATGATTCATATTGAAGGGTGTGGGTGTTCTTCTTGAAGAATAAATACCAAGTACTGGACTACTTTAAGATGTTCCAATCCATGGTGGAGCATGAAACTGGAAAGAATATAAAGTGTCTTCATTCAGACAACGTATGAGAGTACACATCCATGGAATTTGATGCCTATTGTAGGAGTCAGGGCATCTGACATGAGAGGATAGTTCTACTCACCCCACAATAAAAAAAGTTGTTGAAAGAATGAACAGAACCATCATGGATAAGGTTAGAAGAATGATGAGATTGACTAAGTTCCCTAATCCATTTTGGGGAGAATCTATTTAGGCTGCATGCTACCTCATCAATAGATCACTATTGATCCCACTAAATTTTTATATTCCATATAATATATGGTCTAGTAAACATCTATCTTACATTCATTTACAAGTATTTAGATATTTTTAATTTGTACATGTATCCAACAAGCTCATGCAGAAGATAGACATAAGATCTACTCCATGCATCTTCATTGGATATAGAGATGAGGAGTTTGGATACAAGATTTGAGGCCCAAAGGAGAAGAAGGTGATCAAAATAAGAGATGTCGTGTTCCATGGAACCATACAATCAAGGAAATTCAAAATCCTAGAATGTCTCTAAGGGAAAGTATCATGGACTCAATTCACGATCCAACACTTGTACCAGCACCACCTGTCATTAAAGAGGAGTAGGTACAAGAATACTCATTGGTAGTGATCTAGGAGGTGGTGAAGGAGGATATTGAGCAGGGGGAGACTCAATTATCTCCACAATAAGTTGAAGAACCATCACATGATCTAGGTGATGTTGTGCCTCCCAAACCTAACATTTTTCAGGTTTGAAGATCTTCACGAGGAAGGATTTCATCAGAAAAATATTCAGAGTCAGAGTACATGTTGCTGACTGATGAGAGGGAGCCAGAAGGATACCTGTAAGTAGTGTCTCATCCTAATAAACTCAGGTGGCTGCATGCAATAGAGGATGATATGGAGTCTTTGATGAATAACCAAACATATGATTTGGTGGAATTACCCAAAGGTAATAAGACACTAACGAACAAATTGGTGTTCAGGTTGAAGAAGGATGACAAGAAAAATGAGGTCAAGTACAAATCTCAGTTAATTTCCAAGGGATTCCTTCAGAAGAAAGGAGTTGACTTTGATGATATCTTTTCACCCTTTGTGAATATGGATTCAATCCAAGTCATTTTTGGATTGGTGGATAACTTGTACTTGGAGATTGAACATATGGACTATAGCGACCCTAGCCTTTTACATATAACATTACATGATTTTATGCATAAATATACCTCAGAGTATAATCCAAGGATCATAAATTCTATCTTCCTCGAAGACTAGGTACATAAAAAATGAAAAATAGGGCTAAAAACACTTCTTTGTTTAATATCCATAAAGAGATCCAAATTTTCTTTGATCCCTTATATCTGCATAGGGTACCCTGGGAAACACGTGAACAAAGGGATGAGCTAAAAAATCCCAGTAAGGGAATGAATATAAGAATAAAGCTTAATCACATGAGTTAGGAGGCATGAAAAAATGATATAAAAAGCATGGTATATACGTATTCATAACATATAAACATGGGATCATATAAACATGGAATCACAGAAGTTTGGCAGAAACATAAAACATGTCTTTAGTACGAGTCAAGGCTAACCGAAAATCTTGTTTACCATAGTAGTACAGGCCAACGCTAACCGACAATCCCATTTCCCATAGTAGTACAAGTCAAGGCTAACCACCAAGACCATTGCATATAGCATCTCATGAGACTTAACTTTACCCAATTCATTGGAGGGATATCCTGGTGAACCTATCTTAAATTTCATGAATACGTTTTCCACATAAAGAATCATACATAATCAATCTTACATAAACATAAGGGTTACCCATGGAAATAATTGGGTACCACAATCATGACATAAATCATAACCAATGTGTGTATCATGAAAGTGTCCATGAAATAAAGGAATTAAAACATACATGGATGTTAATAAGGTAAAATAGGCATATATCATGTCAAGTGATGTCAAACATAAGTGAAAACATGTAAAAAATGTATTTGATAAATTTTAGCATTAAAACATTTTTGTGATGTTTTGATGAAAATACTATAGATCTTTGGGTAAAAATTTGGGAATTTACCTTAAAATGAGTTTGCTTACTGGGAAGTATTGAGGAGGGAAACACCTAAAATCATGTATATCCTTTAAAGATAATGAGGGATGGATCTTGAAACATGAGTTTGGAGCATATAAATATCATGTAGAAGTTGTACATAAAAATAATATACAAGTTAATTTAAGTAAAAAGAAAGATAGGGCAACCCAAAGGAATAATGGCGGTTTGGGTAGAATTCCTTACGAATTATCGGCATGATATCGGGTGTACTTAAAAGGGAGTAATGAGAGAGAAAGGGATTTATCATCTTTTATACATCATGAGGATAGTATGGGGGAGGTGTTTAATCGTACCCTATCACTAGGAATTACACATAAAAGGGCATAACATAGAGGACAATCTTGAATAGAATTGAAATAGAGAGGATCCCTTACCTTAAATCCGATGGTGATCTTTGCTTGAACTTAATGACCTGAATAATAAAATTAGGTTTAATAATTAATAACTCAAGAATATATTATATATTTATATTATTTATTATAATCATTTTTATTTCATTTATAACCATTTTAATTGGTTATGAGGTTCAATTTCAACGTTTTGGGTATGTTTGGTTACTTGGTTTTAATGATCGGTTTACTTATATTCATGTTCAGATAAACATGTAAGATAAAAGTGTTTGTCTAGAATTGAAGTTTTATGTTATTATTTAACATAAAATAGATCACATGGTTATAAAAATTCATTCAGTTATTCGGAGTGAAGATGAATTATTATATAAAACCTTAGTGATGACCGTTTTGGTTATTCGGTAGGTTTGATTACAATGAACATGTTTTGATTTATAAAATAATACCATTTCTAAAGAAAGGATTTTAGAAAATTTACTAGGATATATTACATATATAATAATCTAGTTCAACCATAACATAAATGGTTTTATGACTATAATTAAAGATGATAAAAGAAATTGATAAATTGTTGTCCTTGAATGTGCTAAATTAACACATCTGGAACAATGTTTTCATTTCTGTCAAATAAAAGGTGGGGAAAGGAGATATGATGATGAAATATCCCATTAGCATAAAAAAATTAAATTAAATTTATGTTACTGGAGTTATCATACCATTTGGGTGAAGGTAGGTGAAGAAAGAAATGAGAAAAGAAAAAAACATAAAAGAAATAAAAGAATTTGAAAGAGGAATTTACCTCTTGAGTTTATCTCCTTTGAGAACCTATTAAGGGGAGTGGTTTTGGTATTTTGAAGAGATTAGGGGCTATTGGACATGGGGGAGGAGATTGGGAAGATATTTTGGGAGAATATTGGTAAGGAACAAGACTTGAGATGAGTGGAGAGAAGAGGGAGTGAGGGGGGTTTATAGTGGAGGAGAGGAGTGTTTTCCCAATATTTTAATCATTAGTTTATTAATTTCTCTAAAGACCAGCAATAGTGATGATTCCATGAAAAAAAGTAATGTGTATATGTGAGTTCAAGATAATGGCCTTAAATCATACATACATCAGCCGATGACAACATAATTCATGTATTTATCATTTATCATAAATTATTGAATTTTACTATTCATCAAAAAATCAAGTAATTTAAAAAATTCCCAAAATTTACCCTAACCATTTTTCAATGTGTAGAATCCAAAAATGAATTCCATTTTTCAGAAATAGTTTTCTAAATAGAATTAATTTAATAATTAATTAAAATCACAATTTACTCAAAAAATAGCAATTTTAAAAACATTTATTTTCTTATTCCAAGATATGGGTATATCGTACTTTTATTTGAATATTATTTATATACTCTCATAGGTAAGTTTACTATTAATTAGGGTATATCACTATTCATAAGGGTATCTTACTATTCATATGGGTAGGTTACTATTCACCAAACATTATGTTTTTCCTATCAAACTCCAAATAACTTACTGATCACAACCATGTAAGTCATATTTTCAAAATTCCAAGCACAGAAGTGACAAAATTATGTTTAAAGGTCATATAGAACTTAGTAGTTCATCATGTAGTGATTTCATTTGATTATATGATATAATTATAAGAATGAAATTTCCATTGAAAACTTTGGGTCATTACATTATTCCCACCTTGAAATTTATTTTTACGTTATAGGCCATAAACAGGTGCGAGTAATTTTCCTTCATTGCATCCTCTAGTTCCCATGTTACCTCTTCGTACTTATGGTTCTACCATAGTACCTTGACCAGGTGAGTAGTTTTGTTATGTAGAACTTTATCTCTATGATCGAAGATCTTCACTGGATTCTCCTCGTAAGAAAGATCATCCTCCAACTGAACCACCTCTAAAGAGAGTACATGTGAAGGGTATGGTATGTACTTCCTTAAGAGGCATACATGAAATACATCATGTACTTTGTACATGGTTGGTGGAATTACTATTTTATAGGCCACAACTCCCACTCAATCAAGGATATTGAAGGGGATGATGTACTTGTGACTTAACTTCCCTTTATTTCCAAACCTCATTACCTTCTTCCATAGAGATATGCATAGAAATACCATGTCTCCAACTTTGAACTCAAGGTCTCATCGACGATTGTCTGCATAAGTCTTCTGTCGAATTTGGGCTACCTTGATATACTGCTGAATGGTTTTCACCTTCTTCACTATTTCTTCGACCATTTCAGGTCTTAGTAGCTTATTCTCACCAACTTCATTCCAACACGTCGGTGTTCTGCACCTTTTCTCATAAAGGGATTAATATGGTGTCATTCAGATGCTTGAGTGGAAGCTATTGTTGTAGGAGAATTCAACCTGTAGAAGATATTGGTCCCATCCTCCATTGAATTCCATAGAAAATTCTCTCAACATGTCTTCTTGTGTTTGAATAGTCTTCTTAGATTGGCCATCGGTTTGAGGATGATAGGTTGTACTAAAGTTCAGTTTGGTGCTTAGAGCATGTTAGAGACTTTTCCAGAACTTTGAGGTGAGTCTAGGATCATGATCAGTTATAATAGATAGAGTAACTCCATTAATCCTTACCACTTCTTTGATGTAAATCTGTGAAAGTTTATCCATTGAGAAGTCCTCTTATATTATAATAAAGTGAGTTGTCTTCATCAGATGATCCACAATGACCCATATAGCATTGTTTCCTCTGGATGTCCTTGGAAGTTCTGTGATAAATTCCATGGTAATGTTCTCCCACTTCCATTATGGTATGGGTAGTGGTTACATAATCCCCTTAAACTTTTCCCTCTTAGCCTTCACTTGCTGACATACCAAAAACTTTGATGTACATTCAACAATCTCCCTTTTCATATTGTCCCACCAAAAGTTTTCTCAGAGATCTCGATACATATTTGTGATCCCTGGGTGGATAGAGAAGGTTGAGATATGTGCATCATTCAATATCTCGTTCTTTATCTCTAGATCAAATGGTATACATAATCATGTCCCAAATCTTACAACTCCATCCTTATCAACCATGAAATCTAAGGATTTCTCATTTGTGATAACTTCCACCCTTTTCAGAATTTCCACATCTTTTCTTTGAGCATCCCTTATTCTCTCCATGAGGGATGGTAGAGAAATTATTTGAGAAAGGATTTATGATTTTCCTCCCTTAAGGATTCCCATGTCTATCCTCTTCAAATCTAAGAAGATCAGATCCTTTTCAATTCTCATCATTGATAGAGATGCATGATCTTTTCTTCTTAGAGAATCAGCCACCATATTTTCTTTACTGAGATGGTAGTGGATTGAGTAGTCATAATCCTTGATGATATCCATCCATATTTTCTAGAGAATATTAAGCTCTTTTTGTGTGAATATATATTTGAGACTCTTGTGATCAGTATATATCTCACAATTCTCCTCATAGAGATAATGACGCCAGATTTTCAACGCAAAGATCACAGCCTCCAACTCCAGATCATGTGTGGGATAGTTTTGCTCATGGATTTTTAGCTTCCTTGAGGCATAAGCTGTCACTTTATCACTTTGATTTAGCACAAATAATAATCCCTTATTTTAAGCATCACTGTAGACCACAAATAGTTCTCTACTTATTGGGAGTGTGAGTATTAGAACAGTGATAAGCCTCCTTTTCAACTCCTTGAAACACTCTTCACATTCCTGATTCTAGACAAACTTTACTCCCTTCTATGTCATCTTGGTTATTGAGTTCGACAATCATGAAAATTTCTTCAAAAATCATCGATAATACCCGACTTGACCCAAAAAGCTGTAGATATCCATTACAGATGTTGTCCTGGGTCACTCTTCAATTGCCTTTGTCTAGGAAGGGTCTACAGATATCCCATTGATAGTGATAACATGCCCCAAGAATGATACTTCCTCTATCCATAACTCACACTTACTGTACTTTGATACAAATAATCCCTTTGTAAAGTCTTTAAATGTAATTCCCTGACCTCAGTTACCCAGAGTCGGTGCATTATTACATAACATTAGCATGATCACAAAAGATCAAGTCTTCAAAGACCGATTAGTTTAGTAGGCTTGGAAGTACTAGATACATTCATAAGGTTTACATTACATCATAAAATAGAAAACTACAACAAAAATGTTTCCCTGGACAAAACTAAGATCCCATAAAATATCCCTGCAAGTCAGTCATAATATACTTCTTCGTATCCTGGAAAAAAAAAACATAGAAAGGCGTGAGCTCAGATGCTCAGTAAGGATAACAATATAGAGGAAACTTTCATAAATAAGAATAAACATTTAAGGAAATGTATATAACTAAAACAAAATCCTTTTCAACATAAACTTCATCATAATATGGAAAATATAAATCAAAATAATTCCATTTACTTACTCACACGGATATTCTACTAGTCGAATAATTACATGCAATATCAATAGCCACTTTCATAATGATGGAATTCATAATTCTAGACTTTCATAACCACATAGTCAAGGCCTTGTGCCAAGACTACAAAGAAGATTTTATCAAGGCCTTGTTCCAAGAAACTAGTTTGTCTCATGAGACCTACCGATGCATCGAGGAGCTATAGCGGTCTCCACCCGTCACTTACTAAGTCCAATGCATTACTCATACAAAAAGGTTTAAACATATCCTAAACATTCGTATTAAAACTAGCATACAAAATGTCAATACTTTATCCATAAACCATGAATGGTATAAAAATAACACATCCATATTCAAACTTATCACAAAACCTTCAATACAATATGGAAGTTTTGTATCATAATAAATCAACTTCAAATAAGCATAAAATACATCAAAGGATGTTGACATAGATGAAATCAAAACCTTTTTTTAGAGAAATATATCTTACTATTTTTAAATCATTTAAAAGTCATATAATTATACAAGAAAACATTTATTTTGAAAATATTCTTATAATATTCTAAGGGAAGCTTTGACGTTGTTATAACGGTGGAAAATAGCCGCACCCGACGTATAAGTTAAAAAAACATTCTTACCTTAATTTTGTCGAAAAGGTTATAAAGTACCTTGTTTAGAAAATGATGGAAAGATTACTTTCAAACCATTATATAAAAAGTAAAATAAGGGTCATTTTCTAGTAAAAAAATTGGAATACATTTTTAAGAAACATGGATGTGGATGATAAAGAGGTCCCAGTAGATAATTACATATAAACAACCTTGAATAATGAAGTGGCTGTAGAATTAACCCTTACCTTGTACCTTTCCTAGGTAGAGGGTAGGTTAACCTCCTGTATAATGGTGAATTTTTTTTTATTAAATTATACAAGAATCATATACATTAATACGATATCATATATGATCTTTTAACATTACTTTGTTAATAATATCTTAGTATTGTCGTCGTTTCAGGTGTTAACTGATTCGTTTTCCTTTATATGATTTGTTACGTAAGTAATTTTTGTTATGGATAGGATGTATATTATTCAAATTTATAATTATATTAAGTCTTTAAAAATTATTTTTAATCATCTAATGAAAATTAGTCTTGAATGGATTATGACGAGGAATGAATCTCATCGCGTTCGTGTAGACGGTAATCCGTACGTACGCACGAGCGACAATATCATTATTTTGATATTAAAATAATATATAATTGGATGGTATATCATATATACAGAATAATTATCATGTTATATTTATTATTTAAATCAACTAAACATCATTATTATACCCATCCAAATAATAATGTATTGAATAACAATTACACCACTACGTGGAGACGGTAAGCTGTATGTATGCCCGTATGTTGACATGTCATTCAAAGGATGGATAGAATAATTAATATGGTTTTACCATATTTATAATAACATCACAGTATATAGAAGATACTAGATTTATTATTTTATAATGGAAAAAACAAAGAAATCATAAGTGGAAGAAGAAAGAAACTTGAAAGAGGTGATGAAATATTTACCTCTTCTTTGGGTTCTTCCTATCGATTTGATCAAAAGGGATCCTTAGGTTGGATTTCTGACTAAAGTAAGGACTCTAGGATGAAATTAGGAAATGTTATAGTTTATTTGGGCATGGGTTGGCTGAGCCAAATGGATTTGGAGGTGTGAATTTGAGAGAAGGGGAAGTTCCTTTTTATAAGAGGGGTGAGGGGCACTTTAGAAAAAACTTAAAATATTATTTTATAATAAATTCATTTTTGGTTTCTAATGGCTCCAAAATGAACTATTTAAAATATAAGGTGGTTATGGGTAGAAACCCACTCAACCAATAGGTTTTAGACAGGTTTGGGTCACTATATTAACCTTATCCTTTAGATTTAACTCTTAGTTAAATAGTTTGACATTTATCATGTCTCTTTGTATTTTTATATTATATGGTTAATAAACTTACTATATACATCCAAGATAACCAAAAGTGGTTCATTAATGATACACCTATAATTATATAAGTTTTTTGGCCTAACCTTAGATTTTTAGGAATAGAATATATATTAATAATATACATTTTTTAAAAAACTCTTTTATGTCAATTTTGACACTATTTGGTATTTTGTTTTTGCAAAATTCCTAACAACATTATTACTTCAAAAAAAAATCATCTAACCAACCCTAACATGTAATATTAACCTATAAATTTAGTGTAATTCATAAAAAGTTTCAAATTACATTTATTTGGATATTTATAATATCAATTATTTTAATATTTCATTAATTAGGTAATTACCACATCATCATTGTGTCATAAATAAATTTAATTATTCAGTGTCTAAAAATTATAAATAAAATACCATTATGGAGGAAATATTTTTAGATTTGTAATGAATATTTATAGTTGAATTTATCTTATTTATAACACTATATTAAAATGTTTTAGTTATTAAACTTTGATTTTAACTCTTTTAACTCTTCTTTAAATAAAATAATAATAAATGACCTAATCTAATCCAAGTGGACCTAAAGGATCATATTTTATTCCTAAGGTTGTTTTTCATCGAATTAAACTTATCCAATATAATTAGGACATGTGTTAGGGTAATAATAATATCATTTTTACCCTTAATTACCCTATTTACTTTTAACCGTGGTAAATAAAAGTAAAATTTACTATTCACAAAAAATTATTTTCATCTTATTGAACCAAATTTTACTTACTAATATCAACCTTGTCTCTCGGAGTTTTTAAATTAAATTCACAGAAGTGGTAAAATTAAGTTTTATGCAAATTTGCAAATGCTCCTAAGAGGTGGGTAAAAGATGAAAAAAAGTTCAATAAAATTTTTATATATCTAAAATTATTATAAACTGAATCCAATGAATTAAATTGAAATTATATAGGTATTATGTATCTATTTTGACCTAAATAAATTTAAATAAAATAAATAATTATTTAAATAAAAATTTGGTTTTAAACTATATCTTAGTGTTTTCGCTATTAATCACAAATTGAAAGTTTTCATAAAAATACCAAAAATTCACCCTATGCTAATTTCGGTACTCCGAATCCAAAAATTAAGTCTATTTTACCAAATTAAAAAAATATAAATTTAATTTATTAATTTAAAATTAATTCTCATTGTCAAAACCAAAAGGCGTATTTTTAAGAAATAATAACTATCAAAAGATTGACACTTGTTAATGTCTAATTTAAAAGTGAAATTACTTACAATGACCAGAATTAGATTAAATGGTAAAATATAATCTATTTATACTTCTAAACCATTAAATTTTTTAATTTAACACTATAAATTATTTTGATTAAAAAAGTTGTTTTCAGTTAAAATATAGTATTTTTCACTATTCACCCAAATATGAAAGTTTTCAGAAAAACACAAAAAATTGATTGAAACTAAACTCTTATGTACCGATTATAAAGAAGAAGTTTATTTTTTCAAATTGAATATATAAAAGTTTCAAATATTAGATTTAAAAAGGGTTCTCCATTAAAAGGCGGTAAAATTTCATTTTTTGAAAAAATACTTTTTTTATCTGAAAAAAATGAATTTGTTCTTACATTATGTCTAAGAAACTCATAATATGGATTCTAAGATTATAAGGATTATATAAAGTTCAAAATTTAGTTAATACTATTCATAACCACTTTTGAATGGCTAGTTTGGTAAGTGGTTGTGTGCTTGAACTCGCTGTTGTGTGTAGTGCAAGTTATTGAATTACTTTAAAGAAATAACATATTATAAAATCTTGGAGTGTTACATTCTTACCTAATTCAATAAATTGAGTCCTCACAATTTGAAATTGTTCTTCGAAAATAAAAGGTTGAAAATAGAAAATACCTTTGTCGGAAAACCCACATCGGAAATTGGTTTAATAAAATTTATTCTTAATAAGAGGAAAAGGGGAATGAAAAATTCACCAACAAATTATGATCTAGATTAGGAGAAAATTATTGGAAATTAGAGACAAATAATTGGGGGAAAATGTAAATATTTATAGGGATTTATTGAGATCACCAGTCACAAACAATTGTAGAATTGAGGGCCTAAAATCCATTAGTATATGATGATTTAAAATATCATTGGTTCAACAAAACATAAGGTATTAAGATAACACATTTTTAGTTTTAAGACCCCTTACCTAAAGTTCAAGAATTAATTTTTTTCATAGAATAAGAGTAGAAAAATATATATACTTGACAAGTAGAGTTCCATCCCTTAACTAATTTCTACCACAAACTAATCTTTCACTCTAAAAGATAATAGAACTTAAAAATATATTCTATTTATCCTATTCGTATAGGGTTCCAAAAAAAAATTAATTTATAATTCATCTACCAGACCTTTAAAAAAACTACATTATTCAATATAGGAAATCACGTGGGCTAGTGGTAGGTGATACACCCTTGTCACCCTTTATTTGCAGGTTCAAGTCTCGTGACCTTGCTGGATGCGATGGGTTGCCATCCGACCAGCGGGTTGTCCTTTTACGGAAATCCAAAAATAATCTCAAACTAAAATTATCCAAAATACTTCTATCCAAATTCACAGTACAAAATTTACAAGGAAGGTAAACACAATGAAGATCATTTTTTCCATGTAATATCATGTGAACGCCTTCATCATGTATTCTTTTAAAACACTACAACATCCTGAATTACCATAAAACCTTATTGACTACATTAATTCTCCCTAATTCCTTGTAGAATACTGGATATACTCATATCCAAAAATGTTGTAAACTCCAAAAATGATATAATATACAAATCATTAATCAGTTTCAAGGTAGTCAAGAATATCCAATATAATTTATCCAAATCAATCATGTATTATTCCAAAATCACTACCTCAGTATCAGAACCATATTATGGTTTATCTTTCTCTCAACCATATATTTTCCAAAAATTTAACCTGCTATTGAGTCACTTTTCTTGGTTCCATACAATCTCAAGTCCTTAATGAAATAGTATGACAATACAATCCTTATATACTCTATAATCCTTATTACATGTACATCATTAATACAATACTCAAATGAAACAATACTTTAATAACAATGTAATAAATCTGATCATTCCTCTTCATCTTCGGTAGTATCATAACCTTATTATTATCGAATAGCATCATTTGGGGTATACTCTGATGATTTGGAAAATGATTCGCGTAGTGTCCCAACTCCTTGAAGATGAAGCATTGTACATTTGAAACTTTTTTCTTACCCTTGCAATCACATACTTGGTGTCCTTTTTCTCCACACTTATAACAAACTCCCATTCCATTCAAGAATTTACCAAGGTGATTCTTTCCAAAGTTATAACATATGGGAAAATCCTTCTTTTTCCATCTTCCCTTTATCCATCTTTATCTCTTCAATCCTTTTCTTCTCCTTATTCCCTTCAAATCCATAGGACTCAGAGAATTCTTTACTTATCTTATTAACACATGATACTATTTTTGCATTTGTTGAGAATACATGGGAGACTAATTCCCTTATAAATGTTGGATTAATACCGTGAAAGATATGATCCTTCTTACTCTTTGGATCATACATATTACTGGAGTTCACATTCCTTCTAATGGGAACCATTTCTATACAATGGCATCCACTAGGTCAGTTTATGAATTGCAATAAATAATTCCAAAAATTGTAAAATACCTCATGTAAATTGAATAGTTTATAGATATAATCCATAATCATAAAAATATTTTCTCTGAGGAGGTATATACACCTAAACCCTTCATAATGGTTTGTAAAGAAAATGAGAATTATCCTAAGCATATCTTCCAAGAGTGTCATAACCAAGAGTGCAGCAAGGCCCGTTGTCGTGCACCAGTTCCTGTTCGAGCCTAGATCAAAGTGGTGTTTTTAGGTTTTACCCCTAGGTACATCTATTCCAGAGCCACCTCTACCTACTCGTATCTATATGAGGATGTATTTCTTGGAAAAATAACAAAATCTTTACAATACCAAAATTCTAGGAAGTTATTCTATACCAATCCTCAGAGTCTATCTTAGGGCTATGTGCTCTAATCAGAGTTTATATAAATCTAGTTTCCAAGGTTTGTACTAAACTTCCTCTGATACCGACTATAATGCCCTGACCCCAGTTACCCAGAGTTGGTGCATTATTACATAACATTGGCATGATCAAAAAAGACCAAGTCTCGAAAGACCGATTAGTTTAGTAGACTTTGAAGTACAAGATACATTCATAAGGTTTACATTACATCAGAAAATGGAAAAATACAACAACAATGCTTCCATGGACAACACTGAGATCCCATGGACTATCCCTGCAGGTCAGTCATAATATAACTCTTCACATCCTAGGAAAAATAAATCATAGAAAGGGGTGAGCTCATATGCTCAGTAAGGATAACAATATAGAGGAAACTTTCATAAATAACCATAACACTTAAGGAAATTAATAGAACTAAAACAAAATCATTTTCAACATAAAATTCATCATAATATGGAAAATATAAATATAAATAATTCTATTTACTTACTCACATGGATATTCTACTAGTCGAATAATCACATGCAATATCAATAGCCATTTTCATAATGATGGAATGCATAATGCCAGACTTTCATAACCAGATAGTCAAGGCCTTATGCCAAGACTACAAATAATATTTTGTCAAGGCCTTGTGCCAAGACACTAGTTTGTCTCATGAGACCTACCGATGCATTCAAAAGTATAGCGGGCTCCACCTATCACTTACTAAGTCCAATGCATTCCTCATACAAAAAGTCTTAAACATATCATAAACATTCGTATTAAAACTAGCATAAAAAATGTCAATAATTTATCCATAAATCATGAATGGTATAAAAATAACACATCCACATTCAAACATATCACAAAACCTTCAATACAATATGGAAGTTTTGTATCATAATAAATCAAATTCAAATAATATTAAAATCCATAAAAGGATGTTGACATAGATGAAATCAAAACCTTTTTTTAGAGAAATATATCTTACTATTTTTAAATCATTTAAATGTCATATAATTATAAAAGAAAAAATTTATCTTGAAAATATTCTTATAATATTGTAATGGAAGATTCGACATTGTTATAACGGCAGAAAATAGCCGCACCCGTCATATAAGTTAAAAAAACATACTTACCTTAATTTTATCGAAAAGGTTATAAAGTAACTTGTTTGGAAAATGATGGAAAGATTCCTTTCAATTTTTTTTATAAAAAGTAAAATAAGGGTATAAATGAATTTAACCCATTGTCTAGTAAATAGTAAATTTTTTTTGGAATACACTTTTAAGAAACATTGATGTGGATGATAAAGAGGTCCTAGTAGATAATTACATATAAACAACCTTGAATAATGAAGAGGTTGTAGAATTAACCCTTACCTTGTACTTTTCCTTGGTCGAGGGTAGGTTAACCTCCTATATAATGGTGAAAAAATTATTATTAAATTATACAATAATCATATACATTAATATGATATCATATATGATCTTTTGACATTTCTTTGTTAATAATATCTTAGTATTATCGTCATTTCAGGTGTTAACTGATTCATTTTCCTTTATATGTTTTTTTGCATAAGTAATGTTTGTTATAGATAGGATGTATCTTATTCACATTCATAATGATATTAATTATTTAAACATTATTTTTATTCATCTAATAAAAATTAGTCTTGAATGGATTATGATGGGGAATGAATCACATCACGTACGTGGAGACGGTAATCCGTACGTACGCACGAGCGACAATATCATTCTTTTGATATTAAAATAATATATAATTGGATGGTATATCATATATACAGAATAATTATCATGTTATATTTATTATTTAAATCAACTACACATCATTATTATATACATCAAGATAATAGTGTATTGAATAACAATTACACCACGACATGGAGACGGTAAGCCATATGTACGCACGTATGGTGACATGTCATTCAAAGGATGGATAGAATAATGAATGTGGTTGTACCATATTTATAATAAAATAACAGTATATATAATATAATGGATTTATTATTTTATAATGGAAACAACAAATAAATAGAAAGAAGAAGAAAGGAACTTGAAAGAGGTGATGAAATATTTACCTCTTCTTCAGGTTCTTCCTTTTGATTTGATCAAAAGGGATATTTATGTTGGATTTATGACTAAAGTAAGGCCTCTAGGACTAATTTAGTATAGTTTAGATGGTATTTGGGCAGGGGTTGGCTGAGCCAAATGGATTTGGAGGTGTGAATTTGAGAGAAGGGGAAGTGCCCTTTTATAAGAGGGGTGAGGGGAACTTTAGGAAAAACTTAAAATATTATTTTATAATAAATTCATTTTCGGTTTCTAATGGCTCCAAAATAAATTATTTAAAGGATAAGGTGGTTATGGGTCGAAAACCACTCAACCAATATGTTTTAGACAGGTATGGGTCACTATATTAACCTTATCTTTTAAATTTAACTCTTAGTTAAATAGTTTGACATTTACCATGTCTCTTTGTATTTCTATATTATATGGTTAATAAACATACTATATACTTCAAAGAGAACCCCAAGTGGTTAATTAATGATAAACCTATCATTATATAATACTTTTGGACAAACGTTATATTTTTAGGAATAAAATATAAATTAATAATATAATATTTTTTTAAAAACGCTTTTATGTCAATTTTGACACTATTTGGTATTTTGTTTTTTCTAAATTCAAAAAAAACATTATTACTTTGAAAAAAATTCATCTATCCAACACTAACATGTAATTTTAACCTATAAAATTATTTTAATTTTAAAAAAGTCTCAAATTACATTTATTTGGATATTTATGATATTAATTATTTTTATATTTCATTAATTAGGTAATTACTACATCATCATTGTGTCATAAATAAATTTAGTTATTTAATGTATAAAAATTTAAAATAAACTAACATTATGTAGGAAATATTTTTATCTTTCTAATGAATATTTATAGTATAATTTATCTTATGTATAACCCTATATTAAAAATGTTTTAGTTATTAAACTCTGATTTTAACTCTTTTAACTCTTCTTTAAATAAAATAATAATAAATGTCCTAATCTAATCCATGTGGACCTAAAGTATCATATTTTATTCCTAATGTTGTTTTTGTTTGAATTAACCTTATCCAATAGAATTAGGACGTGTGTTAGGGTAATAATAATATCATTTTTACCCTTAATTACCTTATTTACTTTTAACCGTGGTAAATAAAAGTAAAAAGTTACTATTCACAAAAAATTATTTTCATCTTATTGAACCTCATTTTACTTACTAATATCAACCATATCTCTCAGATTTTTGAAATTCAATTCATAGAAATGGTAAAATTAAGTTTTATGCAAATTTGCAAATGCACCTAAGAGGTGGGTAAAAGATGGTAAAAAGTTCAATAAAATTTTTATATATCTAAAATTATTATAAACTGACTCCAATTAATTACATTGAACTTATATTGGTATTATGTATCTATTTTGACCTAAATAAATTTAAATAAAATAAATAATTATTTAAATAAAAATTTGGTTTTAAACTATAACTCAGTGTTTTTCACTATTCATCAAAAATTGAAAGTTTTTGGAAAAATACAAAAAATTCACCCTAAGCTAATTTTGGTACTCCAAATCCAAAAATGAAGTCTATTTTACCAAATTCAAAACATATAAATTGAATTAATAATTTAAAATCAATTCCCGTTGTCAAAACCAAAAAGCACATTTTTAAGAAATAATAAGTATCAAAAGATTGACACTTGTTTATGTCCAATTTCAAAGTGAAATTACTTAGAATAACCAAAATTGGATTAAATGGTAAAAATATAATCTATTTATACTTCCAAACCATTAAAATTTATAATTTAACACTATAAATTATTTTGATTAAAAAATTTGTTTTCAGTTAAAATATAGTATTGTTCACTATTCAGCCAAATATGAAAGTTTTCAGAAAAACACAAAAAATTTATTAAAACTAAACTCTTATGTCCTGATTATAAATAAGAAGTTTATTTTGTAAAATTTAATTTATAAAAGTTTCAAATATTGGATTTAAAAAGGGTTCTCCATTAAAAGGCGGTAAAATTGCATTTTTTTTTGAAAAATACTTCTTTTATCTGAAAAAACGAATTTATTCTTAAATTATGTCTAAGAAACTCATAATATGGATTATAAAATTATAAGGATTATATAAAGTTCAAAATTTAGTTAGTACTATTCATAATCACTTTTGATCGGCTAGTTTGGTAAGTCGTGGTGTGCTTGAACTCAGTGTTGCGTGTAGTGCATGTTATTGAATTACTTTAAAGAAATAACATATTATGAAATCATGAAGTGTTACATTAACACAGTATTCAAGTGCTCTTCATGTTCCTCCTTGCTCTTGGAGTATATTTTAGGTAATTTCTAAAGACTCTATTTATTAAATCCATGAAAATTTTTGGAGCATTAGTGAGTCCAAAGGGCATCACTATGAACTTATAGTGTACATACCTCATTTGAAATATAGACTTGGGAATATCTCCCTTCCTCACCTTTAATTGGTGATATCTTGACTGAAGGTCCATCTTAGAGAAATAGTAGGCCCCACGAATCTGATCAAACAAGTCATCTATCCATGGAAGGGGATACTTGTTCATTATTGTGATTTTATAGAGTTTATGATAATCAATGCAGAGGCGCATTGATCCATCCTTCTTCTTGATGAAGAGGACTGGAACACCCCACAGTGAAGCACTCAAGCATATAAAACCCTTATCCAGATTCTCCTATATCTACTTCTTCAACTCTTCTAGATATACAGTGGCCATTCTATATGGTGTCTTTGATATAGGTAGATATCCAGGAATAAGTTCAATTGAGAACTCAACCTCTCGGTTTGTAAGAAGACCATACGACTCTTTAGGGAATAAATCATTGTAATCCCTCATGATGGTCATGTCTTCAAGCATGATTCTCTCCTTTTTCTCAATCATTTGAGTGATATATGCTTGCTCATAAGGAAACAATATCCACACTTGATACGATTATTCCAAAGGAGAGTCATCTTCCTCCTTACACTTGTAATGAATCAGAGGATGCTTTGGGATGTGGAGAGTGATCTCCCTTTCCCAATAGTTGATGTTGGATTTGTATAAAGATAGCCAATCCCTGCCCAAGATTGCGTCGAACTCCACTAAAGTATGAAGAGACCTTTTATGAGGTTCAGTCCGCAAACATTATCCAAGGAGGAGTTATAAACCATGGATGCAATAATTTCCCCATTTGCTATTCTCACAGATAAATTTTTGTCCAATTTTTGAGGTAGTGGTTGAATAGCTCTACTAAACTTGAAAGATATTAAAGAATGCATAGAACTAGAATCAAATAGTATGTTTTCTATTCTTGAATGAATAACTAGCATACCTAGAACCACATCGTTGTTTGGATCCACCTCAACAATAGTGATAGCATAAGCCCTTCCTTGTTACCTTAGAGGTTATTATTGATTTCCTCCGACAACCCTTGGATTAGGAAAATTGTCTACATAATGACCATTCTACTTGCAGTTGTAACAATTCACCACTGATTGAGCATTGATTTGAACCTTCCTTTATTCATCCACATTAGCTATATTTTTCATATCCCTTCAGAAAGTTTTAGCCAGATGACCAAACGTTCCACATTTAAATCAATTCCTGGTTCCTTTTAGGCATTTCCCAAGATTCTGCTTCCCAAAACTTTTACATGTGGGATATTCAGGCTTCTTTCCATCATAGGATTTGTTTTTTGATCCACCCATGTTGTTCTCCATTTTCCACTTCTTGTCACCGGTACCATGATACCAATAAGAGTCTCTAATCTCCATTTCAACCTTGAGGGCACAATGGACAATCTCCTCATAGTTTTCAGAGTCTTAGATTACCAAGACGTTCTATAGAATTGGATTTATCTTGATAAATAAGCGATCCACCTTACTTTCGGTGTTCATGACAAAGCTAGAGGCGTACCTTGAAAGACTTGTGAAGCTTTCTTCACACACCCCGATGGACTCATATTCCTTTTGCTTTAGTCCAAGGAACTCTCTTTCCATCTTGAGATGGAGGGTTTGAGGAAAATATTTATTGAAAAATATCCTCTTGAATTTCTCCCAATCCATGGAATCAATTTCCTCTTGGGAAATTTTATTCTTGGTTAGCGTCCACCACTGATCAGATTCCCCATCAAAACAATAGACCTCCAGTACAAATTTCTCTTCTTCTGAGCACTGGAGGATAGAGAATATCTTTTAAATGGAGTTAATCCATTGTTCTATGAGGACGGGATCAGAAGATCAACTAAACATGGTAGGCCTTTGACGCATGAAGGATTCTATGGAAACCTTCTCTTTCTTTGTAGGAGGAGGGAATTCCACATTATTCAAGTTATTATTCATAACTTGAACCATCTGAGCAAGTACTTTCATGATGTTTTTAGAACCTATTCCCTTCACATCTGGCATATCATTTGGGAAATCTTCACATTTCCTATCAAATTGGTTTTTGGAACGTGTTCTTTTATTTCCCCCCATTAACTATGAAAAATAATGTACAATTAGAGGGATTTAATACTTATATATTGAGCATAAAAAGGAAACTTTGTACATAAAAGGATAAACTTGTAACGGAGAAGTATATCCTAAATTGTGATTCCTTAGGTTTAAATCTACGTTATCCTCAATCTATTTCTTAACTTATATTCTTATGGTATTTTTTTCACCTTAATAATGGTTTTTACTAAGCTCATGAATCTACCAAATCATATCCCCCATGAGTGTCAATACCAAGAGTGCAACAAGACCCATTGTTGTGTATCAGGATACCCCAGGTCAAGCCTGAAACTCCTTATTGGAGTTTTCACTCCTAGGTACATCTATTCCAAAGTTTCCTCTACCTATTTTTATCAAGACATGGACATATTTTCTTGATAAATCATTTACTCTATACTTACCAAAAATTAGGGGTGTTTTCTTATAATTTGTCTCATTTTTAAGGTTCTTACTAATGTGATCAATTCCTAATATCTAAAAATAACTATACCATCCTCTGATACTAACTATAGAAACCCTAAAATTTTACATATAACATTACATGATTTTAATCATAAATATACATCAGATTACAAGAAAAGGATCGTAACGTCTAGCATCTTTGAAGACTAGGTACAAAAAACATGAAACATGGGGCTAAAAAACACTTCTTTATTTAATATCCATAAAGATCTCCTAACTTCCTTTGAGACATTATATTTGTATAGGGTACCCTAGGGAACATATGAATAAAGGGATGAGCTGAAAAATACCTGTAAGATAATGGACATAAGAATAAAGCTTAATCCTATGAGTTAGGAGGCATGAGAAAATTATATCAAAAGCATGGTACATGTGGAATCATGACATATAAACATGGAATAATAAAAGTGAGGAAGAAACATAAAACATGTCTTTAGTGTGAGTCAAGGATAACCGTCAATCATGTTTCCCATAGTAGTACAGGCCAAGTCTAACCGCCAATCTTGTTTCCCATAGTAGCACAAGCCAAGGCTAGTCACCAAGACCATTACACATAGAATATCATGAGACTTAACATTAACCAATGAATTGGAGCACTATCTGGGAGCACCCATATTACATTTCATGAATATTTTTTCTACATAAATAATCATACATAATCAATCATACATAAACGTAAGGGTTACCCATGGAAAGAATTGGGTACCACAATCATGACATAAAGCATAACCAATGGGTATATCATGAAAGTGTCCATGAAAGAAATGAATTAGAACATAAAAGAACATTCATAAGGTAAAATAGGCATATATCATAAAGTGATTTCAAACAGAAGTGACAACATGTAGGAAATTTATTTGAGAAATTTTAGCATTAAAACATTTTTGTGCGGTTTTAAGGAAAACACTATAGAGATTTTAAAATAAAAGAGGAAAATCTTTTATATAAATCCAGAATTGAAATAATAATGTTTTCATAATAAAATAATGATTTTATAAAGACAATGGTGTCTTAAAAATAGGATATAGTTCACATGAAATTGGGTAAAAATTTGGGAAGTTCCCTTAAAATGAGTTTGCTTACTGAGAATTATCGAGGAGGGAAACACTTAAAAGAATGTATATCCTAGAAAGTGAATGAGGGATGGATATTGAAACATGAATTTGGAGAATATAAACATCATATATAAGTTTTACATAAAAAAGAAAATACAACTTCATTTGGGTAAAAAGAAAGATAGAGCAACCCAAATGAATAAAGGTGATTCGGGTAGAACTCCTTACAAATTATCATCATGATATCGGGTGTACTTAAGAGGGATTAATGAGAGAGAAATGGATTTATAATCTTTTATAAACAATTAGGAACGTATTGGAGAGGTGCATAATCTTACCCCATAACTAATAATTACATATAAAAGGGAATAACATAGAAGACAATCTTGAATAAAAGTGAAATGGAGAGGATCCCTTGCCTTAAATATGATGGTGATCTTTGCTTGAACTTAATGACCAGAATAATAAAATTTGGTTAATTAATTAACAACTCCAGAAACTATTATATATTTATAATATTTATTATAATCATTTTGAGATCATTTATCACCATTTTTATTGGTTATGAGGTTTAATTTCATTGTTTGGGTCTGTTTGCTTACTCAGTTTTAATGATCGGTTCACTTATATTCATGTTCAGATAAACACATAAGATGAAAGTGGTTATCTATAATTGAAGTTGTATATTATTAGTGAACATCCAATATATTACATGGTTATAAAAATTCATTTGGTTATTTGGAGTGAAGATTAATTATTATATAAAACCTTTGTGATATCTGTTTTGGTTAATCGGTGGGTTTGATTATAATGAACATATTTTTATTTATAACATAATAAAATTTGTAAAAAAAGGATTACAGAACCTTAAATAGGATATATTAAATATATAATAATCTGTTTTAACCATAAAACCAATGTTTTCATGACCATAATTATAAATGATAATAGAAATTGATAAAATGTTGTCCTTGAATGTGCTAAATTAACACATCTCAAACGATGTTTCCATTTCTTTCAAATAAAAGATGAAGAAAGGAGAGATTATAATGAAATATCCCATCAGCATAAAAAAATTCTAGTACATGTATGTTACTAGAGTTATCATACCATTTGGGTGAAGGGAGGTGAGGAAAGAAACAAGAAAATAAAAGAACATAAAAGAAATAAAAGAAATGGAAAGAGGAATTTACCTCTTAAGTTTATCTCCTTTGAGAACCTCTTAAGGGAAGAGGTTTTGGTATTTTGAAAAGACTAGGCGTTGTTGTACATGGGGGAGGATCTTGGGGAGAGATTTGGGCAGAATATTGGCAAGGATCAAGGCTTGAGAGGAGTGAGGGGGGTTTTTATAGTGGAGGAGAGTGGGGTTTTCATATTTTTTTAATCATTAGTTTATTAATTTCCATAAAGACTAGAAATAGTGATGATTCCATGAAAAAATAGTAATGTTTTCATGTGATTTATATATAATGGCCTTAAATCAGCCATACATCAGTTGATGGCATCATAATTCATGTATTTAGCATTTATCGTAAATTATCATATTTTGCTATTCATAAAAAATTCAAGTATTTTAGAAAAATACCAAAAAATTTACTTAACCATTTTTCAACATGTATAATCCAAAAATGAAGTCCATTTTTTCAAAATTAATTTTCTAAATATTGATTAATTTAATATTTAATTAAAATCACAAGTTACTCAAAAAATAGAAATTTTAAAACATTTATTTTCTTATTCCAAGATATCGGTATATTTTACTTTTACTTGAATATTATTTATATACTCTCATAGGTAAGTTTTCTATTAATTAGGTTATATCACTATTCATAAGGGTATGTTGCTATTCATAAGGGCATGTTACTATTCACAAAAAATTATGTTTTTCCTATCAGATTTCAAATAACTTACTGATTGCAACCATATAAGTCATATTTTTGAAATCCCAAACACAAAAGTGACAAACTTATATTTAAAGGTCACATAGCACCTAGTAGTTAATCATTTTATGATTTCATGTGATGATTTGACATAATCATAAGAAGGAAATTTCCATTAAAAATTTTGGGTCGTTATATGGATGTGAAGACAACTTTTATTCACGGTGACCTCTCTGAAGAGATCTATATGAAGCATCCTAAAGTATTTGAGGTTTCTGGACAAGAAAACCTCATCTTCAAATTGAAGAAGAGCTTGTACATACTAAAACAAGATCCCAGGTAGTGGTATAAGAAGTTTGACTCATTCATGGTGAGTCATTGCTACAAGAAAACACAGACAGACCAGTGTGTCTACATCTAGAGATTTCAGGATGGTAATTTTGTTCCCTTTTACTTTATGTTGATGACATATTGATCATTGGTAAGGATATAGAGAAGATTATCCAGTTTAAGAAGGATTTATCCAAGTCTTTTGACATAAAGGACTTGGGAGAATCTCAATAGGTTTTGGGGATGCAGATCATTCATGACAGAAAGAGGAAGTTGTTATGGCTATCTCAGGAGAAGTATGTTGAACGTGTTCTGAAATGTTTCAACATGGAAAAATCCAAACCAGTGATAATTACTCTTCTTGGTCATTTGAAGTTGAGCAAGAGTTCATTCCCATCGTCCAAGGAATAAATCAAGGCAATGAATATGATACCATAATCCTTAGCAGTTGGAAGCTTTATGTACACTATGGTGAGTACGAGATCTGACATTGTCCATGTAGTGGCGATCATGGGATGATTTATTTCCAATCTTGGGATGCAGCAATGGGATACAATCAAGTGAATTTTGAGGTATAGTAAAGGTACCTCAAAGTTATGTTTGTGCTATGGGGGAGATAAATCTATCTTGGAGGGCTACACAGATGTAGATATGGCCGTAGATCCTGATAGTAGGATTTCTACATCAGGATACATCTATAATTTTACAGGAGGAGTTGTATCATGGTAGTAAAGGTTAAAAAAGTGTGTTGCTTTATCCCTGACAAAAGCAGAGTACATTGCTGCTTCAGAAGTTAGCAGGGAGATGTTATGGCTAAACCATTTTCTCTAAGAGCTCGGATTGGTCTAGAAGAAGTACAGGGTTCATTGCGATAGTCAAAGTGCTTTGTACTTGACCAATAAATCCATGTAAAATTCCCAAATGAAGCACATAAACATTCTCTATCATTGGATACATGAAGTGAAAGATCAATAACTGCTGCAACTTGTAAAGATACACACGAAGGATAACCTGGCAGTTATGTTGACAAAGATGGTTACTCGAGAGAAGGTATAACTTTTTAGATACTCTAGTGAATTGCAGCTGGAGGGGGAGAATTGTTGGAGTTGTCTAGCTTCATGGTAGGTGCCTGGTGCACCTACCTCACCAACCAAGAACTTCAAACATGGTTATTTCACATGTAGTCCCTGTTTATTTGGAAACCATGGGAGAAGTCCATAGTTGGTGGAGGATGGGTTGGATTTGTGTCAAACATGACACCTCCCACCATGGTTATCGAAGGAAATCCTGGGGAGCCTTCTAGAATAATCAATTCAGAGCCAAGAAGTTTTTAGTGCATCTAAGAGAGACTTTAGAGCTCCATTTTAGATATTGAAAGGTGTAGAGATAAGTTTTTGTAAAGCTTTGTTCAAGTTGGAATAAAGCCCATTTTTATTTCTCAATTATCTCTATTTGTGATATGAGAATCACAACACATATTTGGTAGCTAGAGAAGGTTCTTTTAAGGTTGATCATGGGTCATTAGAAGTTATTTCAGTGTAGGGAAGCTGCCTGGTGCTCGAGTCATGGACGTGCTTGGCTGAGGTGGTGCGTAGAGCATAACGAGTGCTTAACTCTATGTTCAAGGTAGGTGGACCCTTCAATGCAAAACCATATTCTTATTATGCATGATTTCTTTATTTCAAGTATGTGGAATGGGACTGGGTACAGGAATACGGATTCAGAGTGAGTTGGGAATATGTAATAAGATGACGTTTGACCTCCTATACTTGGGATAAGTTCTCTCTAGTGCTTTGGGTAATTGAGATCACTTGAAGACTATGTCAATATGTAGTGATAACGTCGGTTGAGCGGACATGACACCTTGGGTATGTCTCAGGGTGTGAGTAGTTATGATGGATATCCTAGGTGGGTTTTTGTGGCTAGTTGGGAAATCTTGAGAGGCTTCATCCTAGTGAAATGGGTTAGATGGCCATACATCTCACGTCCATTGGGTGACACCCTTTAAAGGGTGTTTTGAGAACTTGGTGAGCACTATAAGTGGGATGAATATTTTGAGACTAGATGAGGTTTGATAGAGTGGGGTTCCTATAGGTGATGGGTTGAGAGATATCCCTAAAAATATGTGATATGGGATCCAATTTATGGTTGTGAGATTTGTTTTGGATTTGGAATCAAGTTTCTAAGGGGATTAAAGAAGGATATTTTGGGATGGTCCTTGGGTAGCAGGACCAGGAGTTATGAGGGTTTTGATGAGGCTGGATCAAGCCTTGAGGTCTGAATTGGAGGAACATGTGGGAAATTTTTTCATTGATGAGTGATAGGTTCATGATGGTATTGATGAGAAGAGACCATGACAGGTCTAGGGGACACTATGGATTCCCTGAAGGGCGAAATGAGATGAACTTCAGTGCATAGTTTTGAAAACATGGGGGAGTATCTGTGATCTATCTGGTGTAGTGTGGAGTGACACCCCATCACATCTGGTGGATAATCACACCTAAAACCTGATATCACCGCCTCTGTAGTGATCTCAATAGTAACAGATCCAAATCGATCACGGTGAAAGTGTCCATGCCACATTTTGGTACCCAATAAAATGTTTTTTTGTACCCTATAACTTTTCAAACCCCTTATCCCCTGTTTCCAACACCCTATTTCACCCTTCATTGTTGTGATAAAGACCTCCCTTACTATTTCACCCTTTTTTCTTCCAAGAGACACTTTTCCCTTCTCCCTACAGTGGATCACCATCCTCTATTCTCCTTTCATCCTTCCACTGCTAGTTTCACCCATCTCTGATTAGCCTATACTTCTTTTCTCTGCACTATTTTGATTCCACCAACCACTAAAAATAACAACATTATGATAACAACATTTTATCATTATTTTTCTTTTTTTGGTGATCCAAACTTCTATATTTTTCCTATTATTTTTTTCAAACATCCATCTCAAACCCTTTACTCTACTATTTCTTCCCTCTCTATAGTTGTGGATTCATTTTATCATCCATCTATTGTACCAAACGATGTTGCAGCAATATGGTATTTTACATCATTGGTGAAGCCTCAATGAAAAAATTTAGACATTTCTTGGAAGTGAAATTATTTAAGAGACATCAATAATAAAAATAAAGTCCACTGTGTTTTTTTGTATGATAGATACCAATAGTGGTATAACTCGGGAAAAAGAACATCAAATGGGATTATCAGTAAATGTTCATAAATGTATGAAGGTTCCTCAAGATGTGAAAGATAATATTCTTGCATCCTAAGAAAAAAAAGTTGACAAATTGGTATATATGAATGATATTCATGATCTTTTGATGATATGGAGGAATATATTGAATAAATTCATGCAATTGAGAGTGGAAAACGGAAGTTATGCATCAAGTAAAACATCATGTCCATTAAGTGGAAAGGAGTGAAAATGTGAAAGGGTCACCTATTGTAATGTTCATAGAAGATCCTGAAACCACCATAATATTTTTCAAGTATACAAAGAAAAAAGTAATTAAAGATTCTTGTATCAAGAAATTAATATATCAAATGGTGCAATACAAAGAGATATTCTTTTGAAAAAATAGAACTACTTTAATGTTGTCCAATAGAGAAGCTTCAAGATAACAGTGGAAGAAATTAGGCAATTTGGACCACACTTCATATTTCCAAGCTATCATGAGTGTAGAGTTCATCTTCTTAAAAAGGAGTTAGAGTATAAAAATGGAGTGTTAAAGGGTCATGAAATTTAATGAGATAATTATGGTTACTCAATTATGTATGATAGTTGAACATATAAGAAAATAATAACCTTGATTAATTTTTTGGTAAATTTTCCAACCAGTTCCATGTATATAAGAAGTGTTGATACATCATGTTATGTGAAAATGGGAGAAGTAGTTTTTAAGTTATTGGAATATTTTGGGGAATATATTAGTGAATCAATGGTTTTGCAAGTAGTTACTAACAATGTAGTCATTTTCAAGTTAACTGGTAATAAATTTTTTTTATTTTAAGTACTTTCATTTCATTTTAATATTTATCAATTCAGTAAAAAAATTAATATTTTAATTGTTTTTTATTTATTTTTGTATGATTTTATTAAAGTTGTTGATCCCTAAGAGGAAAAACTTATTTTGGACTCCATGTGCGGCAAATTTTCATGATTTGAACTTGAAAAACATTAGAAATCATAGTAGGGAGAGGAGGGTTATATTGAGAGGCATTCATCTTGTGTTCATCATCTATAATCACTCATCAATAATGAAAATTATTAGGAGGTTCACAAAAAAAACAGAGTTGGTGAGATATGAAGTTACTTGGTTTTCTATAACCTTTTTAACTTTCCAAGGGATGTATTGGAAAAAAATAATCTCATAAATTTTTTCACATTTGAAGAGTGGATGAGATCCAAAAATGAAAAATAAGCAAAGGAAAAGAATGTTGTCGACACTGTGTTGATTCCATCAATTTGGAATGATAATGTTTATAACCTCAAGGATATGGGACCTCTTGTAGAAGTTATTTGATTAGTTGATAATGAGAAGAAACCTGTAATGAGTTTCATTTATGAGGCTATGGATAGGGGAAAAGATTCCATTAAAATGATTTTCATGAATGATGAAACCAATTATAAGGATATATTTGGGATAACTGATAAAAGATGGATTTTTCAGTTTCATCATCCATTTCATACTATAGGTTATTATTTTAATACTCTATTTTCTATGTATATCCATGTATTGAAACAAATGTAGAGTTAATGAAAGACTTATACAATTTTATTGAGATATTTTCTCCTAGCCTAGAGGAGAAATACATGGCTTGTTTAGAATTGGAAATATATAGAAGCAGATAAGGCCTCCTTAATGGGAAAGGTTTCATAAGATAAAAGAGTAAAATAGATCCCGGTAAGAGTTTATTTTTTTCTAGATTATTTAATTACATGATCCTTAATTTAGATAATTATGAAATAATGCTAATGTATAATAATCTCATATGAATGGTGAAAGAATTATAGAGTAGGAACTCCATCCTTGCTGAAAACTACCATCAAAATCTTGATCTTGATATGTAGCTTATAAGGATGTGAGGGGAATTGGAGTGGCTTTGAGAATGTAAGAAAATTAGTATTAATACTCAACTCTCTTTAATTTGAGCTATTAAAATTCATTAATGATAATAATGTTTTTTAATTATTGTAAAAAAAATCTATTCTAAAAAGAGAAGTTAGCTAGAACATTAAAGGTTGTAATCCATGGTTTTCATCTAATAGAACCAAACATTGAAGGACTAGTTTCACACCAAATATTTCATTGATCCCATTGTCTTAAATAATGTTGATAGTTATAATAGTGAGTGGTTTTTAGGACAAATGAATTATAACAAAGATGGTTCCAAAGATGAATTGGTGTTTGAGGATGACAACACCCAGAATTGGGGAGTAATTGAGGAAGATACTAGGTCCAATTAACCTTCTCATTATACAAGGGGGAAAACAAAAGGAGCTACACATACTTTAAGTTCAGGTTCTAAAGGAAAAACAAGGATAGTTATTTAAGAAGAAGATAATGAACATGAATTATATGATGATGATTATAATGAAACAAATGAATCAGATATTTATAAAAGTGATAATAGAGAAAGTGATGGTGAATAAGAAAACAATTATCTTGAAAACGAAGAATATGACTAAAAATTGGTTGTTCTTATGGTTATAGTTTATAAACAATTATAATGGACATGTGTTTGATGAATTATGAGTGTTTTTAATTAATAATTTTAATGTGTTTTTAATTTTTATGTTTTGTGTTTAATTTTTCAACATATTTACATGTGTAGAATTCTATAATTTAAATTATATTAATTTCTACATGATTGGATAAAAAAGAATCCATGATACGATCTGCATCAATGTTATCTCTGTACAAGACCCCTACCACGTTGCACCGTGATCTGAGATTGAAAACTATGTTTCATTTAGGGGATAGGTCTGAGTGACTAGTGCTTGAGTGATGAGTTTGTGAGCTATTTTATGTTTATATAATCTCTTATTATAATGTTCATTTGTGGAAGTTTAACCTTTCTAGTTATGAGATGGTTTCCTCTTATTGTTTGTTGTGGCCTTAGTCTCATTGAGAGGTATCACCCCTAGGAGAGTTTTATGAAGATAGATGTGTTGTTGTGTTGTTTTTTCCTTGTTCCTTTAATGAGGTGTATGATCTCTTATAATTTTGAGATCCTTGAGAGGTATCTTAGGGGGTGTTTGTTTAGATAACCCTTTCTCTTTCTCTCCAGAATGTTTTTGGATTCTCGAGGATGATAATAATTTGAGAGGTATCTGATGTAAGGACCTAAATATTGTTATCCCTTCCCTTTGAAATTTTTAGGTGTTGGAGGCACCTGTAGGAGGTTCAAAGTGGTTAGGAGGGTGTTTGAGGATTTTTGGGGGATACACTTCTAAAAATGTCATGGTTGCGGTGTGGAGGTAGGAATTGCACCATAGTGATATTGGCTGCAGCATAATGGACCTTGTTTATGGAGTAGGGGATCTCATGGGGAGGGAAATAAGACTAATGTATTTTCAGGCATGGCTACACTATAGAGGTTGGCAGTAGCATAGGCCATCCCTACTGGTCTAAGAACTATGATGTGGAGTGAGGTGGTTGCGTTGTAGTGAGTTTTGAGGCTACTACTAAATCTAGGGGTAGCTACTCCATGGTGGCTGGGTTGCAGTGTAGCCTCCATTTTGGAAAATGGGTTATATGGTGTGAAGCTTATGGTTGCATTGTAGTCCCTAGATCCACTTAAATAGGATATGGCCATGGAAATTTGAACCACATTTGTTCTAGGGTGGCTACAGAGTGGTCCCTACAGACGTGTCATAGAATTCCCTTTGTTAGGTAGTGTTGCGGTATATTCTATGGGGATTCACCATGGTCTCTTTAAAAAATAGTTTTTCTATGAATACCCTGAGACCCCTGAACCCCATTCTTGTGAACTTCTTCCACCTGAACCCCAGGCACCTCAGAGTGGATTTTTAAAGGCTTTTAAGACCCTTTTTATATGTATTGACCCCAACTTCCAAAGATTGATCCATGGTGGTTTATGTTTTCTTGTGGTAGAGGTGATCAGAGATCCGCAGCGTGGGTATGTTCTTGTGAGAAAAATGATAATGATTTATAGGTAGGGGATTCATTGCTTCTTCTATTTATTTATGTGTAATTGTAAAGTTATCGTGTATAATCACTTTGGATAACAGTGAAATTAACCTAATAAATATTGAACCAGATTAATAAAGGAATTAGTTGTATAAATCGCATGTTGTGGCTTTTATACCATGATAGCAGTTTGCATCTTTATTTTCTAAGTAGTATGCTATCTATGATATTATTTGTTAGTATTTTTTTTCATATCATATTGAAATTGATAGAAATGGTAAAGAACATAAATATGGAATTAACTAATTAGATGGATACAAATTTAAATAAGATGCATGTTAAAATGAATTAAGTGTTTCATATAATTTGATGGTAATTCAAATTGGTGTAATGTGCATGTTTAATTGAATATGATATTCCATATGAGATTGATAAAGAAATTAAATCATGTTAATGTATGTTGACAATAAAATTAAAAGTAATTTTAAATGAGATTGGTATTTCTATAGGTTTGTTGAAACCCGAATTAATGCTAAGAGAATGTTAAACTTTTGATAGCTTGTTATATCTTGATGCCTTAAATTGTAAATAGTTTAATCCTTTGAACAATAAATTGGTTAATTCAAGTTATAATAAGAAGAAGTTTTTTGATGAAGATAAAACTTTGGGGCTGTGAGTTCCTGTTTTCTTACAAAGGTTGGATGCCTTGTGTTGGGATTGTGAGAGACCATTTTGTGTGAAAAAACTGGATGCCTTGTTTTAGGGAAAATTTTTCTCATTGTTTATGCTTGTTTTCTTGTTATCTTGTGATGTTCTCTATATGTGAGCTTTATATGTGGTATGAACATGGGATGGATGATCCTAGGATGACTGATGTGATATTGGGAGGGGAGACCTATATGATGTGGCAACAGTTGACGCCTATGATGGTGGGATGTATTGTGATATGCATGTGGGTGTTAGGGATGGAACCAGAGATGTTTGGAATGGTTTGAATCTAGGATTACCTATTTATGTGATGTTGAGAGGTGGGTTGATCACTTGTGAATCTATTAATCGCCAATGTTTGGGTTTCTTATTTATCTGTATTCCTTTTCCCACTACTTGAGGTAGTTGGATGTTATTGGTTTCCTTTCTCTTGGTGGTAGCTTAGGATGGTTTTCCTAGACTACATGGAATTATTTAATGGTTAATATTGATTAATAAATTTTTAACTCATGGGGTTAGTTCTTTCTAGAATGAAAATGATTATGTCAATCCTAAGAAATTGTGGACTCATTTTATATTTTTCCTAAAGGGTATGGACTTGGATTGGTGGCTAATGAAATGTATAATTTGGAATAAGGTTAATGGTTATTTAATTAATTAATAAAAGTATTCTATTGAGTATACTATTATTATAAACCCATATATATATAAACTGTTTTCAGGTCAGTGTGAATGGGTTGGAGATCGAGCTAGATATTACTAGCACGTGGGTTTACAAGATATTTTTGGGTTTCATGGTGATTGTCTTCCTTACCTTATTTTGATAATTTTGTAGTTTTTTTTTCAGTTGTTTTAGTACTTTATTACATTACATGTATGTAATTGGGATTTCTTTTATATACCTATGTAGGTGTTGATTGGATTATCTGTCTTATCTCTCTCCACTTCATGTTCTTATAGAGAGTAATGTCTCCCATATGTATGCTTAGTATACCCTTGGGGTTAGTTGCTAACCCAGGGCCTACTAGAGGTGGGACTCAAGAGGCCATCATCTCTATTATCATCATCGGCCTAGGAGGGGTACTCTTTGTGGGTATGGGGTCGTGACAGTGAAGGTCTCCCTGGCTGGAAATAAGTGGACTGCTTTTATCATTCGATCCATGATCACCCATACAACATCATTCTTATGGGTTATCCAAGGAAATCCTGTCACGAAACCCATAGTGACTTTATCCCACTTCAATTCCAAAATGGGTAGAGGCTGAAAAAACCTAGCAGGACTTTGATACTCAGCCTTCACCTTCTAACAAGTGATACATCTAGCCACAAATCCCCCTATCTCCTTTTTTATCCCTGGCCACCAGTATTGCCTAGGGAGATCATGATACATCTTTGTCAAACCTGGATTCACCACCCATTTAGAATCATGAAACTCTCTCATCATCTCCTCACACAAACCCATGGGAACCCATAATAAACTTGGAAAAGATTAACATCTCCACTACTAAGAGACCATCTTTATGGTGGATCCCCACCATGTAAGTTGTCCCAATAATCTAAGCCCTCCAAGTCAGATAACCTCTATTTCTTGATCCTATTTAGAATAATGGGTATAACTAATGTTAAAGTCAGATTTATCTATTCTTGGGACTCCTAAACATTGATATTTATGTCCGTAAAGAGAACCATCATCCACCACTCTTCACAATACTCCTTCACTACCTCTGTCTGCATCTTATGGCTTAAATAATCAGTTATAACATTGCCTTTTACTAGTGTGTAAGCCAAATTGAAGTCAAAATACTACAGATACTTGACCCACCTCCTCTGATAAAGGTTTAGGTTTAACTAGGAAAAGATTTAATTGAGTATAATGTGGCACATGTACACCACAAACCTCTGACCACATATAAAATGTATCCAAACTTTTTGGATGTGTACTACTACAGCTAACTTCATATCATGAGTAAGTAAATTCCTCTCATGTGATCCTATCTATTTGGAGTCATAAGAAACAAATCAATATTCCTACACCAAAACTACTCCAAGTCTGACTCCAGATGCATCAAATTAAAAAAATACTCTTTGCATGGAATATGATAAGTGAGTATCAATGCTGACGTCAACCTGCACTTCAGCTCCTGGAATGATTTCTTGGAAGCATATGAACAAAAAAACTTCACCCCTTTCTTGTTTAGTCTAAACATCGGTGTTTCCAAATGGGAGAAGTCCTAGAAGAAATGATGATAATAGACTTATAAATCTATAAAAATTTGAATCTCAAAGACATTCTTGGGTATCTCCTACGATACAATGGATACAACTTTCTATGGGTCCACTACTACACCAGCCTCCGATATAACATGATGCAGTAAGTGCACTCGATCAATCTAGAAGTTTCATTTTGACAGATTTTCATAAATTCGATGCTCTCTCAATGTACTCAGGATGATGTCAAGATTTTGGGCATGATATTCTGCTAAGTGGCAGTACTCTAAGATTTTATTGACAAAAACTACCTAAAACAAATTTTAAAATAAATGAAAGATTCGATTAATCTGTCCCATGAATACCGCAAGTGCATTCATCAAACCGAACGACATCACTAAAACCTTTTACAAGCCATAAATTATCTTAAAAGAAGTCCAAGTTATGTCAGACTGTCTCAATCTCAACTGATCATACCCTAACCTCAATTCAATCTTAGAGAATATCATTGAACCCATCATTTGATCAAAGAGATCATCGATGCGTGGAAGGGGTTATCGGTTATTGACCATCATATGGTTCAATCCATCCATCCAACGACCCGAAGGATAACCCCATAGAGACGTACTTGGTTGTATGAATCCTTTTTCTTCCAGATCTTCTTACTAAAATTTTAACTCATGAAGCTCCACTGGTGTAATTCTGTTAGGAGGAATAAAAACTTGTTCAGATCCTGACACAACCTCAACCATGAACTTGATTTTCTTTTTGGGTGGTAAGGTAGAGAAATATTCATGAAATACTTCCTAAAAATGGTCTAAAACTGGAAGAAAAATATCATACTAAAATTCACTATCATCTCGATCAAGGTTTTCTATATGAGCTATGAAACAATCCGGTCTGTACTGAATTGCTCCCATACAATGAGCCTAAATATCCTATTCACCATAGTGAGAATATCTTCATCCTTTTAGTGATAGAATGTAAACTCTCATTTGATAATAGTCAATTTGATCCCAATAAATAAATATTCAATCCATACCAAGAATAAAATTCAATCTTATAATTTCTAGAAAAAATAGTTTGAAAAATTTATAGCCTCCAATTTCTAGAGAATATTTCCTACAATATTTGATATCCTCTGACTGCATTCCCAATATATTTTTTATGGTCATAATGACATCCAAAAACTCTATAGTCGAATCAAAACCGTTGTAAAATTGATAAGATAAAAATACATGTGATGCTCTTATATCAAACAAAATGCAAGAAAGTGTATATGATATAAGAATTATACCTCTGTCGGTAGATGTTCCTATATCCAAGCTAGTCGGAGTTAACTACATAGAGTACAAATAACTTGAACCTCTATCATGAGCTCCCGTTTGACTCCCCTGTGTTGTTTCCTTTTAAGGGTACCATTTCTCCTGTGTTGGGGTACCACATCCCCTACCTCGGCCTGAACCTCTGGTGGGACTCTATCTACCGGTATACTGATGAGTATCTGAGTCCCTCCCCCCTCCCCGAATTAAGTTCCAGTCCTGATCCCCTACCATTTATCTAATGTAGTATACCTTTGAAAAAACTTTAAAGATAACACATTATAGTAAAATTGTGACACTCTATAGTGGGGTAAGGACACTGAGGGATCTTATGGCCAAGCTTGTCGCACTAAAATCACTACAATAGACTATTATTCTAAGATGACTTCCCTCTACCCTTTCTGATCTTCCCACTACTACCCTAATGGTAACTATCATAACTACACTTATTATTTACATACGATGGGCACTCAGATTGCCCTACTAAAACTACTTATCCACCACTCAAGGCCTCTTTTAGATTCCTTTTTGTGATGAGAGTTTTATTCATCACAATCTCAAAACTACTCAAATTAAATATGTTCACTTGGGACCTAACCTCATAATGAATCCCATCTGAAAAACACCTCACCCTAATAACCTCACTAGCTTCTAAGAATGTATTAAAGAATTGGAGGTCTATGAAGCATCTAGAATAGTCCATTAGTAACATACCCTCTTATGTAAAGTGTATAAACTCATGTGCCTTATCATCCCTAAAAGTCTTTGGGTAGAATTGGCTCAAAAACTTTTCCTAAAAATCATTCTAGGATAAATCCTCCTACTTCCCAACATGCGCTGTATAGCGACTCAGTCTTAACATACATGAATATTACATCATTTTAGATGAATATTCAGTATATTACAAAAATTCATGCTCGAGGACTGTAATAGTGCATTGTCTTTGGAAACTTGGAACATAATATATTATAACTTGGTGAAAGATCTATAAAGTCTCTGATAAAGATATCCCCTTTAGCACTCCTACTTTTAACTTTTATTCGTAACCTGGGGAAAGAAAACATAAGAATAGGTGAGCTCAAAGGCTCAGTAAGGATAAAAAAATAAGATACATAAGAATAAGATGAAAATAAGGGAATGAGGACATGAGAAAAGAATTTGAAGATCATACCCTACATATCAAAGATCATATACATGATCCATAGAATAAATATTGGCAGTTCATAAGACATGAATCATAAGGGAGTTAAGAGCATAAGCTATGAAAGTTTAACATAGGAATAATAAATGGAATTGTGGTAGACAGATAAACATAAAAAATGATTTCCATAGTAGTCAAGGATTACTTCCATGTCCATGTCAGTAGAATGAGTTCACTCCCCAAACCATCTTAGTAGTCAAGGTTCACTCCCAAGACAATCTTAGTAGACAAAGTCCTTTTTATGAACAAGGTTCACTCCCTGTTGCAGTCCTATATTACTAAATTGAGTTCAATTCCCATTTTAATCCTATATTATTGAACTGAGTTCAATAATACTGAACCAAGTTTTCTCCTCGTTCCAGCCCTATCATACAAAACCGATTTCACTTATCATTCCATCCATTTCTATATCATGAGATACAAATCATTACCAAATTCATTTCATGGATATATATGTACCACTAATCACATAATAAAATCATATATATGTTTACCACAATATAATAAAGAATTCATCATATCATGACATATAAAAAAGAGATGGCTTTCATAAACATCATATCATAACACATGAAATGAAATGGGTATCATAAATATTTTATCATAACGTAACAAATGGAAAAGAGATATTTTTCATAATAATTTCATAATATAATTTCCCTTGAAAATAAGTAGATTTTATAAGCATTTTATCATGGTATTACTCGTGGAAGAGAAATAAGTGTCATAAATATCATGCCATAAAAACATAAACCATTCAAGAAGAAATATGAATAGTATTCTTAGATCATATCCCCAGTAAAGAATATGTAACACAAATTTTTTTAATATTATATGGAAAGTAATTTTGAAATACATTTTAAAATATTTCTTGAGGAAAATATCCTTTTTAGTTTAAATAACTCTTTTTGAAACATAAAAAATTTTGAAAACCATTTTCTTTGAAAGCAACCTTGAAAACTTAAAAAGGAAGATTTGAAATACATATTAAATAATTTTAAAACAAAAAATATTTCTAAAATCCTTTTCATTTAAAATTATATTAAAATATCATTTAAAAACATTTTTGAAAACATTTTTAGAAAACATGGTTTATGAATAAAACAAATTTTTGATCGAATAGAGTTAAATTTTGATTTTAGAAAAAATATTTTCATAATTATATTAAGTACAAAAGAGTGAAAAATGGTAACATTACTTGAAAATTTAATGAATAAATAGAGGATAATAAAATTCATGAGTGTTTTTGAGATATGGATCATATGATTTCATTAATGTAAGCATAATCATAAATAATCTCGATAAACGATGAGATTGTAGCAATAAGCTCTTACCACTTCAGTAACTTTGAATGACAACCCCCATGAGTGAATAAAATTACATGAAGCCTAAAATATCATGAAAATAATTAGGCTCATGATATAAAATGTTAAATGGGAATTATATAAACTTTGTACGAGAATAAAGGTGTAAACCATAACAGGTGTCTCAGAGAAGGAAAATTGAGACAAACATACATTACTGATTTGGTAACTTTTAAACCATAAACCCCATGAAATAGATATAATAAAATGGATATATAAATAACCATAAATTTAATGATAATAATAATAGAATAAATTCATGGGAATTTTATATACCATGCAAAAGAAATGAGTGGCGAATAATACATAAGTCTTATAGAAATAAAAGCGAGACTAAAAATCCCCTTACTACTTGAGAAACTTTTTAATCATGATCCCCATTAAAGAACAACATAAACTGAAATTTTTAATATCATGATTTAAAGTAAATTTATGATATAAATGTTATAGGGTATTATATACACTACATAATAGAAACAAGTGGTGAATATGACATGCATCTCACATATACAAAAAAGTGAGATGAAATTCCCTTACTACTTGAGTAACTTTTGAATCGTGTGATATGTGAAATAATAACATAAATTGAAACTTTTAATATCATGAAAAAAATTAAATTCATTATATAACATTTTATAGGTTATTATATAAACCAAAAAACAAGAATAAGTGGTGAATATATCATATATCCCACAGAAATAAAAATGAGACGAGGAAACCCTTACCTTAAGTCTTGGCTCTCATCATACTTGTTCAAACATGTTATATAATAAATATAATTTTATTCTACATATATAAAAGAACAATATTCATATATATACTACCATATATTATATACTAATGATTTTATATTACCTGTTTATTATCAATTCTATGTTAATGTTATGTTTCGAGTAAAAAACACTTATTTCATAGATGTTTTGACTTTTAATTATTAGTCCTCTAACTTAGATCATGATTTAATTATTTATGGAATGTAAAAAATTATATTAACATCATATATATTCATTATATATGTATTTTTTATAATTTATAAAATATTTAATTAGGAAATTAAATACACTATTCATGGAGATGGTAGGTCATACGTACGCATGAGCACTATGTCCATTTTCTTATCGTATTGAAACAAATAAAAGTAAATTATATATATATATATATATTATCATTATAGTATAATTATTGGGTCATAAATATTAAATATATTTAATAAAATCATCCTTAATATATTCCATAAAAAGCGTGAATGAATCACATCACTTTGAGGAGGCGATAGTCCTCACGTCCACAAACGATGTTATCGCATTCCCACAAAATGGAAAGCATGAAGGTATGTATCATATAATAATTCCAGAATCATAAATACATCATAAATATTATATATATTATATAAAAATAGTAATTAAATCATTATTAACAACCTTTAGAGTTGTTAATGGAAGACCGAATGACATGGGTTCGCGAGGTAGTAGTTCACCGTACACATGAACGATGATTGTGTATCCCATTTGATGGATGTGTGTGTGATTGGAGGTCATGAACTGAGCATAAAAACATATAAGTATATTGAGGATACTTAGTTTCTTATATAAGAAGTATATAATAATAATTTAAGGATTTTATAGATAAATAAAATAAAAATTCCCATTGAAGAATGTTACCTCTTTTTCAGGTAACTCCTTTTGGTTTATTAAAAAACCTTCCTTGGTTTAATTTCTATTAAATGTTAGAATTCCAAGATAAGGGGAGGGAATTTTGGAGGTGATTTGGGCATGACTTGGCTAAACCAAATCGATTTGAGAGGTGTGAAGAAGGGTTAGAGGTGGTGGCCTTTTATAAGTGGGGGGAATGGACACATTTGGCTTTTTTGAAAAAAATTATGTTCTCCCCATGTTTTTACCAACCAAGAGGCTTCCATAACACACCAAATTAGATCCATGAAAGGTCATAGACAGGTGTGGTAAAATTATGTTTCTAAATATGGATAAATAATTGGTGTTGGAAAAGTGTATATTCATTTCTATACCTTCTATTCCAGGTTTATTCATTAAGTAAACTCATTTTACCTTAATCATTGTAATTAATTTTAACTGATTTCACTAATTACTTTGGAAAAAAATTAATTTGGATTTGTTAAAAATTAAAAATTATATTTATTACAAAAATGGAATCCAATTTTCCTAATTCAAAAAACAAAAGTGTCAGAAATTAATTTTAAATTAATCTCATAGACGGGATGAGACGACAAGTTTTTAAAGTGAAAAAGTTCAAAATTTTGAAATGTTTGTATTTCCTATTTCAATTTGAAATTAGTTCCAATGAAATAAATTGGATTAATTTATATATAATTGATCTAATTATACTTTAAAATAAAATTAAAATATAATTTAATTATATATATAAATTAAATGAAAAATAAATTTTCAATAATTTTTTTTATTTTTCACTATTAATCAATAACTGAAACTTCTCAGAAAAATACCAAAAAATAAACATAAAATAATTTTTGACATTATGATTTCAAAAATGAATTTTTTTTGTCAAATATAATTTATAAAAATGTCAAAAATTATATTTAAAATAGATGTTCCATTAAAATGCAGTAAAATTACATTTTAGAAAAATACATCTCTTTATGTGTAAAATTGGATATATTCTTATCTGTTTTCTAGAAAACACATATGATGAATATTAAAAATTTGTTTAAATAATATATATATATATATATATATATATTATTAAAATACTTCATCAAAGTGGTTTAATTAATTTATACAAATAGTTTTCCAGGAAATGATTTCCTATATTTTCAAAAGGTTTTTATTTTCATTTCTAGTTAATTGGTCACCAAATAATTCATATTATATACATATGTAAAACATATTTTCATAATTTAACTAACATTATTCATATATGTCATTTTAATGTCTAGGTGATAACTATTATATTATTTTAATAATATTATTTATTATATATTTCAGTTTGGTAAAACTCAGTCTTACATGTAACACAATCTGTCGAAGGCACTTAGTATTGTGTGTAACATAAGCTAAAAACAATATTGTGTGTATCGCAGCCTAAAATCAATGTTTTTTTCATGCAATATTATATTTTTTTTGTGTATAAATCAATATTAACATGGTGTAGCGTGCAATGAAAATTGTTAATGAATTTTAATTTATTCGAAAAAAATAATTCATAAAAACTCGGGGTGATACATTCTACCCCCTTAAAATGAATTTACTCCACAAAATATTTATGGGCTATCAAAGGATTAACACATGAAAGTTCTTTTTATAGAAACCCACATCATAAAAATGAATACTAAAAATCCCTTTAATAAAAAAAACATGGAAACATAATGGTTACCCAAAATAACTCATAACTTGTTTTCCACATAAAATAACATAGGCGACAAGTGAAAATATGGGAATATAATATAAAAATAACACAAAAATACTTATAGAGAGTGATAGATATCATTGATCATAAGATGTGGATGATCCATAGAAAGTTAACGATCACAAAACCAAAAGTCAGTGATAATCTAAGGGACTATTAGATTCATCGGAAATGAAGGTACTAGGATAAAATTGTTGGTTTCAAGATCCTTTTACTAGAGTTAAATAATTTTCATGAAGAGAAATAATTACTTGATTTCATTACATTCTATAAGAAAAATATCATCCTTTTGTTTTTCCTTGATAAATTTTCACTTTATCTCTTACTCCAAGAAATGAAGGTGAATTTGTTATGCTTGAAAAATTTACGGACCAAAAGTTCCTTAATATTCATTCCATCTATATCAAGTTAAAAGTTAGCACTGGTTATCAATGTGGATAAATCTTCATATGGGAAATTCATACATGTTGTAATAGTGGGTTCCCTAGACCCAACTTGAATAGTATTTTTAGATTACAATTTCATGTATATGGTTAGTTATACATTATGTATATGTAAAATTATAGTGTAGATATTTTTACATCAACTATTTAATGGTAATGTTCATAGATTAATTATCGTATCAAAAGGATATAACAAATCCCATTCTATAATGAGAACATCGATATATTATGACATTAATCTTAAACAAAGGTCATATGGTCTAGATACATCATACTGACCCAACATAGTTGATGTCTGACTATCAGGTGTTGGGGGCTCATAAGCATTACTACTTCTTCGCATGAAGTTCACACTTGGTGATCTCTAGTAATGAGATCGTGAGGACAAACCTGTTAATAATAACATCACATGTTTCATGTGTCATTAGATGTTCCAAACTATAGGCATGTGTATTGGCCTCCTTGTTGGTTTAGTGTAGCCTAATCTATTCTAGATGTGGTTGGGCCGAATGATTCTGACCCATACTGCGCACCAGCCACAACTTTCGCCGGTCAAACATTGAGGTGAGCTCGTGGGGGGGTTGTAGGGGAAATGTGCCCCTGCTCTGGGGGTCTGGGGGATGAAGGCCCCCAACCCAAATTTTGCGGAACTGTAGCAACTATTACACTATAGTAGAGCTGATCGACTGACACCAACAGGGCACTGTAGCAGTGTAGACTTTTGAGTCAATACTACTGTATCTATATAGAATTCTCACCACCGACCACTGTAGCACTTTTGACTTGGGTAGTAACCTTTCACTATAGCAATGCAGACATCCATCCATCTTTCACTGTTGCACAATAGACTTTTGGATGGTTGGTGGAATAGTGTTTCGTCCTCTACATTAGCCCATTTCAGGCTAGGGTTTTGTGTGTTGTGTGAATCTCTCATACTCCCTATAAATTTGTGCTCCCAGATTTTCATGGTGAATATTCTGCATCTCTGTGGACGTAGCGATTATTACTGAACCACGTAAATCATTGTATTCTAGTTCTAATTTTTCTTTTTACTCTTCTTTGAATCGCTGTTTTGTTATTGCTACTCCTGATGTTTCCACATCACTCTTGACATCAGATCATTACCAGTGTGTACCAATTTATCATGTACTTTGATATAAGGAAAAAATATAATAATGAAATCGTGATGTGGTATCTTGTGTTGGGTGTGTCATTGGTGTTATGACATTGGTTGAATGGTCAAGAGAGGATTTATCGCTTTTGGGTTGAGGGAGAAATATATCTTGAGCCTTGTTGATCAGGTTGGTAGTACCTTAATAAGTCTTTGGCCAATGCATTCGATGGTAAATACATCTAGTTATATCAATAAATAATAAAGGAATGAAGGATGATGACATAAGTGTGTGCTCTACTTTTTGAGATATTTGAAGACAAAGAGACTATATTACACAATGTCAGTTTGCAGGTTGGTTGTCATTGTTATGAGTATCCTTCTCTATTTAGGGGCCTTGATGGGTTTATTGACTCCACTCTTGGCCTGTGAATATTATTCACTGCTATCGAGATAAGGTCCTAGAGGGTCACACACAAGTGTTTATTCAAGAATCTTCCATTTTCAGTTGAATAAGTATATCAAACATGGTGGACCCCACCACTAGGGTCCGAGATTCATCCAATGATGTACAATCCCCAAAGGAATATATAAATTTATATTATTCAATATGTATAAGAGACTGTGTGACCATCATTATTTTTATACACATTACACTCCCAATTTCTCATCGTCTGTGTGTGAGTAAACTTGTACTTTTGAAAAAGACGGTGTATGTTGTGGAACCTGCCGTGATGAGGATAACGTAAGATATAGACAATGCCAAGTCAAGGAGAAATCCAGACGAGTAATGGACTTACTGGATAAGGGATGAGTTGCATCAAGAGTCAAGGTACGACTCTGGTATGATACCCCAAGGTCGTGGTTGATCCATTGAGTTTAAATGGATCAAATAGTTTTTGATACTCAAGACCAGTTGGGTAGTCTATTTCCATTATGCATTTATTATTGAAAGTGGGTTCCCTAGACCGAACTTGTGTTGTACTTTGATTACCACAACATGTATACAGTTTGTTATATATACATGTGTTTTTCTTGCCATAATAGTGTAGATACTTATGCTTCTACTGTGTTTATGGTAATTGTAACATCTCAACCTTAATCAGGTACATACTATTTTTACTTTATTGCAATCTAATTAATTAAGCGACCTGGGGCGTACGCCTGCGCACCTCGCTGTGGGTCCCAGACAACTCTATTTAATTTAAATAATTGCCAACATTTCATGAAAAATTTCACCTCGTGCTTGTCGTGGTGTTTGGGTTTTAAATAATTAATTAAGGATTAGAAAATAGTAATAAGAGATTTAAATAAGATTTAAAAGAAAGCAAGAAAGGATAAAAAAATAAATTCTGAAATAAAATAAATAGGGGGTTACGAGAAAAATGAAAATAATTAAAATGAAGGATTACCAGTTTTAATTATTTTTATTATTTTACTTCCCATTCTTTTGTTTTATTTTATCTTTTTATTTTGTTTACTTTATATTTATCTTTTATCTTTCTCTTATTTTTATTTTCTTTTTATTTTCTTTCTTTTTTCTCTTTTCTTTTTTCCTCTCCTCTCTCCCTCTCCCACTCATCACATCGCACCCCTCAATCCCGTCACACCAACCAACAGCCCCTTCAGAAGGCCGCTACTCCTCCGTCCTTCATTCGATTCCTTCGCTGTTAGGTGCACATAAAACCTTAGGTAAAATATAACATTGCGCAAGTGGAATAGTTCGATTCTGTTGAGCATTTTGCACGTAGTTCATTGCAGAAGATTCTTACCCTGTTTTGGTGTTTTTCTAAAATTTTTCCTTTTCATCTGTTTTAGGTCAAATAAAAGTATAACACGGATCTTAAAGTCATCTACGACTACAAGTTAGGGTGACAACTGGCTTTTCCTCAGTTTCGTTGCGATTTATAAAAAACGCATCGTTGTGCCGTTAGTCGGTGCCTACCGGCTTTATGCAATTTTACCCATTTTAATTACTTTAATGGTTTTGTTTAATTGTTCCAGCCTTAATCATCTTAAATTAATTTGTTTTAATGGGTGTAAAAAGACCGGACACCCCTTTGGGTGTGCCGACATAGTCGGCGTATTTTTCCATTTGCCAGGTTATTAATTTAATTAGCTGCGGGTATTGCGCAACCCCCTTTTATTATTTTTAAATTAAATTAATAGTTGTTTGAATTATTGCAACAAAGTTGGACACCCATTTGGGCGTGCCGACATTATCATTGTATTCTTCCATTAGCCGATTTTATTGTTTGATTAATTGCATGTGTTGCGAAACAACTTTTTATTATAATTAAATTAAATAAATAATTGCTCGAACATGAACTTCAATTGTTGGATCATTGAAACTTGTTTTATTGAACTGTTTATTATTTAAATATGCATTATCCGTTGAGGTTTATATGATATGTATATTGCCTTGCAAGTTGTTGTATTGTACTGTTAAATTTATGCAATTGTGATGCACAAGTGTATCTGGTCAGTTTTCAAGATGCGACTTTATATACTGATTATGTCATATCTACTGCTATGAAAAATTTAATTAAATTTAGGGTGGGGAAAGGAAGTGGGTCCTATATTAAGGGTCATTCTTAGATCTTCTGTTCTTGACGGGTTACCTCTATGTGCTGGGGGGCAGTGTCGTTGGTTTTTCCAGACCGAGACTTCCCCAAAATTTATAATACTTATGAGTGATACCAGTTCCAAAAGGGACCATCGGGACGGATCCATTGGCAATGTCGCTAATCCAACCTTAGATGACACTCAACCCCTTTTTGAGAGATTAGGACAAACTCAGGGTAAAGTTTTCCTCAGGCGATACTTGGTCTTTTAAAAGATCACCTTGGACATGCTCAGTGACATTAGATAAATTGACAGATGTTCCGTAGCGATACCCTTGGGACAGGCTCAGACTCCAACTCTCAACTTGAACCTTAAATAATGATTCACTTAAGGTTTATGTTATCACTAATTGAGTCTATTGAGAATTGAGATATTTCCCATGATATGTGGAAGTGTGCCTGGTTGACACTTGATTGAACCCCAAGTTAAAGAACAAGCTTGGGGTATACTTCTTCCTAGTTTTACCTGGATTTATGGGTTATATATATATATATATATATATATATATGCGTGTTTGTGCATTTCTGCTGCAGGTACCCTTTTAGACTACCAACTTAGGCTGAAGTAGGTGACCAGGCACGAGTGTTGTTTGGGACTCAGGCCGACTTATTTATTTCATTGCACTACAATTAATTTATTTGAAATGGTTATGTAATGACACACTACATTTTTATTTTTGCATGAAATGGAAAGATTTAGACACCGTCGGTGCCGGCCTACTAGGATTTTATCTCACACCCTTCTCGGGCGTCGTCGACACCCGAGTAGATTACATGCTCGCAGGTATCGAAAAGGGGAAGCATGCTTCTTTCAATGCTTGACTATTCATTACTGCTTAGGATGGAGATTGGGGTAGAGGACCGGGCCTTGCTCGTGATGCAGTTGCTTCTTGTTTCTTTTATTTTAGTTGACTGTGTGTTTGAGTTTTGTTTTCCGTACTTTTAGTTTAGAATCATATCATGGCATGACCCTCTGTTGTGAGTTTCTGCACTTGGTTTTTATTATCCAGTTAGATTATTTATATTGCCTCTACTGCAATTTATTTATTCACATGCTTGCACTACTTATTATTTGTTTTTTTTACTTATGCTGTGATATTATCTGTTACCTATGAGGGCATAATCTCCCCCACAGACACAAAAAGGGACATCGCTGCTAGTCGGTAGCCTCTAGCGTTCGGGCAGATGCGCTTGAGGTTATGTGATGCACCGGTCCGACCACCATATTAGAGGTGAGCCAAGTTGGGGCATTACAAAGTGGTATCAAAGGGATGTTTTTCCTTTTTTATTACTATTTGGGTTTGACAAGAGACTAGGATATAGGGATTTGGGATGTACTCTGTGCTTGGACGTAGCTAACCCATGTACAAAGGAAAACTCAAATTCCTGGGTGGGGATTGCAGTTATTGATTAAGCCAGTTACTGTTGATATTATTTTACCTTGGGTGACTCACTTGTATTGTGTTGTTATTGTGCTGGTATTATTGAAATAATGGGTTTACCATTGCAGCCCGATGATACAAGGGAAAAAACATCCCATGCATCATGATAGACACTATAGGATTTAAATTCCATGCATATTTCCATGACATATCTACTTTCAGCATGCATTTGCCTGCTGCATGTGAGTGCTATTATACCTAGTGGAAGAATTTTGAATTGTTGGTTTATTAAATATAAGTTTGTGTTAGTCTGTTATATGTTATCCTGACTCAAACTAGGAGTGGGCTGTAGAACTATTTATTAATCCTTTTTAGTTGTCTCTTCTATATCAAAACTCAGCCCTTGAGGCGGGTTGTCTATTATTTAGCGTTCAGAGAAAGGCTATATACCTAACCTATTTTACACCCTACTTGTTTTCCCACATTCTTTAATCCTTGTCTAAGGGTGTGTTTGGATGTCGTAGACCAATGCTACCATGATGTCTTCATGCTGTGTCTCACGAGAGTGGCAATGAGCGTATTCCAGGGATGGTGGGTCCTAAACCACCAGTGGTTCCTCTCGTAGAGCATCCTGTGGCGCTACCTCCTGTCGATCTTCCAAGGGACCCTGACGCTTAGTTCAGGGATAGTCTCCTCAGGTTTATGCAGTCAGTTTAGAATATTCCCAGACCTGCCCTGTCTATGGCATACCTTACATGGGACTTTCTATAGTATCACCCACCCACCTTCTCAAGGAGTGGCGGCCCTAATGCTGCAAAATCTTGGATAGAATCTGTACGGTCTATCTTCGACCACCTTGAGACACTTCCAGAGCAAAGGGTCAAGCTTGCAGTCTACATGCTTTATGACACTACCAAACGCTGGTGGGACATTGTTTTTTAGTTCAACCAGGAAGCGTATCAAGGTCATGGCTCAGGTCCAATGTACACAGTGCAATCGGCACCAGAGGAGCAGAGTGCGGGACCATCTACAGTGAGAGGTACTATCATAGTAGCCTCTACTTTAGTTTCTGCTCTTTTTGATACCGGTGCATCACACTACTTTGTATATGCTGCTGTTGTTGAGAGTCTTGGTTTTCCAATTGAGTATCACTGCGGCGTCATGTCTCTTGACACTCCGCTTGGGGTCAAGGTAGAGGGAATACGCCCGTGCAAAGAGTGCCCCTTGTGATAGGTGGGTACCATTTTGTCTAGAATTTCTATATCCTTGATATGTTTGGCATCGAAGTCATTATTTGTATGAACTGGCTCACTCCTTATCATGCTCAAGTGAATTTCTATCGCCTTCGGGTGTCCTTCACATCCCCTGAGGGTGACACATATCTTCATAATGGAGAATGAGATATGCAGGGAAATCGAGATAAGCTGAAATATGAAGGGTTGGGCAGAGTGACCGCTCAGTTGGAAAGTCTCTTTATGAGTGATTAGGGAATGTAACTAGTTGAATTCCATCTAGTGGTGGATCTTTTTCAGGGACTTCTTCCATGACGATTTCTCTGGCTTACCTCCTATGAGAGATGCAGAGTTCACTATCGAGCTCGTGCCAGGTGTGGCACTAGTGTATATTCCTCCTTATAGGATGGAACCAACAGAGCTTCAGGAACTCAAAAAGCAGTTTGAAGACCTCGAAGCTAAGGGTATCATCATACCTAGAACATCATCATGGGGTTCACATGTCCTTTTTTACAAGAAGTTAGACGGTACCCTAAGGTTATGCATTGATTATCATCGACTCAACCAACACATGGTAAAGAATCGATATCCATTGCCTCATATAGATGATCTTTTTGACCATCTCTAGGGAGAAACTGTTTTCTACAAGATTGATATGAGGTTGGGATATCACTAGGTGCATGTGAGACCATCTGAAATACCATGTACGACATTCCAAAGCAGGTATGACTTGTATGAGTATCTGTTTATTCCATTTGGCCTCACGAATGTGCCTACATTCTTCATGGCCCTGATGAACTGGGTTTTTTATCCATATCTTTATTCCTTTGTGGTAGTCTTTGTGGATGACATCTTAGTGTATTCAAATTCCAGAAACGACCATGGAACACATCTTTAGATCATGCAGAGTACACTGAGAGAGCACCAGTTATAATCTAAGCTCATTAAATGCCACTTCTAGATTGATAAAGTGCACTTCTTTGATCATATTATATCTGAAGTAGGGGTAATAGTTGACCTAGAAAAAGTGAGAATTGTGGTTTCATGGGAGCATCCCAAGAGTGTCTTCGACATCTATAGTTTCTTGGGACTTGTTGGATATTACAAGTGATTAATCCAGGATTTCTCCCACTTAGTAGCACCTATCACGACCTTGACTAATAAAGGTGTACGATTCATCTGGTCAGAATCTTGTGAAAAGTATTTTCAAGAGTTTAAAGGAAGACAGACCTCAGTCCCAATCCTGATTCTTCCTGAACCTGGTAAGATCTATACATTTTATTATGATGCTTCAGGAATTGTATTGGGTGCAGTTTTGATGCAAGGTGATTGAGTCATGGCTTATGGATCCTGCCAACTGAGACCTCATGAACAGAATTATCCTACACATGAGCTTTATTTGGCAACTGTGGTTCTTGCACTATGTTGTTGGAGACACTATTTGTTGGGTGAGAGATTATTTATTTACATGGATCATAAAAGCTTGAAATATATCTCCACTTAATGAGACTTGAACTTAAGGCAACGCAGGTGGGTCTAATACTTGAAATCATTCAAATTTGATCTTGCTTATACCCCTGGTAAGGGTAATGTTGTGGCATATGCTTTAAGCCGCAAGACAGAGACATAGGCCATGCAGGTAGCCAGCAGTGAGTGGTAGATGATGGACATGTTTTCTGAGATGCATTTGGAGGTTTAGGAGAAGAGTGGACAACCGGTTCTAGCAGCTCTCTTAGTGACCTAATCTCTTCTCGAGCGAATCTTCATGCAATAGTTAACTGATCCTGGGGGACTCATTTTGAGGGAAAGTGTTATAGGCTGGAACCCACCTCCTAGTTGGGTTATTGATGGCAGTGAAAATTTCATTTACCATGGCCGTGTATGGGTACCTTCAGGTATACAGGAAGAGCCGATGAAGTAATCTCACACCTCTATTTGGGAAGTTCATCCTAGGCTGAACAAGATGTATAGAGACATGTGTCGACAATATTGGTCACCTACTATGAAAAAGCAGATAGCAGGTTTCATCACTCGGTGCTCCACTTGCCAACAGGAGAAGGTAGAGCACTAGAGACCTGCTGGGCTCCGACAGCCTCTATCCATTCTTGAATGGAAATGGTATGACATCACCATGGATTTTGTTATAGGCTTGGCAAGATCTCTTCGAAGCAGTGATGCGGTATGGGTGGTTGTCGATAGGTTGACCAAGGTTACGAACTTCTTGCCTATCCGAGAGATCTTTACAATTGATGAGTTGGGAAGGCTGTATATCCGGGAAATTGTGAGACTTCATGGTGTACCTCATTCTATTGTCTTAGACAGGGATTCCCATTTTGATTCACGGTTCTGGTAGGGGTTTCAAATGGCATTGGGCTCATAGGTACTTCTGAGTACTGCATATCACCCGTAGACCGATGTGCAATCCTAGAGATCTATACGAGTGTTAAAATATATGTTATAGGCTGGTATTCTTGATTTTGGTGGTTCTTGGGAGAATCATTTACCTATTTTCGAGTTTACCAATAATAACAGCTTCCAGGAAACAATCTAAATGGCTCCGTACGAGGATCTCTATGGTAGACCGTGCCGTTTGCCTTTATGCTGGTTCGAAGTAGGTGAGGGAGCTCTGTTGGGTCCTCATCTAGTTCAGGAGACTTCTAAGAAAGTTCAGATAATTCAGAAGTGTATGACTAAAGCTCAGTCCATGAAAAAATCTTATATATATCGTTTTCGTAGACCTCTGGAGTTTGAGGTGGGACATAAAGTCTTTCTGCGTGTTTCTCTGAGGCTGGGTCACATGCAGATCAGGAGACAGGGGAAGTTATCACCAAGATACATCGGGCCATTTGAGATAGTGGAGAGATTTGGGCCAGTAGCCTATCGGTTACTGCTACCTTAGAGGTACCATGCCATGCATGACATTTTCCATGTATATCAGCTCTGACAATATCATCCAGAACCGTCTCATTCTTTTGACCCCGACGTCATCAAGCTTGACGCTGATGCATCCTTTGCAGAGCATCCGATCCGTATCTTCAACCATAGTATGAAAGTCCTTTGAGGCAAGTCAGTCGCACTGGTCCAGGTGTTGTGGCAACACGAACGCGTTCAGGATAAGACCTGGGATTGAGAGACGGATGTACGTGCGTAGTGGCTGAAACTCTTCTTTGGGGATGTTCCACTACCCTTGGGAGAGTAACTCAAGGACGAGTTGTCTTAAGGAGGGGAGTTTGTAATGTCCCTACCTTAATCAGGCATGGAATGTTTTTACTTTATTGCAGTCTAATTAATTAAGCGACCCGGGGTGCATGCCTTCACACCTCGCTACGGGTCCTGGATAGCTTTTTAATTAATTTAAATAATTATAGACGTTTCATGAAAAATTTTACGTTGTGCTTTGGTGTGGTGTTCGGGTTTTAAATAATTAATTAAGGATTGGAAAAGAGTAATAAGAAATTTAAAGAATATTTAAAAGAAAGAAAAAAAGGATAAAAAAAGAAATTCTGAAGTAAAATAAAGAGGGGGTTGCGGGAAAAATGAAAATAATTAAAATGGGGGATTCCCATTTTTAATTATTTTTATTATTTTCCTTTCCATTCTTTTGTTTTATTTTATATTTTTCTTTTATTTAATTTTTTCCTTATCTTTTATTTTTCTCTTATTTTTATTTTCTTATATTTTTCTTTCTTTTCTCTCTTTTCTTTTTTCCTTTTCTCTCTCCCTCTCCCACTCATCACGTCGCACCCCTCAATCTCGTCACACCAACCAATATCCCCTTCAGAAGGCTGCTGATCCTCCATCCAACGTCTGATTCTTTCATTTCCAGGTGTGCATTAAACCTTAGGGAATGTATAAAATTTCTCAAGTGGAATCGTTCAATTCCGTTGAGTATTCTGCACGCAGTTCGTTGGAGAAGATTCTTACCCTATTTAGGGGTTTTTCTAAAATCCTTCATTTTCATCCGTTTTAGGTCAAATAAAAGTATACCACAAATATTAGAGTCATCTAAGACTACAATGTAGGGTTACTACTCACTTTCCCTCCATTTCATTGTGATTTATAAAAAACCCACCATTATGCCGTTAGTCAGTGCCTACCAGCTTTGTGCAATTTTACCCATTTTAATTACTTTAATTGTTCTGTTTAATTTTTGCAGCCTCAATCATAATAAATTAATTTGTTTGAATGGTTGAAACAAGATCGGATACCCCTTTGGGTGTGCTGACATAGTCAACGTATTTTTCAGTTAGCCGAGTTATTAATTTAATTAGCTGCGGGTATTGCGCAACCCCTTTTTATTGTTTTTAAATTAAATGAATAGTTGTTCGAATTATTGAAAAAAATTTGGACACCCATTTGGGCGTTTTGACATGATTGGCGTGTTATTCCATTAGCTAAGTTTATTTTTTGATTAATTGCATGTGTTGAGAAGAAACTTTTTATTGTAATTAAATTAAATAAATAGTTTCTTAAACATGAACTTTAATTGTTGGATCATTGGAAATTGTTTTTCTGAAATTTTTATTATTTAAATATGAATTATCCGATGAGGTTGATATGATATGTATATTTCCTTTCAAGTTGTTATGTTGTACTGTTAAATTTATTCCTTGTGTTGCACGAGTGTATCTGGTTAGTTTTCAAGCTGCGACTTTATATACTGATTATGTCATATCTGCTGCTGTGAGAACTTTAATTAAATTCAGGGTGGGGGAAGGAGGAAGGTCCTGTATTAAGGTCCACACTTAGATACTCCGTTCCTGATGAGTTACCTCTATGTTTCAGGGGGCAGTGTTGTTGTCTTTGTCAGAACAAGACTTCCCTGGACTTTCTAATACTTTTGAGTGATACTGGTTCCAAAGGGGGCCATTCAGACAGATCCATTGTCAATGTGGCTAATCCAGCCTTAGATGACACTGAACCCCTTTTTTCAAGATTGGGACAGACTCAGGGAAAAGCCTTTCCTCAGGTGATACTTCATCTTTTGAAAGATTTCCTTAGACAGGCTCAGTGGCATTGGATAAATTGACGAATGTTCTGTAGCGATACCTTTGGGACATGATCAGACTTCAACTCTCAACTTGAACCTTAAAAAATGATGCACTTAAGGTTTATGTTATTTCTAATTGAGTCTATTGAGAATTGATATATTTCCCCTGATATGTGGAAGTGTGTCTGGTTGACACTGGACTGAACCCCAAGTTAAAGCACAAGCTTGGGGTATACTTTTTCCTAGTTTTACCTTGATTTCTGGGTTATATATATATATGAGTGTTCATGCATTTCTGCTGATGGGTACCCTTTCAGACTACCAGCTTAGGCTGAAGCAGGTGACCAGGCACAGATGCTGTTTGGGACCCGGGCCGACTTATTTATTTCATTGCATTGCAATTAATTTATTTGAAATGGTTATGTAATAGAACACTGATTTTTTATTTTTTGCACAAAATGGAAATGTTTAGACACTGTGAGTGTCATCCTATTATGATTTTATCTCACAACTTTCTCGGCCATTGTCGACACCTGAGTAGATTACATTCTCACAGGTATTGAAAAGGGGAAGCATGATGCTTCTGATGCTTGAATGTTCATTACTTATTTGGATGAATACTGGGGCAGAGGACCAGGCCTTGCTCGCGATGCAGTTTATGCTTGTGTCTTTTCTTTTAGTTGGCTGTCTGTTTGAGTTCTGTTTTCCATACTTTCAGTTTAGACTCATATCATGGCATGAACCTCTTTTGTGAGTTTCCGCACTTTGTTTTTATTATTCAGTTGGATTTTTACATTGCCTCTACTAGATTTTATTTATTCACATGCTTTTACTACTTATTATATGCTGTTGTTTACTTCCATTGTGATATTATCTTTTACCTATGAGGGCATAGTCTCCCCCACGAACACAAAAAGGGCCCTTGCTTCTAGTCAGAAGCCTCTCGCATTCGGAGAGATGCACTTGTGGTTCTGTGATGTACCAGTCCGGCCACCATCTTAGAGGTGAGCTGGGTCAGGGCGTTAAAATAATGTCCTTAGATTATGTATCGTATAAAATAATTATAGTAGATCCCAGGCTATAATGGGAACCCATAGATACCATGACAATAATCTTAACTTAATTTACTATGGTCCAAACACATCATTCTGACTGGACACAGATGATATTCGACTATCAGGGGTTGTGGGCTCATAAGCATTGAGTCTTCTTCTCATGAAGTCCTCACTTGGTGATATCTAGTCATTGAGATCACAATGACAGACCTGCAAATAGGAACACCACATGTTTCATGTGTCATTGGTTGTTCCTATCTACGGACATGTGTAATGGTCTCTGGACTTGAGATCATTATCAATGTATGTCATTTGATTGCGTACTTTGATGCAAGATGAAAATCACAACAAAAAAGTCATGGTGAGGTAGATTTTTTTGTGTATGTCATTGGTGACATGATATTGATTGAATGATCAAGATAGGTTTTGTCTCTTCCGAGCTGAGGAAGAAATATCTTAGTCCTGGTTGATTAAGATGGTAGTACCTTATTTAAATCCATGACCATGGTATTCGAAGGTAAGTTTGTCAAGATGTATAAACAAATAATAAATCAATAAAAAAGATGACGACACAAGTGTGCATCCTTCTTTATGAGATATCGATGATGAAGAGATTATATTACACAAAGCATGTTCGTAGGAAGGGAGTTGTCACTTTGACTTTTCCTTATCTCTTTAGGGGCCTCAATGGGTTGCTAGATCCTGCTCTTAGTATATGAATATTATTAACTACTATTGAGATAAGGTCATAGAGGGTCACACACAATAGCACTTTGAGAATCTTCCTTATTTGGTTAAATAAGAATATAGAACTATGTGGTCCCCACCAGGGGGTCCGGGTATTATCCAAGTTCTATGGATCACCAAGAAATAAATAAATTCATTATTATCCAATTAAGGAATAATTGGGTTGAATTTATTTATGACATGTATTTACAAGTGATTAAGTAAATATAAGGATAAATTTTATTCGAACAAATATTAATGAAATATCCTGGGTTCATTTAATATTATCAAGAGATGTGAGTTGAGTTAATGGCTCAAGATTATCATGAAATGTATTTAATATATATTACAGTTTAGTGATATAATATAAATAATATTTATGGAATTATTTAGTTTGTCATAAATAATTATTTATAATATTTATATAGTGGATGTTTATTACAGAGTGTCCGGGAATCCAAACTGGGTATTATAAGTTTTTACTATATAAGTGGAGAGAGGCTCTTCTCATGAGGACCATTCATCCATCGGAAATTAAAGCCTCTCTCTCCTCCAGTTTCCTAGAAAGACTCTCTCAAACAACTGAGTCTTTCAAGTTATGTCCTATTAGATCGAAGATATAGGATTGTGGTGATCGTCACTACGTCGAAGTGGTCATTAGAGTTCCGTACTAGAACCTGTATTCCAAAAAACGATGCGTGCACAGATTCAAGAAGCATGTGTGGATGATCTAGAGGGCTTCGACATCAAAACCTTTGAGCAATGGATGCTGGAATCTTTCAACAAGATTTCATGCATAAGACCGGAACAAGGTATATGTTTGTTTTATTTGTGTACTCTGTTTAAACCATGCGTGGTCCTCAGACCATACAGAGATGATATCAGTAGAGTTGACAACATTACATCATTTCGGTGATGCAAAATTTTTAAATTCCTGGCCCATTGGTTTTCGCTGAAAGTCACAGTACCTTCATTTATTTATTATTTAATGCATTTTATGACATCATGAAATACATAAAATAATAAACAATAAAATTCATAAATAAGTGATGGATGTTTTTTCTATTAATGTTTTGTTGTGAGTTAAATAACATAGTATGAACAAGATTAATAGAAATTGATTATATTCCTCAACAAAATATACAAAAAACCCACAAAAAAGTATTAAGTCATTAACCACCTTCCATCATTTGAATTTGGACAAAACCGAGTGTTTGGTGTGCTTTTCAACCAAAGTTGAGAGTGTCTATTACTACTAGAGAGTTCTTATGAGAGTGATGAGTTGACTTAACTAAAGTTTTAGAAAAGAAATACCCAAAGATATATTGTTTTAATTTTTGTATCAAGTGTCGAGAAAATCAATTTTTTGATTTTAGAATTCGGGACATCACTCAATAGTGAAAGGAACCACAAGTTAATCTGGCTGGATAGTGAAACGCCTACCTTGAAATCTCCAACAAGTGGTGTAGTCAAATCTTGTAGACTATGAGGGGAGGCTCAAGGATCCTTGCCACTAGAGTACTCAAGTGACAGAGTATCCTGATTCCAGTACAGAGGGTTTATAGAATTTGATAAAATAGTGGGAGATACTTAATGTTTTATTTAATTAATGAATAATGTCTAAATCGGTAATAAATATAAAAGTACAATTTTATAGATTTTATTTTTGTAGAAAATTGAAATTAATACCACAAGACACTATGATAATATCTGAAAAATTCAATTTCTTATCCAGTGTGAGTTTCTAAGTGTAGTATAGGTTCTTGCACAAAATACTATGATGCAAGAAAATAAAGGTGCTAGTGTCCCTATACATGTTAAGCCACCTCAAGAATAGAGGGTCTAAAAATGCTTACAGGCTGCTCATGTATGTAGAATATAATGGTTATGTCATAATTATATCATCAACACCCAATGTTTGTTCCATTTAAAACATTATAACATGGATGATTGCACATATAGTCTCATCTCCAAGAAGATTACGAGGAGAAAGTGAAGAAATATATGAATAAGGTGATGATCACACTGGACATGTGTAAACTAAATGATGGATCATGATATTTTAATGGATCACTTTCTCATATATTTTTCACCCAATTACACTAGTTTTGTTTGAGGTTACAAAATAGACAGGATGGATTAAACACTTCATTACCTTTAGGTAAGATTCTCCAAGCAATAAGAATATTAAATATAGATTAATCATTAATTCTTATGGTGAATAAGTTGAAAGACAAGGCGATGAGGCCAATGGAAGGAGTGATTTCAAAGGCACCTTCAAAACATCCTTCAAATAAAGAGGTAATAAAAAGGGGGTTATTTTATTCACATATCATGAAATAAATATATGGAACTTTAATCATAATAAACTGAATTGAATAAGTAAGTAACTGCTTCTTCTTCAGGGTATATTCATCAATTATAAGTATTGTTTCTGACAAACTTAATGGGTATTAAATACAATAAATTTTTCATATATGTGTATCGAAATATAGTAACCAAGTAAGTATAGAAAAATTAAAAAAAAGTAAGGTGTAACATACAAGTGGCTAAGAAATGGTGATTCCTAAGTCAGCGGCAAGAAGCACACAACTTTTAATTGCCAAGTGATTGATTTAAGTCTATCATTTTTTGATTATAACCAAAACATTTATCTTACGTTTCATTTGGACACTATGACACATTATTCCAAGTTTAGAAATGAATGCTTTTTGTTGTATCTCATACTCAACTAATAGTTCAATGATACTTGAATCATAGGCAGTACATGATGAATTTAAAATGTAAGACTTATATACTCAGTTGTGGAAAGATAAATATTTGTCAAGAAAAAACTAAAATTGGATGTCAAGGATATACCCATTATGGTATTTTGACTCAGTTGACCTAAACACATTAGTTATTATCGACGTATTTAGTTAAGACAAAGAAACCTTTAGAAATAAAGGTGTTCCGTGAAGCTTTCTGAATTAGTTCACCAAGAGAGCGTGAACTATTCCAAGGTAAATCTAGTGGTAAATATACTTCATAATATTCCTTTAAGTCATTAATGAATAATAAATTTCATTATTAAATTTTCATGGTCAAGATATATAAGGTTCTTCGGGCTAACATGCCAAAGAATATCTTGACCAAGCATTAATTGATCAATATAATGTAGCATGGAGTAATTACTAAATGAAAATTACTTTATCCACATCATGAAAAAGATGTTAATAAGGAGTATCAATGATAAGTCTAACATGTTACCATTGATCAACAAAATGTATCACGGAGAAATTCCTAAATGCACATTTTATACATCAGATCCATGATATAAGTAGTATTAATGTTGCAACTTTCAGAAACTTGCATTATATTTAAAGATGTGATTTCCAAACAATGACGAATTTCCCATAAACCTATGTCAACTATCATGAAAAATGGATATCATAAGAGTCATAGTATGATGGAAATCCATTATGTTTTATGATAATATGTGAAGATGTAAAGAGTTTGTTAGGGTATAAACAAACTTTCATTAAGAAAAACACATTGCGCATATAAGGTAATTATCCTAAAGGTTTCTTAGGATATTACATAAATCTCTATAATAGAAAAGGGATAGTCAAAGTTAATAACTATATTTAAATATAGGGGTTCACATATATACTTGAGATAGTGAGAGTGAGATTGATTTGGGCCAAGTCAATGCTTGAGATGCACTAGTAGTTGGCATAGGAACTAGTTCCACAAGTTCATGTGGAACATGAATGTTCTAGAGACATATACTGCATAGGAAGATTTAAACCATTGTGATGTTTTTTATTCACCATTGTTGATGATACATTATTCATTAGAATAATAAATCCTATAAGTAAGAAGTATATGGAAACCAACTAAGATTGAAAAGGTCAACTAAAATTCAATAACGGATTCTATGCATCAAAGTAAAAATGGGATTATTATTTAGAATAATGCGGTGGTTATTAAAGTGAAATGATACATGGTTGGTACAATCTTGGTATCAATAAGGCTCAATTGATTATACCCAGTCATTTTGTCTAAATCCATCAAAATTTTACTTGTCATAGACAATGTCTAAGATCATTTCATTGGCCATTGGATGTCAATAACAAATTTCATGGAAGGTGTCTATACGATATAACCAAAAAGGGATGGTGATACCATAGGATGCCAATAAGGGTTTCATGTTACTAAAATCCTGTTCAGTATTAAAGTAAGAAACACAATCTTAGAACGTTCATTTGGAATGAATCTTTTCTATGAGTCTACCAGTGGTTAGTTAGAGTTCCATAGTTTTCCAAGAGAAGTATGTTTGCTAACATATGGAAAACACCTATTGGTATTCAAGTTAGTTAAGACCATAATAAGAGAAATACTCAAATGATGGACTTAAAGTAGAAATCCATGTTCTAGGGAATAAAATCTAAAGAGGTAGATCTAACAGTTTCTTAGGCCTAGTCAATCGTTCATATACTAACATGGTATTGAAAAATACAAGTTGGAACAATTCAATAGAGAATTGTTTCTAGTGTCACATGTCATAAATCTCTTCAAGATGACATGTATGGTACATGGTAGGAGATTAATATGATGAGTTGAATTCCATACGCTTTAGCGATGGACCAATCATGTGCGCCTCAATATGTATAAGAAATGATATTTCCAACATATAATTTATATTAAGAATATAATAGTTATATCTAGGAGAACTGTAAGTGAAGTAGTCAATACTATATGACTGTACTTGGGTATGTACATAAGATATGGATCTGGTATGTGGATAAGAAGGGATATTAGTTTTGTTGGGACACAAACTAGTCTTTATTAGATCAATTTAATCTAATATCTTAGTTATGTTAATAAAATAAGTGATAAAAGATTATAAAATATAGTAGTATCCATACCTACAAATACCGAGTATGTTACAAATTCTACGGAAGCTAAGAAGCAATTATTAAATGCAATGATTTCTTCCAGTTCATGGAATCACACCTAGCTAGTAAAGTTTTATCATTAAGATAAATCTATTACTAGTACTGGTCAAGATGTCAAGTTTTGATAGTGGATAAAAATGATAAACTTAGGGTTACTATCTCTTGAGAAGTTTTTATCAAAGAGATAAAGTCGTATACAACAGAATAAAAACATGGTAGAAATGTGATAGACCTAGTAGCTAAAGTTGTTACTTAGGAAAAACATGATCTTTTTCATGTGAGATATAACAAGGTTTTTATCAAGTTGGATATAGTGCAAGTGGGAGTGTTTTAATAGTGAGTTCACTAGAACCAACTAGAATAATATTTCTAGTTTTCCATTTAATGTATACAATTATTTATACATGATGTATACTTACCATTATAGTGTAGATATTTCTATTTCCACTATTTAATGGTAATGCCCATAGATTAATTGTCGTCTCAAAAGGTTATAGAAGATATCAAACTATAATGAGAACCTTGAGATACTTTTAAATTAATCTTAAACAAAGTACCTATAGTTGAGATACATCATAATGACTAGATATAGTTGATGTTGACTATCAGGTACTGGTGGCTCATAAGCATTGAGAATTCTTCTCATGATGTTTACACTTGGTGATCTCTAGTAGTGATATCGTGAGGACAGACCCACCAATAGGACCAAAACATGTTTTAGGTGTCATTGGTTATTCTTGTATACATACATGTGAATTGGTCTTTTGACTTCAGATCATTACTAGTGTGTACCATTTGATCATGTACTTTGATGCAAGGAAAAAACCATGATAATGAAATTGTGGTGAGATAGTTTGTGTTGGGTGTTTCATTGGTGTTATGGCATTGGTTGAATGGTCAAGAAAGGATTTTTTTTTCTTCTCAGTTGAGGAAGTAATGTATCTTAGGCCTTATTGATTAGTATGGTAGTACCTTTATAAGTCCCTGCCAAGGCAGTTGAGGGTAAATCCATCTAGTTATATCAATGAATAATAAAGTAAGGAAGGAATATGACATAAGTGTGCATTATAATTTGTGAGATATTTAATGATAAATAGATTACATTACATAGTGCATGTTTGTAGGTTGGTTGTCCTTGTTATGATTATCCTTATCTATTTAGGGTTCTTGATGGGTTTCTTGATTCTAATCTTGGTATGTGAATATTATTCACTACAATCGAGATATGGGTATAGATGGTCTCACACAATAGCATATTCAAGAATATGCCCTATTTAGTTGAATAGATATATCTTATATAGTGGGGACCACAACTAGGGTCTGAGATTTTTCCAAGGATTCTTGATCTCCAGAGGAATTAATAAATTCATATTATTCATGTAAAGATTAATTAAGTTGAATATATTTATTAAATTTATTTTAAAGTTAATTAAATATGAGGAATAATATTAATCAAATAAATATTATTTTAATATTCTAGATTTGTTTAATATTAGTGGGAATTACAAGTCGAGATAAATGAATCAGTTTTATCACGTAATATATTTAATATATATTACAAGTGTGTGATAAAATATAAATAATATTTATGATGTATTATAATTCATCATAAGTATTTATTTATCACTAATATAGTGGATGTTAAATATTCAGGGGTTGGAGAACCCATTTTGGGCATTTAGAGTTTCCACTATAAATAGTTGGTTAGAGGATCATTCCATGTACTATTAATGATTTTGGAATGAGAGCCTATCTCTTCTCCTGCCGTCTAGAGAGATATAGATAGAGAGTCTCTCTTTGGGTGATCCATCCAGGGCACCTTTGTTGAATTAAAGTCAAGGGATCAATGTGATCATCGCATCACCAAAGGATTTGTCATATCTCTATACTAGCACATGGATTTCAAAATACAGAAAGCACACAAATTCTTAGAGCATGTGTGGATGATCTAGAGGGATTTGGATTTAGATCCTTTGAGCAATGATTATAAAAAATGAGCTGTTATCGAGCTCACTTCGATTTAGAATGAGGTATATGGTTCGATTTAATTTTTTAATTTGATTAATTACACATGAGATCCTCAGACCATACTGGGGATCATTTTGTCTACAATTAAAAGTCTTATCATCTCTATGATAAAAACATAAAAAAATCCCTGGACCATTAGCTTCTGCTACTTCCCTGTTACCTACAATACATTAATATTTAACATATGATAGAAATTTCAACTAAAAATCATTCCATAAATGGTTAACCTTGTAAACCTTATGAGATACAGAAATTCAAAACATTATAAATATGGTTACTAAATTTCAAAAAATAATATTACTATTGATCCCCCATATATCATAAAGTAGCTCTTGGTTGTCACATTCAAAACAAGTTAAAAAGTTCATCATGTATTCTCTTAAAACAAGATAATAACCTGAATTACCATAAACCCTTATTGAAAATATGCATGATTTCTATTCCAAAGATCATTGGATATATTTCTTAAATTAAAAAAAACTCCACAATCTCCAACCATGATAGAACAAACTAATTTTTCAACAAATCCTTTATCAGTTCTGAGGTCATCAATACTATCTAATTTACTTTATCCATATCAATCATCTTTTTATACATAATAAAAATCAATTTCTTAGCATTAAAAGCATATTAAGGGTTACCTTCCCTTGACCACAATATCAAATTTCCATTAAATCAGTTTTCTAGTTCATCAATAAAATTTAGTATATTTGTTCAAATCCCTTATGAACATTTTCTTCATGATTCATATAACGCAATTCTTGAATTATAATAGATATTCACTTCAATCATCCCACTTATTTCTCAAAATAAAAGCTATGATTTATCATCTTATTCCTTAATACATTTTTTTTAAAATATGAAATATGAATCATGTCTTAAAATTCATCATAATCAATTTAATCATGCTTATAAACAATATAATTATAATTGCACATACCTTTCACATGTCATTAATAGTCTCTTTATCTTCAGTACTATAACCAATACTTGTACCCCCTTCGTAATTATCTTCATGATATTTCCACTGAGGAAATTTTTTTTATAATTCCTATAATTTTTACATTTGAAACATTCAATTTTATCCTAGTTCCTTCTAATTATCTCCATCGACTAAAACTAGAAAGCATAGTGCGAGCAAGAATTATCATAGCAGAAAACCATATAATCATGAAAATCACTTATAGGATGTATAAATCATGGAACCTTATTTAATACATGATACATTAGGTTCATCCTTGGACATTCATAGTCATATTCTATTTAATTCCTTCATGATGTATTGTAAATAGTTTGTGAATTTATAAAGAATATCCCCCAGAGTGTCAAACCAGGTGTACAGTAAGGCCTATTGTCATGCACCTGTTCTTGATCGAGTCTATCTCAATATGACGTTTTTGGGGTTTTTAACCCTATGTACAACTATGATAGAGCCACATCTACTTGCAGTATCCATACAGTGATGCATTTCTAGGAAATCACTCGCTCTATCCTTTATCGAAATTCAAGGATATTTTCCTCTACTTTAACTCACCCGTAGAATTATCTTTACAGACATCCCTAGACATATCCTTAGAAACATCCCTTAGTATATCACTAAAGTCTTCAAATCCATGTCTCCAAATGCTGGATAAACCTTTAATTTGATACCAACTATAGTGAACCATGCTTAACATACATGGATAATACATCATTTTAGATGAATATTCAGCACATTACAAAAATACATGCATAAGGAATGTAACTGTTTAGTGTATTAAGAAACATGGAACAAAATAGTTTCGAACATGGTGAAAGACTCCAAAGTCTCCTATAAAGATCATCCCCTTTAGTACTCCTACATAAAACATTTCTTCATAAACTAGGAAATGGAAATATAAGAAATGGTGAGATTAAATACTCAGTAAGAGTAAACAAGTAAGATATGTAAGAATAACATGAACATAAAGGTATGAGAACATGATAATAACATTTGAAGATCATACCCTACATATAAAATATCATATACATGACTCATTTCATAAATATTGGTAGTTCATAAGACATAAATCATGAGGGATTCAATAACATAATCCATGAAAGCATAACATAGGAGTAAGAAATGGAATTGTTATAAACATATAAAAATATAAAATGATTTTCATAGTAGTCAAGGTTTACTGATAAGGCCATATTAGTGGAATGAGTTCACTCCCCAAACCATCTTAGTAGTCAAGGTTCACTCCCAATATCATCTTAGTGGAAAAAGTCCTTTCCTGAAACGGATTCACTCCATATCCAGCCCTGTATTATTGAACCGGGGTTCACTTCCCATTCTAGCCATGTATCACTGAACCAAGTTCATTTCCCATTCCAACCCGCATTACTGAACTGAGTTCACTCCTCATTCCAGCCCTTTCATAATGAATTGAGTTCACTCCCAATTCCAACCCTGTCATACTAAACTGAGTACACTCCTCATTCTAGAACTGTACATCTCTTGAGATATAAATTATTAACTAACGAATTATAGGGATATATAGGTCCCACTCATCACATAATGAAATCATACATACGTGTTCCATAACATAATGAAATATTCATTATATCATGACTCATAAAAAGAGAAGGGTTTCATAAACATCATATCATAACACATGAAATGAAATGGGTATGATAAATATTTCCTCATAACATAACCTTTATAAAAGAGACAGGTTTCATAATAATTTTATGTCATGAACAAACCCGGGTCAACCATAAACTTGTCACTTGAGTTAGCATGTGACAAGGCCTGAAAGGAATACCTGATCCCCAGGAGGTGGAAACTAGTGTCGGGCATCAATATTAAACCATTAGAAATTATTTAGACCATGAAAAAAACATAAACAAACAAATAATGACTAACAATAAAAATAAAAACTAGCTGTAGAAAGAAAATAAAATTGCACATACCTCCATGTGACCTCATAGGTCACCACCCAATTTAGAACCAAGTTTTCTTCGAGAGAGATCCAAAACTAGAGGAACCTGAAACTGAAAAGATAAATTAGGTGTGAGCACCAAGATGCTTTGTATGAATGCCAAATATACACCACATAATCCATGTATTTTCCTTTCCTGAAAACATTCCATTAATGCTATTTTGAAAATACAATTATAAAAGTCAGGTTTTCACATTTTAGATAAATAAACACTATTTTCATTTCATTGTAAAACATTTCACACACACAATTTCCATTTACATTACAAAATACTATTTTAAAAATAATTCCCCAAATAGACCATACCAGGTTATGCAGAAAGGTAAAAAAGCTAACAGAGAACCAAGAAAAACTAAGTGCATAAAAATACAAACAAAAAAGATGAAATAGAAAGTAACCATGGGAGATCCTAAAAATACCTAGAATAAACATGGAAGTACTCAGTTCGGGACCACATTTTGGCATATGGTGAATCCCTGAAGTCTATAACCAACTGGATACCCTCAACTAACCAATCCAGTGTCACATCCCACCTATCCTATCTTCAATCCAAAAGGCACCAAACCGTCTAATCCAGGTTGATCAGAAACCATCACTCGATCCTCTAAAAGATGCCCAAGAACCCATTGTAATAGTAAAGTGTGTAAGTGGGAGGCCCTCGCATGCGTGAATCACCTTACCTGCTGCCACCACACTTTCCTACCCCAAACACAAACACCACCTACACGATAAACATAAAAGGGAAATCCTAAATAGGGGTTCCAACTATAAACATATACATATATACATCACTTCATTTAAAGTTCCAATTTTTCCATCATATCACTTGATCATTCAACCCTTTCTTTAAAAACATGAAAATTACCAAATAGGCCTTTAGCTTTACACACTCAAATTCCCTTTTTCCAAAAACACCTCAAAATCCATTTCCAAACAATGTGAAACCCCATTTTCATTATGAATTTCCCAATATTATTTTAGGTCCCAAGTTCTAGTACAATTTCATAAAATCCTTTCTAAAATTCAGTGAAATACACATTTTTATAAAACATGCCAAACAAACCCTTAAGCTAAACATTTACCAAAATGGACTCCAAGTGCCACTCATGCATAACTTTTAGGATTTTATTTAAACCCACCTTTTAGAAAATCATACAAAGGAACTGACATCATTTAGAAACCAATGGACCATTCAAGAAACCAAGGTCTAAGGAAACACCATTTTAAAGTGAGCAGTGCCAAATGGGCCTTTAATTTCCAAATCCATCTTTATTTCATAACTACGATAAAAACACACAACACATTAAAAAATGACAAATGGGATTCCATACCATTTATAATCTGACCATCTTTTCTAAATCACCAAAATATGTTCTGAGACCAAATGAGCCAAACCTTTAAGAAACAATTTTGAAGTCACATATCTAAATTTCTTGAAGTAAAACATCATCAGTTGAACAGAATGAGACCATTTGGGGAAAAGAGGGAAGAAGGGAAGATGCGGTAAATTTTTAAAAGAAAAGTGTCTTAGAGATCGATTCTCATTTGAATGCACATCCATGTGTGCACACCGTGCACCCATAGATATGCCAACATCCAATGGAACTCCCCCTTATTCCCATAAATCCCTTTTTAGAAACCATTTTCAAAAAATCACTTGCCTTTACCAATGAAACCCGAGAATACAAATTAATAAAAAAACATAACCATCCCTTTCACAAACCAAGAAAAACCTTCCAAAAACATTTCACAGTGATTCTTGAGTCATTAAAAGACAACCAAATCACACACCCATCAACTTTAGAAATTGGGACTAATTTACCAATTCACACCAACTCAAAATACCACAGCAAGGTTTAGTTCTACCATAAAAGTACAAATTATATTTTATAAGAAACACTAAGGGCATAATTACACCGGTACAAATGATGGATTGCTTTGAAAACTTTTTTTTTTCAATTTCTACTAATTCCAAATCATTAAAAAGAATTAAATATATGTTCTATAAGTGTGCGAAACATGTTTATAAATTTACAAAAGTGAATACAAGCACTAATGGGATGCAATGCAAAGAAAAAAATCATGGAGACACCTACCTCAAACATGCCTATTTTTTATGATGAATAGTCAAACTGACACATCACACTTACACACACGTGCATTTAGACACACACACACACATATATATAAATAACCCTAGCTGTATTTCACATATTCTCCATGCTATGAGGGAGTATATATAAATATGGATATATATATATATATATATATATATATATATATATTTATGCATGTACATGTTGGAACTCTCGACATTTGCAGTCCAAAACCACAATAGAGAGGTCCAATGCACACTATAAGTATTACAGACAACTCAAAACCCAAAAAGTCCTAAATTACAATTAAACCAAAGTGAAATAATTGAAAACCCTTACTAAATAGAATGGAGGGAGAACTAAAATGGTATGAAATGCATCGCCTTTGGCGGAAGTTGCTGGAAAATGGACCAACGTCACCCTAAAATCTAGAGGAAATCACATCACACCCAAACCCTAACCATTAGGGTTCATCCAAACCCCACACAACCCATAAAATCAAGGTAAACTGCCAAGTAAGGGAATGGGGTGCTCACCAGAGAGAAGCCGTGTGTTGTAGAGGAGGCGGCCGGAGCAGTCACTGCTGGCGAAGGAGGCGCGCCGGAAAGGGAAGCCACTGGTGGGGTCGAGGGCACCAGAGGGGGCACTTCCGGTGAGAGAGGTAGTCCAGTGAGAGGATGAGGCACTGTCGGCTAGGGAGGAGGTCCGACTGAGGTGTGACTGGAGGTGGAGGTCCGACGCAAGGGGCATCAATTCAAGGAGGAGCGGTGGGTTAGGGTGGTTGTGTGAGGGGAAGAGAGTGGGGTGGGGGGAGGATCATGATGTGGGGGAAAAAGGGTAGGGGAAGGCTAGGTTAGAAAAAAATAACTTAAATAGAACAAAAAAAAAAAATATTGATAACAATTATATTAATAATAAACTTAATAATAATAATAATAATAATATTCAAAATAACAACAAAAACAAAAAAACAATAATAATACCTAATAATAACAATATTATTCACCATAATAATAATATTCATTTCTTAATAAGAATAATAATAACAATTTTAAAAATAATAATAATATTATCTACTATAATAATAATAATATTATTATAGTTTAATTATAACGACCCACACTTTACATACATTGTTAATACTTCAAAATTGAAGCACACTTATTACAACATATGACAAAACCACAAAGGACCGTATAGGTATAGTGTCTTTAGAAACTGGGAAACATAAACAACTGGTTCATAAATCTTCTACAGTGTCTCCCATTTATTTCATCATATCTAGGGTCCCTTTTAGCATATTCTACTTAATATCCATCTTCCTGACCTGGGGAAAAGAAAACATAAAAGGGTGAGCTCAAATGCTCAGCAAGGGCAAATAAAGGAAATAAAAATCATATCATATCTTTATGAAAATCAAAACCTGCAAAAGAGATCATAATATCTTAACATGGAATAAATCATAGAAGTGAAAATAAGATCCCCATAATCATAACATAAAACTTGAAACTTTGTGGCATGCACACATAATCATGGAAAATCATTTCTTGTTAGTCATGACTCATTGCCAAGACTATCTTAGTGGACAAAGTCCCTTTCTGAACCGAGTTCACTCCTCGTTTCAGTCCTGTATCACTGAACCGAAATAACCTTCCGTTCCAGCCATGTCTATCTCATGAGATATAAAATCATTACCCAATGCATTGGAGGGAGATATAGGTCCCACCCATCTCATAATGATACCATTCTTATGTGTGCCACAAAATCATAAATCATACATCATTGCATAACCCATGTAATAAAAATGGGATTCTTGAAATATCATGACATCATAAATCAATTCATATAAGATAAAGGAATTCATAAACATAATTCCATCACAACATAGTCAAATCAATGTAAAAATATGGATAGAAACAGAACCCTTTATTATCTTAGATGGAAAATAATTTTGATAAAACACTTGAATTGAATTCTTGAGGAAAATATCCTTTCTTCTTTAAAATCAATTTCTTTTCACAAAACATCATGCAATTTTAAAAGAAAGAGATTTTATTGAAAATAGTCATGAAATCTTTTAGAGGAAGCTTCATGAAAATAAGGCTTTATAAAATAGTAGAAATCCGTTCGTGCCGTATAAGTTAAAAAAAACATTCTTCATAATTTTGTCGGAAAAGTCAAAAAGTACCTCGTACGAAAAACGACAAAAGATTCCTTTCATACGTATTACTAAAAACTCACCGAAGGGTAAAAATGGATTTAAACAATTTTAGGTGGATGGAAATAATATTACATATTGAGTAAACATGGATGTGGATGATAAAATACACCCCAGTAAATACTTACGAATAAACAATCTCAGATAAAAATGAGATTGTGATATTTCCCTTACCTTAGGCCCGATTTGCTTTGTTCGTGTCCGAAGCTCCTGTATAATGGTTTAAATAATGTTATTGACTTATTCCAGAATTATACATATTGATATGAGATCATATATGGTCATATTATTAGCTTCTTGTTAGTAATATTTCATTGTTACTTGTTACTCGGGTCTTTATAACTTTTTGTTCTTATGCGTGTTTTGTCGAATAAATTCTTATTCTTATCTTTAGGTTATAGATAATTCATTTCCAGAATGGTATTAGTGTAGTATATACCATATTAATTCATTCAATTCATTTATATAATCATGAAGATCATGTAGAACGAGTCGCATCACATCGTGGAGACGGTATTCCGTACGTACGCACGAGTGATGATATCGTTCCTATGATCGTGGAATTGTATTGGAGTATATATATATATTATTTCAGTATCAATATTACTTAATAATAATCATATATAGTTACTCATTACACCATTATACCCATCCTTGTAAGGTGATGGTGGAAAATAGATTACACCACAGCGTGGAGACGATATTCCGTACGTACGCACGCGCGGTGATTTCATTTTTCCGTAGGATGGATAGAAGGTGAATTAGGGTTGTTTCATATTTATAATAACATATCAGTATGTAAGTAATACTTATGTTATTACTTTATCATGAAACAACTAAAGAAGAAGAAGTTGAAGAAGAAAGAAATTGAAAAGATCGGTAATGGATATTACCTCTTCTTTGGAACGCCTCTTTGAATCCTCCACTTAAGGAACTAAGATTGGTCTTTGGAGAAGACCAGGACCTCTAGGATTATTCTAGGGAAGTGGAGAGGAGAAAATGGCAGGGTATGGCCGAGCTTGAGTGCTCAATTTGGTGTGAGGAGGAGGGGGAGGAGGTGCCCTTTTATAAGGGAGGAGAGGGGCACCTTAGGAATATCTCAAAATATTATTTTATATTAAAGTCAAAATCGGTTTATAATGGTTCCAAAGGGTCTTATTTCGAAGATAAAGTGGGGATGGGTCGAAATCCTATAAACCAATAAGATTTAGACAAGTTTAGGGTATTATTTTAACCTTATCAATTAGATTTAACTCTAAGTTAATTAATTTAACTTTTACCGTGTCTTTTTGTTTTCTTTCACTATATGGTTAATACACTTACTATAACATGCCAAACGAACCCCAAATTGTTTATTATTAATATATATATCCTTATCTAAGTCATTTGGCCGAACCTTAGATTTTTAGGAATAAAATAACAATTAATAATATAATATTTTATTTAAAAACTATTTTGTGTCAATTTTGACACTATTTGATATATGATTTTTGTGAAAGTCATAACAGAATTATATGTTCAAACCAAGTTGATTAAATCAACATTAATATATCATAGTAACCTAGAAAATTAGTGGAATTCATAAAAAGTCTCAAATTACATTTATTTTGGTATTTATATTATCAATTTTGTCAATATTTCATTAATAAGATAATTACTGCATCATCTTTGTGTCATAAATAAATTAAATTATTTGATGTCTAAAAATTACAAATAAAATACCATCATGTAGGAAATCTTTTTAGCTTTCTAATTAATATTTACAATCTAATTTATCTTATGTATAACCCCATATTAAAAAATGATTTACTTATTAAACTTTGATTTTAACTATTTTAACCCTTCTTTAATAAATTAATAATAAATGTCCTAATCTAATCCAAGTGGGCCTAAATGGTCATATTTTATTCCTATGTTTGTTTTTGGTCGAATTACACTTGTCCAATAGAATTAGGACATGTGTTAGGGTAATATTGATATCATATTTACCCTTAGTTACCCTATTTACTATTAACCGCGGTAAAAATAGTAAAAAGTTACTATTCACCAAAAAATTATTTTCATCTCATTGAACCACATTTTAGTCCTTGATATTAACCGTGTCTCTCAGATTTTTGAAATTCCATTCACAGAAGCGGTAAAATTAAGTTTTATGCAAAATTCAGTTTTTAACCTACCACTTAGTGGTTTCACTATTCATCAAAAATTGAAAGTTTTCAGAAAAATACCAAAATTTCACCCTAGGCTAATTTCGATATTCTAAGTCCAAAAATGAAGTCCATTTTGAAAAATAAAATTTATAAAATTTCAAAAAGTGGTTATTACTATTCATAACGGCTAGTTTTAATAGCATATTGTTGTTTAGTGAAACTCGGTATTGCGTACGACGCAAGCTATCGAGGAAGGTCGCGATTGCGTGTAAAGCAAGCCAAGCAAGTGTTGTGTAGAAAAAGATTCCTTTGATGATTTATATAACATAAAAGTCTCGGGTGTTACATTCTACCCCCCTTAAAAAGAATTTCGCCCTCGAAATTCATCACTTTGCAACAAACAAATGAGGATACTTCTCCCTCATCATATCCTCAAGCTCCCATGTAGCTTCTTCAAGTTGGTGGTTTCTCCATAAAACTTTCACCAAGCGAGTGGTCTTGTTTCGTAGGACTTTTTCGCTACGATCCAGAATCTCTATCGGCTGTTCTTCATAAGAAAGATCTTGCTCCAGCGGTACAACTTCTGAGCTGAGTACATGTGAAGGATCTGGTATGTACTTTCTCAGGAGAGATACATGGAACACATCGTGAACTTGAGAGAGATTCGGTGGAAGCGCCAATCGGTAAGCTACCTTCCCAACACGATCCAGTATTTCGAAAGGACCGATATATCTAGGGCTCAACTTCCCCTTCTTTCCAAATCTCATAACCCTCTTCCAGGGAGATATTCGTAAGAACACTTTATCACCCACTTCACACTCTAGGTCTTTTCTTCGGTTGTCGGCATAACTTTTCTGTCGACTCTGAGCTGCTCTTATGTGTTGTTGAATAGATCTGACCTTTTATTCCATTTCATCAACGAGATCAGGTCCTAATAGCTTTCTTTCCCCAACTTCATCCCAGCAAGTTGGAGTCCTGCATTTCTTTCCATAGAGAGCTTCATAAGGAGCCATCTGAATACTGGAGTGAAAGCTATTATTATAAGAAAATTCTACCAAAGGTAGGTGTTGATCCCAACCTCCTTTGAAATCCATAGAGCAAGCTCTCAACATATCTTCTAGGGTTTGAATTGTTCTCTCAGACTGACCGTCTGTCTGGGGATGATAAGCAGTGCTGAAACTCAACTCTGTATCCAGAGTATGCTGAAGACTTCGCCAGAACTTCGAGGTAAATCTCGGATCCCGATCAGATATAATAGAAAGCGGTACTCCATGCAATCTTACCACTTCCTTTACATATATCCTGGCAAGCTGATCTAGAGAGAAATCCTCTCTAATAGGAATGAAGTGTGCAGACTTTGTAAGACGATCAACTAGGACCCAGATAGAATTATTGCCTTTGGATGTTTTAGGAAGTCCTGTGACAAAGTCCATAGTGATGTTTTCCCATTTCCATTCGGGTATGGGTAATGGTTGTAACATCCCCTTAGACTTTTGTCTCTCAGCTTTAACTTGTTGACAAACCAAGCATCGAGAGACATATTCAACAACATCTCTTTTCATGCCATCCCACCAGAAGTACTCTTTCAGGTCCCTATACATCTTCGTGCTTCCAGGATGAATAGAGAATGAAGAACTATGAGCCTCATCCAGCAGCTCCTTCTTTAATTCGGGGATGGGAGGAACACAAACCCGATTCCTGAACTTTATTATCCCATCACAATCAAGGTTGAATTCAGGAACATTTCTCACCTTCTTTTGTAACTCGACATCTTCTTTCTGTGCCTCTTTAATCTTCACATGTATAGATGGTTGAACATTCATTTGAGAAAGATAAGATTTTTCCCCTTCCATTATAATTCCAAGATCCATCCTTTGTAAATCCATAAATATTGGATCTTTTGTGATCCTCATCATGGATAAACTAGCATGGTCTTGTCGACTTAATGCATCTGCCACCTTGTTTGCTTTCCCAGGGTGGTAATGGATTGAGCAGTCATAATCCTTAATCAGCTCCAACCATCTTCTTTGACGCATATTCAACTCGTTTTGTGTGAAAATATACTTTAAACTTTTATGATCAGTATAAATATCACACCTTTCACCATAAAGGTAATGCCTCCAAATCTTTAATGCAAAGATTACCGCAGCCAACTCCAAATCATGTGTTGGGTAATTTTGCTTATGGATTTTCAACTGTCGTGAGGCATAAGCTATCACCATATCATTTTGCATAAGAACACACCCCAATCCCTTCTTGGATGCATCACTGTAGATCACAAACCTTTCTCCACTACAAGGCAGTGTGAGCACAGGTGCACTGGATAACCTTCTTTTCAACTCCTTGAAATTCTCTTCACATTCCTCTGTCCTGACAAACTTAACTCCTTTCCGATTCAACTTGGTGAGTGGATTAGATAATCGTGAAAAATCTTTTACAAAACGTCGATAATATCCAGCCAAACCAAGAAAACTTCGGATCTCAGTTACTGTTGTTGGTCTTGACCATCTTTCGATAACCTCTGTTTTTGCTGGATCCACAGATATCCCCTCTTTTGAGATTATGTGACCCAAAAATGCAACTTTTTGAAGCCAAAATTCACACTTGGTAAATTTGGCATAAAGCTTCTCCTTTCTCAGGGTCTTCAATATAATTCTCAAGTGATCTTCATGCTCTTCCTTGCTCTTTGAATAGACAAGAATATCGTCTATAAAGACTACCACAAATTGATCAAGATAGTCTCTAAAGACTCTATTCATTAGATCCATGAAGATAGCAGGGGCATTAGTAAGACCAAATGGCATCACTATAAATTCATAGTGTCCATACCTTGTATGGAAATCCGTCTTTGGTATATCCTCCCTTTTGACCCTTAATTGATGATACCCTGAACGAAGATCAATCTTGGAAAAGTATTGAGCTCCGCGTAGTTGGTCAAATAAGTCATCAATGCGTGGGAGAGGATATTTGTTCTTGATAGTGATCTTGTTAAGTTCTCGATAATCAATGCAGAGTCTCATTGATCCATCTTTCTTCTTAACAAATAGAACAGGTGCTCCCCAAGGTGACGCACTAGGGCGTATGAATCCCTTATCAAGATTCTCTTGGAGTTGCTTCTTCAATTCCTGTAACTCAATTGGGGCCATTCTATAAGGTGTCTTTGAAATAGGCAAAGCACCCGGTACGAGTTCTATTGAAAACTCAACTTCACGATTTGGTGGAAGACCCGGTAATTCCTCCGGAAAGACATCATCAAACTCCCGTACAATGGGCATATTCTTAATCGTGAGTTTCTCACCAACCATTTGAGATAAATAACCTTCATTTAGTGGAATCAATACCCATAAGATGGAAGAAATTTCCACTGGAAGGTTATGTTCATCCTTGCATTGATAGACGATCGTAGATTGATCTGGAATATGAAATGTGACTTCCCTTCTTTGGCAATCGATATGAGCTCCATGTAGAGAAAGCCAATCCATGCCAAGAATCACATCAAATTCCACTAAAGGAAGGATCACAAGATTTGCAGGAAGCACTTTCCCACAAACTTCGATCGGAGAAGAATTATAAACTTTTGATGCGATTGATGTGCCATTAGGTGTTGTCACAGCTAACTCAACATCTAATTGTTGAGGTAATAAGGTGATACCCTTAGAAAAGTCTTCAGAAATAAAAGAGTGGGTGGATCCAGAATCAAATAAAACATTTGCTACTTTAGAGTGGATGGTAAGTGTACCTTTCACCACATCGTTATCGTACTCCACATCGCTGATAGAAATTGCATGTGACTTTCCTTTGTCTTTAGCCTTAAGAGTTTGTTGACGTCGACCATCATCATCAACCCTTGGATTTGGGCATTGATTGGCATAATGCCCCATCTCCTTGCACTTGAAACATTGAAGTGTAGTAGGTTCATTCTATGTATCCCTTCCTTTGTTTGCGTCATTAGAAATCTTCTTCCCATTATCACGGCATTCAAATGCCCGATGACCTTCTTTTCCACATTTAAAACATTTACTTGTCCCTTTAAGACAACTCCCTCCATGTTTCTTTCCACACTTTGAGCATAAGGAAAAGCTCATCTTCTTTTCCGTGTGCTCTTTAGATTTTTCTTTGAATTCCATCTTCCTCTTCTTATCAAACCCATGTGACTGATGGGTTACTCCAATCTCCATCTCAACTTTGAGAGCACATCGAACGATTTCCTCGTAGCTATTGAAGTCCCTTATGGCTAACGCCCTTCGAAGACTTGGTTTTAAGACACTAAAGAATCGATCGATCTTACTCTCAGGTTGGATAATAATACCAGAAGCGTACCTTGCAAGTCTTGTAAAATTTGCTTCATAGGTACTAACAGATTCATCATCCCTTTGCTTCAGTTCAAGGAACTCTTTCTCCATCTTTGTTCGGAGAATACGAGGGAAGTACTTATTGAAAAATAAGTTCTTGAACTCGTCCCATTCCATAGACTCAATTTCATCCCTTTGCCTCGTATTCTTAACAAGATTCCACCATTGATCCGCATCTCCTTCCAAACGATACACTGCTAGGATGACTTTATCATGCTCAGAACATTGAATAACTGAAAATATCTTTTCAGTAGTACTAATCCATTGTTCAGCAACTAATGGATCAGTAGACCCGCTGAAAGATGGTGGACGCTGCCTCATGAAGGATTCAACAGAATGTTGCTCCCTCCTTTGTTCGTTTGGAAATCCTGCATGATTCATAGCTTGAGAAAGTTGTGTGAGCATGGCTACAAGATTTTGCATTCCAGCTCCCATATCGTTTGGTTGCTCAGGGGGACAATCATTACATTGCCCATCGCATTCCGCATTAACACGGTTCCTTCGGGTTCCAGCCATTGACTAAAACCAAGAAGAATAGTGTGAGCAACACTAATTATAATAGGAAACCACATAATTCAAGAAATTTTTTTTTCATGCTTATGGTCTTATCCTAGGTTATTCATGGCCATTTCTAAGATTGTGTTCTATGCTTAGACTTATCCTTAGGGTTCTCACTAAGGCTTTCACATCCTAGTTTCCAAAGGTTGACTATACCTTTCCTCTGATACCAACTATAACGACCCACACTTTACATACATTGTTAATACTTCAAAATTGAAGCACACTTATTACAACATATGACAAAACCACAAAGGACCGTATAGGTATAGTGTCTTTAGAAACTGGGAAACATAAACAACTGGTTCATAAATCTTCTACAGTGTCTCCCATTTATTTCATCATATCTAGGGTCCCTTTTAGCATATTCTACTTAATATCCATCTTCCTGACCTGGGGAAAAGAAAACATAAAAGGGTGAGCTCAAATGCTCAGCAAGGGCAAATAAAGGAAATAAAAATCATATCATATCTTTATTTAAATCAAAACCTGCAAAAGAGATCATAATATCTTAACATGGAATAAATCATAGAAGTGAAAATGAGATCCCAATAATCATAACATAAAACTTGAAACTTTGTGGCATGCACACATAATCATGGAAAATCATTTCTTGTTAGTCATGACTCATTGCCAAGACTATCTTAGTGGACAAAGTCCCTTTCTGAACCGAGTTCACTCCTCGTTTCAGTCCTGTATCACTAAACCGAAATAACCTTCCGTTCCAGCCATGTCTATCTCATGAGATATAAAATCATTACCCAATGCATTGGAGGGAGATATAGGTCCCACCCATCTCATAATGATACCATTCTTATGTGTGCCACAAAATCATAAATCATACATCGTTGCATAACCCATGTAATAAAAATGGGATTCTTGAAACATCATGACATCATAAATCAATTCATATAAGATAAAGGAATTCATAAACATAATTCCATAACAACATAGTCAAATCAATGTAAAAATATGGATAGAAACAGAACCCTTTATTATCTTAGATGGAAAATAATTTTGATAAAACACTTGAATTGAATTCTTGAGGAAAATATCCTTTCTTCTTTAAAATCAATTTCTTTTCACAAAACATCATGCAATTTTAAAAGAAAGATATTTTATTGAAAATAGTCATGAAATATTTTAGAGGAAGCTTCATGAAAATAAGGCTTTATAAAACAGTATAAATCCGTTCGTGCCGTATAAGTTAAAAAAAACATTCTTCATACTTTTTTCGGAAAAGTCAAAAAGTACCTCGTACGAAAAACGACAAAAGATTCCTTTCATACGTATTACTAAAAACTCACCGAAGGGTAAAAATGGATTTAAACAATTTTAGGTGGATGGAAATAATATTACATATTGAGTAAACATGGATGTGGATGATAAAATACACCCCAGTAAATACTTACGAATAAACAATCTCGGATAAAAATGAGATTGTGATATTTCCCTTACTTTAGGTCCGATTTGCTTTGTTCGTGTCCGAAGCTCCTGTATAATGGTTTAAATAATGTTATTGACTTATTCCAGAATCATACATATTGATATGAGATCATATATGGTCATATTATTAGCTTCTTGTTAGTAATATTTCATTGTTACTTGTTACTCGGGTCTTTATAACTTTTTGTTCTTATGCGTGTTTTGTCGAATAAATTCTTATTCTTATCTTTAGGTTATAGATAACTCATTTCCAGAATGGTATTAGTGTAGTATATACCATATTCATTCATTCAATTCATTTATATAATCATGAAGATCATGTAGAACGAGTCGCATCACATCGTGGAGACGGTATTCCGTACGTACGCACGAGTGATGATATCGTTCCTATGATCGTGGAATTGTATTGGAGTATATATATATATTATTTCAGTATCAATATTACTTAATAATAATCATATATAGTTACTCATTACACCATTATACCCATCCTTGTAAGGTGATGGTGGAAAATAGATTACACCACGGCGTGGAGACGGTATTCCGTACGTACGCACGCGCGGTGATTTCATTTTTCCGTAGGATGGATAGAAGGTGAATTAGGGTTGTTTCATATTTATAATAACATATCAGTATGTAAGTAATACTGATGTTATTACTTTATCATGAAACAACTAAAGAAGAAGAAGTTTAAGAAGAAAGAAATTGAAAAGATCGGTAATGGATATTACCTCTTCTTTGGAACGCCTCTTTGAATCCTCCACTTAAGGAACTAAGATTGGTCTTTGGAGAAGACCAGGACCTCTAGGATTATTCTAGGGAAGTGGAGAGGAGAAAATGGCAGGGGATGGCCGAGCTTGAGTGCTCAATTTGGTGTGAGGAGGAGGGGGAGGAGGTGCCCTTTTATAAGGGAGGAGAGGGGCACCTTAGGAATATCTCAAAATATTATTTTATATTAAAGTCAAAATCGGTTTATAATGGTTCCAAAGGGTCTTATTTCGAAGCTAAAGTGGGGATGGGTCGAAATCCTATAAACCAATAAGATTTAGACAAGTTTAGGGTATTATTTTAACCTTATCAATTAGATTTAACTCTAAGTTAATTAATTTAACTTTTACCATGTCTTTTTGTTTTCTTTAACTATATGGTTAATACACTTACTATAACATGCCAAACGAACCCCAAATTGTTTATTATTAATATATATATCCTTATCTAAGTCATTGGCCGAACCTTAGATTTTTAGGAATAAAATAACAATTAATAATATAATATTTTATTTAAAAACTATTTTGTGTCAATTTTGACACTATTTGATATATGATTTTTGTGAAAGTCATAACAGAATTATATGTTCGAACCAAGTTGATTAAATCAACATTAATATATCATAGTAACCTAGAAAATTAGTGGAATTCATAAAAAGTCTCAAATTACATTTATTTTGGTATTTATATTATCAATTTTGTCAATATTTCATTAATAAGATAATTACTGCATCATCTTTGTGTCATAAATAAATTAAATTATTTGATGTCTAAAAATTACAAATAAAATACCATCATGTAGTAAATCTTTTTAGCTTTCTAATGAATATTTACAATCTAATTTATCTTATGTATAACCCCATATTAAAAAATGATTTACTTATTAAACTTTGATTTTAACTATTTTAACCCTTCTTTAAATAAATTAATAATAAATGTCCTAATCTAATCCAAGTGGGCCTAAATGGTCATATTTTATTCCTAAGTTTGTTTTTGGTCGAATTACACTTGTCCAATAGAATTAGGACATGTGTTAGGGTAATATTGATATCATATTTACCCTTAGTTACCCTATTTACTATTAACCGCGGTAAAAATAGTAAAAAGTTACTATTCACCAAAAAATTATTTTCATCTCATTGAATCACATTTTAGTCCTTGATATTAACCGTGTCTCTCGGATTTTTGAAATTCCATTCACAGAAGCGGTAAAATTAAGTTTTATGCAAAATTCAGTTTTTAACCTACCACTTAGTGGTTTCACTATTCATCAAAAATTGAAAGTTTTCAGAAAAATACCAAAATTTCACCCTAGGCTAATTTCGATATTCTGAGTCCAAAAATGAAGTCCATTTTGAAAAATAAAATTTATAAAATTTCAAAAAGTGGTTATTACTATTCATAACGGCTAGTTTTAATAGCATATTGTTGTTTAGTGAAACTCGGTATTGCGTACGACGCAAGCTATCGAGGAAGGTCGCGATTGCGTGTAAAGCAAGCCAAGCAAGTGTTGTGTAGAAAAAGATTCCTTTGATGATTTATATAACATAAAAGTCTCAGGTGTTACATTAATCATTTATAAAATTTACTTATTTTAAGTTTTGGGTAGCTGCATGACTACCTTGGCGGACCGCATGGTTACCTCTAACCATGCGGTGCCTGTGCACCAGCTTGAAACCCGCCAAAATTACCAAAGTTCAAAATTTTTAAACCAAAACTCAACTTGAAACTCAACAAGAGTAACCAAATACATGAAATAATAAAATAAAATAATTTTAAGGTCAGGGTGTGACAATTCTCCCAACGAGAAAAACTTTCTGCCCCCAGAAAGTCCCTAAGCCAAAAGTTAGACAAAAATGGAGTCCAAGCTTGAACACAACCATAAGAAACAATGAATTATGGGGTGACTATATATTCTCCAAGTCACACTCGACTGATCTAGATGAAACCATAACCCAAAATAAGGGGATAACACGAGAGGGTTCTCCCCACCACAAGGATTCTACTAGCACAGAAATTAAAAACTAGACATACCACCCTGGGGAGGGGGGCCAATGCGGGAACTTCTAACATGAACTTACCTAACCTCTCCACATGAACTGAACAACATTGTTGAGACTTAAACGGAAAACCAAAACAAGGCCACCTAGTATACTGGGTCATGAGAATAAGGAAACTATCTATAACAACACCACCAGAACTAAGACTTTCCCACACCGATCTAAAACTCCCAACACATCCAACTTCCTTAACACGAGCGTGATAGAACCTCCACTGAAACCTATAACTCTAAACCCAGGCCAAAAAACCTCCAACACTAGGGAAAAACCACGAGAAGAACTTAACCCAAATAGGTAATCAGAAAAACCGCACCTTAATTCCACAATACACAAACATATCCAAGTGATCATAACTAAATTGAGATAAACCCAAACTGGGGTTAAACACACTCAAGAAAAATAAAGTATTCTAAAAGCCACATTCAGATAACATGTCTTATTGGATTACAATAGAACATTTCCATCACAACTTCGCAACAAAATAGTGAGCTTACAATGATGAAAAAACTTTAACAACAGAAAAATAATAATGAATTTTTTTTAATGTTCCAATCCCAACATGGAACACAAAACTTGGATTGAGTATTCACACCCTTAACAATTCCTGATTATGCTCAAGATTCACCTTGAGACCTATGGTTGGGGATCTGATGGATGAAGCATCTATTGACTAACAATTAGGCACTAGGATCCTTTGTTTAATATGTCTTCTACAGGCAACACTTCCTACCAAACTTCTCTAGATGACCAAGAAAAGTGCAACAATGTTACTTATTCAGAGGGATGCGACACAAAGGCTTTGAGTGTCCAAACCGGCGACACTGGTGGCACACACAAGGATGATCCAAAAAACCAAAAACCAGAACAAATGAAGAGTACTATTTAGAAATGGGTTCTATTGAAATATACTTCTCTCAAGATGGGGAACCTTCATGAGTAGCCAGAGACGCGAGACTTCCAACCAACCATGCTCTAGAAACCAACCTAGCTTGGAACACTTCATCTATTAGCTTCTCGAAATGATGGTACTTAGAATAAAGTACCCGCTCCTTGATCTCTGAATGAAGATCCCTAATGAAGAGTTAATTCTTCATGAAATCCAGTGACACTACCTCTGGGGAAAAGAAAACCAGTTCCTTAAAGTGGTCGATGTAGGCCTTCACTGACCACTGGCTTTGTTGAATACCCACAAGATCTTCCCTTTTATTCGGATTCAACTCCTCAGTTATGAATCATTAGAAAAAGAAAAATTAAAAAAATTACCATTTCATCCTAACTTGCAAGGATGACAGAGAAAAAAAATCCCATTTGTCCAAAACTTGACCTTCAAACATACCCAAAACAGTGTGAAACAAATTCAAGAAGAATCAAGAACTGGGCATGAATAATCAAACACTTTGGGGACCTATTTAGGTGGCATTTTCTGAACAACATCAGAAACATAAAACGAAATCCAACATTAATATGAAACATAATCTGGAAGAATATCTCAAGCCAAAACAACAGACAGATAGGGAATACACATACAAGCATAACAAAAAATTCCCTTTTCAAAATATTCTTTTCATTTGAAATTTTAAAATCACCCTCTTTCAAGGCCACTTTCCAAATAACAAAATCCACTTAAAAAAATACAACTTCCAAAATCATTTCCCCTTTAAAAATTACTTTATAAAAACAATCCCAAGCCTTTAATTTAAAATACACACCAAAGTAGTCCCATGAACCATTGCACATGTCTTCATTCGCTTTCATCCATACGCACTAACACAAACTTTCCATACATAACCTCACATGTGAAAACATTCACAAATAGTACCCAAGGTTGCACCCAAATCACTTTTTTACCAATTTAAAGCCATTAAAAAGAATTATTTCCATTTCAAAACAATTTTCATCTTCAAAATCTCTAACACCAACCAAAACTAAGACAAAGCACAACTTACACAAAACTACCAAAAGGAGAGGCTAGCGTATATGCCTAACTCAGCGACATGGTAGTGGTCCATGCCACAAGTAGGTCGTAATGCTAATAGGGACTTGAACAATGAACTTGGACTCCACATGGGTCACTACTCTATGTGGGATCACAAAGTGACACCAACTCACGTCCATTGTCACCCTCAATCCAAAACAAAGACAAATGACTCAATTCCTGGACTTCCCTTAGCAACTCAAGGTTCAGAACGAGCAAGGGTTATTGATTCCCTTCCCAACCAACATCTCGAGTCCTGAAAATCCTAATCTGCAACTATCGGACACCCTAGATAATAAAAATATGGCTCTGATACCATTTTTTCATGATCCAACCTAGGTAAACCCTGAACCGGGCACCCGAGTCGGCCCAGGAAAAGGCCTGAAGGGAATTCCTGATCTCCATGGGCTGAAAACTAGTGTCGGGAATCAATATTAAACCATTAGGAATGATTTTACCCATGAAAAAAAAGATAAAAATAAACAAATAAAGACTGATGATAAAAATAAAAAATTGCAGTGGAAAGAAAATAAAACTACATATACCTCCATGTGACCTCATAGGTCATTGCCCAACTCAGAACTAAGTTCTCTCTGAGAGTGATCCAACACAAGAGGAACCTAAAACTGAAAAGATAAATTAGGCATGAGTACCGATATTCTTAGTAGGAATGCCAAAGATAAACCACAAAATCCATGTATTTTCCTTTCCTGAAAACATTCCATTAATGCTAGTTTGAAAATACAATTATAAAATTAGGGTTTTCACATTTTAAATAAATAAACACTACTTTAATTTATTTTTAAAACATTTCACACACACATTTTCCATTTATAATACAAAATACCATTTTAAAACTAAAACCCCAAACAGACTATACTAGGTTATGAAGAATGGTAAACAAGCTAACAAAACACCCGGAAAAACAAAGTGCATAAAAATAAAAACAAGCAAGAAAAAATAGAAAGTAACCATGGATAATCCTAAAAATCCATATATGTGAAGGTACCAGGGCCCATAGTGAAAGATGGTGGGTTGGGGATTTTAAAATTTTCATCGATGGTGCAATTGAACTTTTCATCGCCAATGATCCGATCCCTAGTAAGGTTCGAGGGTATCGCGTAAATAAAAAGAGAACGTGAAAGAAAACTGAGAACATACAAGTTTAGATATGAAGATGTGCTTGACTGCAACATGTCTCCGACGATCTTTGCTGAAGGATAGAAGGATCCCTCTAGATCATCCACACGTGATTCAAAATTCTATGGGAGTTCTGATCGTCAGATTCTGGGTGATAGTGCGGTGATCCAACGATGTATTCTATGTCACAACGATCACCACATTGACATTACTTTGATACTTGAGGGATATCTTGATCTGATCCCTTAGATTGACTGCTTCTCTCTCTAGGAAGCGATAGGAGAGAGGCTCTGGCCAAAATTCCATGAATAATAATTATAGTTTGAGGCTCTCTCGACTTATTTAAAGTGGTTGATCAATAACACCTATTAGGGTTCCCTAGCCCAAGAAATTTAACATCCACTAAATAATAATTTTAACAAACTAAACTGCACCATAAATATTATTAATAATTTATCACATATTTATAATATATATAAAAAATAAATTACATGATTAAACCGAACCATTTAAATTGACTCACCATTCTTGCTTAATATTAAATGAACCTTGAATATTAAAATAATATTCATTCGAATAATATTTTATCATATTTACTAAACTTGTAAATTCTTTAAATATATTAAATCCCAATTATTCTTAACTCGAATAATAATGAGTTTATTTATTTCTTCAGTGATCTATAACTTGGAAAACACTCAGACCCTATGGTGGGGCCCACCATGTACAATATACCTATTTGACTGCATATAGAGGATTCTTGAATATGCTATTATGTGTGACCTACTATGACCATATCTCGATAGTAGTGAATAAAATTCATAGACCAAGAGAGAAGTCTAGCAAACCATCATGGCCCCTCAAGAGATAAGGATAGTCATAACAACGACTACCAACCTACGAACACTAACTGTGTACTATAATATGTTTGTCTTTAAATATCTCATAAACAAAGATGCATCCAAGTTTCATCACCCTTTTCTTTATTTATTATTAGTTGATCTATCTAGATGGATTTACCTTTCTACTGATTTGGACAAATACTTGTGAAGATAGCACCATCCAGATCAACTGAGATTGAGATATAGAACTTCCATAACCTGGAAGCAATAAATCATTTCTTGGTCATTAAACCAATGTCATACCACCAACAACACACCCAACACAAGCTACCTCACCACAATTTCAATATCATGGTTTTTTCCTTGAATAAAAGTATGCAATCAAATGAAACACACTGGTAATGATCTCAAGTTAGGATACCAATACACATGTCCATAGATAAGAACAACCAATGAAACCCAAAAAACGTGGTGTTCCTATTGACAGGTTTTTCCTCATGATCTCACTACTAGAGATCACCGAGTGAGAACTACATGGGAAGAAGTCTCAATGATTATGATACCCCAACACCTAATAGTCAAACATCAACTATGTCCAATAAGTATGATGAATCTAGACCATATGACCTTCATTTAAGATTAATTCCATTATATCTTGAGGTTCTCATTATAGCCTGTGATCTTCTATAACCTTTTGATACAATAGTTAATCTAGGAAATTACCATTAAATAGTGGACCTAGATAAATATACACTACAATGGTAAGAAGACATCATGTATATATAACTGTATACATGATATGGTTATCAAAAGTACTACATAGTTGAATCTAGGGAACCCACTTTTTCAACACTCCCACTTTCACTAGAGCCAACTTTCTAACCATACTTGTTAGTCACTCACATGATAAAGATCATGTTTCTACTGAGAAATGGATTTAGCTATAGGGTCTTCCACATTTTTTTCATGTGGCTATTCTTCTATATGCGACCTTATATCCTTGAGTAAAACTTCTCAAGAGATGGTATCCCTGAGTATATCCATTTTTTCCACTTTCATGACTTGACATCTTGTCTAATAAGAAGATCATAATTTATATTGTTATAATACTTTACTTTATAGGTGAGATTCCAATAACTGGAACAATTATTTTCATTTTATTACTACTTCTTATCTTTTTTAGAAGCTGTAACGTACTCAGTATTTGTAGGTATGTCTGAAACTAGCTTTTATGAGCTTGTCATGCTCAACACCATAGCCTAACTATGATACTTGATCATATTAATAAAAGTAAGAATATTTTGTGTCCCATAATAACTAGTATCCATATTCTCTACTTACTAGGTACATATCATTTTTATTTGCCGAAGTACAAGATGATAGTTCTAAATGCTTCACTTAAAGTGCTCCTTGATACAACTGATATTTTTATACTATAAAGTATATTATGGAAATATCAGTTCTTATACATATCATGGAATACTTGATTGATTCATCACTAAATTTTATGGAACTCAAATCACAAATTTAATCTATTCCCATGTTCCAAACATGATAATATGGAGAGATTATTCCATGTGACATTGGCAAAAACTCATTACTTGAATTGTTCCAACTTGTATTTTTCAATACCATGTTACTATATGTATGATTTACTAGGTCCAAGAAACCGTTTTATCTACCTCAGTAGATCCTATTATCTAGAACTTAGGTTTGTACTTTAATTTAATCTTTGGAAAATTATTTTAATCCTGGTCTTAACTAACTGTAAGACCAATATCTATTTTCCATATGTTTCCAAACATATTTCACTTGGAAAACTATGGCGCTCCCACTAACTTTTGGTAGACACATGGAAAAAGATTCATTCCAAATTAATGTTCTAAGATCCTGTTGCTTACTTCAATCTTGAACTAGATTTTAGTAACTTTCAATACTTATTGGAATTATGTGATGTCACCATCTATTTCTGGTTACGTCATATAAACACCTTCCATGAAAGTTGATCTTGACATCGAATGTCCAATTTAATGATCTTAGAAGTTAGCCATGACAGGTAAAATTCTAATGGATTTAGGTATAATGACTTGGTATAACTAATCAAGCCTTATTGGTACTACTCTTTTACCACCCATGTATTAAATCACTTGAATACCCACCACATTATTCAATTTATAAGCCCCATTTAACTTTGATACATGTGATCCATTGTTGAATTTTATTTGACTTTTCATTCTTAGATAATTTTCATATACTTATTACTTATATAAGTTATTATTCTCAATAAATAATGTATCACTTACCGTAGTGAATATAAAACCATCATTGTAGTTTTTATCCTTTCTATGTAGTATGCGTCTTTCAAACATACCTCTTCCATAAGTACTTCTGGAACTTGTTCCTATGACAACCATTTGTGCATCTCGAGCATTGACTAAATCCAAGTCAATATTTCTCCCACTATCTATAATAGATATGTGTAACTTTTTATATAAAGTCATTCTATCACTTTACTACCACTTTTCTATATTAGGGATTTATGTAATATATTAAGAAACTGTTAAGATAATTACCTTAGATGCGCAATGTGTTTAACTTGATGCATGTTTGTTTAAATCCTAACAAAATATTTGAATCTAAATACACGTCCAATGACATAATGGATTTACATCATACTATGACTTGTATGATATCCATTTTTCATTTTTAGTTGGCATATTAGTTATGGGTTTTCACCATTATTTTAAAATCACATCTTGAAATATAATGGAAGTTATTGTAGGTTTTGAAATTATACTTACATCATAACTCTGATGTATAAAATGTGTGTTTAGGAATTTCTCCATACTATTTTTTTATCAATGTTAATATGTAATACTAATCATTGATCCTCCTTATAAACATCAATGTCGTGATGTAGATAAAGTAATGTGCATTTAGGAATTACTCCATGCTATATTATCATGATTGATGAATGCTTGGTCAAGATATTCTTCGACATGCTGATCCAAAGAAACTCATATCTTTTGACCAGGAATATGATTCACTTTTACATTCCTTAATAAATTAAAGTAATCTTATGAAGTATATTTTCCATTAGATTTCCCTTGGAATAGTTCACACTCACTTGATGAACTAATTCCAAAATATTTGTGACATACCTTGATTTTTAAAGGTTTTTTTATTCAAACTCAATACCTCAAAATACCAAAGGTGTTTAGTTATGCCGATCCTAAATACCAAACTAGGTATATCCTTGATGTATTATTTTTGTTATTCTTGACAAAGAATTATCTTGGAAAAACTGGGTAAAATTATTACATTTTTTTATTTTCATCACTTATTGCCTATAATTCAAGTACCACAGAACTATTTGATGAGTATGAGACACAAATAACAACATTAATTGTATAACTTGGAATAATGTATCATTATGTTCAAAGGGAACATAAGATAAATGTTTTGGTTATTAATAATAACTTTTTCAACTTGAATCAATCACTTGGAAATAATAAGTTACATGTTTTTCACCGCTGACTTAGGAATCACCCACTCTCGGATACTTAGAGAAGAAAACTTACTTCTAGTAATGTTTCTATACTTACTTGGTTACTATATTTTAGTATACATATGTGAAATACATATTTTATTTAATACCATAGAAGTATGTCAGAAAAAATACTTTGATTTTATGAATACACGCTAAAGAAGAAGTGATTTCTTGCTTATTCAATTCAATTCATTTAATTTTTAAAACTTCCATTAATTTATTTCAAGTTATGCGATGAAAATAACCTCATGTTTAATAAAAAACCTCTATTCTTTGAAGGAAATTATGAAGGTTCCATTGGCGTAACTTGTCATTGTACTTTTTCCCTTGTCTTCTAATTTATTCACCATATGAACTAAATATAGAACTTTCTTTCAAGTTCTTATTACTTGGAGAACCTTACCTAAAAGGTAATGAAGTTCTTACTCCATAACATTCATTTTTATCCTTAAATGAAAGTATATTAATCGGGTGAAATATTATAAGAATGGGATTCCATGAAAGATCATAGTCTGCCTTTCATGTTTACACAAAGCGAGTGTAATCATCACATTCTAATCATATTTCACTTTCTCCTCGCAAACTTCTTGGAGATGAGACTACAAGTGATATCATCCATGATTCGATGTCGTATCCACAACAAACATCAGTCATAGATGATATCATTATAACATAACCATCATATGCTGACTACATGAGTCTCCTTTAAGAAATTTCTTATCCACGGTTCTTGAGGTGGTTTAATAGGTATAGGGATCCCAACACCTAGAATTTCTTATGCTGTAGTAATATGCGCAAGTGCCTATACTACACTTGAAAATTCATGCTAGTTTAGACATAAAATTTTCCAATATTTATTGAAGTTTTTAAATGTGGTATTAATTTCCATTTTTTACAAAATGACCTTTATAAGATTAGTACTTTTATGTTGATTACCAAATTAGACATTTGCAATTAATTAATTAATTCGTTAAATGTATCCAACTATTTTATCGAATTATAGGAACCCTCATTACTAAAATCGAAACACTATATCTCTTGAGTATTCTAGTGGAAAAGATCCCTGATCCTCCCCTCATAGTTTATAAGTTATGGTTACTCAACTACTCACAGGGTTCAAGGTAGACTTTTGGATGGCCAGATGCATTAACTCGCACTTCCTTGATCTATTGAGTGAAGTCCAAACTTCAAAAATCATAACTTGATTTACTCAATGATTGCCTCTAAAATGATTAAAAGTTATCTATGGCTAATCTTCACTACCACTTTAGTTAAGTTGACTCACCACTCTCATAAGAAATCTCCGGTAGTAAGAGGCACCGTCAGCTATGGAATGACCGACACCCCAAACACCCGGTTTTGTTCAAACTTGAATGGTGGAAGGTGGTAATGACTTAATATTACTTTGAGGGTTGTTGTGTTTTTCTCTCAATGAATGTAATCCATTTCTATTAATCTTGTTCTTATATATTGTCATTCTCACAACTGAACATTAATAGAAAAACAAACTTTGCATATTTATGCATTATATTATTTATTATTTTATGTATTTGTACCACTGTTATAAAATGAATAAAACAATAAATAAATGCATAAAAGTAAACTACTACCTGATTGGTCTTAAGAAACTAAACAATCTAAGGGCATCATACCTGAGTCGAAGATTGAATCTAGATGCAGCTCACCCTTTTCCAGTATGTCTGCTTCTCGACTAGAGTATCACCTCATCTTGGCGGGGTCCACGTTACATCTTTCATTGTTTTGGTCAGCATATACCACATCATCTTAGTAGGGTCTACATCATACACTATATTTATCTGAAGTAAAAAAATACTCACACACAGGCGAGAGGAACTAGGGGTGTAATGTACATTAGTTAAATTGGACACACAAGTCCTTAAACATTTTAACCAAAAATAAGATGATATTAATACCACTATTGAATTAATTACAAACATCAAACACAATTAAAATAAATAATTAAATATATAAAAACATACATGGTTCGGTGCTCAAGACCAGTAATCAGGTATAAATGTGCATGATAAAATTAAATTGAATTAAATGAAGTATGAGGGTTATTTAATTAAATCAAATGAATTAAATAATTCAAATAATTTAATTTTTTTGATCCACCAATTAATTTATTTTTAATACGTAAAATTGAATTAATTAAATAATTTAATTTAATAATTAAATTAATTTCCCCTGGTATTAAAAATTATTATTTTTAATCAAAATTAATATATTATTAATTTAATTTAATCCCATAATTAAATTAATTAATTATATGAATTGAATTAACCTGGTCCTTGAAAATTTCATGAAGGTCCAAAGTGGGTTGTGCGGTGCATGTGCAAACTCATTTTGGGCCAATAAAAGCCCGTGCTGGGCTAATCTGGGTCAGGAAGGTCCACCCAAACCCATTTTGGGTTGGGAAGACCCTCCTGGTCCATTCATGAGGTGTTGCAGGTCCTTTAAAGAGGTACAACGATATCTCAGTGTAGTACGATACTAGATCCACCGAATCTGGATGGGACAAGGGCTTCGGCTAGGGTACCTAGATTTCATGGTGGTGAAAGGATCCGGTACGGTGAGGTCATTCAGGTGGCATGAAAGGTCAGCTTCGACTAGGGTATGGCTTCAATGGTGAGAACCAATCCATAAGGTGTTGGCCTTGGGTGATCATAGGGGAGTTGACATGACGGGGCGACGACCGGGAAGGAGGCTGGCTAGAAGAAGGGGCCAACTCTGGCTCTTGGCTACTAATACGGTCACCGTGGTGAGGAGGGAGCACCTTGGATCATATTTTTTTATATGTATTTAAAAAAAATTCTAAAAAATGGCTTAGGTTATTTTTTAAAAAAAATATGCTACAATGGTGGCATTGCCGATTCGACATTTGTGTTAGTGCGCAAAGGTGACATCAGTGATGCCGCCTTTGCTCCCCTGCACCACCTTTGGACCAGATCAATGACATGAAAAAGGAAACCAGGGGGAGGCTTCCTTGGACTGAACTCCCTATAAAATGGTGCCCCCCTCTCCTCACTTTATCATTACCTCCATCTCTCATAAATTTTCCCTATCTCTCTCTAAAAAATTAATTTTCTATGCGGGTTTTTACGAAGCTTCATTTAGAGGTATGTTTATTTAGTTAATTTAATGTTTTTATTTATTTAATTTAATTCTTTTTAGTTTTAAATATTTCATTTTTATGTATTTTAGGTAGTTCTTAATATTTGGTTATTTAGTTTGTGTAATTAGTTGTATATAGTTTTAAATAATTATTGTTATTAGTATATATTAAGTATAGATTAACTTAGGATTAAGTATTTTTAAATTTTGGTAGCTTAAAGATTATCTGGTTATCTAAGCAATTAAATTCCTATCGGGATACAAACAAGTGGATGTGGATCTAGCACATATGTAAATAGAGGTAAAACCCAAAAACACTGCTTTGAGCGAGACTCGAACGAGAACTGGTGCATGATAATGGGCCTTACAACATCCTAGTTTGACACTCCTGGGGGATATTCTTAATATGATTCATATTTTCTTTAGAAACTACTAAAATATCTAAGAAAAGAAAAATCAAATCATTATATTTATCAATGATAAAATGATAAATATGATGTTATTGAATGAAATAAGGAAAAAAGAATTAACAAATTAAAGTTATTATTAGTTAATTATAATTATCTAATGAATATAATATGATTAATGATTAAGGAATAAATAATTAAAGAATAACTTAATAATGATTAAATAGAGATTAAATAATGATTGATTAGTTAAAAACTATATTAATAAAATCAGTTTAAAATGAAAATTATAATTATTTAAAATGAAATGGAGAAGAAAATGTTTTAAAATGTAAAGATTATGTAGTTTAGAAATAATAGTTATTATTAGACATAATTAATTATAGAATAATTAATAAATAAATAGGATTAAAACATAGATCAATATAATGATTAGCTAATGATACTGATGAACATATAAAGTGAAATGAAGAAGAACAAACACATTAAATAAAAAGCCACCCTAAAATTACATTATAATAAATATCATATGGTCAAACATTAGTAGCATATTTTAGGGTATAGAAAGGCACCCTAAAATTACATTCTAATAAATATAATATGGTCAAATATAATTGTTAATATTTTTTTCACTATCATAATTTTGACGAAAGAAACATTTTTGACATAGAGAGTCATGTTTTCTTATGTGTATTGCTATGAGGAGGTTATTCAAACTGAGAAAGGAACTTCTTACAGTACAAAACCAATTACGGTGGTTAGTACAGCTGATTGTGTAACCATAAGTGACCTTTAAGAAATAATTCATGGTTCCTTAAATCTGGGACCCGATCAAGAGATCATGTCTATAAGCTATAGATATTTTCAATTTCCGACCACACTATGGCATCTAGCTTGTCCATTGGTTGTTGATGCGCAGTGGGTCCAAGCAATTAATTTATTTTCTCAATGGTCAGATGGTACCATGATGGAGTTATACATTGATGTTTCTACTGTACAAAAACAACGTCCATTTGTACGAAGACATAAAATTACAAGAGTGTTTAAAGACATTCCACCCCATGAAATTGAGCCTATTCCAAATGATGTAGTAGAAGAGGACAACCTAGATGATCTCCCAGATTTACATGTCAATTCAAGTTTTGATGAGGAGTTTCGTAATGATGGATCAGATGGTGACAACAGTGCTGATGAGGAGGGGCCAGCAGAAGATAGGGAGGAGGTTTTGAGAAATGCATTAGTTGTACATCAACCTCGACCTACAATAAATCATCCACCACTCTTTTCATCTTGGTCAGAAGCAATGACACGTGTGCCTGAATTTGGCAATACTGTTCTCACACTGGCAACTGAGTTCCCTAGAGTTGTACCATATAGGTTTAGTGAGGTGGAAAAAACCATATATATTGGAAGGAATTTTCCTAATAAAAATGCCTTAAAAAGCATGCTAAATAGATTTCATATTGAGAGACACTTCAAATATGTAGTTCACAAATCATTCCATAGTAAATATGTTATATGGTATGATAAGTATGGGGATGATTGTAGATTTTTCTTGAGGGCGATTCTGGACATTACATTTGGAGGTTGGAGAATCTCTAGGATCGAGGCGGCTCATACTTGTGTTTATCCAAGCCACGCATAAGATCATACCTCATTGGATGCATAGTTTGTGTCATATATTGTTGTTGAGATGATTAGGACATTTCAATATGTTTCAATAGCCCTTGTAAAGGAGAGTATTCAACATAAATTCAGTTATAAGATTTCCTATAATAAGGTATGGATGGCGAAACAGAAAGCAATTATGAATGTCTATGGTGATTGAGACGACTCATATCACGTGTTGCTGTAATAGCTATCCATATTGAGGCATCATAACCAAGTTGTCTTCCATATGGATACAAACGAATATGTGTCTCATGATAACCAACTTGATTTATCTCGTGTACAATTTCATCGGTTATTTTGGGCATTCCTTCCCTGTATCTCTGCATTTCATTTATTCAAATAGTTTATTCAGATTGATGGAACATTTCTATATTGAAAATACAAGGGCGTATTGTTGATTGTGGCAACCCAAGATAGAAACCATTTACCTCTTCTGCTTTCCTTTTCCATTGTAGAGAAAGAAAACTACGGATCCTGGAGTTGGTTTCTGGCAAGTATCAACAACCATTTCACCAACATTTCGGGTGTTTGTTTGATATCTGATCGCCATCGAGAAATTAAGGAGGTAATCAATGCAGATCCTAATACATGGAGATACCCAAATTCACACCATCGGTTCTACATTAGACACATTACTAGAAATGTGCATAAAAAATTCCACAACAAACTAATGAAGAAGGAAATCACGAGCCTTGGTATGCATTCTATTCATTCTATTTTACTATTTTAACATAAAGATAAAATCAATTCATGTGAAATATCATATATTCTTTGAAGTATATGATTTGGACCAATGGAGATTTGAAGAATGTTTTGAACAAATCCGTCAGGATAATCAAGAAGTTTATGATTATATGATGTGGATTCCAAAAGAGAAATGGACATTGGAATATGAATGGGGGAAGAGGTATAGGCACATGACGATAAACATTGTGGAGTGCATCAATGGTATCTTCAAAGGGATTTTCAAACTACCTATAACTACCTTAGTTCAGAAGACATTATATCGATGTGTGTAGTACTTTCTAGATAGAAAAAACTAGCATCAGATGAAATACAGCAGGGGATAACATACATAAGACACTTTCAATGAGATATTAAAAAGAATATTGAAGAATCTTCTTGTTATCACATTTATCTCTTTCGAAGAGAAGACTCCAAATTTGAAGTTCAAGATCATTCAAACCCCATCAAAAATCACATCAGTGAAAAAATGGTGGTATTAATGGAAACAAGGCAATTTCATTGTGGAAACTTTCAGGCCTTATAGTTTCAATGCACACACGCCATCACAACATGTGCCTCTGTGAACATATCATGGGATAAATATGTTGATCCAGCATACCTGATGGATACCATTGATGACTGTTATGCTGCACCATGGACATCTATTGGGGAGTACCGTTATTTCCCAATGCCCAAATTCCAGCTGATAGTGATACCTGACATGAATCAATTACATCCTCTTGGGAGACCAAAGGCAAGTAGGATGCATAATGAGATGGACTGGCCTCAAGAACAAGTATAGAGTTTGTAATGCATGATATGTCATAAAGAAGGTCGAAACTGGAAATGATTCCCTAACATTGTTGGGTCGAGTTCACAGACTCATCCATAATGATGTATTGCCTTCATTGTGATATTCCCATACTGTAAACTAAATTTTGTTATCTCTTTTTTTCCTCGGTTTTCTAAACCCCCAAAACATCTTCCCTTTTCCATGGTTTTTGGTTAAATTATGTGTGCTATTTTAGTAAACTATTTTATAACGATATTATAGTATCATAATGATTAGCATAAGTTATATATAATTAGATTAATTCCAAAAAAATAATTACTAATTTACATGGTTTATATTAATCCAATCCATAAGTAGTTAATCATAAAGCTCCTCTAAAATATATCAAACCAAATTCATTTGTTTATATGAAGATGGATGATACCATACTACTCACTCAAAAACCTACCCATATTTCGCAGGCTGTGTTAGAGGGTCATCCACATCGATTGGTCAAGGTTCATTGAGCGCACTATTTTCATCACAGGGAGCCTCCACATGCTATTAGACCTTACTTTTGCCGCATTGGCTTCTATGGCCTTATCGTATCTGATTTCACATTTGTAGATCATTACCAACTTGCTACCCTTATTGAGATATGGAGACCAGAGACACATACATTCCACCTGCCTGAGGGAGAGATGAGCATCACCCTCGAGGATGTGGAAATACTTCTTGGTCTTCCTATCTAGGAGAGACCCGTTATTGGACCCAATTGTGCAACTTAGACAGACCTTTCTTAGCGCTTGTTAGGTGTTGATATTTTTTTGACCGTAGGGTTACAGATGGATCATCCATATCTATGCATTGGTTGGAGTCAAAGATTCCATATTTACAGGATAATGATGATGAGCAGACCGTCATGCGTTACACCTGTGCATATATCTTACAACTCATTGGCATGACCATGTGTACTAATCACTCAGGGATTCACGTGTATATGATGTATCAACCCCTAATCGAGGACTTTGATCGGGCTGGGATGTATAGTTGGGGATTAGATTGCTTGACATACATGTATATATCATTATGCAGGCTATCCCATAGGGGTCGTATAGGTCTCGGAGGATGATTCATCCTTATTCAGATGTGGGCATGAGAGCACATCCCAGCATTCCGCCCTAACCTTTCTAGTCCGCCGGCCGAGATAGAGGTACTGCATGACGTTCTGCGTGGAAGCTAGCATAATAAGTCATTTCTATTGGTTTCTGATTCTACTATGAGTTATTGACTATAATTTCTCAATATTGTTCACTGTCGTTGAGGTATTTTATAGGTGGTGTCAGTGACACAATTTTGATGTGGTTCTAAGACAAAATTTGGGCGTATATCGACTACAGTTGTACTATCTCTTACCTAATCAGGTATGTATATACAATCTATCACTTTCTAACATATTTAATAATAATATCAATTTTGGTTTTTAGTTAGGTGTTTTTTTGACAAAATCACTTGTCATTTCAGATTTCATGGTTTTCATACAAGAGTATTATGGACCAGTTTCCATCATACTGCACTATTGGTCTTGAGGATGCTATAGCTGTAGTGCCCCTCATTCACATCCATATTATTGATTGGAAGCAGCCTGACAGAGTAATGCACTAGTTTTTCGGTACTCAGCCTATTCCATTACCATCGAGACAGACAGACCGACTTCATGGGATGAAGCTGACAGGGAGGCAGGATGATGACTGGTCCCTAGTACATGCCAGTTTTATCGAATGCTGGCACAGACGTGCAAAGTTTTGTATTCAGGGTGTTCCTACGAATCAATTCTCTCTTTTGGAGCAGGTTGACTATGCGCCCTGGTATAGACTGAAGTCTATATTGTATCTTACCCAACCCGACATAGAGATGCAGAGGATGGTAAGTCAATAAATTTACATTAGTTTGTTTATTGAATTATTTTCTAATTAAATTTAATCTATTTAAAAGGAAGTCACACAGAGAAGCTTGTTCGCATGAGTGATAAAGAGGGGGAGGGGGTATTTAGCCGAGCAACCGTCCATGCTAAAATGCAGGAGGTGAGGGCATCTTTTCGTTCACTTTTCAGGATTATCTTCACACGTCTGGCTCGAAGAGAGGAGGTTCCTTCCCTATAGGAACATCCTGCAGCTACTGCTGGTGCTGAGGATCCATGACTAGGACGACGTAGACAGCATCATGCTGCACGTGAGGCCTCACCTGTTCCATAGGCAAAGGCCAGCCCTCTAGTAGTCCAGGGTCAGATAATTCAAGATGCTCCTCAGGTGGCATGTGATCCATCTTTCCTGACAGGATATCTGCAGTTCTCTCCATCTTGGGTTCCAGATCCTTCACAACCTTTGATTCCAGATCCATCATCGTCTTGGGGTATAACTCCATTGTAGGCTTGGTTCCCCACTGCGATAGAGGCAGATCCTTCTACCACCCTAGTGGGAGAAGGATCCGGATGGCAGTATGAGATGCAGTTGACAACTCCTCCCACTGACACACATATGGAGGATGCACCGGTCGACGTTCCAGTGCCTGAGGATCAGCCTTCTCCTGGTTATCATACTTCACTACGCACTCGATGCGGACGTCCTATTCCCAGACCACCATGTGGGATAGAATCTTCTTGCCACAGGCATAGACATTGATTGTACATTATTGTTTACATGTTTAATGTCTAATAAAATCAAAATACGATTATTAATTGTTGGTCAGAGTGTAATCTCAAGAGGGTGTGAATTGAGTTCCAATTTAAAAAATGTTTAAAATGTCATTCATATCATTCTTATAGTTTATATTATATAGGTCAGGAAAGTCACGTACATGAAACATTTTTAAGTTTTAAGTAGGTGGATTTGAATGATTTTAAATAATTTTTCACCAATATTTTTTAAAACGTTATTTTTATTTTGAACTACTAGTTATATGTTTAATAAATGTTTAAAATTTCATTCATATAGGTCTTATAGTTTATACTATATAGGCCAGCAAAGTCACATACTTGAAACATTTTTTAGTTTCAAGTAGGTAGATTTGACATGTTATAAATAATTTTTCACCAAGATTTTTTAAGAAGTTTTTTTTATTTTGGACTACTAGTTATATGTTTAAAAAATGTTTAAAATGTTATTCATATCAGTCTTATAGTTTATTTTATATAGGCCAGCAAAGTCACGTAATTGAAACATTTTTAAGTTTCAAGTAGGTGGATTTGATAGGTTATAAATAATTTTTTACCAAGATTTTTTAATAAATTATTTTTATTTTGGACTACTTGTTATATGTTTAAGAAATGTTTAAAATTTCATTCATATCAGTCTTATAGTTTATATTATATAGTCCATAAAAGTCACGTACTTGAAAACTTTTTAAGTTTCAAGTTGGTGGATATTATAGGTTATAAATATTTTTTCACCATTATTTTTTAAGAAATTATTTTTATTTTGGAATACTTGTTATATGTTTAAGAAATGTTTAAAAATTAATTCATATTTGTCTTATAATTTATATTATATAGGCTATCAAAGTCACGTCCTTGAAACATTTTTAAGTTTAAAGTAGGTATATTTCATAGGTTGTAAATCATTTTTCACCAAGATTTTTTAAGAAAATATTTTAATTTTGGACTACTTGTTATATGTTTAAGCAATGTTTAAAATTTCATTCATATTTGTCTTATAATTTATATTATATAGGCTAGAAAAGTCACATACTTTAATAAAAGATAAATTATATTGAAACATTAAGTTTTATTTATATATATATAACCATACGAACATAAGAATAAAAAAATAAAATTTTAAATATATAAAAAATATAATTAAAAAATACTATTTTAGGGAAAAGGTGGCATCGCTGATTCTTCCTTTGTAGCGTATTTTTTTTTTAACCTAAGCCATTTTTTAGATTTTTTTTAAAAACACATATAAAAAACTCTCACCTTGGATATGTTTTGGAGACATAGGGAAGAAGGGCTGGAGACCTCAGATCTACCTTGATCTGGGTTGTCGGACATGTGCAAGGTGGCCGAAGAATGGAGGGGTAGACATTGGTCGGTGGTAGAAGAGTGGTTCATAGGGGAGCTGGCGTGACTCGCTAGTGTTGGTTCGAAGAGGGCACCGTCTGACCGGTTGCATGGCCGCAAAAGGGAGACGAAGAGGAAGTATGGTGTGATATCTCCAAAGCTGAAGCACAAAGGAGGGATGGATAGGGATCCATTCCACACAAGGTGAATGGGATAGGGGGGCCACGCCCTCCCCAAAATTCAAAATCCTTTTTTCTAATTGTTTTACTTAGTCACCCACGACCCCACAATTTTTTTTTATTTTGATTGGTTCTATCTTATGTTCCACCCACATCAATTCCCCTACACACACAAATCTACATTTTCCAAAGGTTATGAAATTATCCACAATATAACAATAGTAAAATTATTATAATAAAATAATATTTTATTATCATTATATTATTATAATAATTAAATAAATATTATTATAATACTAAAATTATTATTTTTCAAATTATACAATTGTAAAATTATAATTTTCTCATAAATAATTTTCCAAATGATTCCTATTTATTAGTAACAAAAGATTGAAATTTTAATAGCCGAGACCTAAATGCAAATACGATCCATTCCGAAAATTTCAAATGGCCATAACTTGGCCATTCAGAATCGGATCATTGCACGGTCTGAACTGTTGGGAACGAAATAAAACCCTATATTAAATTTAATGAAAATTTATGTTAACTTGGCTCAAAAAATTTACGTGATCTTTATGATACAAATTTAAGGTACTCAGGCCCGCATCGGAAGCTGGTGGGTTGGGGATTTTAAAATTTTTATCCACAGCCTGACTGAACTTGTCGTTGCCAACGATCCAAGACCCTGTAAGTTCCTAGGATCTCACGTAAATTAAAAGCGCATGTAAAATAAAACTAATAACATACCCATTCAGATATGAAGTTGTGATCAACTGCAACACAATACCGGTGATCATTTCTTGAAGGATCCATATTAGGATCCCTATATATCATCCACATGCAGTTGAAAAATCCGTGGGAGTTCCTATCATCGGATTTCAGGTGCTAGCGTGGCTATCTGACGATGTGTTCGACGTCCTGACGATCACAACATCGAGATGCCTTCAATGCTTGAGGTTGATCTTGATCTGATCCCTTGGATTGATTTCTTCTCTCTCTATAAAGTGGAAGGAGAGAGAGGGTCTGACCAAAATTCCATGAATAATAATTATAGCTTGAGGCTCTCTCCACTTATTTATAGTGGATGATCAATAATACCCAGTAGGGTTCCCTAACCCCATAAATTTAACATCCACTAAATAATAATTATGAAAAACTAAACTATACCATAAATGTTATTAATAATTTATCACGTACTTATAATATATATATATAATATTATGTGATAAAACAGATCCATTTAACTCAGATCACCATTCCCGCTTAATATTAAATGAACCATGAATATTTAAATAATATTCATTCAAATAATGTTTCTCGTATTTACTAAACTTATAAGTAATTTAAATAAATTCAATCCAAATTATTCGTAACTTGAATAATAATAAATTTATTTATTTCTTTGGTGATCGATAACTTAGAAAACACTCAGAACCTATGGTGGGGCCCACCATGTCCAATATACATATTTAACTGAATAGGGTTGATTCTTGAATACACTATTGTGTGTGACCCACTAGGACCTTATCTCGATAACTATGGATAAAATTTACAGACTATGAGCAAAGTATAACAACCCATCAAGGCCCCTAAAGAGATAAGGATAATCATAGCAACGACTACCAACCTATGAATACTAAATGTGTAATATAATCTCTTTGTCCTTAAATATCTCATACAACATGATGCACACAAGTGTCATCACCCTTTTCTTGCTTTATTATTTGTTGATATTGAAGGACCCTAGAACACCCTGAGAGGGGAGGGGTGAATTGGGGTGTCAACTTTTTCTTTTTAAAGTTGTGGATCTTGTTCAACATTGGTAGAAACTTGTTAAATCTATCATTCAAAATAAAGTAAGAATATGACACAACACTTTTACTTGGTTCCTCGCAAAGGGCTATGTCCAAGGAGCATACGCTGACAATGTGTCGGTCATACCTAAATCCACTAGTTTTCACTAGTTCATGGATTACAAGGTTCGGTCACAGTCACTTTGTGCCAGACACACTACCTTTAGAATGGTTCGTGGATAGCTCACTGTATCCCTCAGATCACTTATTTTGACTCCCCCTAGCTCACTTATTTGAGATAAGTTTAACTCAGTTTATTAACTTGAAGGTCACTTCAATAGATTTGCATTGAAGTCTTCGTCTCTGTTCAGCATGAGATACTGCCTGCATCGAAGTCCTGAATTGATTGCCTTAAAGTCACTGATCACACAAACTGGATATTCAAAAACCTATCGAAAGTATAACGCCACACTTGCATGTAATAACTCAACTTTCATGCAAGATTTGGTAATTTTCGTGAAAAGTCACTTTTATGAAACCCCTACTTTTTGTGCAACCCTTATCTTTCACGCAACTACACCGAAGGGTTCACTTGGTATTTTCAGACTAAAATAATGCCTTGCGCACAAGACTAAATTTCTATAATTATTTCACGCACAAATATTTTGTGCAGTAGAGAAATTGGATTTTCATTGGAAAATTATTAAGCCTTTCATGGGGTAGCTGCCTATTTATAGGCCTCGGTGACCACCACGCTAGTTTTCGACACATCTTTTTCAGTGCACACAAGATTCTTCCTGAGCGCACAAAACCCCTTTTGATGTTTTATTGGGCACGTAAGATTCTTCTGCTCAACGTCATCTTTCGCACACATTTAAGACTTGCGTGCACTTTGTTCCTTTTCTATATTTGGATGTACTGATCCCAAATTAAGCATTTCACACAAGTTTCTAAACACCATTCAATCTTGTGCACAACACCCTTTTCCAAAAACACTTTTCTCCATATTCCAATTTTTGGGCCCAAAAATTTGGCACACATTGGGAAACAACACCACCTTCAATATTGTTGCTCGCCTAAACTATATGAACCCTTTCCTGGAAAACTTCCTAAACTTAAAATGAGGATTGAAAACAAACACAAACCATACTCTATTTCTAGTATAGAAAAACCATGGTTTCAATAGATCTATCTGCATGGATTTACCTTTTGACTGTTTTGGAAAAAGACTTATGAAGGTAGTACCATCCTGATCAACAAGGCCTGAGATATAGAACTTATATAACCCAGAAGTGACAAATAATCTCTTAACCATTCAACTAATGTCATACCACCAACAACACACCCAACATAAGCTACCTCTCCATGATTTCAATATCAAGGTTTTTTCCTTATATCAAAGTGTAAAATAAAATGGTACACACTGGTAATGATATCAAGTCAGGATACCAATACACATGTTTGTAGATATGAACAACCAATGACACCCAAAACATGTGGTATTCCTATTGGATGATCTGTTCTCATGATCTCACTACTAAAGGTCACCAAGTGTGAACTTCATCAGAAGAAGTCTTAATGCTTATGAGCCCCCAACACCTGATAGTCAAACATCAACTGCATCCAATCAGTATGATGCATCTAGACCATTGTACCTTTGTTTAAGATTAATTCCATTGTATCTCTAGGTTCTCATTATAGCATAGGATCTGCTATAACCTTTTGACATGACAATTAATCTAGGACATTACCATTAAATAGTGGACCCAGAAAAGTATACACTATAATGGTAATAAGACATCATGTATAGATAACTATACACATGATATGGTAATAAAAATTACTACATAGTTGGTTCCATGTCACTCACTATTTAAACAATAATACCCCTGGATATACTCATTTTGCGACCACCTATTAGCATACAGTGAAGCCGCTAAGTCTATAATGAACTGGCTGCCCTTAAATAGAAAATCCAGTTGTACATCCCACCTGGCCTATGAGCAATCAAAGGGTACCAACCTGTCTAATCAGGGTTGATCGGAAACCATCACTCGATCCTCTAAAATAAACCCAGAAACCCATCGTAATAGTAAACTCTGTAAGTGGGAGGCCCTCGTACACATGACTCACCTTACCTACCACCACCACACTTGCCTACCCCAAACACAGACACCACCTATACGATAACCCAAAAAGGGAAATCCTAAATAGGGGTGCCCACTATAAACATATACATATATAAATCACTTCATCCAAAGTTCTAACCAAACCATCATATCAATTGATCATTCAAACCTTTCTTTAAAAACATGAAAAATTCCAAACAGGCCTTTAGCTTTATGCACTCAAATGCCATTTTTCCAAAACACCCTCAAAAGCCATTTCCAAACAATGTGAAACCCCATTTTCATTAAGCATTCCCCAATGGGATTTTAGGTCCCAAGTTCCAATATGTCTTCATAAAATTTTTTCTAAACTTTATAGTAATAAAATATTTTATAAAACACACCAAATAGATCCCTAATCCAAACATTTACCAAAATAGACTCCAAGTGGCACACGAGCATACCTTTTAGGATTTCATTTAAACCAACATTTTAAAAGATCACACAAAGGAACCAAAATCATTTATAAAATAATAGATAGTTCAATAAATTGAGGTATAAGGAAACAACATTTTAAACTGATTAGTGAAAAATAGGCCTTTAAATTCCAAATCAATATTTATTTCGAAACTAAGATAAAAATGCACAAATCATTCAAAAATGACAAACGAGATTATATACCATTTAAAATCTGACTATATTTTATAAATCACCAAAATAAGTTCTGAGACCAAATGAGCCAAACTATTAAGAAACACATTTGAAGTCAAAATTTTAAATTGTTTGAATAAACACATCATCATTTGAAATGCATGATACCATTTTTGAAAAAATGGAATAAGGGAAGACGAGGAAACTTTTTAAAAGAAAAGCATCTTTTAGATCCATTCTTATTTGAATGCACATCTATGTGTGCACTCCATGCACCCATGAATGTGAAAAAATCCAATTTCACCCCCCTTGTCCCCATAAATCCCTTTTTATAAACCATTTTTAAAACACCACTTGCCTTTACCAACCAATACCACATAATAACATAACTTAACCATTCCTTTAAAAAACCAAGAAAAACATTCCAAAAAACATTTCATGGTGATTCTTGAGTCATTAAAGACAACAAAATCACACACCCCTCAACTTTAGAAATTGGGAAAAATTTACAAATTCACACCAAAGAAAAATACCACAACATGGTTTAGTTCTACTATAAAAGCACAAATTACATTTTATAAGAAACACTAAGGGCATAACCACATAGGTACAAAAGAAGGATTGCTTTAAAAACTATTTTTATTAGAATTTATAATGATTCCAAATCACCAAGAAGAATTAAATATAGGTTACATAAGTGTGCAAAAAATGTTTATAAATTTATTAAGTGAATCCAAGCACTAATGGGGTGCAACAGAAAGGAATATCATGTAGACACCTACCTCAAACATGCAGATTTTTGATGATGACTAACTGAACCGACACTTCTCACTTACACACACATGGATTTATACATATATATATAAATACCCCTAGCTGCATTGCACATATTCCCCACACCATGAGGGAATATGTACAAGGAGGGCATATATATATATGTCTTACCCTATGCATGTACATGCAGGAACTCGCGATATCCGCAGTCTAAAACCAACACAACATGGTCCAACACACACTATAAGTACTACTAAAAACTCAAAAATCACAAAATTCCTAAATTAAAATTAAACTGAAGTGAAATAATTGAAAACCCTTACTGAATATAATGGTAGGTGGATCAAAATAGTTCGAAATGCATCGCCTTCAGCAACATTTGTCGGAAAATGGACCAACATCACCCTAAAATCCAAAGGAAATAACATCACACCCAAAACCTAACCATTAGGGTTCAACAAAACCATACACACCCCATAAAATCAATTAAAACACAAAATAAGGGAAGGGGGTACTCACTGGAGGGAAGCCGCATGCCAGAGAGGAGGCGGTCGGGGCAGTCCAGCTGGCGAAGGAGGCATGATAGAAAGGAAAACCGCCGATGGGGTCAATGGAACCAGAGGGGGCCCTGCCGATGAGGGAGGAGGTCTGACATAAAGAGTAGGTGCTACCATCTAGGGAGGAGGTCCGGTAAGGGCACAACTGGAGGTGGAGGTCTGACACAGGGGTGAGGGGGTAAGGAGGAGTGGTGGGTTGGCGTAGTGGAATGAGAGGAAGAGAGCAGGGGGGTCGTATCATGGGGGAGAATGGGGAGGGAAAGGAGAGGTTAGAAAAAATAAAAAAAAATTAACTAAAATAAAACAAAAACAAAAATAATACTAATAATAATTATATTAATACTAACATAATATTAATAATAAATATAATAGAAATAATAATAATAATAATAATAGTAATAATATTCATAACAACAACAACAACTAAAATAATAACTAATAATAATAATATTATTATTATTCATTATATTAATAATATTCATTTTTTTAATAATAATAATAATAATAAAAATTTTAATAATAATAATAATAATATTATCTACAACAAAAATAATATTATTATTATGGTTTAAACATTTATAAAATTTATTTATTTTAAGTATTCGGTAGCCGCACGGCTACCTAGGTTGACTACATGGTTACCGTTAACTATGCGGTGCCCGTGCACCAGACCGAAACCCACCAAAATTATCAAACTTAAAAATTTTTTAAACCAAAAATCAATCCAAAACTCGATGAGAGTAACCAAATCCAAGAAATAATAAAATAAAATAATTTCAAAGGTCGGGGTGTGATATTTTATAATATAATAACCTATGTAAGGAAGTGGGTTTCATAACCATTTTATCATGGTATAATTCGTGGAAGAGAAATGGGTGTCATAAACATCATTCCATCAAAACATAAACCATTCCAGAAGGAATATGAACTATATTTTTGGATCATATCCCCAGTAAGAAATAGGCAATAACAACATATTTCATCATAGATGAAAAATATTTTTTAAATATCTATTAAAAATATCTTGAGGAAAATATCTTTTCCACATTGAAAAATGATTTTTTAAATAGAAAACATTTTTAAACCCTTTTTATTAAAAATAAACTTGAATAAACGACGATTTTATATCCATTTTAAGCACTTTTAAAACAAAAATATTCTTAAAATACTTTTCCTTAAAAAACGAGATTAAAATATCATTTAAAAACATTATTGAAAACAAATATACACCCCTAAATGAACCGAAGGCCTTCATTTTTTATTGATTTTTGATAACCCCCAAGGGATGAGGGGGAAGCCTTACAAGGCCCATAGGCTTAGTGATTACATGGACCATATGCTTAAGAGACATTACATGACCCGAAGGTCTTAGAGAATTCAACTAGTCTATAACTACAAGAAACTGCCCCTCCCCATCATCCGCATCATGATGGTAGCTCTCCACCTTCAAATGGCCATCTGTATAAGCTTCTCGTGGAGCACAAGATGGTCCTAATGGCATAGCCGTACCCTCTCATTCTTCTAAACCCATTGGTTCTGATATGGTGAGTGTGCCTGATTTGAATCCTTCTCTGTGGATGCTCTTTTTTTGTAGAGTCTGTTTGAGGCAACTACATGTGGCCTGAAGGCCTTAAGGTAGCCTGAAGTCCCTAAAGGTGGCCCAAAATCTCTACTGACCCAAATTCATGGGTGTCCCAAAGGAATCCAAACCCAAAAAAATTTCCGACCGAAGAGAGAGACACAGTTGGATTTTCTTAAAAACATTTTCATAATCATCATAAGTACTAAAAACAGAAAAAATGATACCATTACATGAAAATTTCATGAATAACCAAAGGAGATAAAAATTCATGATATTTATTTAGATATTAATCATAATATATCATCAATGAAATCATAATCATAAATATTCCTGATAAATGATGAGATTGTAGCAATAAGCTCTTACTAATTAAGTAACTTTGAATCATAACACCCATGAGAGAATACAATTAATTGAATCATAAAATATCATAAAAATAATGAGACTCATGATATAACATGTCAAAGGGACAATATATACACCTTTTAAAATAATATAGGTGCATAACATAACATGTGTCTCAGAAAAGGAAAATTGAGACAAAAATAAATTACAGATTTTGTAACTTTGGGCCATAAAACCCATGAAATAGAAATGATAAAATGTAAATTTTAATACCAATAAATATAAGGATAACAATAATATAATAAATTAATTGTTATTATATTCATCACAGAAAAGAAATAGGTGGTGAATAATTCATAAGTCTCACAGAAATAAAAGTGAGACTAGAATTCCACTTACTACATGAGTATCTTTTTAATCATGATCCCCATGAAAGAATAACATAAATTGAAACTTTTAATATCATTAGATAAAGTAAATTCATGATATAACCTGTCATAGTTCAGTATATACACCACATAAGAGAAACGAGTGGTGAATATGGCATGTATCTCACAGATATAAAATGTGATATGAAATTCCCTTTCTACATGAGTAACTTTTGAATCATGAGATCAATGAAAGGAAAATGTCAATTTAAACTTTTAATATCTTTAAATAAATTTAATTCATGATATAAATTTTCATAGTTCATTATATACACCACACAACAAGAATAAGTGGTGAATATAATATATATCTCACAGAAATAAAAGTGAGATGAGGAAACCCATATTGTAAGTATTGACTCTCGTCATACTTGTTAAAACCTCATATATAATAAATATAAGTTTATTATACATATATCTCAGAACCATATTCATATATATAATACCATATATGAGTTAAATATTACTTTATATTACCTGTTTATTAACAATTCTCTATTTATTTGGTTCCTTCTATTTTCGTCCATTGGCTATAATGAAGGAAAAATTAGGGACGAGTACCTTTTAAATATTAAACACATAGATGAAAATAAAATTAAATGGATAATTTATAAATGAAATTTATATCTTTAACATATTAATATCTAGGCTTTAACCCATTCTATTCATGATCTATTTTCTAACATAGACACTTATAAAATTTTGACGGTATTAGGCACACAACAGAAGCCCCAAAAATTGGATTTTTCAATTTTTACATTGATGATAAAAAATGATGTCTTCTTCATTAGAGAAACGTATCCTAATATGAGTTGAGGATCCCATGTGAAGAGTTTTAAGCACAAAAAATTAAAACCATAAAATACCTGGTTAGATCTGAAGTCGTGCTTGATGTTTGTTCATCATTGGTGATCACTGCTCAAAGAATATGAATATGAATTAGTCTATATCTTCCACACATGCTTCAAGAAATGGTGGGAGTGCTGATTTTTTAAATATAAGTTCTATCTCAGAGATCTAATGACACCTTCAATGCTCTGATGATCAATGCATCGCCTTGCATGTGATGTATGAGACGGAGCGTGATCTAACCTCCTAGATCCAGAGACTCTCTCTATAGAATTGGGGAGAGAGAAAACAATAGAGAGAGTGAGAGGTAATTAATAGTCATTGGTGAGAACCTATAATCTTATATTTATAGTGTTTATTAAATTACCCAAAAATGGCACCTCAAGACCTGAATAATTTCACACACTATAAATAATATTATGACTACTATACCGAGTAATTAATATTATTATCACCTTCCAATAATATATTAAATATATTACATGGTAATAATCGATCCATTAACTTGACTAATCATTCCCACAAGTATTAAATGATCCTTGAATATTTTAAACTAATATTCATTGAAATAATAATTTCATGTATTTACTTTAGAAATTATAAATACATTAAATGAATAAATTTAATTAGAATTATTATTAACTTGAATAATATGAATTTATTTTTTACTTTGGTGATCGTATCACCTTGGACAAAACCCAGACCCCAGTGGTGGGGCCCACCATGTCCAATATAACTATTCAGCTGAATAAGGAAAATTCTTGAATACACTATTGTGTGTGACCCTCTAGGACCTTAACTCAATAGTAGTGAATACTACTTAAAGACTAAGAGAAGGATATAGAAACCCATCATGGACTCTAAAGAGATAAGGATAGTCACAGTAGTGGAAACCAACCTATGAACATGATTGATGTAATATAATCTCCTTGTCTTTAATATTTCATAAAGTAGGATTCACACCCGTGTCATCATTATATTCTTGATTTATTATTTATTGATCTAACTGGACATATTTACTGTTGGATTCCATTTCCATGGTCATATGATGGTACTAACATCATAATAAACATAGACCAAGATATATTACTTAAACTAGAAGAGATATATCCTTTCTTGACCATTCAATCAATGACATACCACCAATGATGCTCCCAAAAAAAGTTACCACTCCATGATTTTATTATCACGGTTTTTCCCTTGCATCAAAGTAAATGATCAAATTACACACATTGATAATGATATTAAGTCAAGAGACCAATACACATGTATTTATATAGGAACATCCAATGACACCCAAAACATGTTGTGTTCCTATTGGAAGGTCTATCCTCATAACCTCACTACTAGAGATCACCAATTATGAACTTCATGAGAAGAATTCTCAATGCTTATGATCCCTAAACACCTGATAGTCAAACATCTACTGTGTCTAGTTAGTATAATGTATCTAGACCATATGACCATTATTTATGACTAATGTAAAAGTATCTCAAGGTTATCATTATATAATGGGATCTTATATAACATTTTGATATGATAACTAATCTATAGAAATTACCATTAAATAGTGGACACAAAAATATCTACACTATAATGGTAAGAAAATATCATGTAAAACTAAATATATATAAGACATGGTAATAAAAATCACTCTATAGTTGGTTCAAGGGAACACACTATTAAAACACTCCCACTTTCACTTGAGACAACTTGATAACCATAATTTTTAGCTCTCACATGATTAAAATCATGTTTCAATTGTGTCATGACTTTAGATGTTGGGCCTTCCAAAATACTACCACGTAGCATTTCTGCTATATAAAACCTGAATTCCTTGAGTAAAAACATCTCAAGAGATGGTATCCTCAAGTATATTCCATTTTTACACTTTTATAACTTGAAATATTGGCTAGTAATAATATCATAATTTTCATTATGATAATACTTTACTTACTATGTGTTATTCCAAGAACTGGAACAAATCATTTCCTTTAATTAATTCTTTACTACCTCAGAAGCTGCAACGTAATAGGTATTTGTTGGTATGGCTACCACTATCTTATACAAGTTATTATCACAAAAAACCTTTATCCTAACTATGATATTAGATCAGAAAGATCTTATGAAGACTAGTTTTTGTCCCTTGAAAACTAGTATACTTAATACTCCACTTACCGAGTACTTATCTTTTGTACTTTCTAAAGTATAAACAGATAGTTCTTTCTGCTTCACTTACAGTGATCGTATACATAATTGATATATTCCTACTATAATTTACATCCTTGAAATATAATTTTTTTTAAATATCATGCCATACATGATTAATTCATCACTTAAGGGTATGGATTTCAAAACACCACCTTAATGTCCACCTATGTACCAAAAATTTCAACCTATAGATATTATTTCATGTGACACTGGAAACAATTCTTCTCTAGAATTGTTCCAATTTTTTTTCCAATACCATTTCAATGTATGTATGCTTGAATAGGTCCAAGAAACAGTTAGATATACCTCAGTATATCCACTTCTGTAGAACTTATGTTTCTACTTTAAGTCAATCACTGGAGAATATATTCTTTCATTATATTCATAACTAACTTAAAGATCAATAGTTGTTTTTGATATATTTCTGAAGATATTCCCTTTTAAAATAATGGTACTCCCACTAACATCTGGTAGACACATGGAAATGATTCATTCCAAATGAATACTCTATGATCTAGTTGGTTACTTCAATCCTAAACTATATTTCAGTAACTTTCAACCTATATTATCATTTTGTTATGTGACCATCCCTTTCTCGTTGCATCATATAAACACCTTCTATGATTATTAGTCATGACATTAAATTCTAAATAAAATGATCATAGAAGGAAGTTATGAAAAGTAAAATTCTAATGGATTTAGACTCAATGACATGGTATAACCAATAGAGCCTTATTGGAACTATGCTTATACATCCATGTATACTATCATTTGAATAAACCCCATGGTATTAAAATTATAATCCCATTTACACATTGATACATGGTATCCATTATAGAATTTTAATTGATCTTTCCAATATTAGAAAATTTTAATACAATACTTACTTGTATCACTAACCGTAGTGAATTAAAAAATCATCACCATGGTTTTATCCATCCTATGTAGTATGTGTCTCTAAAACATTCATGTTCCACATGTACTTGTGGAGCTAGTTCCTATGTCAACTACTTGTGCATCTCTACCATTGACTAAATCCAAGTCAATCTAGCTGCCACTATCTCAAAAATATATGTTCACATTTATATAGAAATGCAGTAAATCACATGACTACCACTTTTCTATAATAGGGATTTATGTAATATCCTAAGAAACCGTTAGTATAATTACAATTGATGCACAATGTGTTTGTTTATGTCCCAATAAAATCTTTTCATCCAAACACACATCCTTATGACATAATGGATTTCCATTATACTATGACTCATATGATATCCATTTTTCATTGTAGTTGTCATATGATTATGGGATTTGGCCATTATTTGAACTACATGTCTTGAAATATAATGGATGTTTCTTCAAGTTGCCACATTTATTATCCTCACATCATAACTATGATTTATAAAATGTGAATTTAGGAATTGGTTCACACTATAGTTTTTTGATCAATGTTAACTCATAAGAATTTATTATCAATCCTCCTCATTAACATAAATTCAATTATGTAGATAAGTTAATGTGTGTTTATGAATTAGACCATGCTACATTATTTTGATTGATTATTTCTTGGTCAAGATATTCATCGACACATCTACCTGATGAAACTCATATCTTTTGACTATGCATATATGATACATCACTTTACCATTTTCTAATGACTTAAAGGAATATAATGAAGTATGTTTACCACTATCTTACCCTTATAACGGTTCACACTCACTTGTTGATCAAATTCCAAAATCTTTGTAGTTTAACTTTATTTATAAAGGTTTCTTTGTCCAAAAATAAGTATAGACATTGATAATACCAAATTTGTATAGCTCCACTAATTCTAAATACCATACCAAGAATATCCTTGACATCCACTTTTGTTTTGATTGATAAAGATTTAACTTCCACAACTAGGTAAATAAGACTTACATTTTATATTCATTAGGTATTGACTAGGAATTATGTTTCACTAAACTATTGTTTGGGCATATAACACTACAAAAAAAAAACATTCCTGAACCTGGAATAATGTCTCCTTATGTCCAAAAGGCATGAAAGATAATTTTTTTGGTTATACTCAATAATAGTTTTACAAGAATCATTCACTTGACAATACAAAAGTTGTGTACATATCACTACTGACTTAGGAATCACCCTTGCCCAACCGTTTGGATAATTGTAACACCCCAAGATTTCATAGTACGTTATCTCCTCAAAGTAATTCAATAACTTGCGCAACACGCAACACTGAGTTCGAGCACACCACAACCTACTAAACTGGCCATTCAAGAAGTGGTTATGAATAGTGTTAACTTAATTTTGAATTTTCTATACTATATAAAATTTTAGAATCCATATTAAGTATTTCTAAGACATAATATAAGAACAAATTCATTTTTTTATATAAAAGAAGTATTTTTCAAAAAAATGCAAGTTTACCACCTTTTAATGGAGATCCCTTTTTAAATCTAATATTTGAAACTTTTATATATTCAATTTGAAAAAATAAAATTCTTCTTTATAATTGGTACATAAAAATTTAGTTTCTATAAATTTTTTGTGTTTTTCTGATAGCTTTCATATTAGGGTGAATTGTGAAAATTATTAAATTTTAACTGAAAACAAGTTTTTTAACCAAAATAATTTATAGTGTTAAATTATACATTTGAATGGTTTGGAAGTATAATTATATTATATTTTTTTATCATTTAATACAATGTTAGTCATTATAAGTAATTTAAAATTTAAATTTGACATAAAACACTTGTCAATCTTTTGATAGTTTTTACCTTTTTTTTAAAACCTACCTTTTGGTTTTGACAATAGGAATTAATTTTAAATTAATAAATTAAAATTATATGTTTTTAATTCTCTAAAATGGACTAAATTTTTGAATTTTGAACATCAAAATTAGCTTAGGGTGAATTTTTGGTAATTTTCTAAAAACATTATATTTTTGATGAATAGTGAAAAAACACTACATTATTGTTTAAAACCAGATTTTTTATTTAATTAATTGGTTATTTTATTTTAATTTATTTTAGGTCAAAATAGATACATAATACCTATATATTTTCAATGTGATTCATTAGGGTCATTTTATAATAACTTAAGATATATAAAATTTTATTCAACATTTTACCGTCTTTTTCCCACCTTCTAGGTTCATTTGAAAATTTGCATAAAATTTAATTTTTCAACTTCAGTGAGTTGAATTTAAAAAATCCTAGAGAAACGGTTAACCTCAGTAAGTAAAATTTAGTTCAATAAGATGAAAATAATTTATCGTGAATAGTAACTTTTGACTTTTATTTACTACAGTTAAAATGTAAATAGGGTAATTAAGGGTAAAAATGATATTATAATTACCGTAACACATGTCATAATTGTATTAGATAATTTTAATTTGATTAAAAAAATCTTAGGAATAAAATTTGATCCTTCAGGTCTACTTGGATTAGATTAGGACATTTATTATTATTTAATTTAAAGAAGAGTTAAAAGTGTTAAATTCAAGTTTTGATAATTAAACATTTTTAATATAAGGTTATACATAAGATAAATTTAACTATAAATATTCATTAGAAAGATAGAAATATTTCATACATAATTATATTTTATTTATAATTTTTATACATTAAATAATGAAATTTATTTATGACACAATGATGATGCAGTAATTGACTTATTAATTAAAGATTAAAATAATTGATATTATAAATACCCAAATAAATGTAATCTAAGACTTTTGATAAATTAAAATAATTTTATAGGTTAATATGACATGTTAGTGTTTATTCAATCAATTTTTTTTGATGTAATCATGCTGTTACAATTTTAATAAAAAACAAATACCAAATAGTGTCAAAATTGACAAAAAACAGTTTTTAAAACAAAAACTCTATTATTGGTTGATATAACATTCCTAAAAATTTAAGGTTAGTAAAAAGGGCTTAAATAATATTATATATGTCATTAATGAACCACTTTATGTTATCTTGGAAGTTTATAGTAAGTTTATTAACCATATAGTGTAAGAATACAAGAAGACACAATAAAAGTTAAACTATTTAACTAAGAGTTAAATCTAAAAGATAAGGTTAAAATGGTAACCTAAACTTGTCTAAAACCTATTGGTTGAGATTATTTAGAACCATAACCAAATAAGGCTAAAAATAAATTCATTATTATCTATTATAAACCCAATATGATTGTATAAAAATTAATACTTTAGTATTTTCCTAAAGTGACCCTCACCCCTCTTATAAAAAGGCACTTCCCCTTCTCTCAGAATCTCACCTACAAAGGCATTTGGATCGGCCAAACCCTACCCCAATAACCTCCCAACTTTTACCCCTTCATCCTATAGGCCCTCCTTTAGTCATAAATCCAATCTATGGAGTCTTTTTGGTCAAATCAAAAGGAAGAACCCGAAGAAGAGGTAAATATTTTATCACCTCTTTCAAGTTCTTTTCTTCTTCCACTTCCTCTTTATTTATTGTTTCCATTATAAAATAATAACTCTAGAATATTATATACAATTTTATGTTATTATAAAAATGTTAAAACCATTTTCATTATTCTATCCACCCTATAAATGACAAAGTCACCATACTTGCGTATGTACGGATTACCATCTCCACGTCGTGGTGTAGTTTTTTATTCAAATACTTCATCATTTGGATGGGTATAATAATGAGTATAAATGATGTAAATAATAAATATAAAATTATAATTATTCTGTATAAATGATATACCATCTAATTATATATTATTTTAATATCAAAATAATGATATTGTCGCTCGTGCGTACGTACCGATTACCGTCTCCACAAACACGATGAGATTCATTACCCATAGTATCCATTCAAGACTAATTTTTATTTTAGGATTAGAAATATTGTTTAAAGACTTAATATGATTCTGAATATGAATAATATATATCCCATCCATAACAAATATTACTTACATAACAAAGCATATAAAGGAAAACAATTCAGTTAACACCCGAAACAATGATACTACTGAAATATCATTAACATACCAATATTATAAAATCATATCTGATATCATATTTATGTATATATTTCTTTTATAATTTAGTAATAATTATTTAACTATTATAAAAGTGGTTAACGTGCCCTCTACCAAGGAAAAGTACAAGGTAAGGGATAATTTCACAATCTCTTTATTATCCGAGGTTGTTTTTATGTAAGTATCTACTGGGACCTCTTTATCACCCACATCCATGTTTCTTAAAAATGTATTCCAAATTTTTTTTACTATTTACTAGACTATGGGTTAAATTTATTTATACCCGTTTTTTAATTTTTATAATTTTTTTGAAAGGAATCTTTCCGTCGTTTTCCAAACAAGGTACCTTATAACCTTTTCGACAAAATTAAGGTAAGATTATTTTTTTAACTTATACGGTGGGTGCGGCTATTTTCTGCTGTTATAACATCATCAAGGATTCCCTTACAAACATATAATAATATTTTCAAAATAAATGTTCTCTTTTATAATTATATGAATTTTAAATAATTTCAAAATAGAAAGAGATATTTATCTAAAAAAAGTTTTGATTTCATCTATGTCAACATCCTTTGATGGATTTTAAGCTTATTTGAAGTTGATTTATTATGATAAAAAAATTCCATATTTTATTGAAGGTTTTGTGATATTTTTGACTATGGATGTTTTATTTTTACACCATTCATGGTTTATGGATAAAGTATTTACATTTCGTATGCTAGTTTTAATATGAATGCTTATGTTATGTTTAAACCTTTTCATATGAGGAATGTATTGGACTTAGTAAGTGACGGGTGGAGCCCGCTATAGCTCCTCAATGCATCAGTAGGTCTAATTAGATAAACTAGTGTCTTGTAATAAGGCCTTGACAAAATATTATTTGTTGTATTGGCACAAGGCCTTGACTATATGGTTATGAAGTCGGGCATTATGCATTATATCATTATGAAAGTAGAAATTGATATTGCATGTGATTATTCAACTAGTAGAATATCCATGTGTTTAAGTAAATGAAATTATTCGATTTTATCTTTTCCTTATTATGGTGAAGTTCAAGTTTAAAAGGCTTTTGTTTTAGGCTTAAATTTCCTTAAATGTTTATGCTTATTTATGAAAGTTTTCTCTATATTGTTATCCTTAATGAGCATCTGAGCTCACCCCTTTCTATGTTTTATTTTTCCCTGGATGGAAAGAAGTATATTATGAGTAACCTACAGGGATAGTCTAAGGGATATAAGTGTGGACTATGGAGACTATGATGTTATAGTTTTTAATTTTATAATGTAATGTAAAACTTATGAATGTATATAGTATTTCCAAGGATACTAAACTAATTGGTCTTTCGAGACTTGATCTTTTGTGATCATGCCAATGTTAGGTAATAATGCAATGAATCTGGGTAACTAGGGTCGGGGTGTTACAGTTGGTATCAGAGTAAGTTTAGAAATAACCTTGGAAACTAGATTTAGATATACTCTGATTTTATCACATTACCCTAAGATAAACTTTGATGATTGGTATAGAAGAACTTCCTAGAATTTTGGTACTGTAGAGATTTTGTGAGTTTTCTGAGCAATACATCCCTGTCTGGATACGAGTAGGTAGAGGTGGCTCTGGAATAGATGTACCTAGGGGTAAAACCCTAAAACACCACTTTGAGCTAGACTCAAATGGGAACTGGTGCACGACAACAGGCCTTGCTGCACTCTTGGTTACGACACTCCTAGGGGATATGCTTAAGATAATTCACATTTTCATTACAAGCCATTATAATGGATTTAAGAGTAAATACTTCCTCAAAGAAATAATTTTTATGACTATAGATTATATCTATAAACTGTTCAATTTATTTTAGGTATTTTACAAGTTTGGAATTATGGATTGTGATTCATAAACTGACCTAGTGTATGCCATTGTTTGTAAATAGCGCCCAGTAGAAGGAATGATAACTCCAACAATATGTATGATCGAAAAAGTAAGAAGGATCATATATTTCATGTTATTAAGCCAACATTTAGAAGGGAAATTGTCTCCCACGTATTCTAAACATATGAATAAATAATATCATATGTTAATAAGATAAGTAAAGAATTCTATGAATTCTATGGTTTTGAAGGGAAGCAAGAGAATAAAAGGATGGTAGAGATAAAGATGGATAAAGGGAAGAGGGGAAAGATGAATTTTCCCACATGTGATAATAGTGGAAAGAATAAACTTGGTAAAATATTGAAGGGAATGTGAGTTTGTTATAAGTGTGGAGAAAAAAGACACCAAGTACGTGATTTCAAGGGTAATAAAAAGGTTTAAAATGTAAAATGATTCATCTACAAGAAGTTGTGACACTATGTGAATCAATGTCCTAGTCATCACAGTATACCAAAAATGATGCTATTGGATAATAATAAAATTATGATACTACCACAGATGAAGAGGAATGACTAGTGTTCTTATGTTTTTATTAAAGAATTATGTCATTTCAGTGTTGAATCAATGATATACCAGTTATATAAATTATGGAAATAAATAAGGATTGTCCTGCAGTACTATTTCATTGAGAATTTGAGATTATATGGTTCTATGAAAAGTGACTCAGCAACAAGTTAAATGTTTTGGAAAATACATGGTCGGAGGAAAGATAAACCTTAATATGGTTCGGATACTGAGGTAGTAATTTGGAAATAAGAGATGGTTGATTTGGATAAATTATATTGGATATTCTTGACTACCTTGGAACTGATTAATGGTTTGTTTATTTCATCATTGTTGGAGTATTAAAAATTTTTGGATATAAGGAATATATCTAGTATTCTATAAGGAATAATGGAGCATGAATGTAATCAATAAGGTATTATGGTAATTCATGGTGTTACCATGTTTTTAAATAATACATGATGAAAGTATTTACATGTTATTACGTGAAAAAAAGATCTTCATTGTGTTTACCTTACTTATAAATTTTGGACTGTATGTTTGGTCAAAAGTATTTTGGATAATTCTAAAGGTTGGAATGGATTATGTTTGAAATTGGATACTATTTTTAAGGATAAATCATTTATTAAAATCATTTTTGGATTGTTATAAAAAGGATAACCCAGAGGTTGGGCGACAACCCGTCGCGTCCCACAAGGCCATGAGACTTGAACCCGCAACCGAAGGGAAACAAAGGTGCATCACCTACCACTGGCCTACATGATGTATTGGTTTTTTTGATGTAGTTTTTTAAATAGTCTGATAAATGAATTATAAATTCATTATTTTTGGAACCCTATACAATTACGATAAATTGAATATTTTTGAATTCTATTATCTTTTGGAGTGAAAGACGAGTTTATGGTAGGAATTGGTTGAAGTATGATACTCTACTTGTCAATTATATTTTTTTCCTCTAATTATATGAATAAATTAATTCTTAAACTTTATATAAGGGATCTTAAAACCAAAAATGTGTTATCATAAAACCTTATGTTTTGTTGAACCGATGATATTTTAAATCATCATAGATTTATGGTTTTGATGCCCTCAATTTTACACTTGTTTTTGATTGATGACCACAATCACTCCCTATAAATATTTACTTTTTTCCTCCAATTATGTGTCTCTAATTTCCACCAATTTTCTCCTAATCTATATCATAATTTGGTGGTGAATTTTTCATTTCCCTTTCCCTCTTATTAAGACTAAATTTTATTAACCCAATTTATGATGTGAGTTTTCCACAAAGGTATTTTCTATTTTTTACCTCTTATTTTCGAAGAAAAATTTCAAATTGTGGGGACACAATTTATTGAATAGGGGAGAATGTAACATGCCAAGATTTCATTGTACATTATCTCTTCAAAGTAATTCAATAACTTGAGCAACACACAACACCGAGTTTGAGCACCCAACAACTTACCAAACTAGCCATTCAAAAAGCGATTATGAATAGTGTTAACTGAATTTTGAATTTTATATATTATATAAAATTTTAGAATCCATATTATGTGTTTTATAGACATAATATAAGAACAAATTAATTTTTTTCAGATAAAAGAAGTATTTTAAAAAAAATGAAATTTTACCACCTTTTAATGGAGAACCATTTTTAGATACAATATTTGAAACTTTTATATATTAAATTTGATAAAATAAACTTCTTATTTAGAATCTAGAAATATAAATTTAGTTTTGATAAATTTTTTGGTGTTATCTGATAACATTCATATTTGGGTGAATAACGAAAATTACTAAATTTTAACTGAAAACAACTTTTTTAATACAAATAATTTATAGTGTTAAATTATAAATTTGAATGTTTGGAAGTATAATTAGATTATATTTTTATCATTTAATACAATTTTGGTCATTATAAGTAATTTGACATATAAATTTGACATAAACACATGTCAATCTTTTGATAGTCTTTACTTTTTTTAAAAAACTACCTTTTGGTTTGGACAACGAGAATTAGTTTTAAATTAATAAATGAAACTTATTTGTTTTTAATTTGGTAAAATAGACTTCAATTTTTAATTCGTGATATCAAAATTATCTTAGGGTGAATTTTTGGTATTTTTCTGAAAACTGTCAATTTTAAATGAATAGTGAAAAACACCACGTTATTGTTTAAAACCGACTTTTTATTTAAGTAATTAGTTATTTTAATTTAATTTATTTTAGGTCAAAATAGATTTATAATACAAATATATGTTTAATGTGATTCATTGGATTCATTTCATAATAAGTTTAGTTATATAAAATTTTATTGAACTTTTTGCCGTCTTTTACCCACCTTCTAGGAGCATTTGAAAATTTGCATAAAACATAATTTTACCACTTCTGTGAGTTGAATTTAAAATATCTGAGACACACAATTAACCTCATTAAGTAAAATTTGGTTAAATAAGATGAAAATAATTTTTGTGAAAAATAACTTTTGACTTTTATTTACCACCGTTAAAAGTAAATAGGGTAATAAAGGGTAAAAATGATCTTATAATTACCCTAACACATAACCTAATTCTAGTGGATAAGTGTAATTAGACCAAAAAAAACCTTAGGAATAAAATTTTATCCTTTAGGTCCACTTGGATTAGATTAGGACATTTATTATTATTTAATTTAAAGAAGAGTTAAAAGTGTTAAATTCAAGTTTTCATAATTAAAACATTTTTAATATAGGGTTGTACATAAGATAAATTCAACTATAAATATTCATTAGAAATATAAAAATATTTCATACATAATGGTATTTTATTTATAATTTTTATACATTAAATAATAAAATTTATTTATGACACAATGATGATGTAGTAATTGCCTTATTAATAAAAGATTAAAATAATTGATATTATAAATACCCAAATAAATCTAATTTGAGACTTTTGATAAATTACACTAATTTTATAGGTTAATATGACTTGTGAAGGTTGATTCAATAATTTTTCTTTGAAGTAATAATGCTGTTATTATTTTAACAAAAAAAATACCAAATAGTGTCAAAATTGACATTTATTAGTTTTTTAAAGAAAAACTATATTATTGGTTGATATAACATTCATAAAAATATAAGGTTCGGAAAAAGGGATTGAATAATATTATATATGTCATTAATGAACCACTTTAAGTTCTCTTGTAAGTTTATAGTAAGTTTATTAACCATACAATGTAAGAATACAAGAAGACACACTAAAAGTTAAACTATTTAACTAAGAGTTAAATCTAAAAGATAAGGTTAAAATGGTAACATAAACTTGTATAAAACCTATCAGTTGAGAGGATTTAGACCAATAACCACATAAGTCTCTAATAAATTCATTTGGATCCATTATAAACTGAATATTATTGTATAATAAATTAATACTTTAATCTTTTCCTAAAGTGACCCTCACCCCTTTTATAAAAAGGAACTTCTACTTCTCTCAAAATCACACCTCCAAAGCCATTTGGCTCGGCCAAACCCTGCCAAAATATCCTCCCAACTTTCCTCCCTTAATCATAGAGTGTTTCCTTTAGTCATAAATCCTACCTAAGGATCCCTTTTAATCAAATCAAAAGGAAGAACCAGAAGAAGAGGTAAATATTTCATCACCTCTTTCAAGTTCTTTTCTTCTTCCACTTCTTCTTTATTTAATTTTTCCATTATAAAATAATAAATCTAGTATCTTCTATATAATTTTATGTTATTATAAATAATGGTACAACCATATTCATTATTATATCCATCCTATAAATGACAAAGTCACCGTACCTGCGTACGTACGGATTATCGTCTCCACGTCCTGGTGTAGTTTTTTATTCAAATACTTCATCATTTGGATGAGTATAATAATGAGTATAAATGATGTAAATAAAAAATATAAAATGATAATTATTCTATATATATGATATACCATACAATTATATATTATTTTAATATCAAAAGAATGATATTGTCACTCGTGCGTACGTAAAGATTACCGTCTCCATTAACGTGATGAGATTTATTCCCCATCATATCCATTCAAGACTAATTTTTATTTGATGATTAAACATAATGTTTAAAGACTTAATATCATTCTGAACATGAATAAGATACATACTATCCATAACAAACATTACTTACGTAACAAAGCATATAAAGGAAAATGAATCATTTAACACCCGAAATGATGATACTACTGAAATATCATTAAAAAACAATATTAAAAGATCATATGTGATATCATATTTATGTATATAGTTCTTGTATAATTTAATAACAATGATTTAACTATTATACAAAAGTTTAATGTACCCTCGACCAAGTAAAAGTAAAAGGTAAGGGATAATTTCACAATCTCTTTATTATTCGTGGTTGTTTTTACATAGGTATCTAATGAGACCTCTTTATCATCCACATCCATGTTTCTTAAAAATGTATTCCAATTTTTTTTTACTATTTACAAGACCATGGGTTAAATTAATTTATACCCTTGTTTTACTTTTTATAAAATGGTTTTAAAGGAATCTTTCGGTCATTTTCCAAATAAGGTACCTTATGACCTTTTAAACAGAATTAAGGTAAGAATGTTTTTAACTTATATGTCGGGTGCGGCTATTTTCTGCTGTTATAACATCTTCGAAGATTTCCTTACAAGATTATATGAATATTTTCAAAATAAATGTTTTCTTTTATAATTATATGACTTTTAAATGATTTCAAAATAGAAAGAGATATTTATCTAAAAAAAGTTTTGATTTCATCTATGTCAACATCCTTTGATGGATTTTAAGATTATTTGAAGTTAATTTATTATGATACAAAACATCCATATTTTATTGAAGGTTTCATGATTTGTTGACTATGGATGTGTTATTTTTAAACCATTCATGGATTATGGATAAAGTATTGACATTTCATATGCTAGTTTTAATATGAATGTTTATGTTATGTTTAAAACTTTTCATATGAGGAATGCATCAGACTTAGTAAGTGACGGGTGGAGACTTCTATAGCTCCTCGATGCATCGATAGTTCTCATGAGACAAACTAGTGTCTTGGCACAAGGCCTTGAAAAACTCTTATTTGTAGTATTGGCACAAGACCTTGACTATGTGGTTATGAAGTATGGCATTACGCATTCCATCATTATGAAAGTGGCTATTGATATTGCATGTGATTATTCGACTGATAGAATATCCACGTGAATAAGTAAATGGAATTATTTGATTTTATCTTTTCCATATTATGGTTAATTTCAAGTTTAAAAGGCTTTTGTTTTAGTCTGACATTGCCTTAAATGTTTATGCTTATTTATGAAAGTTTCTGCTATATTTTTTTCCTTACTAAGCATCTGAGCTTGCCCCTTTCTATGTTTTATTTTTCCCAGGATATGAAGAAGTATAATATGACTGACCTGCAGGGATAGTCTAAGGGATATGAGTGTGGCCTATGGAGACTATATTGTTGTACTTTTTCATTTTATAATGTAATGTAAAACTTATGAATGTATCTTGTATTTCCAAGGCTACTAAACTAATCGGTATTTCGAGACTTGATCTTTTGTGATCATTCCAATGTCATGTAATAATGCACTGAATCTGGGTAACTAGGGTCGGGACGTTATAATAACACACCTTACTTTTAGTAATATTTCTATACTTACCTAGTTACTACATTTCTATACACACATTTGACAAGCATACTATATTTAATACCCAAGAAGTAATATTGAAATAGTACTTTTATAGGATGAATATTCACTAAGAAGCGATAACTTGATTATTTAATTCAGTTTAATCTTCCATTATTTAATTTCATAATATGAAAAGTAAATAACATCCTATTAATACCTACTTTATTGAAAATTTTTTCCAATGTGCCTAGGCAAGAAGACCCACCTTGATTTATTATTTATTGATCTAACTAGACATATTTACCCTTGGATTCCATGTCCATGGTATTATAAAGGTACTAACATCCTAATCAATGTGGATTAAGATATATTACTTCCTTAAACTAGATGCGAAAAATCATTTCTTAACCATTCAATCAATTCCATACCACCAATGATTCACCCAACAAAAGTAACAATTCCATGATTTTATTATCATAGTTTTTTCCATACATCAAAGTACATGATCAAATTACACACATTGATATTGATATCAAGTCAGGAGACCAATACACATGTATGTAGATTGAAACATCAAATGACACCCAAAAAATGTGGTGTTCCTATTGAATAGTCTATCCTCATAACCTCACTACTAGAGATCACAAATTGTGAACTTCATGTGAAAAAGTATCAATGCTTATGATCCCTCATCAACTAATAGTCAAACATCTATTGTGTAGTTAGTATAATGTATCTAGACCATATGAACTTTATTTACGATTAATGTAAAAGTATATCAAGGTTCTCATTATATCCTGGGATCTTTTATAACATTTTGATATGATAATTAATCTATAGATATTACCATTAAATAGTGGACACAAAAATATCTACTCTATAATGGTAAGAAAATATCATGTATAACTAAATATATAAAAGACATGGTAATTAATATCACTTCATAGTTGGGTCAAGGGAAATCACTATTAAAACACTCCCATTTTTATTAGAGACAACTTGATAGCCATAATTTTTAGCTCTCACATGATTAAAATCATGTTTTGTTGTGTCATGACTTTAGATGTTGGGCCTTCCATGATACTACCACGTAGCATTTCTACTATATGAATCCTTATATCCTTGAGTAAAAAAATCCCAAGAGATGGTATCCTCAAGTATATCCGATTTTTCCACTTTCATAACTTGAAATATTGGCTAGTAATAATATCATAATTTACACTATGATAATACTTTACTTACTATGTGTTATTCCAAGAACTGGAACAAATCGTTTCCTTTAATTGCTTCTTTACTGCCTCAAAAGCTGCAACGTACTTGGTATTTGTAGGTATGGCTACCATTGTCTTATACAAGTTTTTCTTTCACATCACCTTTATCATAAATACGATATTAGATCACATGGATCATATGAATACTAGTTTGTGTCCCTTGAAAACTAGTGTACTTACTTCTCCACTTACCGTGTACTTATCTTTTGTACTTTCTAAAGTACAATCAGATAGTTCGTTCTGCTTCACTTATAGTGCTCCAAGATATAATTGATATATTCCTACTATAATGTACATCCTTGAAATATCGAGTTTTTTAAATATCATGGCATACGTGATTAATACATCACTTAAGATTATGGATTTCAAAACACCACATTAATTTCCTCCCATGTACCAAAAATTTCAACCTATAGATATTATTTCATGTGACACTGGAAACAATTATTCTCTTGAATTGTTCGAAATTGTTTTTTTCAATACCATGTCAATGTATGTATGCTTGACTAGGTCCAAGAAACTCTTAGATCTACCTCAGTATATCCACATCCCTAAAACTTATGTTTCTACTTTAAGTCAATCACCAGAGAATATATTCTTTCATTATGTTCATAACTAACCTAAAGATCAACAGTTGTTTTTGATATATTTCTGAACATATTTCACTTGGAAAATAATGGTGCTCCTACTAACCTTTTGTAGAAACATGGAAATGATTCATTCTAAAATAATACTCTATTATCAAGTTGGTTACTTCAATCCTAAACTAGATTTCAGTAACTTTCAACCTATATTATCATTTTGTAACATGACCATCCTTTTCTGGTTGCATCGTATAAACACCTTCTATGATTGGTAGTCATGACATTCAATTATAAATATAATGATCATAAAAGGAATTTATGAAAAGTAAAATTCTAATGGATTTAGACTCAATGAATTGGTATAAACAATAGATCCTTATTGGAACTATGATTATACATCCATGTATAATATCATTTGAATAAACACCGTGGTATTAAAAATTATAATCCCCTTTACACATTGATACATGGAATCCACTATTGAATTTTAATTGATCTTTCCAATATTAGCTAATTTTAATATAATGCTTACTTGTAGGACTTATTCTTTGCAATGAATAATGTTTCACCATCCCTAGTGAATTCAAAAACCATCAGCATGGTTTTATCCTTCCTATGCAGTATGTGTCTCTAGAACATTCATGTTCCATATGTACTTGAGGAGCTAGTTCCTATGCCAAATACTTGTGCATCTCTACCATTGAATAAATCCAAGTCAATATATCTCCCACTATCTCACAAAGAGATGTTCACATTTATATAGAAATGTATTCTATCACTTGACTACCAATTTTCTATAATAGGTATTTATATAATATCCTAATAAACTGTTAGTATAATTACAATTGATGCACAATGTGTTTGTTCTTGATGCAAGTTTGTTTATGTCCTAATAAAATATTTTCATCCAAACACATGTCCTTAGGACATAATGGATTTCCATTATACTATGACTCATATGATATCCATTTTTCATTGTAGTTGGCATATGATTATGGGATTTGGACATTATTTTCAAAACACATCTTGAAATATAATGGATGTTTCTTCAAGTTGCCACATTTACTCTCCTCACATCATAAATATGATGTAAAAAATGTGCATTTAGGAATTAGTTCACACTATAATTTTTTGATCAATGTTAACTCATAAGAATTTATTATCAATCCTACTCATTAACATCAATTCCATTATATAGATAAGGTAATGTTTGTTTATGAATTACTCCATGCTACATTATTTTGATTGATTATTTCATGGTCAAGATAACAATCGACATTACAACCTGATGAAACTCATATCTTCTGAATATGCATATATCATACTTCAATTTACCATTTTCTATTGACTTAATGGAATCTAATGAAGTACATTTACCAATATCTTACCCTTATATTAGTTTACGCTCACTTGTTGAACAAATTCCAAAATCTTTGTGGTTTACATTTATTTTTAAAGGCTCCTTTGTCTAAAAATAAGTATATACATCGATAATAATTTTTTTTTAGCTCCACTGATTCTAAATACCATACTAGGAATATCCTTGACATACACTTTTGTTTTTCTTGACAAAGATTTACCTTTCCACAACTGGGTAAATAAGTCCTACATTTTATATTCATTAGGTATTGCCTATGATTTATGTGTCACTAAACTATTGGTTGAACACTGAAAACTATAAAAAAAATACATTCCTGAACCTGGAATAATGTCTCCTTGTGTCCAAAAGTCATGCAAGATAATTTTTTTGGTTATACTCAATAATATATTTACAAGAATCATTCACTTGACAATATAGAAGTTGTGTACTTCTCACCACTGGCTTAAAAATCACCCTTTCCCAACTGCTTGGGGAATACAAATTAATTCTAGTAATATTTCTATACTTACCTAGTTACAACATTTCTATACACACATGTGGCGATCATACTGTATTTAATACCCAAGAAGTAATATTGAAATATTAATTTTATATGATGAATATTCATGAAGAAGCGCTAAATTGATTCTTTAATTAAGTTTAAACTTCCATTGTTTAATTTCATAATATGAAAAGTAAATAAAATCCTGTTAATACCACTTTTGTTGAAAAAATGTTGTCAATGTGCCTTTGGAATTATTTTCCTTTGGCCTTTTTTCCTTTCCTTTGAAGTTTTTATCCATAATAATTAAGATTAAACTGTCTTTTATATTATTATTTACTTGGTGAACCTTACCTAAATGGTAATGAAAAGTTTACTCTAAACTATTATTTTTGTTACCTAAAATGAGACTGGAGTAAATGGGTTTAATAATGGGCTGAAATGAAATATGTTATCTGCCTTCCAATTTACACATAGCCAGTTTAATAATCTAAGTCTTATCTTTCTTCACTTTCTCCTTGAAAATTACTCGGAGATGAGACTAAATGTTATATCCTCGAGGTTCAATGTGGTGACCGTAACTAGCATCAGATGTTGATGATTTCGTAATGTGATAAACATCATATGCACTGTATCATAGTCTCTTATAATCAATTTTTACACCATCGCTTCCTGAGGTAGTTTAACAGGTATTGGGGACACATGCACCCTAAGTTTCTTATATCATACTATTATGCACAAGTGACCGTATTATTATTGGATACTAGTTCTAGTGAGAAATCTACTTTTTCAATTATTTATCATAGTATTTCTTTTTTTATAACTTTCTATTTTATACAAAAATAAATTATAGATGATTATTAATTTTTATCTCGATAATAAATTTAGACAATTTGATTAATTAGTTAAATCATTAAATGTCTCTCACTATTTTTATTGAATTTCAGGAACCCTCTGTACTGAAATCAGAATACTCTTTATCTTAAGTATTCTAGTGGAAATGATCTATTAACCTCCCCTCATAGTCTACAAGCTCTGGATATTCCATTACTTTGAGGGTTCAAGGTATGCATTTGATTAGCCAACTACATTAACTTGCAGTTCCTTGATATGTTGAGTGAAGTACCAACTTCTAAAATCATACATTGTTTTACTCAACTATTTCCTCTAAAATGATAAAATGTTAGTTATGGATAATACTTACTATCACTTTAGTTAATTCAACCCACCAAACTCATAAGAACTCCCCAGTAGTAAGAGGCACCCTCATCATTGAAATAATGAGTACTCCGAACACCTGGTTTTGTTTGAATTTGAATGATGGAAGGCTATTAGGAAATACTATTTCTTTGAGGGTTTTATTTTTTTTTATGATGAAAGAAATCATTTTATATTTCATAAGAATGTACTATATGATCGCACTCACGACTGACAATGCAATAATTAGAAAATATTCATCGTGTCACATGTTTTGTTTTCATTCTTGTTCATTATTCTTTGTTATCACACATAAACTACACTTTGAAAGAATAATAAAGAATACAAAAATAAAATGATGACATGATCTTGAGCCGATACTAGAGGTTGATCCATTGAGTGAATAATGGATCATCCTAGACCCCATGGGTAATACCTTGAGCTTCATCACTTGTGACTCGGGTTGTAACACTTTCCCATCCAATGCATCCAACTCCTATCTAGTGCATCACCATAGCTCAACGCAAAGTGTGAATTTGGTTGTCTCTTCAATATACAATAGCAAAAACTCATAGAAGATAGGGTCTTTTGAGTATAAAATGAATATCATAATTGAAGACACATGCCCTTATACATTTACTAACAAAGAAGACTCATAGATTTCCATTAATTAATTAATTATTAAAAACAATTACAATAAATAAACAAATAAATAAAACATACACCAGACAAGCATTGGTGGGTCTTAGGCTCATGTTCAGTCTTATACACATTAAAATCACGTATATATAATTAAATAATGAATAAAAATTAAATGTGTATTAAAATTATTTCTGAGGGAATTTTATTGAATTAAAATTAACTCTTATTTTAATTCAATAATTTTCTACATTTGGTCCCATTAACTAATTTAATTTTTTTTAAAAATTAATTAATTAATTAATCTAATTTACTACCAAAATTAAATTAATTAAACCTGTATAAAAATAATTAATATTTAAAAAATTTATTTTACAACCAAAATTAAATTAATTAAATTAATTAATTATTAATTATATTAAAATATTTCTCAGGCCCCGAACACCCCAGGAATGGACTGAGCAGGTCAGTTTAAACCTGAATAGGTCCAATCCAGACTATGAAGACCCCACATTGGGTGTTCTTGGTGAGGTAGGTTCTCCTGGGTCAAGAAGACCCACCTTGATCTATTTGGGATGAGTCCAGTCATGCATAAAACTACCAGCAGGAACTTCAGGACCATGATGAATGGGTGGTCAACCTTTGGTGGTCCTTAGCTAGATCCGCTAGCTCATGGTAAGATTGTAGATGGCTAGAACTGTGGTGCCGCTCAATGGCAGGAGATATTTCTATAGGATGTGGCTTCTTCAGGAAGCCACAAATCACAGAGAAAGATGACATACGTCAACCGCAACAATGGGAGGCCCTGGATCCAGAGCGGTGACATGACCCGAAGGTACATCAGTGGGGTTCACGAAGGGAGGAAACCGTAATCGAGTTAGAGATAGGGTTCCACCATAGAGGAGCTGCTAGATCAGAGGCTGATGGGTATGGTGTGGGTGGCACCAGAGGGATCCGATGGATGGATCCGCCGGCAAGGCAGCCATTGCGGGATGGGATTTCACGGGTTGGCCGGATCTGTGTTCCTAGAAGCTTCCGGATCTGAGGAGGGAGCTGACGTAGCTATGAGTGGAAGCACTCTAGCATGGAGTCCATGAGTGGGAAATGCTACATGATTTGCCTATAGGAGTCTGTTGGGGTCAATGAATGAGGAATCCAGTAGTGCAGTTTGACGGGAGAACAGTTGGATCCAAGAGAAGTGATGGGTGTCAGTTCGATGACGAGCATTAGAGGTGGTGATGCTAGATCCATCTAGCAAAGAACCATGAGAGGGTTGTGGCTGGGTCCGTGGCTGGTGTTGGTCTTGCCAGACTGAGGGAGGCTGGATTAATTCACACAAGGGGAAGCACCGTGACAAGGTGGTACCTTGGGAGGTTCTGGTGGTCTCTGGTGGGAGGCTGATATTAAGAGGGGGTTTTGGCTGGTTTTAACACCAACAATATTATATATTCTTCTTGTGGTTGTTGTTGTTTTTTTTTTGTTGTTTATCCTTTTTCCAGACAAAAGGGGTTTTAACCCTTGACCCTCCCATTCATCTTTTCAAATTTCCACACTCAACTTGTTTAATTTTTTTAAACAGAAGTCAAGATGGTCTCAAAAATTATTTAATATGTGGAATTCTATTCATATCCTAATGATGATCATTTATATAATTTTATAATAATATTATTATAAAATTAAAATAATTGATGGTCTGGTGGAATTTGGGTTTGGTCGAAAATAAGTATTCTAGCCACCATCCCTCATTAGAAATGTAAAGTGTTGAATGAAAACCAGAAGGTCACCAGAACCATCCCTGCTGATTGTTTCAAGTAAAATATATAATTAAAACCATGTAAAATAAAACCCGGGGTGAGAAAATCAATTAGTATTTAATACTTTGGATGGTCATAACTTAGCTATCTGGGATCAAATTGAAAATTTATCTGCAACATTGGGACCATAACGACTCCCGCTATTATATTTAATGAAAATTTATTTTTTTTCCTTAGCTTAAAAATTTCATTCCACCATTTGATACTAATTGAATGTACCTAACAAGCCGTGGAAGCCTAAAAAATGGTATTTTAAAATTTTTTCATCGACGATCGACATGAACTGGTCATCGTTGGTGAAATGTTGCCCAATATGAGTTGAGGATTATGCATGAAGAGTTTTAGGCACAAAAAAAATTAAAATCATAAAATACATGGTTAGATCCAAAGGCACGCTGGACCTCTGATCATCATTGGTTATCACTGCTCGAAGGATCTGAAGATGAATTCTTCTATATCATCCAAACACACTTCAAGAATCCGTGGGAGTGCCAATCATTTAAATATGAGTGCTAACACTGATATTTGATGAGTCGTTCAATGCTCTGATGATCACTGCATCGCCTTGCATGCGATGCACGAGGGGGGGCTTGATCCCAACTCTTAGATCTAGAGCCTCTCTCTCTAGAATGCGGGAGAGAGAAGAATAGAGAGAGATAGAAACAATCAATGAATAGTCATGGGTGATAAACTCTCCTATTTTATTTATAGTGTTTAACAAATTACCCAAAAATGGAACCTCAACCCCCGAATAAATTTACACACTATAAATAATATGATGACTACTTTACCGAGTCATAAACCCTAAGAATTTCCATTTTCTTATAGCTTCCACCTTCTTCTGAAATTCCACATCATCTCTTTGACCATCCTTTATCCTCTCCATAAGGGATAGTTAAGAAATAATTTGCAAAAGCATTGGTGATGTTCTTTCATCTACGATTCTCATGTCTATCCTTTTCATGTCTAATAAGATTGGATCCTTTTCAATTCTTATCAATGATAAAATTTATGGATTCTTTCTACTTAGAGCATATGAAACTTTATTTTCCTTCCCAAGATGATAATGTATTGAGCAGTAATAATCCAAAATTAGCTCTCACCATATTTTTTGGCACATATTCAACTCTTTCTGTGTGAATATATACTTGAGGCTCTTATGATTCGTATATATTTCACAGTTCTCCCTAAAGAGATAATGTCACTAGATTTTCAACATGAAGATCACTGCAATCAACTCCAGATCAATCATTGTGTAGTTCTATTCTCAAACGTTCAATTTTCTTACGTCATTAGCTATCACTTTTTTATTTTGTGCAGACATGCATCCCAAGACCTTCTTTAAAGTATCATTGTATACCATTAAAACTTTCCCACTTGTGGGAAGCATAAGTACAAGTGTAGTGGTAAGACAAGTTTTTAAACTACTTGAAGCCTTATTAACATTCATTATTCCAAAAAAACATGAATCCTTTATGAGTTAACTTGGTTAGAGGGTTTAACAATCATGTAAAATTTATCAAAAATTGTTGATAATACCCAGATAACTAAAGGAAGCTACAAATTTATATCATATATATTGGCATCATACATCCTTCCATTGTCTTTGTCATTGAAGGGACCAAAAATATCCCATTACTTATGACAATATTCCCCAAGAATAAGACTTCCTTCAACCAGAACTCACATTTCCTATAATTTTCATAAATATTCTCCTTTCATAAGGTTTTTAGAACAGTTCCCATATTCTCTTCATGTTCCTCCTTTATTTTGGACTATATTAGAATATCATCTATAAAGACTACCAAAAATTTGTAGAGGTAATCTCTAGAGAATCTATTTATTAATTCCATGAATATTTCTGGAATATTAGGGAGTTCAAATGGAATTACTATGAACCCATAGTTCCTGTACCTTGTTTGGAAATCAGTCTTGGGGTTATCTTACTTTTTCACCATTACTTGATAATAACCTAGCCAAAGACCCACCTTGAAAAAGTATTAGGCTCCATGTAGCTGATCAAACAAGTCATCAATCTGTGGAAGAGGATACATTTTCTTTATCATGATCTTGTTGAGACCATGATAATCAATGAAAAGACACATTGACCCATCAATCTTCTTGATGAAGAGGACTGGTGCACCCCCAAGGTGAAGCACTTGGTCATATGAACCCTTTATCTAGATTACCCTGTAGTTGATTCTTCAACTCCTTAAGTTCCACAAAATCCATTCTATACAGAGTCTTATAAAATGGTAATGCCCCATGTATATGATTGACTAAAAATTAAACTTCTCGGTTGGGAGGAAGACCATATAATTATTTAGGAAACACATAAGCATATTCCCTCACAATGGGCATGTCTACAAGGATGATATTTTCCTTAGACTCAATCATTTGAGATAAATACTCTTTTCATAAGGAAATAATATCCATGATTGTGATGTTGGTGCTAAAGAAGATTCATCCTTATCATTGTTCTTGTAGAGAATCAGGGGTGATTCATGATAAAAAGAGTGATTTCATTATCACATAAATTTATGTTGGTTATATATAAGGAAAGATAATCCATACATAGAATTTCATCAAATTACACCAAAGGGAGTATCACATGTTTTTTGGGAAGTTGAGCCCACAAATTTTGATAGGGGAGGAGTAATATACTTGGGATGCAATAATTTTCCTATATGTTGTTTTCAACGACATATCTACTTCCATGCTTTGTGGTGGTGTTTGAATAGTTATTCTAAACATTCATGATATGAAGTAATCCATAGAACCAGAATCAAAATGCACATTCACTATTCTTGAATGAAAAACTAGCATACCTATCACCACTTCTTTTTTAGGATCCACCTCAGTAGTGGTAATGGAATAAGCTCACCCTTGCTACGTTGGAGGTTATTGTAATTGATTTTCTCCAACCACCCTTGGATTATTGAATAAGTTTGTAAAGTTCACTTGTTCTTTACAATTGAAACATTAAAAAAGGGCTGAGGGTTTACCATAGAACTCTTATCCCCATTACATTGGTGGGTTTATCCCATGGTCAATCTCTATCTTGGTTCCCTTCCTTCCCACACCTAAAGATTTCCACATCCCCTTCATGCAATTTCTAGGGTTCCTTTTTCCACACTTTTGACAAGTGGGATATTAATATTTCTTACCACCATTAGATTTATCCATCATATTGCTAGAATAAAACTACACTTTTCACCTCTTATTCCCATGAGTACCTTGAGATTCAATGATATCCATTTTGACAATGATGGAAAATCTAACAATTTCATCATAGCTATTAAAGTATTAGATCACCAAGGATTTTCATTATCTTGGTTTTAGACCACCAAATAAGTGGTAAACTTTTCATTCGGGGGTAATGAAAAAACTCGAGGCATATTGTACAAGTCTTATGAAGTTTTCCTCATATGCTCTAATGGATTCATTATATTTTTTCTTGAGGGAAAGGAAATAAATTTTCATTTTAAGTTAGAGAGTGTGTAGAAAATATTTTTCAAAAAACATTTTCTATAATTTATTCCACCCATTGCTTCGATCCCTTCCTCGTGATTTGTATTCTTGATCAATGTCCACCACTGATCAGCTTCTACCTCTATATGATAAGCATCCAGTATAAACTTCTCTTTCTCAGATCATTGAAGGATGGAGAAGATCTTCTCAATGGAGTTGACCCATTGTTCCATGATTAAGTGACCATATGATCTATTGAGAGTTAGAGACCTTTGTTTTATAAAGGTCTTAATATATGCTTGTTATTTCTTAGGGGGATTTGGGCATTACTATTGATTCAGGTTTCTATTTAAAACTAAATTCAATTGAGATAGTATCATCGTAATGTTTGCGATTCCTACCCCCATTGGGTTGGGCATCACATTTGGGAAATCATCACATTTACCATCACATCAGTTGTTTAATTGGTTCCTTCTATTTTTGTCCATTGGCTATAATAAAGGAAAAATTAGGGACGAGTACTTTTTATCTATTAAACACATAGATGAAAATAAAATTAAATGGGTAATTCATAAATGAAATTTATTTCCTTAACATATGAATTTGTAGGATTTAATACATTCTATCGATGATCTATTTACTAACATAGACACTTATAAGAATTTTGATGGTACCAGGCATGCAGCGGAAGCCCCAAAATGGGATTTTAATATTTTTACATTGATGATCAAAATGAAATCTTATTATTTAGAGAAAAATTACCTGATATGAGCTGAGGATCCTATGTGAAGAGTTGTAATCATAAAAAATTAAAACCATAAAATACCTGGTTAGATCCGAAGTCATGCTTGATGTTTGTTAATAATTGGTGATCGCTGCTCAAATAATCTGAATATGAATTCCTCTAGATCTTCCACACATGATTCAAGAAACTATGGGAGTGCTGATCGTTGAAATTCGAGTTCTAGCATAGAGATCTGATGACGCCTTCAGCGCCTAGTTGATCACTACATCGCCTTGCATGTGATGCATGAGAGGGATCTCAATCTAAACTCCTAGATTAATAGCCTCTATTTTAAGAATGTGGGAGAGAAAAATAATAGAGGGAGTGAGAAGAAATGAATTTTCATCGGTGAGAACCTCTCATATTCTATTTATAGTGTTTATTAAATTACCCAGGAATGGCACCCCTGGACCCCGAATAATTTTAAACACTATAGATAATATTATGACTTCTATACTGAGTCATAAATATTATAATAACTTTCCAATAATATATTAAATATATTACATGGTAATACTCGAGCCATTAACTTGACCAATCATTCCCACAAGTATTAAATGATCCTTGAATATTTTAAACTAATATTCGTTCAAATAATAATTTTATGTCTTTACTTTAGAAATTATAAATACATTTAATAAATAAATTCAATTAAAATTATTCTTAACTTAAATAATATAAATTTATTTTTTTTACTTTGGTGATCGTATCACCTTGGAAAAAATCAGGACCCCAGTAGTGGGGCCCACCATGTCCAATATACCTATTAAACTAAATAAAGAAGATTCTTGAATACACTATTGTGTGTGACCCACTAGGCCCTTATCTAAATAGCAGTGAATAATACTTATAGACTAAGAGAAGGATCTAGCAACCCATCATGAACCCTAAAGAGATAAGGATAGTCATAGTAGTGGCAACCAACCTATGAATATACACTGTGTAATATAATCTCTTTTTCTTTAATATCTCATAAAGCAGGATGCACACCCATGTCATTGTCATATTCTTTCTTTATTATTTATTGATCTAACTGGACAAATTTACCCTTGGCTTCCATGGCCATGGTCTTATGAAGGTACTACCATCCTAATCAACATATCCCAAGATATATTACTTCTTTAAAATGGAAGTGAAAAATAATTTATTGACCATTCAATCAATGCTATACCAACAATAATTCTCCCAATACAAGTTACCAATTATGATTTTATTATCATGGTTTTTTCCTTGAATCAAATTACACAATCAAATTACACACATTGATAATGATATCAAGTCAGGAGACCAATACACATGTCTGTAGATAGGAACATCCAATGACACCCAAAACATGTGTTCTAATCAGAAGGTCTATCCTCATGACCTCACTAATAGAGATCACAAATTGTGAACTTCAGAAGAAGAAGTCTCAATTATTATGATCCATTAGCAACTGATAGTCAAACATCTACCATGTCTAGATAGTATGATGTATCTAGATCATATGAAATTTATTTAAGATTAATGTAAAAGTATCTAAAGGTTCTTAGTATAGCCTAGGATCTTCTATAACCTTTTTATATGATAATTAATCTATAGAAATTACCATTAAATTGTTGAAACAAAAATATCTACACTATAATGGTAATAAAATATCATGTATAACTAAATATATACAAGACATGGTAATCAAAATCACTATATAGTTGGGTCTAGGGAACCCAAGATTAAAACACTCCCACTTGTACTAGATACAACTTGATAACCATAATTTTTAGCTCTCACATGATTAAAATCATGTTTCTGTTGTGTAATTACTTTAGATGTTGGGCCTTACACGATACTACCACATAGCATTTCTGTTATATGAAACCTTATATCCTTGAGTAAAAATATCTCAAGATGTGGTATCCTCAAGTATATCTCATTTTTACACTTTCATAACTTAAAATATTGTCTTGTAAAAATATAATAATTTTCATTATGATAATACTTTACTTACTATGTGCTATTCCAAGAACTAGAACAAATCGTTGCCTTTAATTGATTCTTTACTACTCGAGAAGCTGCAACGTACTCAGTATTTGTAGGTATGGATACCACTATCATATACAAGTTTTTCTCACACATCACAATTATCCTAACTATGATATTAGATCACATGGATCTTATGAAGACTAGTTTTTGTCCCCATAAAAATAGTATACTTACTTCTAAACTTACCAAGTACTTATATTTTGTACTTTCTGAAGTACAATAAGATAGTTATTTCTACTTCACTTATAGTGATACTAAATATAATTTATATATTCCTACTATAAAGTATATCCTAGAATTATCATTTTTTGTAAATATCATGGAATAAATGATTAATCTATCATTTAAGGGTATGGATTTAAAATCACCATGTTAATGTACTCCCATGTCCCAATCATTTCAACCTACAGATATTATTTCATGTGACACTTGAAACAATTATTCTCTTGAATTGTTCCAAATTGTTTTTTTCAACACCATGTCAATGTATGTATGTTTTACGAGGTCCAAGAAAACATTACTTTTACCTAAGTGTATCCAATTCTCTATAACTTAGGTTTCAACTACAATTCGATCACTGGAGAATATATTCTTTCATTTTGGTCATAACCAAACTAAATATCAATTATTGTTTTTGATATATTGCTGAACATATTTCACTTGGAAGATAATTGTTCTCCCACTAACCTCTAGTAGACACATGGAAATGATCAATTCCAAATTAATACTCTATGATATAGCTGGTTACTTTAATCTTAAACTGGATTTCAGTAACTTTCAACCTATATTATTATTTTGTGACATGACCATCCCTTTTTGGTTGCATCATATAAACACCTTATATGATTGGTAGTCATGACATTCAATTCTAAATATAACGATCATATAAGGTAGCTATTAAAAGTAAAATACTAATGGTTTTTGACTCAATGACTTAGTATAACCAATAGATCCTTATTTTAACTATGCTTATACATCCATGTATAATATCATTTGAATAAAGACCATGGTATGAAAAATTATAAGCCCCTTTACACATTGATACATGGAATCCATTATTTAATTTTAATTGATCTTTCCAATATTAGCTAATTTTAATATAATGCTTACTTGTAGGACTTATTATTTTCACTGAATAATGTATCAAAAGTCGTAGTGAATTAAAAAACAATCACCATGGTTTTATCCTTCCTATGCAGTATGTGTCTCTAGAACATTCATGTTCCACATGTACTTGATGAGATTGTTCCTATGACACCTACTTGTGCATCTCTACCATTGACTAAATCCAAGTCAATCTGGCTCCCACTATCTCATGTAGATATGTACACCCTTATATAGAAATGCAGTCTATCACTTGACTACAACTTTTATATAATAGGGATGTATGTAATATCCTAAGAAACCCTTAGTATAATTACAATTTATGCACAATGTGTTTGTTCTTGATGCAAGTTTATTTATGTCCTAATAAAATCTTTTTTATCTAAACACATGTCCTTATGACATAATGGATTTCCATTATACTATGAATCATATGATATCCATTTTTCAATGTAGTTGGCATATGATTATGGGATTTTTCTATAATTTTGAATACACATCTTGAAATATAATGGATGTTTCTGAAAGTTTCCACATTTATTCTCCTCACATCATAACCATGATGTATAAAATGTGCATTTAAAAATTGGTCCACACTATATTTTGTTGATAACTGTTAACTCATAAGACTTTATTATAAATCCTCCTCATTAATATCAATTCCATGATGTAGATAAGGTAATGTGTGTTTAGGAATTACTTTACACTACATTATTTTGATTGATTATTTCTTGGTCAATATATTCCTCGACATGACGACCTAATGAAACTCATATCTTTTGAACATGAATATATCATACTTCACTTTAACATTTCTTAGTGACTTAATGGAATATAATGAAGTATTTTTACCACTATCTTACACTTAGAATAGTTCACGCTCACTTGTTGAACAAATTAAAAAATATTTGTGGTTTACCTTTATTTCTAAATGTTCCTTTGTCCAAAAATAAGTATATACATCGATAATACCAAATTTATTTAGATCTATGGATTCTAAATACCATACAAGGAATATCCTTGACACACACTTTAGTTTTTCTGGACAAAGATTTACCTTTCCACAAATGGGTAAATAAGTCTTACATTTTATATTCATTAGGTATTGCCAACAATTCATGGGTCCCTAAACTATTTGTTGAGCACTTAACACCACAAAAAAATACATTCCCAAACCTGGAATAATGTCTTCTTATGTCCAAAAGTCGTGAAAGATAATTTTTTATTTATACTCAATAATATTTTTACAAGAATCATTCACTTGGAAATATAGAAGTTATGTACCTCTCACCGCTGACTTAGGAATCACTCTTGCCCAGCCACTTAGAGAATACACCTTACTTCTAGTAATATTTCTACACTTACCTAATTAATAAAATTCTATACCCACATTTAAAAAAAATACTATATTTAATACCCAATAAGTAATATTGAAATATCACTTTTATATGATGAATATTCCCAAAAAGTGATAACTCAATTCTTTAATTCAGTTTAAACTTCCATTGTTTAATTTCATAATATGAAAAGTAAATAACCCACAGTCAATACCTATTTTGTTGAAAAATTTTGTCAATGTGTCTTTGGAATTACTTTCATTTGGCCTTTTTTCCTTTCCTTTCATGTTTTTCTCCATAATAATTAAGATTAAACTCTCTTTTATTTTCTTATTTACTTGGAGAACCTACCTAAATGGTAATGAAGAGTTTACTCCAAACTGTTCTCTTTTTACATAAAATGAGATGGGAGTAAATGGGTTTAAGAATGGGATGAAATGAAAGATGTGATATGGCTTCTAATTTACACATAGATAGTGTAATCATCTAAGTCTTATCTTGCTCCACTTTCTCCTTGAAAGCTAATCGAAAATGAGACTAAATGTTATATCATCGATGCCCAATGTACTGACCATAACTAGCATCAGATGTTTATTATTTCATAATGATATAAAAATAATATGAAATTTATCATAGTCTCAAATAATCAATTTTTACACCATCGCTTCCTGAGGTAGTTTAACAGGTATTGGGGACACAGGCACCTTGAGTTTCTTATATCATAGTATTATGCGCAAGTGACCATACTATTCTTGGATACTAGTGCCAATGAGGAAATTAATTTTTTTACATTATTTATCATAATATTTATTTTTGTATAAATTTACATTTTATACAAAAATAAGTTATATATGATTATTATTTTTTATCTTGATAACCAATTTAGATATTTTGATTAATTAATTAAATCATTAATTGTCTCCCACTTTTTTTTTTGAATTTCTAGAACCCTCTGTGCTGGAATAAAAATACTCTATCACTTGAGTATTCTAGTGGAAATGATCCATAAACCTATCCTCATATTCTAAAAACCTTGGATATGCCATTAATTGGTGGGTTCAAGGTAGGAATTTGATTGGCCAACCACATTAACTCGCAGTTCCTTGATCTGTTGAGTGAAGTCCCAGCTTTTAAAATCATAACTTGATTTACTCAAATATTTCATATAAAATGATATAAAGTTAGTTATGGATAATTATTACTACCAATTTTTTTTAAATTCAAACCACCAATATCATAAGAACTCCTCATTAGTAAGAGGCACCCTCATCATTGGCATGATAAGCACCCCGACCACCTGGTTTTGTTCAAATTTGAATGATGGAAGGCTGTTAGGACATAATATTTCTTTGAGGGTTTTGTTTTTTTATGTGATGAAATAAATTATTTTATATTTCATAAGAATATACTATGTGATCACACTCACAACTGACCATTCAATAATTAGAAAATATTCATTGTGTCACATGTTCATTTTATCTGTGCATTCTTGTTTATTATTTTTTGTTATCACATGTAAAATACACATTGAAGAAATAATAAAGCATGCAAAAATAAAATGATGACATGATCCTAAGCCTATACTAGAGGTTGATCCATTGAGTGAATAATTGATCAACCTAGACCCTAGGGGTAATACCTTGATCCATGTCACTTGTGACTCGAGTTGAAACACTTTCCCATCCAATGTATCCAACTCGTATCTAGTGTGTCACCATAGCTCAATGCAAAGTGCAAATCTGGTCATCTCTTCATTATACAACAATACCCACTCATAGGAGAGAGGGTCTTTAGAGTATAAAATACATCTCATAATTGAAGATGCATGAACTTATACATTTAATGACAAAGAAGAATCATAGATTTCTATTTATTAATTAATTATTAAAAATCAACGCAATAAATAAATAAAACATACTCTGGACAGACACTGGTTGGTCTTATGCTCATGTTCAGTATTATACACATTAAAATCATGTATATAGAATTAAATACAGAATAAAATATAAACTTTTATTAAAATTTTTTCTAATGGAATTTTATTTAATTAAAATTCACTCTTATTTTAATTCAATAATGTTCATCGTTTGGTCCAATTAACTAACTTAATTTTAAAAAACAAAATTTATTTAATTAATTAATCTAATTTAGTACCAAAATTAAATTAATTTAACCTACAAAAAAATAATTAGTAATTAATAAATTTAATATACAACCAAAATTAAATTAAATAAATAAATAAATTATTAATTATATTAAAATATTTATTGGGCCCCAAAAACCCCGGGAATGACCTGTGCAGGTCAGGTTGAACCTATGCTGGCCCAGTCTAGACTACACAGACCCCACACTGGGTGTTCTTGGCCAGGTAGGTCCGCCCAGACCCATTCAAACCCACCTAGACCTATTTGGGATGAATCTAGTCATGCAAAATACTAGATTAAAACCAGAGTTATATTGGATATGTGCCATAAATAATATTTGATGAATCAAATGAATCCTTACCATTGTCTCTTGGACCAAACACGGTCCAACTAAGGAAGTTTCACCAATATTTGAACAACACAACTAAGATTTACACAAAATTCTATACAAGGACTCAAAAAGAGCCATTATAACCATAGACTGATAACTATTTCTATAATAAAACTCAAAAAGTCCCAAATGGTTATCCCAGGCTCCACTAAAATCATGGATTTAATCATGAATCATATACTCAATAATCTTTATATCTCTCTCTATCTGGACATACATTTGTGGATGGTATGCTGTACTCAAAAGAAGTCTCAATTCTTATGATCCCTCAACACCTGATAGTCAAACATCTACTATGTCTACTCTGTATGACGTATCTAGACCATATGACCTTTATTTAATATTAATGTAAAAGTATTTCATGGTTCTGATTATATCCGGAGATCTTCTATAAACTTTTGATATGATAACTAATCTTTAGAAATTACCATTAAATAGTGGACACAGAAATATATACACTATAATGGTAAGAAAATATAATTTATAACTAAATATATAAAAGACATGGTAATCAAAATTAATGTATAGTTTGGTCTAGGGAACCCACTATTAAAACACTCCCACTTTCACTAGAGACAACTTGATAACCATAATTTTTATCTCTCACATGATTAAAATCATGTTTCTATTATGTTATGACTTTAGATATTGGGCCTTCCACGATACCACCACGTAGCATTTTTGTTATATGAAACTTCATATCCTTGAGTAAAAACATCTCAATAGATGGTATCCTTAAGTATATCCCATTTTTACACTTTCATAACTTGAAATATTGGCTAGTAATAATATCATAATTTACATTATGATAATACTTTACTAACTATGTGCTATTCCAAGAACTGGAACAAATCATTGCCTTTAATTACTTCTTTACTGCCTTAGAATCTGCAACATACTTGGTATTTGTTGGTATTACTAACACTGTCTTATACAAGTTTTTCTCACACATCACCTTCATAATAACTATGATATTAGATCACATGGATCTTATGAATACTAGTTTTTGTCCCTTGAAAACTAGTATACTTACTTCTCCACTTACCAAGTACTTATCTTTTTTACTTTTTGAATTACAATCAGATAGTTATTTCTTCTACACATAAAATTATCCTGGATATAATTGATATACTTCTACTATAAATTATATCCTAGAAATATCAATTTTTGTAAATTTCATGGAATACATGATTAATCCATCACTTAAGGGTATGTATTTCAAATCACCACATTAATTTCCTCCCATGTACTAAACATTTCAACCTAAAGATATTATTTCCTGTGACACTAGAAACAATAATTCTCTTGAATTGTTCGAAATTATTTCTTTCAATACCATGTCAATGTATGTATGCTTGACTAGGTCCAAGAAACCATTAGATCTACCTCAGTATATACAGTTCCCTAGAACTTAGGTTTCTGCAAGTTGCCACATTTATTCTCCTCAGATCATAACTATGATGTATAAAATGCGCATTTAGAAATTGGTCCACACTATATATTGTTGATAAATTTTAACTCATAAGACTTTATTATAAATACTCCTCATTATCATTAATTCCATGATGTAAATAAGGTAATGTGTGTTTAGGAATTACTCCATGGTATATTATTTTGATTGATTATTTCTTGGTTAAGATATTCCTCGACATGATGACCTGATGAAACTCATATCTTTTGACCAAGCATATATCATACTTAACTTTACCATTTCTTAATGACTTAAAGGAATATAATGAAGTATTTTTACCACTATATTACCCTTAGAATAGTTCATGCTCACTGGTTGAACAAATTCCAAAAGCTTGGTGGTTTACCTTTATTTCTAAAGGATCCTTTGTCTAAAAATAAGTATATACATTGATAATACCAAATTTGTTTTGCTCCACTGATTCTAAATACCATACTTGGAATATCCTTGAAATCCAATTTAGTTTTTCATGACAAAGATTTACTTTTCCACAGCTGGGTAAATAAGTCTTACATTTTATATTCATTAGGTATTGCCTATGAATCATGTGTCACTAAACTATTGGTTGAGCATTGAAGAGCGAAAAAAATACATTCCTGAACTTGTAATAATGTATCCTTGTGTCCAAAAGGCATGAAAGATATTTTTTTTGGTTTTACGCAATAATAGTTTTACAAGAATCATTCACTTGGAAATATAGAAGTTGTGTACTTCTCACCGCTGACTTAGGAATCACACTTGCCTAGCCGCTTGGAGAATACTGCTTACTTCTAGTAATATTTCTACACTTACCTAGTTACTAAATTTCTATACACACACGTGACGAGAATACTATTTTAATAGCCAAGAAATAATATTAAAATATTACTTTTATATGATGAATATTACTGAAGAAGCGATAACATAATTATTTAATTCAGTTTAAGCTTCCATTGTTTAATTTCATAATATGAAAAGTAAATAACCTCCTTTTAATACCTCTTTTGTTGAAAAATATTATCAATTTACCATTGTAATTACATTCCTTTGACCATTTATCCTTTCCTTTCAAGTTTTTCTCCATAATATTTAAGATTAGGATATCTTTTATATTTTTATTTATTTGTAAAACCTTACCTAAATGGTAATAAAGAGTTTACTCCAAACTGTTCTTTTTGTTACCTAAAATGAGACTAGGGTATATGGGTTTAATAATGGGATGAAATGAAATATGTGATCTGCCTTCCAATTTACACATAGCCCGTGTAATCATCTAAGTCTTATCTTGCTTCACTTTCTCCTCGAAAAAAATACTCGGAGATGAGACTAAATGTTATATCATCGATGTCCAATGTAGCGACCATAACTACCATCAAATGCTGATGATTTTTTAGTGAGATAAACATTATATGCACTGTATCATAGTCTCCTATAATAATTTTTTACACCATCTCTTCCTAAGGTAGTTTAACAAGTATTGGGGACACATGCACCTTGAGTTTCTTATATCATAGTATTATGCGCAAGTGACCATACTATTCTTGGATACTAGTTTAACTGAGGAAATTTAAATTTTAAATTATTTATCACAGTATTTATTTTGGAATAAATTTCATTTTTATATAAAAATAAATTATAGATGATTAGTGGTTTTTTTCTTGATAACTGATTTAAATATTTTGATTAGTTAATTAAATCATTAAATGTATCCCACTATTTTTATTGAATATCAGGAACCCTATGTGCTGGAATTAAAATAATATATCTCTTAAGTATTCTAGTGGAAATGATACATGAACCTCCCCTCATTGTCTAGAATCTTTGGCTATGCCATTACTTGGAGGGTTCCAGGTAAGTATTTGATTGGCCAACCACATTAACTCACGGTTCCTAGATCTGTTGAGTGAAGTACCAGCTTCAAAAATCATAACTTGATTTACTCAACTATTTACTCTAATATGATAGAAAGTTAACTATGGAAAATCCTTACTACCACTTTAGTTAATTCAACCCAAAAATCTCATAATAACTCCCCATTAGTAAGAGGAACCCTCATCATTGGCATGACGAGGAATCCAAACACCTGATTTTGTTGGAATTTGAATGATGGAAGGCCATTAGGACATAGTATTTCATTGAGGGTTTTATTTTTTATGTGATGAAAGAAATAAATTTCTATTTCATAAGAATGTACTATGTTATCAAACTCACAACCGACAATGAAATAATTAGAAAATATTTATCGTGTCGCATGTTCATTTTATATGTGCATTCTTGTTTATCATTCTTTGTTATCGCACATAAACTACACATTGAAAAAATAATAAAGCATGAAAAAAATAAAATGATGACATGATCATGATCTGATACTAGGGGTTGATCCATTGGGTGAATAAAGGATCAACCTATACCCTAGGTGTAATACCTTGAGCTACGTCACTTGTGACTCGAGTTGCAACACTTTCCCATCCAATGCATCCAAATCCTATCTAGTGTGTCACCATAACTTATTGCAAATTGCAATTATGGTTGTCTCTTCATTATACAATAATAATCACTTGTAGAAGAGAGGACCTCTAGAGCATAAAATACATCTCATAATTGAAGACACATTCCCTTATTCATTTAATGACAAAGAAGACTCATAGATTTAGATTTATTAATTAATTATTAAAAATCATTTCAATAAATATATAAATAAATAAAACATACATCAAAAAGGCATTGGTTGGTCTTCTGATCATGTTTAGTATTATACGCATTAAAATAATATATATATAATTAAATACAGAATAAAAATTAAACTTGTATTAAAATTATTTCTGAGGGAATTTTATTTAATTAAAATTCACTCTTATTTTAATTCAATAATGTTATTCATTTGGTTCCATTAACTAATTTAATTTTAGACCAAAAATTTATTTATTTAATTAATCTAATTTAGTACCAAAATTAAATTAATTTAACCTGTAAGAAAATATTTAATAATCAATAAATTTAATTAATTATAAATTATATTAAAATATTTCTCAGGCCCGAAAACCCTTTGAATGGTCTGTGTGGGTCAGGTTGATCCTGTGCAAGCCTAGTCTAGACTATGAGGATGCCACACTCAGTGTTCTTGTTGAGGTAGGTCCGCCGAGTCCTGTTCAGACTCGCCTCAACCTATTTGTGATGAATCTGGTCATGCAAAACACTAGCAGTAGGTTCCTCAAGACTGTGGTGAATGAGTGGTCAAAATGGTGTGGTCTTTAGCTAGATATGCTAGCTCATGGTAAGCTTGTATATGAATAGAACTATGGTGCTGCTTAAAGGGAGGCGATCTTTCTATAGGATGTGGCCTCTTCAGGAAGCCAGAAATCGTGGAGATAGACGACATACATTAGCTGTAATAATAGGAGGCCCTAGCTTCAGAGCGGCAGCACGACCCGAGGGTACATCAATGGGGTTTAAAAAGGTATGCAAGCATCATTGAGTTATCTAGAGGGGTCCACCGTAGAGGAGGTTCTAGATCATAGGCTTATGGGTGTGGAACGGGTAGCACCAGAGGGGTCTGGTGGATGGATCCACCAGCGAGGTGACTATTGTGGGAGGGTATCTCATGGGTTGGCTGAATCTGCATTCCTGGAAGCTTTCGGATCTGAGGAGGGAGGCAAAAGGTGAACAGATGGATCCAAGAGAAGTGATGTGTATTGGTTCGACCAAAAGAGGCAGAGGTGGTGATGTTGGATCCATATAGAGAAGAACCAGGAGAGGGTTGTGGCCATATCTGTGGCTGGTGTTGGTATCTCCAGACTGATGGAGGATATATTAATTCACACCAGGGGAAAGAAACATGACAAGGTGGCACCTTGGGAGGTTCTAGTGGTCTCTGGTGGGAGGATGATCTCAACAGGGGGTTTTGGCTGGTTGTACCACCAACAACATAGTGGGACACTTCACAAATCCTTTTTCTTTTGTTGTTGTTGTTGCTGTTGTTATTTATTCACTTTTTCAGAAAAAGGGGTTTCGACCCTTGACCCTCCCATTCCCCTTTTCAAATTTACACAACTAATTTCTTTAATTTTTTTAAACAAAAGTAAAGACGGTCTCATAAATTATTTAATATGTGGAATTCTATTCATATCTGAATGATGATCATTTATATAATTTTATAATAATATTATTATAAAATTAAAATAATTGATAGTCCGGTGGAATTTGGGGTTGTCTGAAAATTTTTATTCTATTCACCATCTCACTTCAAAAATGTAAAGTGTTGACCAAAAACTAGAAGGTCACCAGAACCACCCCTGCTGATTATTTCAAGTAAAATATATAATTAAAAAAATGTAAAATAAAACATGGAGTGAGAAAATCAAGTAGTATTTAATAATTTGGATGGTCGTAACTTATCCATTTGGGGTCATATTGAAAATTTGTCTGCGTTGTTGGGATCATAATGACTCCCACTATTATATTTAATAAAAATTTACCTTTTTCTTTAGCTTAAAATTTCATGCCTCCTTTTGATACCAATTGAAGGTACCTGACATGCAGTGGAAGCCCAAAAATGTTATTTTAAAATTTTTCCACCGACGATTGACATGAAATCATCGTTGTTGGTGAAATGTTTCCAGATATGAGTTGAGGATTATGCGTGAAGAGTTTTAGGCACAAAAAAATAAAACCATAAAATACCTGGTTAGATCCGAAGCTATGCTGGACTTTTGGTCATCGTTGGTTATCGCTGCTCGAAGGATCGGAAGCCGAATTCCTTTATATCATCCACACGCACTTCAAGAATATATGAGAGTGCCAATCATTTAAATCTGGGTGCTAACATAGAGATTCGATGAGTCCTTTGACGCTCAGATGATCACTGCATTGCCTTACATGTAATGCACGATAGGGAGCTTGATTCGAACTCTTAGATCCAGAGCCCCTCAATAGAATGCAAGAGAGAGAGAAGAATAGAGATAGAGAGAGTGAATAAATGAATTTTTATGGGTGAGAACCTCTCCTATTTTATTTTCATTGTTTAAAAAATTACCTGGAAATGGAACGCCGACTCCTAAATAAATTTACACACTATAAATAATATTATGACTACTATACAGAGTCATAAATATTATTATCACTTTAATGTAATATAATAAATATATTATATGATAATAACCGAGCTATTAACTTGAATCATCTTTCCCACAAATATTTAACACACCTTGAATATTTTAAACTAATATTCATTCAAATAATATTTTCATGTGTTTACATTAAAAACTATAAATACATTTAACAAAAAAATTCAATGCCAATTACTGTTAAATAGAATTATATGAATTTATTTATTAATTTGGCTATCATATCGCATTAGACAAACCCAGACCCAAGTGGTGGGTACCACCATGCTCAATATACCTATTCAACTAAATATGGCAGATTCTTGAATATGCTCTTACATGTGATCCTATAGAACCTTATCTCGATAGTAATGAATATTATTCATTGACCAAGAATGGGATCTAGAAACCCATCATGGACCCTAAAAAGATAAGTATAATCGAATCAGTGACATCCAACCTATGAACAAGCACTGGGTAACATAATATCTCACAAAGCAGGACACACTCCTCTGTCATCATCCTTTTCTTGCTTTATTATTTGTTAATCTAAATGGATAAATTTACCCCCAACTACCATGAACATGGTCTTATGAATTTAATACTATCATAATAAACATGGAACGATATGTATTACTTTATTAACCTAAAAGTGACAAATACTCTCTTGACCATTCAACCAATGCCATACCACCAATGATGCACCCAACACAAGCTACCTCACCATGATTTCATTATCACGGTTTTTTGACATGCATCAAAGTACACAATTAAATGAAAAACATTGATAATGATCTCAACTCAGTAGACCAATACACATGTTCATAGATAGGAACATACAATGACACCAAAAACATGTGGTCTTTTAATTGGTGGGTCGGTCCTCATGACCTCACTACTAGAGATCACCAAGTGAGAACTTCATGAGAAAAAGTATCCCAAGGTTATCATTATAGCCCAAGATCTACTATAACCCTTTTATACAACAATTAATATATGGAAATTAACATTAAATAGTGGATGTAGAAATATTTATACTATAATGGTAAGAAAACATCATGTATAACTGATTGTATACATGATATGGTAATCAAAAGCACAATATAGTTGGGTCTAGGGCACCCACTATTACAATATTTTCTCTTTTAATAATGGTTTGCAATGATATTTTGAATTTAAAAAATAATATACCCCTACAATGTCAAACTAGGTGTGTTGTAAGGACCATTATCATGCACCAGTTCTTGATCGAGTCTAGTTCAATGTGGTGTTTTAGGATTTTACCACCAGGTACATCTGTACAGGATCCACATCCACTTGTAGTATCGAGACAATGATTTATTTTCTTCAAAACCACTTACTCTATAATTTACCAAAATTTAGGTATGTCTTGTTATGTTTAGTGTTATCCCTAAATCATTCTCTTATGTTTTCTAATCCAAATACAAAAAATAATTAAACCTCCCTTCGATACCAACTATGACAACCCTAGTTTTTATTACACATTAGTTCTCGATTTATTACATAGGAATACACATAATAAAACCCATAATATTTATTAGTAAAGTTTATTTGGGAAATAAGGTACATTACATATCAACTTAAAATTGGGGGCACATCAGATTTATTGAAAACTTCATTAACATGATCATATTATTCCATTGTTCTTAAAACTGCATGGGATAACCTGGGGACATTCATAAGAAAGGGGTGATATAGAAATACTAGTAATGAAATAATTAAATAATAACATGAAGAATGTATTAAATATTAGAAAATAATAACTTCCAAGGGACTTAAAAGGGTTAAAAATCATAAATATGAACATTGAGGCATGACATAACATGATAACATAAAGGCAATATGGGAATGTTGAAACAACTTTAAACATGACATCATAACATAGGTCAAGGATAACTGCCAAGGAATCATAACATGGTGTAAAAATTCTCATGAAGTATTAGTTTCATTACCCAATCCTTTTAATTATATCTCATGATACTAAAACATTACCCAATTCATTGGAGTGCTATATAATTCACGATGCACCCTTTGATTTCATATCATGTACATGCATAAATGTTCTACATAGACCATTGAACATAGGATCATATTTCATCAAATTAAATTCCATGATCAAGGAGTTTGCGATACATACATGTAATTCCTCAATAAAATGAGTATAGGTATGTATAGGTGAATAACATTGAGTGTAAGTAGTGATGGTATTAACAATAAAAAGGTTTTTTCATGTAAAAATCATAGTAAAATTTCGAAATCACAAGGACTGTACTTAAAGATTCAAAAAATGGTTTAATGAGAGAGAAATGGGTCTTTAATATTTTGAAAATAAAATGGGTAGTAAGAGGGATTTAAAAAAACATATCCCAACATTTGGAATTGGAAATAAAAGACATAAAATGAATATGATTCTTTAATAAAGAGGATAAGGTGAGGATCCCTTACCTTGAGAGGGTGACTCCAAAATATTGGGAGGAGATTATGGAGAGCTTGATGGAAACTTAGTAGGAATATAGATAGGGAAGGGTAGAGTGAGTATGCTCTCTAAGGTTTTTAGTTAGGATTAATGAGATCTTTGGTGGGTTTATATAGTAAAATATAGGGGAGTTCTTTAGTATTTCCCAAACAATGGTTTTGAACTCTATACAATAAAGCAATCAAAACCACAAACCTTACCATTATTTTCCCACTTTTTCTACCAAATAAGAGTTATTTTCATTATTTTGTATGGATAAGGACTAAAAATATTAAAATATTACCCTTGGTGATGTGGAAGTCAGTCATGTTCTTAAATAAATGATTTTAAAACCTTGAAATATAATATAGTATTTGGAGGATTCATAAAGGATTTATAAAATTAATAAAATAACCTAAAAAACAATTTAATGGGGAAACATAGATTTGGTTGTGCATACATTTTATATCATTTATTACATCACTTTTGGGTCATTATGATATCATAATACACACCGTATATGCATACCGTATTTTATTTTTACCCGAAAATTTGACTGTCACAGGAAAATTTTGAAAAAATAATCATTAGATAATTTTGAAATATTGATTCCAAAAATAATAATTGTTTTATCAATTTTTTTTGTAAATATATTAAATTTCACTTTTAAAATAGAATCAAAATTTATTAAGAAATACTTGGTTTTTTGAAAATAATAGTTTTTGGACCATTATAAAAATTACATTTGAAATCATAAAAAATATATTATCATTTAAATTTAATAATAATTATTTAATAATAATATTTTATTATAATATTATTTATTTCAAAAATCTATTAATTCACCAAAAATAAACTTCTTAATTGAAATTTCATATTACCCAAAAATATAATTTGTGTTTTATCTTATCAAAATAAAAATCATTTATAATTGAACAACAACAAGAACTAAATATAACCATTATTATATTAACAGTACATTATATTTATTCATATTATTAGGGTGTTGATACATAACCCTTTATTATATCGGTGAATTCCCTAAGGGTAAGGTGTGTGATGATGATATTTTCATGGGGTGGTTCGGCGTATATGGTTTGGACCATGATCTCAACAAGCCCAAACTTCCCTTATAATTTTTTTCTCATACTTTATTTGTTGGATCTCAGCTTGGTTTTGGTCAAGGTAAATGACCAATGATGTAATATTCCACTAAATATTCTATAAATGAGCTTCATAGGGTACGATCATACTATTTGAGGCCATTAATTCCTTTTTCTGTGTAAATTGCATTTATCAAAACCCTATATTTATACTAATCATATGATAATTATTAAATGAATATATTATAAACTATTATGATGTTTGATGATTTTTTTAATGTATTAGGATATAATAAAACCAAATAAGTGTATGTGCTTTATGTAACCATAACACACAATTGGAAATTTAATTCAGACACAATGGAAATTATATTTATAATTTTTTGGTTTTTACAAACACTCAACCCAATTCCTTCACTGAAGGTTTAGGTCTCACTAGGAAAAGATATAATTGAGGCTGTTGTGGTCTATGTAAACCATAATGAACTTTTCCTATAGATAGAATCTCCAACATCTCAGAGCATGTACTAACATAGATAACTCTAGATCGTGATTAGGGTAATTTCTCTCACGCGGTCTCAATTATATGGATCCATAAGAAACAACTCAAGAATCCTACATAAAAAATGCTTCAAGTCTAACTTTGAATGCATCACAGTGCACGATATAATCCTTTCCCGGTACAAGAAAAGTGAGGATCATTATTTAGGATATCCTTCCCTTCATCTCCTGGAAATATTTCTCACAAACATTTGACAAAACAAACTTAACCCCTTTCTTAGTCATCCCGGACATCAGGGATTCCAAACATGAGAAGTAATGGATTAAACACTAATAATAGCTTGATAAACCCAAAAAAATAATAATCTTTAAGATATTATTGGGTTTCTCCCAAGATACAATGACTTTAAATTTCTCTAGGTCCACCACTACTCCAACATCTAAGATGGCATGACCCAAGAAGTTAACTCAATTAATCTAGAAGTTTCATTTTGATAGATTGGCATTAAGGCTATGATCTCTTAGTGTAATACAGACGATTTCAAGATTTTGGGAAGGATATTATGATGAATGGGAGTATACTAAGATGTTTTCAACAAAGACTTCCAAAAAAACTATCCAAAAAACCGATGGAAGATTTATTTCATCAAGCCCATGAATATCACTGGTGGGTTCATCAGACCAAACAATATCACCAAAAACTCATACAAGACATACCTGATCCTATATTATTTTCAAGGAATGATAGATAGTCTCACTCCCAATTGATTATACCTTAACCTCAAGTCGATCTCGAAGAATATCCATACACCTCTTAGTTGATTAGAGAGATCATCGTTGCAAGGGGATAATAGTTCCTTACCACAACCTGGTTCAATATCCGATAATCCACACATGAGTTCAACATCCCATATTACGTCTTGAAAAAAACATGGGAGAACCCCACATAGATTTACTAGTCTATAAGAATCCTTTTTCTTCAAGATATTACAATTGAAATTTTAACTCATGAAGCTCTACTGGTGCCATTTTGAAAGGTGGAATAGAAAACTATTCATCTCCTAGCACTAAATCGATCATGAACTCAATTTACTTATTGGGTGGTAAGCCAAATAAATCTTTAGGAAATAAGTTCTAAAAATGGTCTACAACTAGAAGAAAAATATATTTATGAAATTCACCATAATCTAATTCACGTCTTTTCATGTAAGTTGCGTAACAATCCAATATTCACTGAATTGATCCCGTATGACCACCCTGAAGATTCTACTCACCCCGATGAGAATAGATACCTCCTTTTAGATATTGAAAGTTGAATATCCCTTGATATAATTTTATTTGAGCATGGTAAATAAATACTAAGAATCAAATCAAACCTTGTCATTTCTAGAAAAATATAACCCAAGGAAAATGGTAGCCCCAATTTTCTAGAGAACAGGTCATACACAGTTTCATAAACTCTTAACGCATTTCCAACTACACGTTGATGGTACTAACACAATCCAAAAAATCAATAAAAAACTTAAAATGTTGTAAAATTTAGTAGATGAAAAGTAATGTGATTCTCCTGTATCAAACAAAACACAATCAATGTTAGATGATAAAAGACTATTATCTCTAACGGTAGAAGGTCCTATATCCAAAATAGATGAAGTAGAATGCATAAATTAAAGATGACACACCCTTCTACCCTAAACTCTAGTCTGAATCTCATATTCTATTCTGCATGATGGGTAATTTCACTTCTATGCTAGGGTACCACATACCCTACCTAGATCTAAATGTCCATTGGAACTCCAGCTAATGGTTTGTTGAGGAGTAACTGAGTCCCTCCTGGAATCCAGTGTCTATATTAATCCCCTACCATTTCTCTAATGAAAATGTCCACTGAAGAAACCTTGAATATGACCCATTATTCTTCATCAACAACACTAATTTGTGGTGTAAGGTCACTAAGGGTGATTGTTTCTATAATTTCTACACTAAAAGTATTATAATGGACCATGGTTTTGAAATGACTACCCACCTCTTTAGATGCTCTTCCCACTACTACCTCGAATATAACTGTCATAGCGACTCTTCCTACTACCCGAAGATGATCACTAATATTTACCTACTAAAAATACCTAGCCACCACTCAAGGAATCTTTCATATTTCCTTCCATAATGAGTGTCTAATTCATTATTTCCTCAAAACTGATCAAATGAAATACGTTCACCTGCTACCTGACCTCATAATGAATCCCATCCTAAAAATGCCTCCCCTAGAGACCTCATAAGCTACCATTGATGAAACAAATAACTTTAGATCTATAAAGCATCCAACATAGTCCATTATTGACATACCCTTCCATGTAAAGTGCATGAACTCACAAGCCTTCTCATCCTAAGTCTCTAGGTAGAAATGGCTCAAATATTTTTCCTTGAAATCATTCTAGGATAACTATTGTTGCTTCCAAGATTGAACTAGGATGTCCCACTAGAACTTGGATGCTCTTAAAAGAATATAAGATAAAATGTTCACCCTCATATCAATGGGTGACTTTAGTTTCTTTAACATCTTCTAAATTGAATCAATCTAGAGCTCAACTACTTAGGGGACTCCCTCCCTTGTGAATGTTGGTAGATGATATAACTAAAACTCTCCTGTTATCTTAGAAATCGTAGGTGTGGTGATAATAGTATCCTTTTACAGGGATTATATGACCCTTAGGAATCCATCAAAAATTTTATCTTATAACATATTATCTAGAGCTATATGTAGTTTCATTTTCACTATGTTAGGATTATTATGATTACTACTCTCTTGATGTTCAACTTGAAGATTACACTGACACATTTTCTCTACAAATACCAACGCACTCTTTAGAACATAAGAACTCAACAAGACCAACCTCAACATGTGATATAAATAGAAAATAACTGTATCAAGGTTACTTTATACTTGTATTAATATGTTATTTTTCATAACAAAATAATTTCTTTCATCTTTTATATCAGGTATATCAAGGGATTTCATTTCACGGTTCATATGGGAAAGTATTTCTCATTTGGTAAATATGTCTATATAATGAATAATACATGTGAAAATATATCCCTATGTTCCTAAAATTATACATGCATACTCATCTCATTCCATACCAGAGCATGAGTAAAAATATCAATAAAAAATATCATCACACAATAACTGAATCATACAAGGTGAAATAACATTAAAACTATCAAAAACTAGCCCGAATATCCTAGTACCTCGATACCTGAGCTGGAACAGACATAGAATAAATGGAATTCCCAATATCTATGGGTTGGATACTAGAACCTCACACAATAAAAGATAAAAGAGGGAATATAATTTACAAAAAACAACATACAATAAAGAAACAAGTTTGTATGCTCAACACTCCAAAAGGATAATGTACCAAAAACCAAACAGGTATATCAAAAAAAAAATAGTACATCATCAAAGTACTAAAAATATAACAAGATAAAACTCAAACATCCCAAAGAATCATCACCACAAGCCCCAAAGGATCAAGAACATCCACCTCCTCCAAGAGGCGCTTTCCCTTAGCTCAGACCTCGCTATTGGAAATCTACAAACACTCAAAGGAAAAGGTAGGGTGGGAGCTAAAGGACCAATCGGGTCCAACCAAGTGTTCCATTAAAAGATTCCTTAATAATAAAGAAAATCCTGATTTTAATTTAAATAAAATATGGTATGGAGATAAGATTTCATAAATAAAACAAAAACATTCTTTCATTTTAAAATGATGGAAAACACATCAAATATGTCTTAATAAACATTTTATATAAAACATTTTATATAAATCAACAGGAATGAATAAAAAGTTTCATAATCATTGACATATATATCAAAAAAATCAAAATAACCACCATGGTCATCTACCTTGTGTTATGATTGGTTCTAGTTATAGGATCCTCACACATCTTATATCAGTGATCATGGAAATATATGTACACACGTCCTTTAGGCTTAGGACAAATAGGACTCACCAACATCCTATCAGGGATAAGATCTGCCCAAGTGGGGTTTTGTTAGATTTTTCATCGTCAATATGTTGCTAGGGAATTACTATCCTAGTGTTCTTATCCCAAATAACCCACTAAAAACCAAGGTTTTCATTTTCTTAATCAATCAATAGAAAAATGGAAAATCATTTCATTTAAAATCAACCATAATTCACAATTCAATTGCCCAATTTTCCTTTTCAAAAGAAAAAAATTTACTTTCAAAACCAAAACATGTGTTTTTCATAAATCAATGCATTTTAAATAAAAAACCAATCATAGGTTTTAAAAAGTTCAATTTAGTCCATTTTTTAAGATCTATTTTCAAATCATCTCATCAATTCCATCAATTTAAAAATACGCCCCAAATTCCAATTCTATTAGAATTGGTAGGTTTTCACAAAATTACATGCCAATTCAAATTCCAATTCAAATTCATCTCGAATTGGGTTTTCATAAATCAATTGAAATCGATTTAAATAAAATCAATCAAATAAAGGTTTAATTATATAGTGAAACATAATCAGAACCACCTACCTTTAATCACGAAATCACAATGCACAACGCCCACAACATGACTCGCCAATAAAGAACAACAGAAAGAAAGATCAATAAATTGAACCTAGATTTGAGATTCAATTCAAAATACTTTATATATATAAAAAAAATGATGATATAATTATCTCTAAAGAGAATATAAATATAGAGTTTGAAAAGACACATGGGAGGAGACTCACTTACTATAGAGTAATTGAATGAGATCCTCCATGATTAGATCCACCAATGAAAGGGTTCAGAGGAGACAAAATGGGTTCTTGAGAGCCTAAAAAACCTAGGAAATCGACTTAGGTTGAGTTAGTGTGAAGTGGGGGTTTAAATTATAGTAAAATAATTTTTTTATAAATTTTTGGAATAAAATTATCCCATATGTACGGTTATCTGGATAGGGCCTCATTGTTTGAAAAACCATGTTCTCTAAATTTGTTCCCATATAATGAGATGCACCATTTCTACTAGGTGGGTGCACCATTTTTCAAACATTTTCCAAACATGAAAACCCTCACTTTCTAGGGATGCATAGTTAGCACCAGGTGGGTGCACGGTTTGGGAAAACCTTGCACGAATCATGTACAACCCAAGAAACCTCTAAAAATTTCAAAACTCCTCCCAAAGTGTCCTTAATAAAGATCCATCCATAAGGGAAATAAAAAAGGTTTTAGGAATACTTGAAAACTAGTAACCGAATGTTAAAACATCCCCACCATAGAATTTTTTTCCCCATAAATCCCATCAAGAAGTTTCCATATCAATGTGATGAGACCATTTCTCTCACATTAGTGCCTAAAACTCCCACGTCTCATGTGAATCAGAACCATGATACCATAGAACACAGACCAAAGGTATCTTCCTCCCATAATGTACATTTGTTTCTGAATCAATAATCCTGACTGGATTCTCAGTCAAAAATGAATCAGGTTCAACATAAATATCACTCATGTTTAAAACATGATATGGATTCCATATCTAAGAGACATGGAACAAGTTATGCATTGATTTCAAATGTGGTGGACGTGCTAAATGGAATGACACTTTCCCCACCTTCTCAGAAACCTCAAAAGGTACAAAAAAATGAGGATCATGCTTCCTTTTCCTCGCAAGAAGTTGCTGACCTAAATAAGTTGAAACTTTAAAGAACACCTGGTCACTAACTAAAAACTACAATGGTCTACCATGATGATCAATATAAGATTTATATCAGCTCTGGGCTGTCAACATTATTTTATGAATCAACCAAATCTTGGATGTCATCTCTCAGACTAAGCTCAGTAAAACCATGTATGTTTCTCTAATCTTTGACCAACACAATAGTGATTTATAAGGATGACCATAAAAGCTCTAAATTGGATCCATTATGATCACATACCAGCAACTATTATTATATGAAAACTCAACTAGTCCCAAATATTCATGCCAATATCCACCAAAATTGAGAATGTAAGTATGAAGCATATCCTCAAGAATTTGTATATCCCTTTCTATCTATCCATCTATCTGTGGATGGTATGACATAATCAAATGTAACTAAGATCCTATCAACCCCGAATGAATCTCCAAAAGTGAGAAGTAAAATGGGTATTCCTATAAGAGACTATATCATATGGAGCTCCATGAAAATGAAAAATATCTTTCACATAGATATTTCCCAGTTCCTCAACTTTGGTTGTATCATGAATGAGTTTAACGTGAGACGATTTGGTCAAACTATCAATCACAAACCATATCACATTATTATTTCTCTAGGTACATGGAAACCCAAAACAATCCATAGATAACTCATACCACTTACATATTTTCACTATAAGTGGATGAAACAAGCCCAAAGGTCTCTAGTGCCTAAACTTGACCTGTTGGAAAGTATAATAATGAGAGAAAAAATCAACAATGCCCCATATCATACTTGGATACCATAATTGATGCCTCATTACATAAAACATCTTTTTGGTCCCTGTGTACAAAACCCACTATGAATTATGTAAACACATCATAGATAACGGTACAAAAAACAGATTACAAAAACATAGAAAACCCTCTGTGGAGAAAAAAAACTAAAAATGGTCTACCCAATATAAAGAGAGTCTATAATGTCACAAAATTATTTATAAATCTGTTTTTATTGAAGAATAATATCAAGAATAGTGGAGGTAAACTAAATAATAACCAAGGAAACTTCATCCCATGTTTAATGAACTCCCACATGCAACAATTAAAAAAGAACCATTAAGTTACACTCTTCAGATGATTCCTTCATGGCCTGGGTCGAGAGTTTCCTTCTTAAAGAATCAATAATGAAATTTCATTTCCTTGGGGTATAGGAAATATCAAAATAAAGAGATTGTAGGTAATCAAACCAACACCTCATCCTGAGATTCAAATCTTCTTGAGAGAATATATAAATCAAGATCTTGTGGTCAGAAAACATGGTAAAAATTTATCTAAAAAGGTAATGACACCAAATCTTAAACACAAGCATAATATCTATTAGTTCAAGTCCAGGGGTATGATATTTCTTCTAGTGTGGTGTAAGGTTCTAAGATCTATAGGCTACCACATGATCACACAACACAAGAACATAGTCCAAACCCAAATCTGATTCATTACAGAAGACCATAAAGCTCTACTCAGACTTAGAAAGAGTCAACATCAAAAAAATATTCATAAGACATTTCAGCTCAACAAAATAATTCTAACATTTATCATCCCAAGTAAAGTTCACTCTCTTCTAAGTGATAGAAGTCATCAGAGAATCTACCTTCGAGAAATCCTTTATTAATTGGTGACAATAACCTACTAAACCCAAGATGCTCTGAATCCTAAAAAAATCTTGTTGTTTCTCCCATTTAATAAAAAATTTATCCTTTTTTAGGAGAAACTATGATACCATGTTATGAGATATTGTGTCCCAAGAACATCAATTCTTGAATCCATAAATCAAATTTCGATATATTATCCTAAATTCACTGATTTCTCAACATTTCCAATACTTCTCGCAGATTACGTACATGATACTACTTTATCTTAGAGTAAAAAAGGATATCATCCACAAATACCACCAAGAATGTATTAAGATACTCATGTAAGTTATTATTCATCCAAGTTGTAAATATTGCAGGAGCTTTGGTTAGAACAAATGGCATGAAAAGATGCTCATAATGGCCATACTTACTCTAGAAGGAGGTTTTCTAAATGTTAGATTATCTTATTCTCAACTAGTGATAACCAAATATATGATCAATATTTGAGAACCGCTTCACTCCTTAGAACTATTCAAATAGATCCTCATTTCATGGTAACATATACTTATTATTTAAGGTAACTTGGTTGAGTTTTCGGTAATCAACACATAGTCGAAGTGTTTTAGAATATTTCATGGAAAAAAGAATAGCCACCTCCCAAGGTGACACACTCATGCATATAAACCCTTTTTTAGAACAGATCATCCAACTGAGTCTTGAAATATTTCATTTTAGTTGGTTCTATATGGTAAGAAGGTATATACACTATTTGAGTACTAGTCACTAAATTGATAGAAAACCTTACCTCCCTTACTGATGAAAAAATAGATAAGACACATGGAAAAATATTGGGAAACTCAACAACAATTGGATGGAGATCATAAATCAAAGATTCCTTCTCCATATCAAAAGTGAAAAATGATATTAATTTCCCAAAATATGAATAAGAAGGTCCAAATATATGCGAACTCGGGTCAAATTCTCCCCAAAAGATACAAGACACCCTATCGAGCGTGGTAAAGGAGACCCGTCGAAGATAATAATCAATTCTAGACTAATTAGAAATGATCCATTCTATCCCAAAGAAATTAAATCAAGGGGTTTCATGTTAGAACCAAAAAATTATAGGCAAAATAAATTTATGATAAAGAGAAAACACAAGTAGGACAATGAAGTCCCTACCCTCTCTTCATTTCGAGGGGTGTAGTAATATCCATCACTTAAGACAAAACCTTTATTATATGATTTAGTATGTTCACAATAAGAGTAAATATAAATGAATTAGATGAACTAGTATCAAATAAACTAGTCACCAAAGATGATGATATAGTGATGGAACCTTTCACAGGTGCTAGACTAGTATCATATTCCTCCAGAGACTCTTACACTATGTGAAGAAGCTTCATTTCAGATGCTTGTGACAGAACCCCTTTATTGGTGAAGCATATAAATGCACTTTAGTATTTTTTTTCTAATGATCTTATGCTACTATATGGGGAAGAGAATATATAAAATAAATTATTCAAGTGTACTGAACGTCCATAGGAGCTGAAAATCTTGGTCACTTTAGTGAAAACCCGTTTGAAATGCCCAAGCTTTCCACACTAGAAGCATGTCAAAGGGCGTCTTCTAAGAAATAGAGGAGATCTTGATGAAGCATAATATCAAGAACTACCATAAGACTCATTACACTTCCTTTTTTATTTATAGGAACTAATAGAACAACCAACGAAAAAAAGGAACTCTCATCAAACCTTACATACCATCTGAATCAAGTTCAAGAATGAACAACCTATCCAACACATCGGTATAAGAAGAGTGATTCAATAAGAAAACCTAATAATGAATATAAGATTGAAGTCTCATCTTGAATTCTGGAGTCTCTATCTTATCATTCGATACAATATTAGGTGAAAAATTTACATGCTCGACAAAGTGATTCACATACTCTATCATGGTCCTATCAGCCCACTCGAGTTTTAAAAACTCCTTAGCCTTAGACAGAACCATTGAATCTGGATAGAACTAGTCAATGAAAATAATGTTAAAATCATTATACACTAAATCTACATGCTTCTTCACTATCACCATCATGTCCCACCATATCCTTCTAAGTCCCTCTAGCATGAAGTTGGTATATTTCACCTTGATTGAATCGGGAATTTCTTAGAACATAAAGAGAATCTATATTTTTCTCAACCAATCCTCAACCACTTTAGGATTATTAGAGCCTTGAAATGATGGTGGATTATAGATAATAAAATCATGATTATGATTCTGACATTCATTCATATGAGGTTCCATAATTGGATCCTGAATGGGAACATGTGTAGGTTCCTATCCTAGAGCTTGGGCACCATGAACAATCATATCAATAAGATTCTAGACCATAAGACGATTAGCTTAATGCAGTTTATAATTAGTTTCCTCTTAGATCATATTCAAATGTATTCTTAGAGGAATAATACTACACAAAATCTAAAAATAATATTGAATACATTATAAGATTACTCATATCAAAAATTCAAAAAAGATCAATATGAAAATTAATCCCATCAGATAGGATATCAATATTTGGATTTTAACCTATACAAATAAAAATCATGGAAATGATTATAACTAGATCAAATTATTTCTCAAGATTCATTTCCCAAACCACCCATGGGGAAATAAGGCTCATTGTGATGATAGATGGATAAGAACTCACTCACAACTACCTACTAAGTCCCTAAAAGATATTACAAATTGCATACTAACATCAAGGAAAGACAGATAACCTACACCTTTGATACCACTTTGTCACTAACCATTCCGAATACCCTAGTACCCTGATACCCAATTTGGAAATGACATGTAATGAAGGGTGTTCTATATCCACATGGGTTGGAGACTAGAACCTATAACCATACAATATTAAATAGGGAATTAATTTCCCTAAAATAGTAGAAGATAAAAAACAATTCAGTACTCTCAACACTCTAAATGTAGAAAGTTCTAGAAACCAAACATGTATATCAAAACCCAAAATAGTACATCATCAAAGTACATAGAATCTAAAAAGATAAAAACTAAAAATTCCTAAATTAATCATCACTCCAAGACCCAAAGGATCATGAACATACACCTCCTCCAAGAGGTTCTTTCCCTTTGCTCAAACATAGAATAAGAGAATCTACAAACTCTTAAAGGAAAAGGTAGGGTGTGAGATAAAAATCCAAGTAGGGTCTCACCATGTATTCCTTGAAAATATTCCATAATAATAAATCAAATCATTTTTCAATTTAAATAAAATAGGGAATGGTGGTACAATTTCATATTTAAAACAAAAAATTTCTTTCATTTCAAAATGATGGAAACAATTTAAATATTGATTAATATTTCTTTATATAAAATAGTTCATATAAATCAACTAGAATGAATAAAATAGTTTCGTAATCAATGGATTATATAAGAAATAATTAATAATAAGAACCATGGTTATATTACCTATGATATGATAGCTTTTAGTTATAATATCCTCATAAATCTTCTATTAATGATCATGTAAATATGTGTATAGAAGTCCCCAAGGATCAGGCTGAATATGAATCATCAATATCCCATTGGGGATAAGATTTACCTAACTTGGTTTTTGTTTGAGTTATCATTATCAATCCATTTCTAGGGAATTACCATCCTAGAGTGTCTATCTCAAACAACCCACAAACTACCCAGGATTTCATGTGCTCAATCAACCAATAGAAAAATAGAAAACCATTTAATTTCAAATCAACCATCATTCACAATTCAATTTCCTAATTTTCCTTTTAAAAATGCCAATTCACTTTCAAAACCAAAACAAGGTGTTTTCATAAATTCATTTCTTGTCAATACAAAACCAATCATATGTTTTCAAAAACTCAATTTAAGCCATTTTCTAAAATAAATTATCAAATTGTCTCATCAATTCCATCAATTTCAAAATACCCCCAAAATTCCAATTCTATTAAAATTGGATATTTTCCCAAAAACTCCTTTCCAATTCAAATTTTTCTTGAATTGTTTTTTCATAAATAAATTGAAAATAATTTAAATAAAGTCAAGAAAATCAAGTTTTAATTATATAAGGAAACTCAAATGGAACCAAGTAACTTTAATTACAGAATCACAATGTACAAAGCCCGCAACGAGACTCACCAATAAAGAATGACAGTGATAGATATCATGAAATCAAATTTATATTCCTGATTTAATTCAATAGAGTTTAGATCTATCAACAAAAAAAATCATCTAAAATCTCTAAGGATAATAGAAAGAGAGAGTGGGAGAAGACACATTAGAGGAGAGTCACTTACCAGAGAGGAATCAAATGAGATCCACCATGCTTTAATTCACCAATAAAAGGGTTTGTAGGATCCAAAAATAGATTCTTTAGAGCCTCTAAAACCTAGTAATTTGACTTATGTTGAGTGAGGTTTGAGCGGGGATTTGAACAAGGGTTTGGTAATTTTTTATAAATTCATAGAATAAAATTATATTGTGCACAATACTATTTAGGAAGGGCCACACAGTTAGATAAAATATGTGCCCCTATAATAGGTTGCATAGTTTCTACTAGGTGGGAACAAAATTTTTCAAACCATGTGCCAACAATGAAAATCCCCACTATCCATGGTTTCAAAATTTTCATTGGGTGGGCACACAGTTTGGGAAAACCATGCATAGCCTAGGAAATCTCCATAAAATTAAAAATTCTACCGGAAGAACCCCTAAAAAATATCCAACCAAAAGGAAAAAAACAAGGGTCAAGGAATACCTAAAAACTTGTAATAAGATGTTAAAAAATTGTGACAAGAGAATATAATGAACAATAATATCTTCCATAGGCACTCATATTTTTCCTAATACATGGGTTATCTACTCCTTGACACAAGCTCATTGCCAAGTCCTGAGACATAATTGTCTATTTTTTACCTTTTCCAAATAGTAAATATATAGGAAAGAAAAACCCGACCATCAGATACTACTTTGTAACATCTCTAAGCCCAACACTCCCTCACATGACTGAAATGAGGTTGGATACATAACCTCATGTGTGCCTCCCATACTCCAGAGGCAGCCGACTAGTAGCGAGTGTGTATGGAATATAGTGGGGAGACTATACCCTCTAGTATGGAGTTATAAAAATAGTTTAATAATAGATAGAGTATAAAAAAACAATAGTTAAAATATAAAATATCATCTAATAAAAATATAAGGAAGAGGATACAAATCAAACAATCCATATAATAATTATCCATGCAATGATAGATAGAAATGTAACTACATGATGTGTTGAATTTCAAAAAATAAATGACTAAAAAACTCAAAATAAGACTATGTGTTCCTAATATTGAACCCCATTTTAATCCCATATTCAATCTCTAACTCATAAAGCAAGCAATAATCAACAATAGAAACCCTTTCCCTTGTCTGAAAATGCATTCATGAAGTCTTTCTAATCATCGAATGGTGGACCGTCTAATAGAAATTTCCTTTTAAGGTATGACTTAAGGATCTTTTAGTCTTTAATCAAGTGTAATATTTTATTTACATATTCATTAGATCATGTCCAATGAAAAAAATATATATTAATAGACTACATTAATATACCAAAACCATAGGGATAAGATCTTTATATATAATTTATAATTAATTTATGAGAAGATATAGAATTAACTCAACTTGTAATTAAGCTTTTTTTGATGATTTGAAGAAATATAATTCATGTAATGGGTTTTTTCTCCCGTTCCATTACTTTTGCAGTTTTAGGTGTTACAAGTGTTTTAGGAGAGGCTTGAGGAGGTTTGTTGTGATTAGAGGAGGCTTAGAGTGAGGACGGAGGAGTTAGCTACTAACCGAAGCTATATTCAGGAGGAATATGCATCATGTAAAGTTTAAATGAAATGAAAGTAAGGTTCAAAAATTATAAAGGATGGTTCATAGGGTGTTACACAACATGTAATAAATTTAGGATTTAATTTTTGAGGCAATGTGTTTTCTAGTGAGAGTTGAAAACTGACATGTACAAGCTATGTAAAGGTTACGCCCATTGTAATTCCCTTGTGCAGTGCATCTTTATAGACTACAACTCTTAAGTTTTTCCTCAAAACCTACACCCCTTTTATTTTTAGGTGACCTAGCTGCTCTTCCTCTATCCGCCTTATGATTCCTTCATCAAAGATCTATTTTTATCTTCTCATATTCAATCCATGGTGATTTATTGTACTTTTCTCATGCATTTCTTTCCATTATTATTTGGGGATTCACTTAGGAAATGTTTATTTGGTTTGGGGTGTAAGTTAGAATGTGTTTTGATGATATTTGGGTGTAGTGTTGGTTTATCCATGAGTTTCTTCTGCGATAGTGGTTTTTGGACATTTTTTTCTTCTCCCTGTAGTGCACAGTGAGATTGGAAAACTTCTTTGAGGCAGGGGATCCTCTTTCTCACTCTTTTATGTTATATGTGTGGGATCTTCATGCTTTTTATTACCTTTGGGTTTATATTAAGGGTTAGCATAATCATATAATTAATTTTCATGTTTAAAATTGATGGTTAGGGGGGGCTATCACATTCTTTACTACTTTGATATATGTTTTTGATGTTATTATGAATGCTTGTTTCCAATTATAAAAATAATGGTTGTTGGGAGCCTTTTTCATGCTATAGTTGTTCTGTTATAATGACCTTTGCTCTGTTATTTAGTGATCATACCTGAATAAAATATTATTGAATGCATATTTGGATAATAACTGGTTTCCCTATATATTCTATTTTTTGTTATAGTACTCAATCTAAATTAAGAATATATATGATAATGCTCTTGAATAATTATAGAAGTCCGAATGTGTGTTGTTATGTGTGATTGAGCTTATTGTGTTTCACTGCATGGATTGGGATTTTGTACAATGATAGATGTTTCCAGCTTGGCTGTGTGTTGTGTGGGGTAGTGTTGAAGGATTTGGTTGACATAGATGTGATATGAGAAGTTGTGCGATGTGGCACAAAGGTTGTGGCGCATAGGTTGTGGCATTTTGTTTATGGTGAAAGGGTTATGGTGAAATGCTTATGGTGTAGTGGTTGTGATACGCGTTGGTTGTGGTTATGTGATGGATGATATGTGTGGTTGTTTTGTTGTGATATGGATTGGGAAATGTGGCATGACGATGATGGTGGATGTGTGGTTCTCTGAAGGTGGTTATGTGAGTTTAGAAAATTGTTGGTCGGAGAGGTTGAGTTAGTTTCCTAGTCAGTCATGGAATAAATTATGATTCTAAATAAATATTAATTGGTAAAATTGATATGTGAAAAATGGATTAAATTTAATTGAATGAATGAATTAGTAGTGTAATGTGAAATGAAAAGTCTAGTGAAAAATTTAAAGAAAAATACAACTGAAAGAGGGAAATGTTATGTGGATTGTGTGGTGGTCTCATGGTGTTTTATATAGTGGTGGAAGTATTTGTGATGGTTTATGTGTGGTATGGTACTGGTAATTTGGTTTGAGTCAGTGTTGTTTATGTGAACCATAGGTTTTGTATTCTATGCTATCTCTTTATCATGTATGTTTATGTTATTTTTATATGCATCCCACCTGAGTTGGATAACCATACCAATTCTTAGAGGTGATGAGTTCAAGGTTTTTCCCCAATATCTAGGATGGTAAGGATATATATAGATTGCTACCCCCTCTCCCCCACTCTCTATTCAGTAGTGATGTGTGGTCCTATGTGTCTTTTGGAGAGATATGATGTGTTGTCCCAAGTGTCTTTGTGCAAGACGTGATGTATTGGTTTTGGTGTCTATGAGCGAGATATGATGTGTTAACCCAGGTGTCTTTGGGAGAGATGCGATGTATCAGCCCAAATGTCTATGGGAGAGAGGTGATGTGGTGTTATGTAATATATGGTGGGGGTCATGTGTGGTTAGAAGAGGGAATGAGGTTCATGGTCTTCACATTCATGATACCCTAATACTTTGGTTCTAGTTGTGATGTGTGGCCCAAGTGTCTGCGGGCAGGATGTAATGTGATGTGTGGACTAGGTGTTTGTGGGTGAGATGTGATGTGATGTGATGTGATGTGATATATGGATGAGGAGTCTATGGGAGGGATGTGATGTGATTTTATGTGATTTGTGTGGAAGGTAAGGGAGCATAGGTAGCTCAACGCTGGGGTGTGAGAGTGGAAAATTAGCGAGGAATAGGCAATAAGAAACCTTTATTTGTGATGATATCAATGTTATATTATTATATTGGATGATTAATTTGGTGAGTGAGCAATGGTGAGGCATGGGTTGGTAAGATGACCTGTATATGTGCTTATTGGTTTTTTGGTTTGTTCATAGTGCATTAGCATTCCCTTTTCATATGTACACTTGAGGCCTTGGTTGTTTCCCTACTGATTATACAAGTTATGATCTACCTATGTATAAAAACCATTTTTAGGTTTCTAGGAGGACTTTAGGGACTGATCTAAACATTACTAGCTGGTTTGGATTTGCATTTGAATTGATGTTGTAGACTTTTCTTTTTGATATTCACTTTGGAAACTTTTATATGTATTAGTTTTATTTATTTATGCATTGTGGGATAAATTTGTTTTACCTTTATATTTTCTTCTTGAGTTTTTTGGTGATTTTTATCCTATCTCTTGATCTCGTTTTATTTATAGAGGATAATGCCTCCCATACTATGAGGTTTTTATACCCTAGACACTATTTTCTAACCCAGGGACTACTAGAGGCGATACTTAAGGGTCTTTATCACGCTCCCTTAATTGTGACATCTTTGGTGGGGGGGTGGGGGGTTGTGAAAGATTGGTATCAAATGAAATGGTTGAGATATAGGATGGAGTTTGGAGTTAGACATAGTGAGGATTTCATGGGTTGGTATGGAAGTAGTAAAAATTGATCTTGGTGCATGACATAGACCTAGGAGACCAACTAGGACATGGTATTTTAGTGACCACAAGATATAGTGCCTAGACTATGAGCTTATTTAATGACCAAGTGAGGAAGACCTATTTATAGGGTAAAAAACTAGGAGAGGTACATCCATCATGATGAATTGTGTTCATGATTGAATTGGGTGTTTTGGAAACACAAAATGAATTAGTTAAATAATCATTGATAAAATTTATTGCTATCGGGCTTAAACTGTTCTACATAATTTTAGGAGTGGATCTTATTCATCATCCATGAGTTTCTCAGACTTGTGAGGTTTAGTAGGCTAATCTAGTTGATCATTGGTGGGTAAAATTGATAGAGGAGGATGATATATGAAGTGATATTTTAATGCTTTTTAGTGGTAGAGTTTGGGTAAGTATGAGGGGAGTGTCTCAGATCATGAGACAAAGTACTGGATAGAGGTTCTTGAGATTGTTTTTGGTCTGATCTGAGTATGAGTTATGTTTTGGATTCCACTAGTAGTTAGTCAGATTCAAGTTGATTTACATTAGTAGTGGATGCTATGTCTTGGTGACCACAAGGAGGTAGATGTGTTTTGGAATGAATTTCAGAGATAGTTATAGGAAGAGTTTCTATCATCAATGTTTAGGGAATTTAAGAGGTAAGAGCTACACTCCCTTCAACAGGGATGTCTGAGCATGTGGGAGCTTAGGATCGAGTTCAAGGTCCACCTACACTTTTCTACAGATTATTTCCCAAATATCGAGTCTAGAGGTTAGCGTCTAGAGGAGGCTTTTCATCTAGTTATTAGGTATGCGGTCACTTAGTTTACACTCCTGATGTATGCATAGGTTCATAAAAAGGATAAGGTTACCAATAATATTCATTCCTTGGGAGTTGAGACTTATCAAGTTGGAAAATTGGGTGTTTCGAGGAGTAAATCTTTGGGAAGTGGGCCATGGGTATTCAAATAGTCAGGGTTTTGTTCAATGGGGAATTGACTACGAAAATTTCTTTCCCAACCATCAAGGACAGGTGGTCTCTAATTGCCTTTTTGAGGTTTTCTATTTGTGTTTCATATTTGTGGGAGATATGTGCACCAATAGGCTAACTATTCTTCTTATATAGGATACAAATTTCATACGGGTGGTTATACCCCTTTTCAACAGTAGTAGATTCCTCCGAGATAGTTATAGCAGAAGGGATAATAGTTTTTTGTTTAGTATCCAAGAGAAAGTGAAAGTGAAGTTGGTATAAGGAATCCTCATAATTATCCCCATGCATAGGGAACCAGGTCTGAGAAAAATTATGGAGGTCGATAGTTGAGAGGTAGAGGAGTTGGGCATGGTAAGATGCACGTGTTAGAGGTAGCAATGCTACCAGAGTCAGGAGCTGTTCGAGATGCGATCAGTTTTTTATCTACCCTTATGTGGTCTATTTTTATTCATGAGCCTCACACTCTTTTTTTCTCCTTCTTTAGTTCATATGTTTTGACTATATTTGGAGAGTCTTCCAGTTCCCCTGGTGTTATATACACCAGTTGGAGGCTTGGATTCCTTGTATGATGTGTGTTGGGATTTTACAATGTTGATGGGTAAACACAAGTCAATGGAGGACTACTTTTTATTATAGATACAACCATACAATGTTATCCTTGGTATAGATTTTCTATATTCCATGCATGAACTCATCGAATTATTTTAGATAAGTGTATTATTTTTTGATGTGGAGGTTCAATGAGTGGCGTTCATAGTAAAGTGAGGTTATTGGTTAGGTGGTATGAAATTGGAGCCTCTTTTATCATAAATGGTGGAGCTATTAATTAAATCACAGTTTTGGGGTGATCCTAGGGTTGTGAAGGAGTTCCTAGATTTTATCCTAGAGGAGGTTATGACACTACCTCCTCGATATGACATCAAGTTTAGGATAGAGTTTTATCTGACCACGTCATTGACTTCGAGGGATCCCTAACAAATAACACCCACAAAGCTATGTGAGTTGAGGATGTAGGTGGATGATCTAATGTATTGTGTTATCATCCAACCTAGTGTGTGACGATGGGGTTCTCTAGTGTTTTTATCCAAGAATGAAGATGGTAGATTGAGGTTGTGTGTAGAATACCAGAGGGTTAATCAGGTAATAATCAAGAATCGATACCCTCTTCTGAGGATTGATGATCTATTCAACCAATTGAGAGGGGATATTTGGTTCTCAAGGATCGATCTATAGTCTCAATATCACATATTGAGGGTGAGAGATGAGGATATATAGAAGAATTATTTTAGAAATAGGTACTGGAACTTCAAGTTTGTGGTTATTCGATTTGGTGTTATGAAGTCATCAACATATTAATGGGGCTTATGAACTCTGTGCTCTGTGAGTTCATAGATCGGATTTTCATTATATTCATTGATGATATCATGGTATACTAGAAGTTATAGGAGGAGCATGTTGAGAATCTTAGAGTTGTTTTGTAGGCCCTTAAACACCACTGGCCTTATAGTATGTTGTCCAAGTGTGAGTTATGGACATGAAAGGTGTGTTTCCTTGGACATGTGGTTTCTTTAAAGGGTGTTTTAGTGGAAATATTGAAGTTATAAGAACTTTTTTCTTGGTAAGCACCCAATAATGCGGTATTTGTTCACAATTTTATTTTTCTCACAAGATATTATCAAAGGTTTGTACCCAATTTATCTCAATTTGTAATAATGTTGATAGTATTGACTATAAAGGACTAGGATTTTTTGTGGAAAGATCAGTTCTAGGTAGTATTTGGTAATCTGAAGGAGAAGTATGTTAGTTTTCCAGTGCTTCAGTTACATGAGAAAGGTGTGTTGTTTGCAGTTTTCTTGGACGCGTCCCATATGGGCTTGGTATGTGTGTTGATAAAGTAGAGGGAGGTGATATCATATAGGTTTAAGAAGTTATATCCCCATGAGTGTAACTATGCCACCCATGGTCTGTATTTGGTGGTAGTTATGTTCAGACTAAAGTTGTGGAGGCATTACCACATCGGTGAGAGTTTTGCGGTTTTCACGGACCACAAGTTCTTGTGATATGTTTTCTCTCAACATGATCTGAATATATGCCAATAGAGGTAGTTGAAGTTTCTTCAAGATTAAAATTTTTGTATCTCTTACACACTAGGTAATTGTAATGTAGTTTTTGATGTGTTGAGTTGAATATCCTGAGGGGATGTGGCTTGGGAGTCTATAGATGTTTGGAAAGAAATAAAGGAGCTTTCAACGATGCATCTTGATGTTGGAAAGAGAAGCAGTTGAGTTTTCCTTATCAGATGACCATGGAGTCATATTTTATGTAGTAGGTGGAGGAGTCTCAGTGGAGAGACTCAAAGGTAGAGGTGATTCATGATCATGTTTACCATGGGTATGATCTTTATGGATTGTTAGAGGATGGTCAAAACTGGGTTTTTTTCTAAGAGATGATATTTGTCATGAAGGTGATGCATGAGGGAGTTATCCGTCATTTTAATATCTCACCTTTAGTAGTACATCATGGTGTGAAAAATATGTATCATGGATTGAGGAGATAGTTTCAGTGGCTAGGTATGAAATGTCCAATAGCAGAGTTTGTGGAAAGATGTCTGGTTTTGCAGTAGGAGAATGTGGAGCACCAAGTTTCAGGAGGTTTTTTATTCAATCCCTGTATATTCCTGAGTGTAAATAAGAGGACATCTCGTTGGATTTTTTTCATAGGGTTACCTTGATTTTAGGAAGTTTTTATGTTGTTTGGGTGAAAGTGTATCAACTAATGAAATCATGTCACCTTTTTGTGATCTATGAGTCAAGTACTATGGATGTTTTGGTGAGGTGGTAAGTGGATGATGTTGTTAGGATTCATGGGGTACCAAGAACCATCATTTATGATCGAGATCATCATTTTAAATCATGATTTTATAGGTTATATCATCATGATTATTTCTCCCAATTACGCCTTAGAAATTCTTTCCACCCTCATACATATGGTCAGATAGAGAAGACCATCAAGATTCTGGAAGATTTATCGTGGGAATGCGTCTTAAACTTTGGGGGATCTTGGGTAAAACACATTCCTTTGGTATAGTTTTCATAAAATAATATTCATAAATCATTAATTTTGTATAGATTTATATTATGCATTGAATGGGAATTTTTGTCATTCTCCATTGTGCTGAAGGGGGGTTGGAGAGTCGGTACTTTCTGGTCCTGACACGGTACAAATAATGACCAATAAGTTCCAGTTGGTTTGTGAGTGGATGAGGGTGGTGCATGGCCATTATAAGGCCTATACTGAGCATAGTCGTAGGCCCATGGAGTTTTAGGTTAGATACCACGTGTTCATGAGATTCTCCCATTGTCATGGTAAGTAGAGGTTTGATAGGGGGATTAAGCATTCTCCTAGGTTTGTTGGGCCTTTTTAGGTGTTGGGGTGAGTTGGTGATGTGGTTTATCGGTTGGAATTGCCACCATAGCTAGAGAAGATCCACAACATCTTCCACATGTCTCAGCTTTGTCGATATCTTCACAATAAATCTGATGTTTTTGATTGTGTAGAGTAAGTTATCTAAGATGATTCTATGTTTATAGAGAATCTATTAGAGATCTAGGATCATCAAGACAATGTGTTTCATGTTTGGACCATTTCGTTAGTCCATGTGTTATGGAGGAATGGTGGCCAGAAGAAGAGTACTTAGGAGAAAGAGACACAGGTGCCTTCCCAGTACCTAGAGATGTTTTGAGTTTTTCCTCTTCCAGTTTTTCTTATGATGTGATGTTTAAATCATTCCATGTTAGGATATTTTTTGTATTCCTTGATGTGTGATGTGTGATAAAAACTACAACATATGGAAAGGGGAGGACCTGATTCCTAATTGAGGCACATTAACTATGATGAAATTAAAATAGTGTAGGTGAGTCAATGATGGCTAGAGTGGATAGTATCTAGGTATGGAATATGGAATTCCTTGATTTGTATATTTGGGTGGGTGTGATTTAATGGTTTTAATGCTTGTTGGTTTGGATTGTGTGGAGGTGTGATGGTCGTACAAGTGGTTGTGTGGTGTGTGGTGGATTTTGGCAATTTTATTTGGAATGGTTGGATGGAGATAGTGTCAAGGAATAATGAAATCCTTGAGAGTTATATCATGAGGTGGTTATTCAAATGCCTTTTCCTTTTGGGATTGGTTTTGGATTCTCATGGGATAGAATCTTTTGAGATGTATCTTATGTTACATTCCGTAACCTCTCTGCCTATTACATTGTCAGTTTTAAGTGTTTGTAGTGTTTTAGGGGAGGGTTGGGGAGGTTTCTTGGTGTTCGGAGGAGGCCTAGAGCAAGGCCAATGGTGTTGTATTAGATGAAAGAGGAATACACGTCATGTAAACTTTACACTACGTGAAAGGATGGTTCACATATTATGAATGATGGTTCAAGGGGTGTTACACAACATGTAATAAATTCGGGATTTAATGAATAAGGTGATGTGTTTTTCGGTGGGACTAGAAACTTGATATTTACATGATGTGTAAAGGTTACACACTGTGTAATTACCCTATGTTGAATGGCTTTAAAGTCTGAAATGCTCAGGTTTTTCACCAAACCCTATGCCCATATTGTTTATAGAAAACCCAATGGATCTCCCTCCATCATTCATGGGATTCTTTCACCGATGATTGATTCTTGGATTCCTATATTCAATCGATGGTGTGTACTTATCCCCTTCTCATGAATTTCATCATGTTCTTATTCAGGGATTCACTTTGATGATGTAGATTTGGTTTTTAGTGTATATTGTGCTGCATTTTGATGACATTTGGTTGTGGTGTAGGTTGATTTGTGACTTCCTTGTGTGGTGGTTGTTTCTAGGTAGTTTGTTCCCTATAGTGCACTATGAGATTGTAAATATTCATTGAGGTACAAGATCCACATTCTCACTCTTTTATATACTATGTGTGATATTTAAATAGTTTTTCTTACCTTTGTGTGGATTTTAATGGATGATGTAATCATATAATTAATTGGAATGTTTAATACTGATGGGTATGGGGAGTCATCACATGATTTAGTTATTTCGTATATGTTGTTGATGTTATTATGCATGCCTGTTTCCAATTCTTAAAATAATGAAAGCTGGGAGCCATGTTTGCATTGTACTTGTTATGATGTGATACCCCTTTCCATGTTGTTGTGTGATCACACAAGATTAAAAAATTAAAGAGTGTGTATTTTCATAATAATTGGTTACCCCTGAACATTCTATATTCTGTAATAATACTCATGCTAAATTAAAAAGAGATATAATAATTCCACAAATTAATTTTAGAATTCAGAATGTGTGTTGTGATGTATGTTTGTTCTTGTTATGTTTCCATGCATGGCTTAGGCTATCATACGATGATAGATTTTACCGTATGGGTTATACAGTGTTTAGAGAACTGATGAAATGGTTGGTTGTTATGGATATAATGTAGGAAGTTATGTGATGTGGTGCAAAGGTTGTGACATAGTGGTTATAGAACAAAGGTTGTGGCATAGTGGTTGTGACATAGGGGTTACAGTGTAGTGGTTATGGCATAGTGATTATGGAATAATTGTTGTGATACAGGGAGGTTGTGGTTATGCGATGGATGATATGTGTGGTTATTGTTTTTTGATATGGCTTGGGAGATGTGGAATAATGATGACGGTGGATGTGTGATGCTATGATGGTTGTTATGTGAGTTGGACCAGTTTTTGCATGGAATGGTTGAGTTAGTTTCCTAGTTAGACATGGAATAAATTATGGTGCTAAATGAATATGAATGGTTAAAATTTACATGTGATACATGGTTTAATTTTAATTGAATTAATGAATGAGTGGTGTAATTTGAAATGAAAAGGGAAAAAAAATAAATGCGGCAGAAACTATAACTAAATGTGGTAAATGTTATATGGATTGTGTAGTGGTTGTGTGGTGTTGTATATAGTGGTGGATTCAGTTGTGATAGTTGATGTGTGGTATAAAGATGGTGATTTGGTGTGTGTTAGTGTTGTTTATGTGAACCATAGGTTGGATATTGTGTGTTATCTTTATACATGCATGTTTATGTTATTTTTATATTCACCCCACCCGAGTTGGATAATATTACCAATTCTTAAAGGTGATGAGTTTTAGGTGTCTTCCCAAATATCAAGGATGGTAGTGATATAGATGGATTTCTAACCCATCTCCCCCACTCTTCCTTTAGAAATGCGTTTGGGACTAGGTGTCTAATGATGAGATATGATGTGTTGGCCCATGTTTCTTTAAAAGATATGTGATGTGTTTCCCGATGTATCTATGAGTGATATATGATGTGGTGTGATGTGATATATAGTGGGGGTCATGCATGGTAGGAGGAGGGAATACATTTGATGTCTTTCACATTCATGATACCATATTGATCTGTTTTTGGTTGTGATGTGTGTTGTAGGTGTCCGCAGGTGGGATGTGATGTGATGTAATGTGTGGCTCAGGTGTCTGCAAGAAGGATTTGATGTGATGTGTGGACTAAGTGTTTGTGGATGGGATGTGTTGTGATTGTTTGAAAGGGATAGGAGCATAGGACGTTAGACACTGGGGCCCAAGATTAGAAAATTGGTAGGGAATAGTCAGTAGGGGTGCCTTGCCTTGTTATGATCTTGATGTTATGTTATTATTATAGAGACCCTCGATTTTCGTACATTAATATTAAATCACTTTTGCAGAATACTTAAAACATTATACAAACAAACCCCCAAAGACCGTATTAGTTTAGTACCTTTGGAAACATGGAAACAAAAACACTGATATATAATCAAGCTACATTATATCCCACTAGGTTCTTCATTAAATTCACCCTTCTTAGACACATATTACTTAGTACATATATTCATAACCCAGGGATGGACACATAAAAAGGGGTGATCTCATATGTTCAGTAAGGGTAAATAGGGGAGACATGTAAGCATAAACAAGAGCATAGTGGTATGAGAACATGATCATAAAATTAGAAGCTCATGACCTAAAAATCAAAGATCATGAACATGAATCAGGACATAAGTCATGGAAGCTCATAAGACTTGAATAATAAGGAAATAAAGAACATAATCCATGAAATCATAACATAGTAATAAGACATGGAATTGTGTAAAGCACATAAGCATATAATATGATTTACATAGTATCCAAGGCATCAATTCCAAGACCATATTGGTAGTATGGGTTCCCTTTCCATAACATCTTGGTAGTCATGGTTCACTCCCATGTCCATCTTAGTAGCATAATTTCACTCCTCATATCATCTTGGTAGTCATGATTCAATCCCATGGCCACTTAATAGTCAAGGTTCACTCCCAAGACCATCTTAGTCTATCTAACGGGATATAAATCTTTACCCAATGTATTTGAGTGAGATATAGGCCACAACCATATCATAATCAAACCATACATACTTGTGCCAAAAGATCATAAAAAATTATATCATAACTCATGAAATGAAATGGGCATCATAAACATGTAGTCATATCATAACCTGTGGAAAAGAGACAAGTTTTATAATCATTTCATCAAAGCATAACACATGAAAATAAGTGTGTTTCATGAAAATATAACCCATGAAAGAGAATGGGGTTTCATAAACATATAACCCGTGAAAGATAAATGAGTTTTATAAATGTCATTCTATTAGAACAAAAACCATTCAGAGAAAGAATATGAGTGGAACCTTAGATCATATCCCCAATAAAGCATGATTAAAACCAAAAAATGTCATCACAGATGAAAAATAAATTTGAAATAACTTTTAAAAATATCTTCTATGGAAAATATCATTTCTTATTTAAAATATATGTTTTAAAACATAAAATATTTTGAATGTTATTTTCTTTAAAAATAACCACGAAAATTTATAAAGGGAACTTAAAAGCCTTTTGAAAACATTTTTCCTTGAAAATATATAAAAGAACATAAAAAATGTTTTGAAAAAAATTTCTTTGAAAATAACTTGAAAACTTATAAATAAGTCTTGAAATTATTTTTAAAACCATTTTCCTTGAAAACTTATAATATAAGCTATAATTTCTTTTTGAAACAATTTAATTGAAAAAATACATTGAAAATTTATAAAAAAATATTGAAAATGTTTTGAAAAAAATTCTTTGAAAATTAATTTTTAAAAAATATTCTTCAAAATTGACCTTTTAAACTACCAAAGGAAGCTTCACAGAAACTATGGTGGGTAAATCCATACATACGGTATGAGGTAAAAAGAACATTCCTTTGACATGGTAAAAAGAGTAGAAAAATTCCATGTTCAGAAAATGATAAGAAGATTCCTTTGAAAATGCTGATAAAGGAAGAAAAGGGTAAAATTTATTTTAAATATTATATAATAATAACAAAATCTTCTTGGAAATCCTTTTAAGAAAATATGGTTTTGAAGGAACAAATATTTCTGACCAAAGAGATGGTAAAGTTAGGATTTCTTAAAAACACATTCTTAGCTATCTTACTTACCAAATTTTTGAATAATGGTACCAATACATGAATATATCATGAATATATAGAGGAAAAGAAAAGTCATGAATTTTCTTTAGAGATTAATCATAATATTTCATCAAATGAAGCATAAACATAAACAATCTCGATAAGTGGCAAGATTGTTTCAATAAACTATTACCACTTGGTAACTTTGAACCATACTACTCATGTAATAAAATGGAATTAAATGAAGCTTAAAAAATAATGAAAATAATTATATTAATGATATAAATTGTCAAAAGAAGTATATACACCTTATGGAAAAATATATGGCCTAACCTGGCATGTGTCTCAAAGAAGGAAAATTGAGATAAAATTACATTACCGATTTGGTAAATTTTGAAACGTAAACCTTATGAAAGAAATATCATTAAATGAATATTTAAATACCGATAAATTTAATTATAAGAATCACATAATACATCCATGGGAAGTATACACACCACAAAAAAGGAATGGGTGGTGAATAAAGCATGTATCTCATTAAATTAAAAAGTGCGATGAAATTCCCTTGTCTTGTTTCTTGAATCTCATCGTACTCATAAAAAAATAACATATAAATAATATAAGTTTATTATAAATCTATAAAAAAACCATATTTCTATATCTAATACCATATAAGGTTTGATTATGACTTTATATTACACGCTTTTTAAAAATTTCATATTAAGGTTACGCTTTGGGAAATATTCGCTTTGTTTTTCACATGTGTCTTAATTTGTTATATATTTGGTCCTTATACTTATATAATAATTTTAAAAATTTAAAACATGATATAAATATATTTTTCATTCATTATATGTGTATTATAATAATCTAGATAATATATAATTATAAAATAGAATACACCATTCATGGAGACAGTTGACCGTACGTACGCATGATGCTATTTCCATTTTTATTATTGTATTGAAAGAAATAAAGAAATAAATATATGTATATGTTTATATATTATAATTACATTAGAATTATTATTTCATATATATCATATAATTTCATTAAATAAATCCTTAATACATTCCATGTAATGTGTGAACGAATCACATCGCTTTGAGGGAGCGGTAGTCCACACTTCCTCAAATGAAATTATCATTTTTACAGAAAATAGAAACTATGAAGATATGTATTGTAAAATAATTAAATAATTATAAATAAATATAAAATATCATATATTTGTTATATAAATATAGTTTCCATCATAATTTACACCATGATAGGATGTAATGTAAGAACAAACAATCATTGGTTTGTGAGGCGGTAGTTCAACGTACACATAAACCATATGTTCAATACCCATAAGATGGAAGTGTGTGTGAGTTTAGGTAAAAACATTATCATAAAAACATATTATTATATTTAATATAATTTTTTTTATAATAATTAAATAAAGAGAGTTTAGGGCATGGAGAAAGAAAATAAGATAAAGGAGCTTGAGGGAAAGTGTTACCTCTTAATCTGGTAAATCCTTTTGGTTTGCACCAATGAGATTCCTTGGAAGGATTTATTACCAAATAGAGGATTGAATGAAAAATTAAGGGTTGTTTTTAATTTTATATGGCAGATAATTTCCAAACAAAACTGGTTTGATAGGTGTGAAGAAGAGGGAGAGGTGGTGGCATTTTATTGGGGAGGGAAATGACACACTTAGAATTTTTAAAAACAAGTTAGGTGTACCCACGTTTTTGCATAAAACATTATTACCAAAATAAACAAAATAAATAATGTAAGGTTTATAAACGAAATATGTCCATCCAATGGGTGTTGAACAATTGGGTAGGTCATTTGTCCCCTTATGATTAAGGTTTATTGCACTGCTAAGATTAATTTAACCTTAATCAATGTAATTAATTTTATATAATTTCACTAATATTTTTGATAAAAAACTTATTTTAACTTATGATAAGTTATAATTTATTCTTTTTAAAAATATAAAATCTATTTTTTCAAATTAAAAACATAGGAGTGGAAAAAATTAATTTAAAATCAATCCTGTAGATGGGACGACAATGCGGGTCTTTAAAGTAAAAACATCAGATGTTTGCAATGTTTTTATAGTCTATTGAAAAGTGAAATTGATTGAAATTAAATAAATTAAATTACTGATAAAAATATCATTTAATTAAAATTTTAAACCAATTTAATATATAATTTAACCCTATAAATAAATTAAATGAAAAAGTTGTTTTGAATTAAAACTCTGTATTTTTGACTATTCGTTAAAAAATGAAACCCTACAAAAAATACCAAAACATTATCCTAACTTATTATTATGATTATATTTAAAATATGAAGTTTATTTTGACATATAAACTCTATAAAAGTTCCAACATTTATATTTAAAATGGGTTCTCCATTAAAAGGTGGTAAAACTACCTTGATAAAATATAGGGTTTTAAGCATAAAATTGGGGTTGTTCTTATCTTAAGACTATCAAATATATTTAATTAATAAAAATATTTGAATTAATATATAACATTTATATTACACTTATAACACTCAGTAATTTTAATTAATTTTACTAATTAGGGTAAAATATCATTGTGATCATAACAATAATAATATTCCCCTTTATATTCAATCGGTTTTTATATTCATTTATTATTTAATTGGTAACCTATGAATTCATATTATGTTTGTGTAAACCATATATTTTCATAAATTATTTAATACTATTAATAACCACTAATTTAACTTCTATATTATGTCTAATTATATTAAATGATAAAATTTTAATAATATATAATTGTTCGGTAAAACTCGATCTTGTGTGTTACACAAGCCATCAAGGAAAGTCATTATTGTGTGTAATCCAAGATATCTTTAGTGTTAAATGTACCTCAACCCAATCTAAGTGTTTCATGTAATGTAATATCAACTTTATGTTTCATATAACACAAACCAAACATATTTATTTTTTATGTATACATTTATATAATGACTATATATTGTGTTGTGTGAAAAGAAAATGATTAATTGAATTAAAAAATATCATAAAATATTTGGGTGTTACATTCTACTCCCATTAAAATGAATTTATCCATTGAAATTAATCAGGGTTATCAAAGGTTTAATACTTTAAAGTTTCATTCATAGAAACCCACATCGTAAAAATGAGTACCAAAATATCCCTTAAAATGGGAAAGATGGAACCATAATGATTACCCAAAGTTACATATAACTAGGTTTCCATATAGTATGACAAAGGTTTGGAATAAAAAATATGGACATGGAAGATAAATCTAACCATGATGTTCTGATGGTGAGTGATAGAGAATAAGGTTTGGATAAAGCTAATAATCATAAAGCCATAAATTTGTGATGACCTAAAGGACTATACGATCCATCGAAAATAATGGTACTAGAATAAATTTTTTGGTTTCATGATCATTTTTCCTAAATTTGAAGAATTTTCATGAAAATATATACTTTCATGATTTCAAGACTGATTCATCCTTTTTTGTTCCTTGATCCGCTTTACATCTTTCTCTAAAAAGGAAGATGGATTTTTTTTTCATGAAGTACTAATAGATCATGAGATCCATGATATTCCATCCAATTTTCCATTAGTTATCATCAACAAAAAGTTGATAAAATAGGTTATTGAATATGAATAAATCCTCATGTGGTGAGATAATAATTTAATCTCTCAAACTTCATCCAAAGTGTATCTTAATTTTTCTATAAATGGTTAACCTTATAACCATTTTGAAAGATGAAAATCCAAAACATTAGAAAGAAATTCACAAAATCATCTTAACATTGATACCCCATATATCACAAAGTTTCTCTTTGGTGTCACATTCCAAACATAGGAATACCCTTATCATAAATCCTCTTGAAACATGGTAATAACCTGAATTACCAAAAATCCTTTTGGAATACATGCATTCTGCATTATTATAAAAGATACTGGATATATTCCTTAAATCCAAGAAGTTGTAAACTTCATATATAATGAAATAGATTTTTTTTTTCAACAAATCCTAATTTTTTTCTAAGTTCATTGATACTATCCAATTTACTTTATCTAGATCAATCATCTCTTTATCCAAGGTAAACACAATTTTATTAATATCTTGATCATATTAAGGGTTTCCTTCCCTTAACAAAAACATCAATTTTCTATGTCTTCCTCACCATTCAACATATCCTTTTCAATATTTGATATTAAACTTATACTAAAAATACATATATATTTCATGATTCATATAACTTAATATTTGAATTCAAAATCATGAAAACTTTATTCATACAAGTTTATTCTTAAACCATTACTCAGGCTCCATAAAATTATTCCTCAATACCTATTTCCTAGAATATTAAATATGAATAATTTCACAAGGCTCCTCAACCTCAATCTAATCATGCTTATTATGTTTAATGTAAAAAATACTGGAAGAACATCACATACCTTTCACATTCCATTTGTGGTCTCTTCATCATCAAAATCAAAACCATTACTTATACCACCTTACTAATTCTAGTCATGATATTTCCACATAGAACATTGATTTTCATAATGCCTATAATTTCCACATTTAAAGAAGTCGTCAATTGAAAATACCTTAGGGAATCCTACATTCCCATTCATTGCGTTAACTAAACATTTCATTTCCCCTTTGTAGTTACTTTCTTTTAGATCGTCTTTTACATAGTTAAAACATCTTATTTCTCCTATAATACACTCACTTGGGTGATTCCTTCCACATTATTGACACAAAGGAAAATAAATCTTCCTTCCTCCATGGTCTCCATTAACCTAACTCTCAGAGAACTCCTTCTTTCTTTTCTTTTGTGAGTCCGAGATTTGGTTAAGGTACACATTATTAATTATGTTCCTTGAAAATTGGTTAGGCATGATCACAACATCCATCACTCCAGTGATCAACCCATTTGACTTCTCATTAGAAAATTTTCCATCACATTCAACATTAACCTAGTTTCTTATGGTTCCTTCCATCAACTAAAATGAGAAAGGATAGTGTGAGTAACACTTAACATAGTGGAAAATCATGTAATCATGAAAAAGAATTAATTATTGGATGTCTAAATTATTACAACTTCCTTAAACTGTGAAACCTCAGGATTATCCTAAGTGATTACTAGCTAACTTATATTTAAATACTTTAGACAGTTTGTTAAGATTTTGTGAATTTCCAAAGAATATCCCCAGGGAGTGTCAAACCAGGTGTGTTGCAAGGCCCATTTTGGTGTACTAGATAACCCCGAGTAAGGCCTGTGAAATCTTATTGGAGTTTTTACACCTAGGTACATATGTTTCAGATCCACATCAAAATTTAGTATCCAGAAAGGGATGTATTGATAGGAAACCACTCACTCTATCCTTTACTAAAATTCAAGGACATTTTTCTATACTTTCCTCATCCTTAGACTTATCCTCATACATGTACTTATAATTCTCACTAAGGTTTTCTCATTATAGATTCCAAAGGTTAATTAGAAATTTTCTATGATATCAACTATAGTGACCCTCAATTTTCATACATTAAAATTATATCACTTTTTCAGAATACTTAAAACATTATAAAAATAGACACCCAAAGACCGTATTAGTTTAGTGCCTTTGGAACCATGGAAACACAGAAACTGATATATAACCATGCTACATTATCTTCAACTAGGTGGTTCATTAATATCACCCTTGTTGGACACAACATACTTAATACATATATTCATAACCTGGGAAAGGAAACATAACAAGGGGTGAGCTCAGATGCTCAATAAGGGTAAACAAGGGAGACATGGAAGTATAAACCTAAGCATAGGGGGTATTAGAACATGATTATAACATTATAATATCATACCTTTCATATAAAAGATCATAAACATGAATTATGGAATAAATATTAGAAGTCTATAAGACATGAATCATAAATAAATAAAGAACATAATCCATGAAAGCATAACATATGAATCAGACATGGAATTGTGGAAAACACATAAGCAAATAATATGACTTCTATAGTTTCAAAGGAATCACTTCCAAGACCATCTTGGTAGCATGGGTTCATTCCCCATACCATCTTGGTAGTATTGGTTCACTCCCATTACCATATTAGTAGCATGAGTTCACTCCTCATACCATTTGGGTTGTCATGTTTCACTCATATGGCCATCTTAGTAGTAAATGTTCACTCCCAAGACCATCTTTGTATATCTCATGAGATATAAATATTTACCCAATGCATTGGAAGGAGATACAGGTCCCACCCATATCATAATGAATTCATACATATGGGTTCCACAAGATTATAAACAATCATATCATAACCCATGAAATGAAATGGGGATCATAAACATGTAATCATATTATAACCTATGGAAAAGATACATGTTTCATAATTATTTCATCAAATAAAAACCCATTAAGATAAGTGGGTTTTATTAAAATATAACCCATGAAATAGAAATGTGTTTAATAAATATCATTTTATCAGAACATAAACCATTCAGAGAAATAATATGAATGGACACTTGGAACATATCCCTAATAAAGAATTATTCACACCAATAGATGTCATCTTAGATGGTAAATAATTTTTAAATATCTTTTAAAAACATTTCTTGATGAAAATATCATTTCTTCTTTGAAAAATACTTTTTAAAACATAAAACCTTTTGAAAACCAATTTCTTTAAAAATAACCTTGAAAAACTATAAAGTGAGCTTGAAAATCTTTTGAAACAATTTTTCCTTGAAAAAATGTAAAATAATCCTGAAAATTTTTATAAAACCATTTTTTAATATACCCAAGTATTGAAAACGTTTTGAAATCAATTTTCCTTTAATACTTATAAAAGAATATTGAAAACATTTGGAAAACAATTTTCTTGAAAAATACTTTGAAAACTTATAAAGAAATATTTATTTTTTAAACCCATTATTTGAAAATTAATTTTAAAAACATATTATTAAAAATTAACCTTTTAAAAATGAAAAGTAAGCTTCATAGAAATGATGGCTGGTAAATCCATACATGACGTAAGAGGTAAAAATAACATTCCTTTTTATGGTAAAAAGGGTAGAAAAATGCCTTGTTTGGATAGTGATAAGAAGATTCATTTGAAAACATTGGTAAAATAAAAAATAGGATTTTTTTAATATTATAGTATAATAGCATAATATTCTTGGAAAACCTTTTTAGAAAATATGGTTTTGAAGGAACACATATTTCCGATCGAAGAGAGGGTAAAGCCAGGCTTTGTTAAAAACACATTCTTAACTATCTTAAGTACCAAAGAGTGGAATAATGGTACCAATACATGAATGTATCATTAATATATAAGGGATAATACAATTAATGAATTTTATTGATAGATGAATCATAATATTTCATCAAATGAATCATAATCATAAACAATCTTGATAAGCAAGGAGATTGTTTCAATAAAATATTTCCACTTGGTAACTTTAAACCATAATACTCATGTAAGAAAATGATATTACATGAATATTAAAATATCATGAAAATAAGGATATTAATGATACAATATTTCAAAGATAGTACATATACCTCATGGAAAAATTTATTAGTATAACATGGCATGTGTCTCAAAGAAGACAAATTGAGAAAAACTTATTTTACCGATTTGGTAACTTTTGAAACATAAACCCCATGAAAAAAAATCATAAACTGGTTATTTAAATACCCAAAAACTTAATTATAAGAATAATTGAATACATCCATGGGTATTATACACACCACACAAAGGTAATATGTGGTGAATAAATCATGTATCTCATGGAAATAAAAAGTGAGATGAAATTCCCTTACCTTGTGTCTTGACTCTATTTATACTTGTAAAAAACTCCTATATAATAAATATAAGATTATTATAAATCTATAACAGAACCATATTATTATATATGATACTATATATGGTTTTATTATGACTTTATATTACCCACTTGTTAACAATTTTAGGTTAAGGTTATGCTTCGGGTAATATTCGCTTTGTTTTTCACATGTGTTTGAATTTGTTATATCTTTTTCCATATAATTATTTCATGATTTAAATAATTTAAAAAATTGTATAAATATAATTTATATTGATTATATATTTATTATTATAATATATAGAATATATAATTATGAAATGGAATACATCGTTCATGGAGATGGTAGGCCATACATATGCATGAATGCTGTTTCAATTCTTATTTTCGTTTTGAATCAATGAAAAAATGATATATATATATATATATGTATATTATGAAGAAAGTGGCATTATTATTTCATATATATCATATAATTTCCCTAAACACACCATTAATACATTCCATGTAAGGTGCGAACGACTCACATCACATTGAGGGGGCGATAGTCCACACTTTCTCAAACGAAATTATAATTTTTAGAAAAAATGGAAAGTATAATGATATGATTTGTAAAATAACTATAAAATATTAAATAAATAATAAATATAATTTATATCTTATATAAACATAGTGTACATCAGAATTCCCCCCATGATGTGTGGTAAAGGAAGAACAAACACTCACTATTTTGTGCGGCGGTTTCAATGTACACATAAATCGTATGCTTGTTACCCATTATATAGAACCGTGTTTGATTTTTGGTTAAAAAATTTTCATAAAAACATATCAGTATATTTATGATCCTTTTTTTATAATAATTTAATAAGAATATTTTATGGGGTGGAGAAATAAAATAATAGAAAGGAACTTGAGGGAGGGTGTTACCTCTTAATCGGGTAAATCCCTTTGGATTACACCAAAGGGATTGATTGGAAGGATTTATGACCAATGGGAGGATTCAAATAGGAATGGAGGGTTATTTGGAATTTTATTTGGTAGATATTGTCCAATGATAAGTGGTTTTAGAGGTGTGAAGAAGAGGGAGAGGTGGTTGCCTTTTATAGGGAAGGGAAATGACACACTTGGAATTTTTAAAAACAAGTTTGGTGTATTGACGTTTTTCATAAAAAAAGTAATAAAAAATAAAAAAACTCAATAATTAAAGATTTATGGACAAAATATAGACTTAAATTGAGTGTATGACAAGTATCTAGGTCATTTCGGCCCTTATGTTTATGATTTATTCCCTTATTAAGCTTAATTTTACCTTAATCGATGTAATTAATTTTACTAATATTTTAGGTAAAAAACTAAGTTGAAATTATTATAAATTATAAATTATTTTTATTCCAAATATAAAAATATTAAAAACATAACTATGGAAGAAATTAATTTAAAATTAATCCTGAAGACGATACAACAATACAAGTTTTTAGGTAAAAACACATGAAAGTTTGATATGTTTTTGTAGTCAATTTCAAAGTGAAATTGATTCCAATGAACTATATTGGATTAATTGATAAAAATATGATCTAATTAAACTTTTAGAACAATTTAAAATATAATATAACCTTATAAATAAATTAGATGAAAATGTAGTTTTGAATTAAAAATCACTATTTTAACTATTCATTAAAAAATGAAACCTTATAGAAAAATACCAAAAATTTATCCTAACCTAATTTTAATTTTTTTATTTCAAATATGAAGTTTTTTTATATATTAAATATATAATAGTGCCAAAATATTTATTTAAAATGTGTTTTCCATTAAAAGGTGGTAAAACTGCCTTTATAAAAATATAGGTTTTAAGCATAAAATTGGGTTTGTTCTTATATTATGTCTATCAAATCTATTTAATGAATAATTTTTTTATTAAATATATAACATATATATTACCTTAATATAACTCACTAATTGTAAATAATTTAATTTATTAGTGTAAAACAGCTTTGCGACTATAAAAATAATAATATTTCCATTTATATTCAATCGAATTTCATATTCATTTCTAATTAATTTGTTCACTGGCACATAAGAATGATCTTTTCACATGTGTACATGAGGCCTTGTCTATGTCATTACTGAGTATACCTTTTATGCTCACCCTATGTATATAAACAATGTTTTTATTTCTAGGAGGACTTTGTGGACTTAGATGGACATAACTAGTTGGGTTGGAGTTGGTTTCGTATACTTATATTTTCGGTATTCAATATGGAAACTTTTATTTGTATCATTTTTATTTATTCATGCATTATGGGATAGTTTTGTTTTACCATTATATTATATGATTGAGTTTTTATTGATTTTTTATCCTATATCCGGATCCTATATCATTTATAGAGGACAATTGCTCCTATATTGTGGGTTTATTATACCCTTGGTTCTAGTCAACAACTCGAGGCCTATTGAAGGTGGGACTTGGGGGTCATTGTCTCTCTCCCTTTATTGTGGAATATTTGGTGGGTGGGGGTCATTAAAATTCATCAAACTATCATTTCAATATAGGATTCATGTTCAGAATCTCTTTAGTGATGATATATATGTTGAATAACCTTAATGATTTATTGAAGTTGAAATTTTTGTCATTAATTTGAGAAGATAAAAATTCAATGATTTATTATTATAAATATTTACATGATGTTCTTAATGTGAATGATTTGTGTTAAGGTCATATTGTGTAGAAAATATAGAAGAAATGGTTGAAGGGATTTGTGGTGAGTATCAAGGAATTGGCTAACCCTATTTGAGAGTAGAACAAAAAATTAGCCTATAAGAGACCATCCATCCAAGGAGGACCACAACCACTGCTTATATGGTAATTCAAATGCTTAGGTAGCTATCATGGGATGAAAAAGGTGTATGTGTGCACAGAGCACACATAGACAGACACAAGAGAGTAGAGATGATCCCCCATATGGGGAATCATGGAGGCAATGAAAGATTTTGCATAGGGCGGTTCCTATGTTTAATAGGAGCAGAACTCATACTCACAATAGAGTGTCTATCAGAGAACTTTTTGAAGAAAAGTGAATGCATGATTAATATTGAATTCAATGCGGGAAAATGGTGTTCAATCACTATTCATCCACTACTAAATATATGAAAAGAACACCAACTATACAATTTGTTTGATCTATACCATTCAATAAACTTTGGGGATGTTTTATACCTCTTATCATAATCATGGAATATTGTTCATCAGGAGTTCTTCATATAGTGATAGTTGAATGGTACAACTTATCCTTTTGAGATCCATTTGATCATCCTGATGATTGCAATATAATAAAACTCATATGAATTTTTTTGCATGTTTTAATGAAGATAAAACCAAGTATAATCTATGTAAAGGGAAAATGGTTTTATGATGATGGTACTTTTCATCATCTCATGATGCCATCACATGAAGGAACAAGTGGATATCCATGTTTTTTGGAGCATTGAGTCGCTGGGGTTTTTTTCTATAAATACCCATGAGGAGCTCATTTTTAGTTGATGGGATGAACTCAAATTTGTGAGCTTCAAGAGTGAAACAAAGTCAAGGAAGTTCTTCAATTTTACAAGAAGATTCCATATAATTATGTTGATTCTTCCTAGACCTTCATGATACCGTGAAGATGTTTTGATTCAGTGAGCTATGCTAAGCCTTGCAAAGAACTTTGAACCACATGAGTGAAGAATAGTCACATGAATTGATTTTTACATGAAACTATGCTTGAGTTCTTGTGAATGATTGTGAAACACTATATCGGGATATTGTTTCTTGAATACACTATCACATGATATAATTGTATGAATGAATATTAATGTTTGAAGTATAATTTTTTCATAAAAAAGAGGTATGTTTTAATTATACTATTCACATGAAAGAGTGATGTTCATTAGGAAATATTCATTTAACGTGGTAGTGAAGAAGGAAATTTGAGGCAGTGTATGTGTGCATTCATTATACAAAATTTATATTCACATGCAATAATACTTGCATAAGGAAAAATGTTGAGAAGACCTTGAATTGTTTTATACATTCATTATGATTGAGAACTGAATATTAAATATACACTGCGTGAATTATGTGAAGTGTTTTGAGATTGTAGCCAGAGCGTTATTCTATACAAATTTTGTATCCGAGTTAATTAGTGTTCACTGAGGATGGGTCCCCTAAATAAGAAATATTTTTTCCCAAGTAGTGTTGTACTAAGGTAGATAACCATCTATAGGTGATCAGAATTATTTGAGCAAGACCAACATCACTGCAAAGGTTATTGAATTTCACATGATCCAGTGTGTTCCAGAAATATCATGGTGGAATATTAATATATCATCCTATCAGTGGATATGATCTTCTATATAAGAAGACAGATATTGTAACTAAGGGGTCTAACCTTTTGCTGAAGAGGATTGATAGACTTGGGGGTCTAACTAGTTAAACGATTGGGGTTTCTAAACAACCAAGGAAGAAGAGTTGGATCAAAGGGGTGTTTAAGCAGGATCAACTGGAGGATCTATTACTAGGGGTTATAACCAATTTCGGTATGAACCATTGTAATTTATAACAATATTATAGTGTATAATCCATGTTGGGGGGTCTAACCAACATGGGAGGGAGTAGGTATTAGTACGAAACCTTGTAAAAATATTTTGTGCTAAGTCTCATTTACTTTATTCATTTATTATAGGATAAACTCATCTAAATATGAGAAGGCTTTTTGAATTAAATGGTGAAATATAATTTAGAAAAACAAGTCACACTTAATTAACCCCACCCCTCTTAGTGTGACAGCATGATCCATTGGACACTTCAATTGGTATCAAAGCGAAGGCTACCTCTGGTTGGATCTACTTTACTTATTGAGTTGTTTATATCATAATTATATGAATTATAGATTTGAGTTTTAAGAAAATTTAAAATGGATTTATATGAAAAATTCTATCTCTACTATTGATGTTAGAAATGTTGAAGTTTCAGTAAAGACTCAAAAAAAAAAAAGAAAAAGTGTAAAATAAGAAGAAGAATAACTCAAAGAAAAATGAAGATAAACTGCTAGATGAAGGCACTCAAAGTGGTAATTGTTGAATGAAATCAGGTGATTATAATTATGATGAACAAAGTTCTAGTTGTGATGAAGATATGTTAAATTATGAAATTAGGGAGCATCTAAAGAATGTTTCCAAATAATTATTCACATGTATGAATAGATTTTTCAAGGAAGTTTTGGATGAAAAATTATAGCTATAAGAAGAGGCTAATGCTATGAAAGAAGAATTTCCTAAAAAGGGTGGAATATAAAACACTCACATAAGACTTATGAAAGAAAAATCAGAAATAATATATATTTTTAAAGAAATATATGTTTGATCTATTGATGAATTTAAGTTTAATGTTTGAGAGAAAGAAATTTTTTGAAATGGTCTTTATAGAATTAATCCATGCACTTAAAAAGCTATATAATACATATATGAATTTTAAAAATGCCCAGATGGATATTAAAGAATGAATAATCAAGGATATTGATAGTTTGTTACTAAAATAAAATCATATGAATGAATATGAAAATCAAAATTTAAAGATCGAGTGGGAAGAAATCATGAAATCAGTTTAATATTAGAATATTTCCCTCAACGTGAAATCTCTTCAACTAGAAGTGAAACTAATGATTTTAGAAGAAATATAAGTAAATACTTCTGAAGTTATTGAGAAAATAAGTAATTCCAAGGATTCATCTAACAATAGACCTATTTATTAAAAGACTCAATCTAGTGGGAATAAGAGCTTGAGATTATCTAAGGATATATCTATTGTAAGCTTATTGAAGAAGGTAACCCTTTGTCCTGATAAATCTATATGCACTAATGCTATTTTGATAACTAGTGTAGATTAAATTTTATAATATGAAAAAATGGGTTAAGAATGATTATAAATAATTAATTACATCTTCAATGATATATGTGAATAATTTTGGAAATTCATGTTCTCCAAAGAATGCATATAAGAAGAAACGTGCTACCCAAAAGCAGCAAAATTTCAAGGACAATTATAATGCTTCATAGAAGAAGAAATAAAGATTTTATGGATAGTGTGGGTATTTATGGAATTTTTAGAATCAAGAAACAAATTGTTTTAACCACATGTCATTGTATGAAAATTTATAAATGACTACATTTAGGGGGAGAAAAGTTGACTTAAAGGGAAACCCGTACAATATAAAAGGACTCATAGAAAGGGAATCTATCTTTCAAGAAAAAATTTTGTTAGGACCAATAGGGGCCCATATACCCTGAGAGGGGGGGGTGAATCATGGTATGGATATTCTTTTTCAAAATTCTTCCTGCCCCACTAGATCTTGACCTCTTTATTACAAGGGTCTCTTTGTTTTCTCTTGTGTGTAAACTATGATCACTTCTTTACTTGTTTATCTAATGATGATGATTTGAATGCAATGCAAGGAAGCAAATAGATAGACACATATATTTTTACTTGGTTCACCCTCACTGGGCTACGTCCAGGGAGCATACGCCGACAAGTTGCCAGTTGTACAAAATTCCACTATTCTTCACTGGATGTGGATACAAAGTTCGGGCTAGATCACTTCTATGCCCAGGCTCACTACCTTTACAAAGTTTAGGGTCAGCTCACTGCTTTCCCAAGGGTCACTCCCTATTTCTCTCTCTCTGGCTCACTGCCAGTGGAGAGGATCACCTACTTCCTCTTCCTTTGCTCACTGCACTAGGAAGGGATCCATTCATAGTTTATCGACCTGTAGGTCTCTTTATTTCCATAAATAAATGCATCGTCAACTGTTGATAGATGCTATGTTATAGTCCAACTTTAATCCACTGATGAATACCACTTTGCCTCTTAACCACTTGGCAATTCACTTTGGAAACACCTTCACAAAGCACCCTACTTCTCTAGGCTACCAATTACGCGAAGCTCATACAAGCCTTCACAAAGATCCTGCCTTTTTGTAAAGCACAACCACGAAGAACAACCACTAAGTACTACCGCGAAGCTCAAGTCATTGCAGAACAACTTCCCTCACAAAGCTCACTGAGCCAACGCGGAGCGTGCAACTTTCATGGAGCTAAAATAGCCGTCGCGAAGCTCTTCTTTCGTGAAGCACACAGGCTACACGAACTAACTTCGCGAACCGAGAGCAAATGATTTTCTCTGAAAATTCTCTCTTCTTCTCTTGAGGGGGTCAGCCTCTATTTATAGGCGATTCCACCGACCCTCGAACTTTCCACGCGAAGTCAACGCCACGTCATCTCAAATCGCGAATCTCTAAAGTTTCCACCGGAATTCTTTCAAAATCGCGAAGCACCTCGACAATTTTCGGATCACAGAGCTCGTCATAATCACAAAGCATCACCGTCAACATTATTTTTCGCCTTCTCTGCGAATCTTCCTCGCAAATCCCTTCACCACCACGATGCGCTAAAACTATGTCGTTCCCGAAGCTTTGACGTAATCGTGAAGCATCACCGCCTCTATTTTTCCGGCCTTCGTGAAATCCAATCCATACATCCCATATTCACTAAACTCATGACTTTTCCATATAAAAATTTGATCTTCATGTAAATCAACTTTTCACGATGCTCACTAAACTTCAAAATTTTGGACCCCAAAAATTTGGCAAACACTGTGAAATGGTGCCACCTTGTACTGATCTTTTGTACCGACTCAATATCATCCATTCCTTTTTCATCGTTCTTTGTCAACTTGGGTTTTCAACAACTTCTCGGGAACTCGACAATTCTCTATGGAAACCTGCTTTATCAACAAACACAATCAACCCAAAAATACTGCAATGTTACCTTGAGGGATTTTTGTCCAACAAATTTTATTACTTTGAAAATTTATATGATCATCAAAATATAAGTGATCATTATTTGGATGAGTTATAGTAAGTAACAATCCCACAAAAATCATCCATTAACAAGAATATAATACCACAATAAGAATTAAAGCAAGTTAGAAATGAAGATGAGAGGTTAGCCTTCAGATTTGAACAAAATAAGAAGGTTGTTAAACAAAAAACTCCCAAAAATTTTGTCAAGAATTATGTGAATAATTTCACACCAAAGAAATGATGATTCTATTGTGGTAGTAATGATCACATCATGGCCCATTTTGGATTTTCCATGAACTTGAATACTAAAAGAAACAATCTAGACTTAAAGAAATAATCAATCCAGAAGAGAAATAACAATTTTCATTGTTGAAAGACTTCTGTGATGAAGAATATGAAAAGTTTCCTAAATGGTTTACTTGATGAATGCTAAATTTATGTGTGAAAGGTGTAATATGTTTGTACATTTAGTTAAAAAATGTTTGACATGGTTACCTGTACATGAATAATTCATGAAGTAAAAAAGTTAAATCAGTTATTACTTATATTGTAGGGAAAAAAGAGTCTACACACAAATTAAATACTTAACATGTTCCTAAAAAATTGTTGATCATGTGGCCAAAACATTTAGAAGAGTCAATAAAGATAGAGCAAGCAGATAAAGATAAATTTTCTATATTAGAAAATATGAAGAAGCCATTTTCATCTAAGAAGATTTCTAGGTTGAGAAAAAACTCTCAACCATGTTGATCTAAATAAAGAGAATTGAAGAACCACCTTATTTCTATATACACATTGTGTTTTTTATGTAAGGAATTGAAGACGAAGCATGTATTTAGGGTGATAAATGAATTTGATAAAATCTATGAATATTTTATAGTAAGAAAGCTTTACATAATGGAATACTATTGGCATCATGTTGTATTTTTGAAACATTTAAAACAATATTAGAAGATTATTATAGTGTATTCATAAAGAAAGAAAAGCATGATGAAGAAGTATTGAGTAAATCTATTAGGGGGGATCATAGAAGAAAAAAAACTAGATATCTCTATCTCAAGTGATGTCTTATGAATATTAGAAGTACCAGTGAGGTATGAATTTGATAATTTCAATTGCTAAAAATATAGAGATTGATGCTTTTTATAATTGAGTCGTGTTGATTACATTATCTTATTTTCATGCTAGAAAAATCAATTCTAAAATAACGGTATTTATTACATGATGATAAAAGTAAAATTTACTTGAAAAATGGGAGCACATTCTTGAACTTGAATATTTTAAATCTATGTATTGAAATGTATCGAAGAGATTCATTACAAATATTTTGAACAAAAACTGATAGAAGGTTTGAATGTTGGTATCAAATGATGGACATTTATCGAAATAATTGATGTTAAATTTAACCACTCTTGTTTTCTACATAGAGCATTTCTCACATAGACTTATATTTTTTTTTAATTTTATCTCATTTCTAAGCTAGTGGTGATTCTGTCATTCTATAGAGTCAATAAGATTATAAGTGTCAGAAGAGAAGCGTATTTTCTTAAAATTTAAATTATGGAGATGAGGAATCATTCCAATAACTATATATAAGGTTTTATTTCCAATAAGGTGTATAATATATCATTGAATTTTGAAATGAAATGGGTATTGGAAACAAATCCAAAGGGTGAGTGTAAAGACCCCAACCCTAGTATCCCAGAGTTGGTGATTACTTTATTAAATTGGTACTAAGTACAAGTAATTTTATACCAAATTAATGAATAGTTTAATAGTTATTGAAAACTAGATACATACTTTAATCTTACATTACCACTGAAAATTTAAAATACAACATAGAACCTTTAATGGAATCATATTTAGTCTCCTATATTTTCCCTACATATCAGTCGTAATATATATATTGACGTCCTGGGAAAAATAAAACATATGAAATGGGTGAGTAAAAATGCTCATTAAGGGTATATATATAGATGAATATAAGAAATAAAAATTATGTAAAGGTAAATAACTGAAAAAAATTCTATTTAATCAATAAATTGAGCACAATATGGACGGTATAAAAAATGATCAAATAATGACATATAAATAATCACATGAGCTAGAATACTTATCCATGAAAATTATACGAAAAAATAATCACATGGAAATCAATAAATAATATCATATTGATGGAAAAAATAATCCTAGACATCTAAAATATACCACTAAGTCCTCAACCAAGACATCTGAGAATAAATGGGTAAAGCGTCATCTAAATCCCAATCTGGTTTGTCTCATGAGAACTACCGATGCATCAAAGGGATATAGTGGGCCATAAAAATAACTTACTAATTCCAATTAATTCCTCATATGAATGGGGTAAAAAACAAACAACATATATATATGAAATTTAAATAACTTTACCCAATCAGAAAGTATAATCCGAAACCATTATGAGTAATATGGTGAATGGTATTATAATAGCACATCCAAAGTAAAATTGATCATAAACCATTGAATAAAATATGGTAGATGATAGAATAATATATGAAATTCAGTGTAGCATAAAATTTAACAATAGAAGTCTAAATAGATGGAAATAATATAATAAAAGCATTGAATGTTTTTGAGATAAATAACCCTTTTTTTCATAGAAATCATTTATTTGGAAGTCCATGAAATTTTAAAAGAAAAAATTTTCACTAAAAATAACCTTGTAAACTTATAAAGGAAGTTTCAGGACATTAAGGAATCACGATGGCATAAAATTCCTCTAATTCCTCTTAAGTTAAAAAACATTTATTTTTGTATTTTTGTCGAAAAATTCATAAATTACCTCATTTGGAAAATGAAAAAAATATTCATTTCATAATATTTTATATAAAGTTGAACATGAGTAAATGGAATTTAAAAATTTATAGAATAATATTAAAAACATTTTCCAAACATTTTTAGAGAACATGGAAATGGGAGAAATTTTTTCCCTAATATAGATTTAAATATAAATAATCTCAATTAATGATGAGATTGTGAATTAAACCCTTACCTTTGGTTTGATTTCCTTTGTACATATCTTAGAATCCTGTATAATGGTTTAAATCATCTTATTAATTTATACCAAAACCAAAACCAAATACATATGTATGATATCAAATATGATCCTCTTATACCATCTTATCACCCGTTTGTTAATAATATTTCATTATTACCCTTATTTTGGGTGTTAACAACTACATTTTCATATTATTATTTCATCGTGTAAGTCCTTATTTTTTCAAATAGGATATATTTATGTCATATAAATAATGATATTGAGTTCATAGATATCATATTTATTCATTATATAATTTTTTATAATCAATATTGAACGGTGAACATGGAAAATCAATCGCATCGCATTGTGGAGACGGTAAGCCGTACGTACACATGAGTGACAGTATCATTACCATAATTTTGAAAGGGTAAGGAAGTGTATGGTATATTATTTTTAATAAAATAAATATCATTTCATATTTATAATGTATATTCATTATATTCATCATTATACCCATCCAAATAAAGTGGTGATGAAAAAAAAATTACACCATGGGGTGAAGATGATACGCGATACACGATACGTATGCCTGTGCAGTGCTTTTGTTTTTTATAAGATGGATAAGAGGTGTAATATGGTTGTAAAATAATAATAATACTCACATATCAGAATATGTATTATAATATAGTTACTAATTTATTATGGAAACTACACATTAAGAGGAAGTATAAGAACAAATGAACTTGAATGTGTTGTTTCCATAATTCATCATATTTAAATGTGTAAACCATATTTTCATAAATCAGTTAATCATTTTAATTCCCTCCATTATAACAACTAGGTTTTAATGGTAGCATTTAAATAATAATATTTAGTTGTTCATTTAAAATCAACGCAGCATATCATGTATGTTATTGAATATAGTGATTTCTTTTTAAAACTTGTGATATTACATTCTATCCATTTAATTAATTACATCCTTGCAATTTTAACTCAGGATAAAAAATAGGGGGTTGACTTTTCAAAATACCTTTGTAAAAATCCCACATCAGAAAAAAGATTAATGAAAAATCCACTGTAAAATACATAAAGGGAAGTATGAAGATCACCTATGATAACACATATTAGGGTTTGATGTAGTTTAACATGGACGTGGAAGAAAAAAATAACTAATAATTTTAGATGGAATGTGATAGATATCATGATCATGTGAAAGTTAACAATAAAAAAACCATAAATTTTTGATTAGTTAAAAAACTATTGATTTCCCAAGAATAAAAGTAAATAGATAACATTTTTTTGTTCCCAAATCCTTTTACTAGAGCTGAGGGATTATCTTACTATACATATAAGAACTTACTCGATTTATTTCCATTTCATAAGATTAATATCATCCATTGGTTGAGATTTGATCTATTTTCACTTGATCCCATATACTAGGAAATGAATGTTTAATATGATTTTTCATGCTTGAATCAGTTTTATGAATCATAGGATTCTTGAGTAATTCCTTCAGATTTTAAATGATTACTAAAACCAAAATTATTATCACAGGTTATCCAATTTGATAAAACATACTTTAAGCTCAAAAAATAATATCCAAAGTTGAACTTAATCTTTTCCATAAGTAGTTACCTTGAGACTCATCCAAAATAAATCTGTCCAAATTCAAAGACAAAATATTTATAAGGAAGGTTAATAAATTTCCAAAATCATCTTTGCATATATTTTTTCCTAAACAACATAATTTAGATATTTTTATCACATACAAAATATAAGAATACTTTTATCACCATTAAATCTTAATGAAAACATCCATGCTTCTAATAATTAAATTTTAGGTATATTTCCTAAATCCAAAACATGTAGTAAACCCATCAAAGATAACATAAACCATAAAATCACTAAAAAATTTCATAGTCACCGATACTATTCCATAAATGCATATTTTTCATTATTATATCAACGTAAATAATATATTAAGGGTTCTCTTCCCTCAATCATGTTTTTTTCCAAAATATCAACTTTCCACTATATCACTTTTCCTGGTCATCGATACCATTCAACATATTCTATCTAATCCTTAAAGAACAAATAATGTAGTATAATCCTTATATGTTTCATAATTATTATAATATTAATTTCATAAAATAAATTTATTGGATGAAAAAACTCAAGAAAAAAAAATCATTCCATTTCAGATATATCAATAGCATAAGATTGACCTTGATCCCTTATCTTATTCTATGGTATATTCCCTTGATTCTTTAGACATTAATTTTTGTAGTGGAATATCTATTTATAGTTGAAACATTTCACAATAACTTATTTTTTATTTCCATTGCGATCATGATCCTGGTTAACTTTCTCTCCTCACATATAATAAACCCCCTTTCCATTTAGGAAAGTAATGTGGTGTTTCATTCCACAATTATCACATGTGGGAAAATACTTCTCTCCATTTCCCCCTTTATCTATCTCTTACTCAATTTTTCTCTTCTTATCTTTATTTCCCTTAAATTCATCAGAATTAGATAATTTTATCTCTGTCTTGATATCATGTGAGACTATATCTTCATGTGATGAGAAATTTTGGGAGATAAGTACCTTTTTGAGAAATTGTTTTAACCCATAAAATAATTGGTTAATATTTATATTTGGATTTCCTAATTAATCTACAACATGGATTACTAATATTGTAAAGTTGGATTCATTATTTAGAACATTATCATCCTCCTTTTGTCTCAGAATCAAGAATTTTCTCTCTATATATGCTCACATGTCACGAGGGAAATATTTTTCCAAGAAAAGTTCCTTAAAAACCTTCAATTTCATGTTTTATATTTTATAATCCTCTTTAGTGTTTTAAATCAATGACCATAATTTATCCAAATATACAAAGATATGATAAAAATCCATGATAACCTTTTACCTTTTGTTACTTCCCAAAGAGAGAAATATATTTTTTAAGGAACTTATCCATTATATAGCCACACATGGATTTTTAGTCCCATTGAATGATAAAGGTCATTTTGTTAGGAAGAAATATAAATTTGTTCCTCCATGTTATTGATAAGGATGCTCTATATGGGTAAGGTTATTATTGATAACCTGAGTTAGTTTCCCCCATATAGTTATAAGTTGTTCAACACTAGTTATAGATACATCTCAAAAATCCTTGTATTTAATTGGAGGGAAATACCTACATGGATTTCATGCATTGATATGGTTTCCATTCCTTCCACTTGGAACCATTTTTAAACAATTCCATGCACTAGATTGGACCATATCATTATGAAACATAATGTATAATCTCCAAACTAGTTAATCACAGAACCTAAATTGAAAATTTCTGTATTACTAATCTCTATTTAATAAGCTTCGTTAATGTTGATATATTTCCAAATTCTGTTATATGGTTTCTCTCTATAATCAATCTAGTTCCTAAGGTTTCTACTAAAGTTTCTCTGATACCAACAATAATGACCCCAACCCCAATATCCTAGAATTGGTGGTTAATTTATTACATTGGTACTATGTACAAGTGATCATATCTAAAAGGATCGAACATTTTAGTATTTTTGGAAAACTATATACATACTTGAATCTTAAATTAAGATGGAAAATATAAAATACAACATAAAAACTTCATTGAAAACACCACTAGTCTCCAAGATTTATCCTGCATATCAATCTTAATATATATCTTGGCATCCTAGGAAAAATAAAACATATGAAAGGGGTGAGCTCAGATGCTCAGTAAGGATACATATACAATGGAACCTAAGAAATAACAATTATAGAAAGGTAAATAACTAAAAAACATGTTATTTAATCAAAAACTTGAGCATAATATTGATGGTATAAAAAATTATCAAATAATGCCATATAAACAACCACATAATCTAGAAAACTTATCCTTGAAAATAATATTATCTTAATAATCAAATGGAAATCAATAATTGATATCATAATGATTGAACCCATAATTCTAGACATATGATATATATATTGTTGAGGAATCATCCAAGACATCTGAGAATAAATGGGTAAAGCCTTGGCTAAATCCCAATCTGGTTTGTCTCATGAGACCTATTGATGCATAGAGGGGCTATATCGAGCCCCACCTATCACTTACTAAGTAAAATTCATTTCTCATATGAATGGGGTGAAACACAAACAACATATATATATATATATAATATAAATAACTTTCCCCAATCAGTAAACATAATCACAAACCATTCTAAGTAATATGGTGAATGGTATCAAAATAGTATATCTATAGTCAAAATGATCATAAACTATTAAATAAAATATGGTATATGATATCATAATAGATCAACCTCAATGAATTATAAAATTCAACAAATTATTTTCACATAGATGAAAATGCTTTACGAAAATCACTGAAAATTATTGAGATAAATACTCTTTTTTTACATTGAAATCATTTATTTAAAATGAATCAAAATTTTCAAATAAAACATTTTCATTGAAAATAACCTTGTAAACTTGTAAATGATGTTTCAATAAATTAAGTCAAAATGATGGAGGAAAAATATACTCCTACCTCATAAGTTAAAAAAATCATTCCTTCCATATTTTTTGTCAAAAAAGGCATAAAGTACATCATTTAGAAAATGAAAAAAATGATTAATTTCAAACCATTTTATAAAAATTAAAACATGGTTAAAAGACTTTAACAATTTTTAAGATAATATTAAAAACAATTTTAAAAACAATTTTTGAAAATATGGAAATAGAATAAAAATATTCCCCAGTAGAGATTTAAAGAGAAAAAATCTCTATTAATGGTGAGATTGTGAATTAAACCCTTAACTTATGTTTGATTTCTTTTGTATGTATATTCACCTCTTATATAATGGTTTAAATAATTTTATTAATTTATACTAGAACCATATTTATATTTATGATATCATATATGATTTAATTTCTTGGATTTTCTATGTGTTGTTTTTTAAATATTATATGGAATTATTTCGAGACTAGGCATTGCGACGGCGTATGATTTTGAGGCTCGGAGTGCCGAGAATAAATTTTTGCTATAAATTAAACTTGTAAATATCTTGGGTGAGTGTTTTTACTAAAAAATTGGAATAAATTTTTAACAGGTTCACGAATCATAAATCTGAGGGCACCATTTCCTCCAGAGTATAGAATTTAACTTAGGCAAGACCTAACATCGACCAGCGTGGGTCAGCTGTAAAAGTTAATTTTTGGATGTTTTAAAGGAAATAAAATAAATTTTATAGTTTTTTTTGTTTTAACATATCCATAATGCAGCGATGCATTATGTGGTTTTAAATAACCAAGAGCCCAGAGTTAGGCTCATAACCCTAGAAACATTCCTGGAATCCTCTAAAACTTTAGAGAGGAGCCACCCCAGATAATTCCTGATGAATGATGACGAATGAAGATGCATGGATCGTTCGGTGGTGAGATCAAATCCTAACAGACAACCACTCTACCTCTTCATTGAAAATGGAGTTAGGGTTTCTTATTTCAATTATTTTCCCCATTCTTGGATTCAAATGATGAATACGGATCAACCAAAAAACAGGTTGAGCCGCAGATCGTTCATTCTTACTAGAGGGTCCTTTATTAGTTTTATTTTGGGAAATTAATCTGTGCATGATTTTGTTTTCTCCGTTTGATCCTTATAACAGGATAGGATCAACACCACGATGAAAAATGATGGATTTTCGTTCCTCAATTTGTTGTGTGGACTTCTTCTTCCCCTTTTTACTTTGTGTTCTTCGTGGGGTTATGAAAAATAGATTGTTGCACATATGTTTCACAACGAAACAATCCCAAATTTCAGATTCGACATCTTGATGACCCATAAGAGGTGTGACGATGATGGTGGAGGATGAGTCAACTCAGTTCAAGAGAAATAATTCTTTAAATTTTCTTCATATGGTTGGATAAAAACATTTTTTCGGGGATGATTGGAGGCCTAAAACCAACATAATCGCCTTTGCGGTGTTAGGAAAACCTCGACCCTTGAGTTTCATGGAGATTAGATAGATACATTGAGAGATAAAAGATTACCTGAAGCACCAGATGAAAAATTTTGGGTTCTAGAAAATCACAAAGAACATGATGTATTATCTGAAGAACACGGTGTGTGGAGCTGTCTCAGTGGCATCTAGTGTTTCGTGATGTGGGAAGCAATGAAATAGTATGTGACAACTTTTAGATGGTATGTGGTTCCTTATGAATGACTTAGAATGTATCTTAGATGATACAAGGACACGAGGTAGATTATATGGCATGTACTCCACTACATGGCCAGACCAGGCCGGTAACGCGGGTTACCCTGTTTACCGTTACACGAGTTGGCAGACACGGGTTGAAGCTATGTGTGGGCACACGACCAGCATACACGGAGTGAACCTATGATAGTAGGACATGGCGTGTTATATTCTTACATGCTATGTATATATCTTTCTACATGAAATGATCTTCGACATGGGCCGTTGTACACGAGAAGTACTCAGGGTAATAGGATATGGCATTTGACATTTTTACACGCCATGTACTTTTCTTTACATGGCATGATCTTCTTGTCAACCGTTCCTTGGAAATGTTTCATTTGGATTAGTGCCCCCTTTTCTCATTCCCTTAAATATCTGGTATCATTTCCACCCACATGAGTATGATCCCTTCAGCAGGACTTTCTGGATAGGGTCAGAATCCCTATGAGAGGTCGAGAGTGAGATCCTATACCCATTCTTATCCCTTGGTAGTGTCAGTTACTGACATGAAAAATCCTATAGAATTTCAAACTTCTACTTAGAAGGAGAATCTAGATGTTTAGTTGCATACTCCATGGCCCTGGTAGTGATCCTCATAAGTGTATCATGATCTTTCCCCACTTAGGAGTGAGTTATACCAGAAGGAGTGTATTATTTATCTCTTCAGATCTATTAGTGCATTTATCTCTCTTGTGAAACTTCCTAAAAATTGTACTTCTCAAAAGGACTTCATCAGAGCTATATGGCTCATGGATTGAGTTCTCCTAGACAAGCTCTTCGTGGAATCTTTAGACTGACTCCCTAGCGTGGGTATGTGGTCATTGGGAATTACCTCTAGACTATGAGTCTGGGATTCGAGTATATCTGGATATGTTTTTTTCTTGTTATATGTTTTGTAGACATATATTGTGTAGAGATGATTGTACCTTTACTTTGGGTATTTATTTTTGGTTTTTGGGGTCCCTTACAGAGTATTTTTATACTCACCCCTAAACAGGATTTTCCCGTAATTGTTGTGTCTTGTGTAGACGAGTGACCTTTTGACGGAGTCCTGAGCGGACCAGGACTGGACCGAGCTTTTTGAGTTTCCCTATGGTTCAAGGTGTTCCTACGACTATGAAAATTAGTCCCAGTACCTATTTCCTACTTAAAAGTTATAATTTTTACTTTTTAGACTCTTTCTTTTAGTGGGCTTGTATTTTGGACTAGTTTAATTTCTGCACTTTACATTCCATTGTACTCTATTGGTTGGGTTTAATTGTATGCATGAATTTGTTCCTTAGTGTTTTTTACATTTCAGTGTTTGTGGTCTTGGAGATATGTGTGTGTGTGTGTGTGTATAGGTACTTAAGAAATACCTCCCATGTTAGAGATATGCCTACTCAATGCTAGTCACCCTCCCCTGTCCTATTGGAGGCGGGCTTAAGGAGTCGTGGAACAGGCCCCACCGGTACAGGTTGTGAAAGAGTTGTATCAAAGGGGTTGGTTCTAACTTAGGACCAAGAGTCTGTTAGATTGGTTTGGGGAAATAGTGTTATGTGTTTTGATTTCAGATTTCAGGCTAGGGACTCTAGTGTTGGTGCAGGGGGCCGATGTATCCATACACTAAGACACTAATATGCTTATTTTCAACTCAGTACATGATAAAACTAGTTGTAGGGGAAAAAATAATGGTACATTCATCATATAGAAATGGGTTGTGTTTTCCATGTCCTTTTGTGTCAGCTATCTAGATATAATCTTTGAATGTGGTACATCCTGTTTCCTTATAGGATGCCTCCGCAACACATACCCACTAAGATTCAGTAGCTCGATCATGACGATGACCCCCTAAGTGATGGGGATTCAATTCATGGACCATTTCCCCAGGCATTACCTATAGGTGGTGCACCTGCTATACCACCACTAATGGAGAAGCATGTGGTACCTATAGTGCTGGTTGATGAGTGGAACAGTCTGAGCGCACTCCATGAGTTTCAAAGAAAGAGACCCCTCAGGTTCCGAGGCGATAGCAACCCTCAGGTGGGAGAGGACTAGCTGGAGGTGGTGATCAGAGTTTTCCATCTAGTGAGGACACTAGAAGACCAGATTGTGATCCTGGGAGTGAGCCTTATTCAGGTTTAGGCGGTATGATGGTAAATTTTGACCATATAGACTCACGACGAGGAGGAACGTTCGTGGATGGAGTTCGAGAAACTCTTTAGGGAGGAGTTCTCTCTGGTTACGCTGAGAGAAATGCGTATCTAGGAGCTTCTTCATATCTAGTAGGGTAGTTTAATTGTGGTTTACTATTCATTGAGGTTCACTAATATCATCAGGTACACGATGGATATAGTAAGTGATTAGTACTTTAGAGATCTAACCTTTGAGCAAGGTCTATAATAGGACATCTGAGCTAGTGTCATGCCTCTATGCATTTCAACTTTTGATGGAGTGATAAAGTGATATTTGGTAGTTGAGAGATTAATGGATGAGAAGAGACATCCAGTGGTAGTTAGAAATAGGTAGACAGGTGTGGAGACCTCAGAAATTTGGAGCTGGCATCAGGCATAAGGATCAGGACATGGGAGACATCATAGGAGGACCGATGATAGGGCATATGCAGTCCAGGGCTCTCAAGATGGATCCAGTAAGCCTAGGGAGAGATGATGCTAGTCATGTGATGATAGGGGACATATCACTAGAGATTTTCCAACCTGTCAGACTACTGATAGAGAGGTGATAGATGGACCACCGAGGTATAGAAAAATAGTGGATCAGGCTGACCCACTAGCTGGTGGACGTGGCATAGGAGTAGGGAGAGCCACATGATGTGTAATACACTTTGATCTACATCCAACACCACCCCAGGAGGTCCACACAAGGCTCAGGGAGCTAGGGGATAGAGGAGGGGGAAACTACATGTGATCATGGTGTACAACCCAAGGACTCTAGGGATGATCCGAGGTACGATCTATATCTTTTCATCCTTTTCTGCCATACTTATAGACACTTGTTCCATTCATTCTTTACTCGTCACAAGTATTGTATGAAAACTTGAGATTCTGGTAGAGCTGTTTACTCAAACCTTATACTTGGAGACACTTGAATATGGTTCTATATAAACTCTTAGAGCACCATATTTATGGAAATATCTCAAAGTTCTAGTTCTAGATACAGGAGGTCCACTTTCTGGGACATTTTATCTTAGTATATGGAGTAGTAGTGGACCCATACAAGGTCGAGGTGGTGCTTGCATGGGAGCTACCCTGGAGTGTGATAGAGGTGTGGAGCTTCGTTGGGTTGGCAGGATACTATTATAGATTTATCCCTAATTTTTCCCATATATCAGCACAGATGAAAACCTTAAACTGAAAGGGTTGGCCTTTCATATATATAGAGAAGTGCCAGCAGGATTTCCAGCAGTTGAGGTAAAGTTTGATGAGCGCACCAATATTGAGATTTTCAGAAGAGGGTGTCGAGTAACTATTTTTCTACGATGCATCAGGGAACGAGCTTGGTTGTGTCCTGAGGAAGAGATATGCAGTGATTTCTTATGGTTCACTCAAACTAAGGCTGCATGATAAGAACTATGTAACCCATGATCTTGAGTTTGAAGTGGTAGTCTTCACATTGAATATGTGGTGACACTACCTGCTAGGTGAATGATATATTACCTACTCTAACCACAAGATCCTCAAGTACATCTTCTCATAGAAGGATCTAAATCTGAGGCAGAGGAGATGGTTGGAGTTCTTCTAGGATTATGACTTTGATATCATCTATATTCCTCGGAAGGGGAAGGTAGTGGATTATGCTCTCAGTCAGAGATCGATTTATAGCTTCTAAGTGAGGCATCATAGTAGTTGGCCTCACTACAGTTATCCTTCATAGATAGTGATCATATATCTTACCTCCATTGGATGGTTTTTACCGCTACACTGTTGTGGCGAGTCAGGGAGGCACAACTAGGGGATGTCGACTATGAGACTTTACATGCTCAGTTATCCATAGGACATGGTCTTGATGGATATTTTCAAGGTGGGGAGAACATCTTACTTTTTAGAGGACACATAGTTGATATAGTGGTGTTGTGGGACGAGGTTATGAGGAAATTTCATATGTCCCCTTTATTGGTACATCATGGAGTGGAAAAAAATGTATCAGGACCTCCATCGTCATTTTTGGTGGATAGGGATAAATAAGGCAGTATCAGAGTTCATTTCTCAATGCCTTATGTGCCAACAGGTGAAGGATAAGCACTAGGTTCTAGCATGGTTAGCTCACCACTGGAAGTGCTAGAGTAGAAGTGGGATAAAATATTGATGGGCTTCAGGATGATCTTACCATGAATGTTCGGGGGACATGATTCCATATGAGTGATTATTGACCGACTCACCAATTCGGACCACCTTCTAGCTATCAGGGAGCAAAGTTATATAGAGAGATTGGGATGCATCTACATGTTGGATATAGTTGGGATTCCCGGAATCCCTTCTAAGATAGTCTCATATCATGATGCTCAATTCACATCCTAGTTATGGAAGGGATTGTAGTAGGAATTTGGGACTCAGCTACACTTGAGCACAATATTCCATCCCCAGACTAATAGTTAGATAGAGAGAACCATTCAGGATCTGGAGGATATGTTACGGGCTTGTATCTTAGACTTTGGTCACAGTCGGAGGGACCACCAACCACTGGTGGAGTTTGTGTATGACAATAGCTACCACTCCACCATCAGTATGAAGCCATTTGAGGCTTTATATGGGAAACCCTTTCAGTCACTACTTTTCTAGACCGACCCCAAAGAGTCAGCACTCATGGGTCTAGAGTTGGTGCGATCTACCACCAAGAAGGTGCAGATCATCCAGGAGTGGATGAAGACTGCACAGAGCTGGTATAAGTCTTATGCTGATAGACGGTGGATACCTCTGGAGTTCAAAGAGGGAGACCATGTATTCCTTCAAGACTCACCTCGATGAAGGCTGCAGAGATTTGGACGGGGTGTCAATTTGTCTCTAAGATTCATCGACCCTTTTCAGATACTGCAGAGAGTTGGTGAAGTGGATTACCACTTAGCTCTAACACCGTAGTTTCACCAGGTACATGATGTCTTCCATGTGTCACAGTTGAGGAGGTACGTGTATTACCCATCACACGTCATCGACTGGGGAGAGATTTATATCAAGGATGGAGAGACCTTAGTAGAGAACCCAGTGGATATTGAGGATCTACAGAAGATGATCTTTCTTGGGTGACATATTCCATTGGTGCATGTCTGGTGGCAGCACGGGGATCTTTATGAGATCACGTGGGAACAAGAGGCTCATATTCGTGTCTAGTACCCACATCTGTTTGAGTCGGATTTTTTTTTAGATTTTCATGGATTTAAATCTCTAAGGTGGGGAGAATGTAATGTCTTGGATTTTCTATGTATCATTTTTTAAATTTTATATGAAATTATTTTGAGACTAGGCTTTGTGATGGTGTGTGATTCCAAGGGTCGGAGTGCCCGAAATAAATGTTTGAAATAAAGTAAACTTTTAAATAGTTCACATGATCTATTTTCCTGTAAAGGTAGAATAACTTTTAAATGGGTGCCTATATTAGAAATCTGAGGGCAGTGTTGCATTCAGAGTAGTGACTTTACATTTGGAGAGGCCTAACATTGACCAGCATGAGTCAACAACAAAAGTTAATTTTTGGACATTTTAAAGGAAACAAAATAAATTTAATAGTTTATTTTATTTTAACATTTCCATAACATAACAATGCATTATGTGGTTTTAAATAACTAGGATCCTGGGGTTAGGCTTGTATCCCTGGAAAAAATCTTTGGAATCATTTGGAACATTATTGAGGATCTACCCTAGAGAATTCTTGGAGAATGACGATGAACGACAACACATGGATCATTGCACGGGGAGACTGAATCCTGACAAACGACTACTCTCCCTGTGGATCATTCGTTCTTGCGGGAAGGTCCTTTATCAAGTTTATTATGGGGAATTAATATGTGCATGATTTGACTTAATTTTATTTTCTCCATTTTATCCTTATAATGGGAGTTAATAAAATCCATGACTAATGATGATGGAGGTTTGTTCCTCAATATGTTGTTTGGATTTCTTCTTCCCCTTTTTTACTCTGTGTTATTCGCATTCTTTGTAGGGTTATGAAAAATATATTGATACACGTCCATTTCACAATGAAACGATCCCAAATTTGAGATCCAACATCATGATGACCCAAAAGAGGTGAAAAGATAATGGTGATAGATGAATTGACTCATTTCAAGAGAAACCATTCTTCTATAGTTCTTCTTGTGGGTGGATCAAAACATGTTTTCGGGGCTGATCAGAGGCATGAAACCAATGGAATCTGCTTTGTAGTACTGGGACGAACTCAAACCTTGAGTTTCCTAGAGATATAATAGATGAATCAAGAGATAGAATATTTACTAAGGTTTCGGATGAAGAATGCCATGTTCTAGAAAATCACAAAGAGCACAACGTGTTCTCTGAAGAACATGGAATGTGGGGCCAGATCAACAATGGCTAGAGTTTCGTGATGCTGAGAGCATGGCATGACATGTGATAACTATCACATAACATGTGCGTTCTTACACAAGACTCGACATATATCTTGGTTGATACATGGACATGGGGTGGAGTACACAACATGTGCTCCACCACACGACCAAACTAGGCCGGTTACACGGGTTACCCTGTGTACTGGTATATGGGTTGGAAGACACGAGTTGAATCCATGTACAAGTATACGACCAGTGTACATAGAGCGACCCTTGGATAGTAGGTCATGGTGTTCCATGCTCTTACACACGATGTATATACCTTTCTACACAACATAATCTTCAACACGGGCCATTGTACATGGGCAGTACCTGGGGTCATAAGACATGGAGTGTGACCTTTCTACATGCCATGTACTTTTCAATACATGGATTGATCTTCTTGTCCACCATTCCTTGGAAAAGTTTCATTTGGGTTAGTGCCCCCTTTTCTCATTCCCCTAAAGGTTAGGTATCATTTCCAATCACATGAGTATGATTCATTTAGCAGGACTTTCTGGATAGATTCAGAATCCCTCCAAGAGGCCCAGAGTGAGATCCTCTATCCATTCTTCGCCCTAGGTAAATTCAGGTATCTATATTACCAATCCTACATGATTATGATACTCTACTTAGTAGGTGAATCCAGATGAGTCGTGGTATACCCCAAGGCCCTGGCAGTGATCCTCATCCATGTATTGTGATCTTTCTCCACTCAGGAGTCAGTTCTCTCATAATGAGTTTATTCGTTCTCTCTTAAAATCTATCAGTGTGTTTATCTATCTTGTGACACTTCCCAATGAACATATTTCTCATATGGATGTCATCAGAGCTATCAGACTTGTTTAGTGAGTTATCCTAGACAAGTGCTTCATGGAATCTTTGTATTGAATCCCTAGAATGGTTATGAAATCGTTGGTACTTACCTCTAGACTATGGGTCTGGGTCTCGAGTATATCTAGATTTGTTTCTCTTGTTATATGTTATGTAGACATATACAATGTAGAGTTGACTGTACCTTTACTTTGTGTATTTCTTTTTGGTTTTTGGGGCCCCCTATTGAGTATTGTTATACTCACCCCTTCATGGGATTTTCCCACACATGTCATGTCTTGTGCAGATGATCGACCTTTTGATGGAGTCCAAGATAGACTAGGACGAGACAGAGCTTTTTGAGCTTCCCTATGGGATGAGGTCTTCCTATGACTATGAGCAGCAGTCCCAATACCAATTTCTTGCTTACAGGTTGGACTTTGTAGTTTACAGACTCTTTCTTTTGGTGCCATTGTATTCTGGACCAGTTTACTTTCCACACATTGCATTCCATTATACTCTGTTGGTTGGGTTTAGTTGTATGCATGCATTTTTTCATTAGTGTTTTTTTTACATTTCATCATTTGTGGGTTTGGAGATGTGTGCATGTGTACAGGTACTTAGGCAATGCCTCCCATGTTTGTGATATGACTACTCAGTTCTAGTCACCAGCCCCTGGCCTCATGGAGGTGGTCTTAGGGAGTTATGGAATGGGCCCCACTGGGATGGGTAATTACATATGATCATCTTATATCATCTTATCGGCCATTTTTTAATAATTTTTTGTTATTACCCTTATTTTGGGTGCTAATTGCTTCATTTTCCTATACACGTTTTATCGTGTAAGTATTAATTATTGTGAATAGGATATAGTTCCTTTATATACATAATGATATTAAGGTAATAAATATCATATTTATTCATTATATAATTTTTTATAATCATATTTTAATAGTTAACATTTAAAATGAATCACATCACGTCGTGGAGATGGTAGACCATATATATGCACGATCGACGATATCATTCCCCTAATAGTGAAAGGGTTAGGAAGTGTACGATATATGAATTTTTAAAGTATCAATATCATGTAATATTTATTATTTATGTCCATTATATCCATCATTATACCCATCCAAATAAAGTGGTTATGAAAAACAAATTACACAACGGTGTGGAGACTGTAAGCCGTACGTACACATGCATGGTGCTTTCATTTTTCATAGGATGTATAAAAGGTGGAATATAGTTGTCCCAAAATCATAATAACATCTCAGAATATATATTATAATATATTTATTACTTTATTATGTAAAAAACACATGAAGAGGAAGTATAAGAAGAAATGAACTTGAATGAGTTGGTAAAACAATTACCTCTTCTTTAGTGGTCTTCCTTTAAGTATCTTATTAAGGGACCTATATTTGGTATTTCTGAAAGACCAGTATCTCAATAATTTGGATAAATATGTTGGGAATATAAATGTGTAGGTTTTGGATGATTTATAAGATTAAAAGTGGTATGAGGAAGTAAGGGAAGAGGTACCGTTTTATAAGTGAGGTGAGAAGGACATTTGGAAACTCTAAAAATATTAAATTAATATAATATAATTTTCATTTCCAAATGGATAAAATGTGAGTTATTTAGAATATAAGATGATTATTCTTAGAAATTACCTCCGAAAATTATTTTTAGACAAGTTTATGTCATATTTTTACCATTATATTTTGGATTTAACCTTTATTTAATACATTAACTCTTACCATGACAACATGTGTTTTTTCTCATTGGGGGTTAATATAGTAACTATAAAATTATAAAATAACCAAGAATGAATCATTAATATAATTTTAAACTTTATCCCAATCCGTTGGCTGAATTTTATGTTTTTATGATTTTTTTTATCATTTAATAAAATAATATTTATTTTAAAATATCATTAATGTCAATTTTGATACTATTTATTACTTGATTTTTTTAAAATATCATAACAACAAGATATCTTCAAAAAAATAATTTAACATATAACTATAATATAAAATTATTCTATAAAATTATTAGATGAAATTATTTATTTCATGTTATATTTATTTTAATTTTGTTATAATCAATTATTTGATATTCCCATTAGAGAATTACTGCAACATCATTGTGTAAGCCTCTAAGGTAATTATATAGTTCTTAAAAATTAAAAATAAATTATCATAATGAAGATAAAAATAAATAACTATTTATAGTCCAATATATGTTCCTAATAACTACATATTAAAAATGTGATACCTATTTAATAGATGAGTATGACAGAATTTGGTTTTTCTTAAAATAAAATACTTTTAAAAGATCAAAGTCATCAAAGTGCCTCCATGAGGCCATAAAATAAAAAAAAATGATTTTGGTTGACACTAACACATCCAATAAAACTAGGACATGCGTTATGATAATATAATAATATTTATAATATTATTTTTATCTCATTATTACCCGATTTACCCTTAATTGAGGTAATTAAAATTACTAAGTTTACTATTAATATTGTCAAAAAATAAAAGGTTCCTATTTAATAAATTCATAACTTATGATTCCTAATATGGAATCTATTTTTTATAATTAAATTCACCTAAGTTTCATAAATTAATTTCAAATTAACCCCATAGATAGAATGAGAAGACATGTTTTCAAAGTGAAAACGTTTAAAATATTGAAATGTTTTTATATCCAAATTAAATGTGAAATTTATTAAAATTACCTAAATTGAATTAAATTATTTAATATTCAACTAATAAAAATTTAAAACGAATCAAAAATATAATTTCACACTATAAATTTGTTAGATGAAAAATCCATTCTCAATTAAAATTCAGTATTTTTTTAATATTTATCAAAGGATGAAACTTATCAAAAAAATACCAAAAATTAAATCAAAGTAAATTTTGGTATTATTCTTTCAAATTAGAAGTTTATTTTTTAAAATAGAATTTGTAAAAGCACCAAAAAAAACATTTTAAACAAGTGATCCATACAGAGGTGGTAAAACTATCCTTTTATAAAAAATACATCTTTTATGCATAAAATTGGATTATCCTTATATAATGTCTAGAAAACACATAATATGAATGTTAAAAATTATACTAAATATGTTAAATTTATATTTCATTTATATAATCCAAAATGTAGGATTTTTTTATTTGTATAAACAACACTTGTACACATTTAATTGTTTTTTAGAAAAAGATTTACATTTATTTTAAAAAAGGTTTAATATTGATTTATAAACAAGAATTCGCCAAATAATTAATTATATTTAAATGTGTAATCCAAATTTTTATAATTCATTTAATCATGTTTATTCCCTCCATTCTAACATCTAGGTTATAATGGTAACATTTAAATAATAATATTTAGTTGCTCATTTAAGATCGATGTGGTATATCATATACACTATCAAACATAGTGTTTCCTTTTAAAAACATGGGATGTTATATGGATTTTTATGTATACTAATGGTTTATTGAAGTTGTAATTTTTTTCAATAAGTTGAGAGATTGAAAATTCAACAAGTTATTATTATGATGATTGATGTGGTGTTATTAATGTCAAATAATTGTGTCAAGGAAATATTGTGTATAACATATAGAAGAAATGGTTGATTGGATTTTGGGTGAGTATCAAAGAATTGGATAACTCTATTTGAGAGTAGACAAAAAAATTAGCTCACCACACACTATCTAGCCAATGAGGACCACCACCACTTCTTAGGTGGAAAATCGACTCCCTACCATATAGTATGGGAAAAAAGTGTGTATGTGTGTATAACATGACTAGAAATAGGTGCAGAAGAGTAAAGGAGATCCACTACGTGGGGTGGGCCAATGGCGGAGGAAGATTTTGGCATGGGGTGGTGCCAACATGTAATTAGAGTGAACACAATACTCACAACTAGGTGGCTATCAGATTTCTTTATTATAAAAAGGAGTGTGTGATTGAGATTGAATTCAATGTGGGAACGTAGTGTTTAGTGACTATTTAATAGTTATTAAATATACTAAAAGAACACTACCTGTATTATCCACTCGATCTATGATGTTTCATCAATGTCAGGGTTTTATTATACATCCAACATTCCTTAAAGAATATTGTTCATTGGGAGTTCCTTAGACAGTGATAGTTGAATGATACAACCTACCCTTTCAAGAACTATTTGGTCATCTCGATGATTCTAATATGATCTAATTAAGATAAATCATTGTTTTCATGTTTAAATGAAGATAAAATTGAGGATAATCACTTTGAAGAATTTTTTATGATGACTAAAATCTTCATCCACACGTGAAGCCATCACATGAAGGAACAAGTGGTTTTCTGTGTTTTTTAGAGCACCAAGTCAGAGGGTTTTCTCTATATATATCCCAAATTAACTCATTTGCAATTGATGAGTTGAACGAAAATTGGAGATCTTCAAGAGAGAAATAGATCCAAGGAAGTTATCTAATTTCACAGGAATATTCCTTGTACACATGCTGAGAATTACTAGACTATCGTGATCACATGAAGAATTTTTGATTCTATAAGTTGTGTCGATCCTTGTGAAAATTTGTGAACCACATTAGTGGAGAACAGTTACACAAAGGGAGTTTCAAGTGAAACTATGCTTGAGTTATTGTGAAGGAGTGTGAAACACTGTCACATGATATTATTTTGTGAAGAAACTACCACTTATTATAATTGTGTGAAATAATCGTAATGTTATAAGTATAATTTTCTTTTAAAAAATAGGTGTGTTTTAAGTATACTTTTTTTATTAAATGGTGAAGTTAAAATGGGTAGTATTCATTTACCGTGGTAGTGAAGAAGAAAATTTCAGGTAGTGTATGTGTGCATGAATTATAGAACATTTACATGCACATGGAATAGTATTTTCCTAAGGAAAAATGTTTGCAAGACCAAGAATTTTTGTAAACATGCATGATGATTGAGAAATGCGCATGAAATATACATTACATAAACAATGTGCAATGTTTTGAGACTGAATCATACCATTATTATAGAATACTTTTTTATCTGAGTTATTCAATGTTCAGTGAGGATGATTCTTTAGTAGAAGAGAGAATTATTTCCTGAGCAATGTTGTTCTGAAGTAGCTAACCATCTAGAAGTGATCAAAATTGTTTGAGAAAGACCAGCATCAGTGCAAAGGTTCTTGAATTGTACATGAGCTAGTGTGATATAGAAAGATCATGGAGGAAGATAAATATTTCATCCTATCATTGGATCATATATTAGGAATAAGTAGAATGTTTTTTTAACTAGGGGGTCCAACCAGTTTCTAAATAGGTTCAAGTGATTGGGGGATCTAACCAGTCGAATGGTTGGGGTGCCTAACCGACCAAGGAATAAGATTTGGATCACTGGGGGTATAATTAGGAATATCTGGAAGATAAATTACTAGGGTGTATAACCTGTTTCTTCTTGAACAATTTTAATTTATAAGAATATTATTCTGTAGAATCCATATTGGGGGGGGGGGGGTCTAACCAACATTTCCAGGAGTAGGTCTTAGTACTAAAACTTGTAAAAATATTATGTGTTGTGTATCATTTACTTTTTTCATTGTATACAAGATCCACTCATATTAATAGGTGACATATGTTTAAATTAAATGGAGAAAAAGAATTCATTAAAACAAGTCACACCTAATTCACCATCCCTCTTAGTATGACTGCACAATCCATTGGACACTTCAAACATGCACCACAACATCTGATTAATGTCGTTGAATTTCTAAGTTCTAGCACTGTCAATCCTAATCACTTGTTTTGTTCTTAGTTTATCGTCATAGTATTATTTATAAATAACTAAGAACCATTTTTGTTCTCTTAAAGTATTGAGAGAGGATGAAGAGAGAAAGATGTAGTGAACTTTAAATCATGGGCTATTATATGATTATCTATTGTGAACATCAATTTTCAATTAGTAATGTGATATAATTAGATATTTTTATATCTGGTTTAGGGTTTGGAAATCACACAAAATACTCCAACCACCTTTAATATTCTCAATTGGATCCATGTATATTAATATTAATATTAATATTATTAATAATTACATGACATGAAAAACACATTAAAATTACAAATAAATATCATTTATTTCTAATTGACCCTTAAGCTCAGTCCAATTTCCCTTGTTGACATTTACAAATCTAGAAATAATGACAATTTAAATAAATAAATGTCTTTACATTATTATACTATAAATATAATAAATATTTTATTCACCAAACTTGAAAATAAATTATTATTATTATTATTTATCTCACTAATTATTTTTAACAACTTGTTATTAAATTATAAAGATCAACAAACTGAATAAATCTTATTTAGTCAAACTTTTTAAATTTAATACTAAAATTTAATCAAGATTTTGGATACACTTAGTGTGTGACCCTCTGTGGTGGTTTGGGTATGTTTCCCCAATATTTATTTACATTTTCAAAATCCATTTGTTATTAGAATGTTAGGTAACCTCATCAGTAGGTTTTTATGCTTTGATATCCGCACTGAGGTAGTGTGTCATCCGGTTAATCCCTAGGTATGTGTCGAAGTGGATGCATCTCAAATACCATTCAAATTTGTTTGGATTACTATTCTTTTGTAATATAGGTGCAAGCAATGAGTGATTTATGAGAATTTGATTGATTTTTTTTCATCATGTAATCTCATGGGACACTCTTCGGAGGTTTTCCAAAGGGGACCCTCAACCCAGGCATTGAAGACCCAACATCGGGAATCCCAGGATACAAAAAGGAGGTAGTAAATATTCAAAGGTAAAGCCTATGTGATTTACCAGGTCCCGGTCCAGAATAGTTGAAAAATGCTTCAGATGATCGGGGGGGGGGGATCTCAGTCATCCCATCCTTTGGAACAGGAATTCATTAATGTTGTTCGCAAGGAGACTGAGTTGAATGTTAATGGTCCCAATATGATGGAATCTACGATGACCCAAGATAATTTGAAGGTGTCCGAAGTGTTTTGAAGGCTAATGCAGGATTCAGAGGGCCCTTCCAGTCTGTGTTTACAGAAGGATGCTGATTTAATCCTTGTGGAGGATCGGGTGGAACAACACAAGAATGGAGCTGCGGAAGTTAGGGAGCAAGTGGTGGAAGGAGAAGGGGGCATCTCTACTTTGGATATGGCCAGCCCAGTCAAAACTACAGAAGTTTGGGGATAAATTACTTTAGATAGGCCTTTACTACAATTGAGAAATAGGTATGATGGCCTATCTGAAATAGGATTGAATCATGAGCCTACGGAACCCGGTGATGCTAATGGGGTCTATAAAAAGAATCCCAGTGTTGGAGGTTTGAGTCATGAGGAGGTATCTTTGGTGGTAGAAGAGGCCCCTAATATGGATATAAATAATATTTATTGCACACTTGAATTCATAAGGATAGTGGTTGAGGGTGAGGGAAAAGAAACTTAAAGATAATGGAATTGTAGTTAGGTGTCTTCCGATGATTGAATGCAACACGCTTGAACAGAGGAGGGGAATGAAAAAGGGTGCAAGAAAAATGTTTTGGTGAATCTCTTTGGAAAGAGGGATAATTTTTCTGAGGGTAATAAAGAAAATGTGAGTGGTTTGGCCAACAATTCCTATAGTTATATTTTATAAGGTGGGAATAAAAGAATGGATGAGGATGAATGAGTGCTGTCTGCTACTCTAAGAAGAAGAACAAGGAAGGACTACTCTTATCTGCCACAACTGATGAATACTAGAGCTTCCTTTAAGCAGGATCACAGGTTGATTCTTACTTTAAAAAATGATAGATTGTCTAAGAAACCTTGTCTAGGGAAGCTCTCACTAGATCAAATGAGGATCCAGGACCAAGGTGATAATCTCTTGAGGCGGCATAATCCAGCTTCTTAATGGGAATCAACCACTGCAGAGGAGGACTCCAGTGTTGGGTGTGGTGATGAGTATTGATATTGTGATTTGTAGTGGTTATGCTAGTTTGTTCATGTCAATTGATTGCAGGATCTCGGTTTGTGGTTGTTGTTTTTTGTTATCTTGAATGGTTTATCACTTTCCTTAAAAGTGGTTCTTGGTTTCTCACTTTTCCTAAAAGTGTTTAGAAATAAAAAATTTAAGTTTTCGTCAGTCAGGAGGTTCCATTCCCATAAAAGGGCTTAAGATATTAAATTTCATCAAGAGAAAAATGGGATACATCCTTCCTCATATTATTCATTAATGTTATATCATTCATGACACACCCAACATATCCTACTTCACTGTGAACATATTCCATCATGTATTTCATCAATATATCAAATTATGTTAGTCATGATATCCATTAATGATAATATTAAATTCTAAGGATCAATACACACATCTGTAGATAAGAAAATTCAATGACACATAGAAATGTTGATTTCTTATTGATGTGAATGTTTTAATAACCTCATATCTTGGAGATTACCAAGGAGAAACACCATAAAAAGGTGTATCAATGTCCTATAATCCTTCTAACCCTAATAATATGTACTATCTATATCTCATAAGAAAATATCATCTATTCATAGAATAATGTTTAAGAATAATGTCATGACACCACTAGGTTCTCATCATAGCGGGGAGCTACTATGGCCATTAAACATGATATATATTCTTAGGACATTTTCAAGTTCAAATATAATGAAGAAGAACAATAATAATGTGAAAATAAAACTTCATTAATAATGAAAACATGTAATCAAGTACCAAATAAGTTGGTTTTAGGTAACAAACTCCAACTGATATGACCGTAGTTTCATTGATTTTTGTCTTGGAAATATTTCTTGCCTTATGCTCATGCTTCAGGGTGATAGAACCTTTTTGTGATTTATGTGAACATGGTATGGTCATATTATTGACAAGTAATGGTTGGAAACTTTCATCACTATATTGATGGTTGACCACTCGAGTCGGTAGGAAAACTGACACCCAAATGTTTTAGGGGTGTTTTCTTCCACATCTAGGATGATGAGGGAACATATGGATAATTTATCCCTCTCCCCCACTCTCCATTTGATAGTAGTATAATGTGTGGGAATACTTGGGATGTGATGAATTAAATTATAGGGTATTGTCTCAAACATGCTGTGATGGATCTTGTTTTTACTATACATTTATGTGTGGGCTGTAATGACTTGAATTTATAGCACATACTTTCACCCAGTCTAGGTGACTACAGTTTTCCTCAAGTGTACTTGCATGAGTTGTATCATATTGAGGAATAATCAATTTACATGGGCTATAACGGATTCTAGGTATACACTTGATTGCATATGATATTATGATGATGAAAATGTGGATGTGATATGTTTCTTAGGATGGATGAATTGACTTAGCTATACTGCACCTATGCTGCACTGGATGCAGGTCTTGATATAATTGCCTAGTTTTGGGTAGGATGCTTTATGGAAGGGATATGAGCTCAATATGTGTGGCATTGGGGTGTAAGAGAAGAAAAATAAAGGGGTTATGGAAGCAGGGTACTTTCATATATATATATATATATATATATATATATATACTAGTACCCCGCCCATGCATTCGCACGACACTATAAAACAATCTTATTTTATTTAATAGAATACCATTTTTCAAAATTAAAAATTCATATTAATATTAAATATATTTAAAACACAAATGAGTGGTACATGATTGTTGAATAAAAGGTAGATAAATTTTTGAGAAATCATAAACATAGTAGTAAATATTTAGTTCAATTAATAAGGAATAGAAATTTATATTAGACATTCATTATGGTGAAATCAATTACATCAATGAACAAATGATTCAAATAGAGTAAATAAATTATGATCATTATAATATTTAAAGTTGGAATGATTGTCATGTAACTAAAAATAAAGAAATCAAATGGTTGGATAATTTGGCTGGGTGAGGATGAACTAAATAGAGGTGAAGGGCCTGACATCACTTTGACCATCATCTGAGCACCATGCATCCAAAGGCTTGATCCCAAACGAAAGGATGCAACATCAAAACATGAAAACTAAGGGGGAAAATTTGATGAGAGGGGATTCCCTATACCTTTATTACATTATCCCTCCTAAGCCCCAGTTGCTCCCTGTGACTTTACCTCTTTTTATTGAATAAAAATCTGATGTTGGAGTGGAGTGGTATGTTAAATGAATTTGTAGAAAGATCCATTGAACATGTCACCATGTACTGAATCTTCAACTTTAAAAACATCCACCATGTTTTCCTACATATAGAATAATGTTTAAAAATAAAAAACAATTAATGGATATTGAAATATGTTTGAAATTCTGAATGTTAACGTAAAAGAGATTCTTCAAACCCAAGAAAAGATAACAAAATTTTAGTTAACCTAAAAATGTGTTGCAGATAAGGTTGTGTTTGTTAATTAATGTGGAATAAGAATAATATTGAATGAAACTCTAATAACTTTTAAACAAAAAACATATAGTGAATTGTGAATTTATATATTATGAAAACTGAAGGACTTAATTTATAATAAGTAACATGCATATACTATGTATGCAGTATTCATATAATGAATATGCAATATGCATATAGTAAATATGTAAAAGTCATTAAATATATTAATAAATGTAGTTTAACCAAGTTTTGTTTTCAATTCTCATTTCTATAATATGTAATATACATATTTTTCATATTAAAAATTCAATATTACAATATTAATACATAGTATATGGTCTTTCAAGTTGAAATTGCTAGATTGAAACCACATCAACATATAGGCAGTACCTGAAAGGACAATTGTAGTTAGATGAAAAATAATATACGCTCTTTGCAATTTGATATTAGTATGCATATAAGTTAAGGTAGATTTCATATTTATCATATGAAACACCTCATGAAGATTTCTGAAATCAACATCCATAATCAACATTGCACATATAAAGCACTAGATCTAGGTATTCAAGTTGAGAATCTTCATGAATGAAATAGTATTTATGAAAATCCATGATTTGTGAGGCATTTTCAAATATGTCTAGAACTTTAAAACTATCTTCAAATAGATGGTGATGATTCTGGATACTGTTTTCATAAATCTACAAGGAAAATAAAAGTGTTTAGGATTTAAATAGATGAAGCTTCTACCAGAATCCCAAACTCATCATTTTTCCAAAATATAGACCTATATAGCCACCATTTTTATGTATTCAGTATGCATATAATGAATATTTAATCTTCATATAGTTAAAATATAAAATGCATTAAATATACTACTAAATTTAGAATAACCATGTTCTATTTTCAGTTATCCTTTCCATAATATGTAATATACAAATTTCTCACATTACAAATTCAATACTAAAATATAAATATGGTCTTTCTAGTTGAAAATACTATATTGAAACAATATTAACTTATAGGCACTACATGAGAAGAAACTTGCACAGAAATAAAGAATAATATACCTTATTTACAATTTGATATTATTATGCATATGATGAATATTAGATATTCAATATTAGAAATACAATATTAGTATGCATGTGCTGAATATGCAATCTACGTATACTGAATAAGTAAAATGAATTCAATATACTATTTCAAAATATAATATTCGAAATATCTATATTATATGTTATGAAAAATAAAATTGGAAACACAATATATGATTGAACTCAATAAATCCTACCATATCTCTGGAATCATAGGGGGACTAAGATGGACTAGGTGGAGGGGGAGGCAGAGGCACTGGAGGCGGAGCAGGCTTAGGGAGCCTGAGGTGTAGTAGGCAGAGGTGGAGAAATTTGAAGGAGAGAACATGTGGAGGGCACCCAAACCTGAAAATTAAAAAGGGAAAGAGTAAAGAGGGAATCTATGAATGAAATATGAACTTGAATTAGAAAATGAGGAAGAGGTAAGAGTTAAATTGAACCTAAAATCTTGAGAAAAAGAGAAATAAAACTTGTAATCTTGTGGGAGATTGCTAGTACAGAGAAACTTCAATGAAACTTAGATTTTTATGTCTATCGAAAACAATTAAGGGAAACAATATATTACCATAAAATATTATAACAATAAATTATCACGAATATGCAACATCCAAATCTGGGGGGGTATGTTGCTGCCCACTAATAGTCTTCCAATGATAGACATGCATAATACCCCCATAACATTGCATCTGTATCAAGAAAAAAATCAAACCATTTATCCTATATTCAAGTGATAATAAATAACTAAATATTAACCTCTAATGAGAAGTTACTAAGTTGCTGGTGTGGAGAACAAATTCACCTTCTTACTAGAACATCTTATCAGGCCCACGATAGGATTTAAAGGGGAACCTGGTGGTTTAGGCCACCAGAAACCCACAATTAATTGATCACCATCTTCCTTCTATTTACAAACATAAAACATGAAATAAACTCAATTGAAACTGTTAAAACAATAAAATAAAAAAATATAATTCTATAACCACAAAAGTAAAATAGATTTGGGCTAATATTTGTGTACCAAAATGATCAAGCTAGAATTTTATGTAGTTATGAATGTTTTAAATGATCTTATAAGATTTAAAAGTCGGTAATTATCACCCCAATATGAAATCTAAAACTCAAATAATCATCAAAACACAGTAGGTAACATCATAAAAATAATGCACTTTATAGAAGCATAACTACAATCACTTTGGAAAATTGGGCCACTAATTTCAGTCAAAAAACAGCGGAAAGTTTATGATTTTTAGAAATTCAACTTACTGGAAAAGTAGAAAGTGGGAAGAAGGTAATCAAACCTAATATCTTGAGAAATAGATAAATCTATCTTGTGAGCTTGTAGGAGATCTCCAATACAGAGAAGCTTCAAAGCACCATAGATGTTTCTATCTATCGACAACAATTAAGGGAAACAATATATTATCGTAAAAGATGTTAACATAAAACTCAGCAACAACCAAATCCAGTGGGGTATATATCTACCCACTAATAGTCTTCAAATGATAGACATGTAGAATAACCCCTTAACATTGCATCTGTATCAACACAAAATTCAAACCATTTATCCTAAATTCATGTGAGTATAACTAACTACATATTAACCTTCAACAGGATGTTACCAGATTGCTAGTGTGGAGAACAGAAGCACATGTTTCCTAGAATGTCCTAGAGGAGCCCTGGTAAGATCCTAAGGGGAACCTGGTGGTTCAGGACACCAAAAACCTCTAATTGATTGATCAAATTATTACTTATATATAATTACTTAAAACCTGAAATAAACTCAATCAAAATTGTTAAAACAATAAAAGAAATAAAATATAATCATGTAGCAGAAAAAGTAAAACAACTTTGGGAAAAAATTTGAGTTCCAAAATGATCGAGCCGGACTTTTATGAAGTTATTATTATTTTAGAAAATCTTATATTCTTTCCAACTCAGTAATGATCACCCCAATATGAAATCTATAGCACATGTAATCAACAAAACAAAGTAGGTAACATAATATGAATTCTGCACTTTGTAGAAGCAGAACTACAATAACTTTTGGGAAACTGGGCCAGTTATTGTGAGTCAAAAAATAGCATAGAAATTAAAGCAGAGTAAATCACCGATGGAAGAATCCAGTGTTATAAAATGAATATCTCGCTACGGGATTCCATATGTTGAATCCCCCGTGACAGTGTTATGAATTGAAGTTGTGACACTAGTAAGCAAAGCCCCTAGATCTACAACCACCAGCACATATTTCAGCATTTCCATAGAACTTAGTAGGATTATAAACTACACTGTTTCAAAATAAATATTTAAAAAATATCATAAGATTGATCATTTCAGAAATAATTAATCCCAATTGTATGAACAATATCATTTTTATCCGGGTTCATCTAGAGTAGATGGGAAGAATATAAAACCCAATATTTTCAATGAATAGACCCACAAAATAAGAGAATATAATCGTAATAAATTATTTTTAAGAAACAATGGCCGAGATTAATTAGGAAAGGGGTGGTTGGAGTATCCAAATAGTATATGTATACTATGAATGTATCATTAAATCGTGTTCTTCAAAAAATAAGATGAATCAAGAAATAAATTTTGAATAAAATAACCTCAAGAATTCAGTGAATGGTGCACCTTAGAAGATCTCCTATGTAGAACTTGAGTATATGATTGAGTTGTCTTCAGATTATCTTCTAGATCCCTAATCTATTTATTTGATCAATTCTGGGAAGCACATTTTTCAGTAGGCTGGAAAGGTAGAGTCCCTCCAAATTTAGTGTACCTGTCAATAGATGGAAGAGGGATGGGGTAATTAGATTCGAGATGAATTAAAATAACTAAACAAAAACAATTTTATCAATATTTACTAATCTCATGAAAATGAAATATTAGTAACAAACCACCAACTCTGGGCTTCTTTCCTGTAAAAAATTAACTTTAATGATTAAGTAAAAAGTGACAGTGACAACTGAAATCATTGAAGAATAAATATGATGTTTAATAGTTGTAATGATAAAAGTATAACAATAATCAAATAGGTTTGAAATAGTACAACAACCATAATTCCTGCAATTCTTGGGTTTTAATATACCTGCACAAAATAAAAGATGAGTGTGGATTTGAAACATTCTATCATCAAGACTGAATTGAAATGAAAATGTATTATTCACTGATAAAAACATATTAACTCAACAACATTAAATAGCTGCGATGATTAATGTATGGAAATTCAGTTGAAGTTAGAGAGTTGAACTCTTCTTATTCATTGTTTTTGGGAAGAAAAACCTTATAAACAAAGTACATACCATTAATAAGTGGTTTTTAATTATGAACAATTTCTCTGCTTCTATGCATCATAAAAATGTAATTAAACACAGGTCACATTAATAAATTTTGAGATATGATAAACTCAAGAAACTTGAAAAAAGAAGTAACTAATAAAGATACTCTTATACAATGTACTATACTTCCAAATTATATATACCATCAAGATTGTTGGTACCCAGTATAGTTTTTATAAAGAATTAATACTTGAATAACATTCAACGGAAACTACAGCTATAACCAAGAGAAGACAATATTTCTTGTGATAAAGTATCCAAACCAAGTGCAGAATGCTCCTTGACAACAAAATTTTTTACCAACAAAACTCCCTAGAATAGTGAATCATGAATTCATTAAGGAAAAGCTGCATTGAGAGAACATATGAGTCCTAAAAAAAGGACAGAAAATAAATTTAATTTCACGACCTTGGTATCATCAAAACATTAACGTACAATTGCAACCTACAGAATCACATTTATTTTCATGTGATTATTCCATGCATGTTACAACCTGTAAAAGCACATTAATAGAATTAAGTGATAGTCCTAGAGGAATCTCCAAGTACCAGCTTCATATGAACCAACACAGTCTTATATGAGTATTACTAGTTTCAGCGTATCATTGATAGAAATTAGAATGATACTGATACTGAATCATATAGTGTAGATCAGCAAAAATAGATAGATTCAATAAAGAAATTGTAGTGATACCTCTATGTTGATACTTCCTCATCTCAATACACAAAGCAATAGAATCCCTATGAGTATGACACCGATAACTTATCCCAACAAAAACATCTTCAAAGGATTTATACTCAATCTCTATGGTGTAGTCTCCTGTGGTTCCATCCTAAAATGTAAATTTTGTATGAATAGAATGAAATAAAAAACATAAAAAGTGGAGAAAAATTTCACACAGTTGATATGAACGAATTCAATGGGGATAAGAAATCCACCAGGAAGCCTAGGTGTAAGAGAGGAAAATCGCAAGTGATAACAGTGAGGGATATAGGGAATGATAGCAGAAATGGTCGACAGTGGAGGAGAAGTTTGTCAATGATTACAAATAAATTTGAGGTGGGGTGTTGGGCATGGAGCAACCAAATGAAGAGGATCATGAGGCATAATAGATGGAGGCAGAGAAACTAGATGTAGAGGGGCCATTAGTCTAGAAGTCATTCATAGAGGAGCTAGAGATGGTGGAGTCGGAGTCCGAGAAGCCAAATCGAGAGGTTTAGAAACTGTAGAAATGGTAGAGGAAAGTCACGATGGGGAGAGAGGTTAAAACGATAGAATTAGGGTATAGGGTTACACAATAGTGGAGTGAGTGGATGGGGAGTGACCGGTGTTCGGAAAAAATCCTTCTTTAGTATGTATATAGATATATGTGTGTGTGTGTGGTTATGTATGTGTGTGTGTGATTTGATATATATATTCTTACTTCTATGCATAACTTGGTGAACAATCCTTGGTGAGGATGGGGAATAGTTTTACTTGTTTATGTGATGAGTTAGTTTCATTTGTTTATTCCCTAAGATTTAGTATTCTTATTTTACATTTTTCATGAGAGGTTTCAGGGAAAATCATACTAGGTATATAATTTATGCTCACCCTATGTATACATAAACTGTTTTTTGGTCTGTAGGAGCTGGTTGGTAATAAACTTGGGAATTACTAGCCAAATGAGTTTTTCATGAGGTGTTGTAAATTCATTGCTATAGCAACCAAAACATTACATACATGAACATTACATTTATTTTTCAAAATACATAATACATTACACAAATAGACACCCAAATATGGTATTAGTTTATTATATTTTGACACTCGGAACACATTCTTCTAGCTTGGTGAACGATCTTCAACATCTCCCATAATGATCTTCCCTTTTAGTTAACCTACCAAAAACCTTTCTTTATATCCCAGGGAAAAGAAAACATAAAAAGTGTGAGCCCAAATGCTCAATATGGGTAAACATTGATAACATAAAACAAACCATAAACATAATAATGTAAAAACATGAACATAAAGTTTAAATATTTAAATCTTGAGTCATGAAATAATTCTTGGAAGTACATAAGGAATATATCATAAAGAAACATTAAACACGATAAAATAGCATTGGTATAAAACATGGAATTTTAGAAAAAAAATAGGAACAAAATATTATTTCTATAGTAGCCAAGACGTTTCTTCCAAGACCATCATAGTGGACAAAGTCCATTACTGAATTGGGATTACTTTTCATTATAGCCATGTATTACTGAACCAGATTTACTTTCCATTCAAGCCCTGTATTACTGAAACAAATTTACTTACTATTCCTGTCATGTATATATAATGAGAAATAAATCTTTACCCAATGAATTGAAGGTAGATATAGGTCCCAAACATCTCATAATTAAATCATTCTTACATGTTCCACAAAAACATAGATCATTCATCATTGCATAACCTATAGAATAAAATGGGTTTCTTAAACATCATTCGATAATAATCCATATAAAATAAATGGATTTAATAAAAATAATTCCATAATAAACAAAATAAAATCAAAGTAATAATTGGGATATAAAAATAATCCTATTTTATATTAGATAGAAAATAATTTTGTTAAAACACTTGAACTTAATTCCTGAGGAAAATATCCTTTCTTTTTGAAAAACATTTTCTTTTCCCAAAATACCACACAATTTTAAAAGAAAATAATTTAGTTGAAAATAATCTTGATATCGTGTAGAGGAATATTCATTGAAATAAGGTGTCATGAAACCGTAAAAATCCATTCATGCATTATAAGTTAAAAATACATTCTCATCATTCTTTTAGTGGAAAAGTTAAAAGGTACCTCAAATCGAATAATGATAAAAGATTCCTTTCATACTATTTAATAAAAATTCACCAATGGGTGAATTTGACATTAAAAAATAGTAGAATAATAGAAATAATATTATATATATTTTGGATACATGGATGTCGATGATAGATACACCCCAGTAAATACTTACGTATAAACAATCTCAGATAATAATGAGATTGCAAAATTATCGCTTACCTTAGGTATGATTTCTTCTTTATGTGTCTGAAACTCCTATATAGTGGGTTTAAAAATATTATTAACATGTAATAGAACCATAATATTATATATGATATCATATATTATTCACTTATGAATTTATTTTACTCTTTTATTTATCAATTCCATGTTAAAGCAATGTTTTGGGTAACAATCGTTTTATTTATCGTACGTGTTTTGACATTTTATTCTTAATATTATTACTTATTTCATGATTTAATTACTCAAAAAATGTAAAAAATTATTTATATATCATAAATATTCAGTATATAAAAATATATAATAGATAGATAAATGAAATAGAATACACCGTTCATGGAGATGGTAGGTCATACGTACGCAAGAACGCTGTTTTCGTTTCCTTGTTGAATTGAATGGAAGTAAGTAAATGATATATATATATATATATATATAAAGTATCATTATTATTTCATATATTTAATTCTTATTTATTATATATACTTTATAATCATTCTTGAATGGTTAACATGGAGAATGAATCTCATCGCGTCGTGGAGACGGTAAGCCATACGTACACACGAGCGACAATATCATTCAATTAATGGTTAAATGGTATGGAATTGAATGATATATTAATTATAAATAATAATTATCACGTTATATTCATTATTCAAATCCATTATAATCATCAGTATACCCATCCAAATTAAGTATTGTTGAATAACAAATTACACCATGACGTGGAGACGGTAAGCTGTATGTTTTTCATGCATGGTGATATTGTTATTCATAGGATGGATAAAAGGTGGTATAAGGTTTTCCCATAACTATAGTAAAATATAATCATGTATAATATACTATATTTATTACTTTAGTATGGAAACAACATAAGAAGATGAAGTATAATAAGAAAAGAATTTTGAAAGAGGTGACAAAACAATTACCTCTTTTTCGAGTATCAGCTTTTGATTTGCACAAAAGGTGTCCCTTGGAAGGATTTATGCCTAAAGTGTGTACTCTAGGTGGAAATAAGGGATGTTTGGAGCTTATTATAGTATAATTTGGAATAGTCAATGGGATTTACATGTCTGAGTAGTGGGTAGAGGTGTTGGCCTTTTATAAGAGGGAGGAGGGGCACTTTAGGAAAGTATTGAAAACTAATTTGTTATAAATTTATTTTCAATTTATAATGGTCCCAAACTTATTTATTTCAAATATAAGATGGTTATGGGTCAAAATAAGCTCAAAAAATAGGTTTTAGATAATTTTAGGTTACAAAATTAACCTTATCTTTTTTGCTTTAACTCTTAGTTAAAAAACATTAACTCTTACCATGTCTTCTTGTATTTTCATAATACATGGTTACTATAGTTACTATAGAATGAAAATAGAACCACAAGTGGATCATTAATGACATCAGTAACATTATAAAATTTATTTCTCTGAATATTATATTTTTAGGACTGTTATATCATTTAATAAAATAGTATTTGTTTTAAAAACTCATTCTTGTAAATTTTGAAACTATTTAGTAATTGATTTTTTTAAAGCCATAAAAAATTGATTCCTTAAGATAAAATGATTCAAATAAAATATAACATGTCCAATGAATCCATAAAATTTTTTATGGCATAAAAATTCTGAAATTCTATTTATTTTATTATTTTTAATATAATTTATTTGATTTATTCATTAATAAGGTAATCACTACAACATCATTGTGTCATAAATAAATTTAATTATTTAATGTATAAAAATTAAAAATAAAATACCATGATGTATTAAATATTTTAATCTTTATAATTATATTTGAATTGATCACTTATATAACTCGAATTTAAATTGTTTTAGTAATAAGATACATGGTTATGTTATATTTCCCTTTACTTAAAATTAATTATTATAACATGTCATCTTCACACCCAAGTGGATTTATTGGGTCCTAAAATAGAGCTAAAGATACTTATGGTCGTCCATATCTAATAAAATAGAATTATTACACATGTTAGGGTAGTTTTATATTATTATAATATCATTTGTTACCCTTATTTACCTGATTTACCCTTTAACCATGGTAAATAAAAATAGTTACTGAAGTTACAATTCATAATGTCCAAAAATAAAAGGTACATATTTAAAAAATTTGGACATTATGATTCCAAATATGGAATCTATTTTTCTAAATTCAAAAAACATAATTGGAAGAAATTAATTTCAAATTAATTCATATTGTCAAAACTAGAAAGCAGATTTTTAAGAAGTAAAAACTATCAAAAGATTGACATGTGTTTATATCCAATTTAAATGTGAAATTACTTTAAATAACCGAAATTTAATTAAATTATAGAAAATTAATCCATTTAAAATTCAAAAAAATTAAAAAGGTAATCTAAATATATATATAAATTAGAAAAAAGTCTGTTTTGTATTAAAATGCAGTATTTTTTACTATTCATTAAAACATGAATTTTATCAGAAAAATAAAAAAATTTAAACCAAAGTAAATTTTTATTTATCAATTAAAAATAAGAAGTTTATTTTTCAAAAATAATATATAAAAGTGTTAGAAACTAAATTTAAAATGGGTTCTCCATCAAAAGGCAACAAAACTTCATTTTTTGAAAAATATTTCTTTTATCAGAAAAATTGAATTTGTTCTTATATCACGTCTAGAAAATACATAAGATTACTGTTAATGTTATATAAAATTAAAAATTTTGTTAATAATATTCATAATGGTTTGTTTATATCCCATTAAATAATATTATTTTAATAATATATCGTTGTTTAGTGAAACTCGGTATTGCGTACAACGCAAGCTATTGAGAAAGGTCGCTCTTTCATGGAACACAATCCATATCAGTGTTGCGTGTAGTGAAAAATTACTTTAGTGTTACACATAACATAATCCAAATGTAGTTATTTTATACATTTAACATAATCTATACTTATTGTTGTGTGTATCGTACTCCAAATCGGTGTTGTGTGTAACATATGACAAGTCAGTTTAGTGTGAAAGGAATGTTTGACTTAGTGCATTGCAAGATATAAATGAAAATTTTAATTTATTCAAAAAATGGTCCATAAAAACTCTGGGTGTTACAGTTCCCACTTCTAAGGATTTATTTTTTATATTCTTAATTATATTAGTTTTTTATGAAATTACATTCATGTATTGGGTTTATCATGTATTGTACAGAGATGTTTTATTTATGATATGAAGTTTCTTGGTGACTTATCAACTTATTTATAATCACTATATTTATATTGATGGAAATATCTCCCATATGTTTATTCTTATACCATAGATGTTGGTCTCCAACCCATGATTTATTGGAGGGAGGCTTCGAGGGATCACTGTTCATTTTCACTGCTAGCCCAAGACAGGTATCAGTGAGGGAAGGTCATGAAAATGTTGTATCAAAGCTGGTCGTTGAAATATAAGATGAAGTTTGGAGTTAGGAATTGATTAATACTACATGTGTTGGTAGTGAAATGATGTCAGATGGAATTAGCACATGAAATAAAAATGGATACTATCTAGGAAAAAAGTATTTATCCCCATTGTGATTCGAAAAAAATAAATTCAAGTTTTTTGAACATGCTAGAAAACATATTCTCCTTGTAGGGTAGAGACCTAAGAAAAGATCATGCATCATTATTGTATAAACCTATGTTTGAATTGGGTATACATTAAGAATTAGTTCAATTTAAATTGCTTAATTAACCTTAAATAATATGTAATTCAAGTTTAAAATTCTCTAAAATTAGTTATTTTATAGATGGATCTAGGAAAAAATCTTCATCAGGTTCATGCCATAAATGTTTAATAGTAAATTCTAGAATATTTACATAGAGTAGAGGTTGATGACAACAATGTTTAAAGGTCACTCTGAGGGTTTCGATACCAGAGTCTGCATAAGTATGAGGAACCCATTTAGGATCATGAGATAGATGATTGGTTAAAGGAGATAGAGAAATAAATTAGTTCAATTATTCTTGGAGAGAGAACTAAACTTCATTGGTTATGGAGTTCTTTCATAGGGTATCTTGACAATTGTGGTTCTTGTTCCTTATGCATTGTGAGGTGTTTAATGTTTCATAGGAGAGCTTATTTGATCAGTTTCATCCAACTTTTCTCTATTTTACCATGAAGTTGTCTTGTTAACAATAGAAATTTTCCTTCCTTTTGGGGATTTTTGAGTTTTTTCTTGATATATTGTGGTACCTCTAAGTTTCATTATTGGGCATGTTACCCATTGTTTGAAAAACCCTAGGATTTAATGATTGTAATTATTATCATTCACTATCTTTTTTTAGCCCATCAAAATGAGTATATAGATACCTCCTCATTTTCATGATTGAAACCGACCCATATAACCCTTTGGGTCATGATTGTTTTTTTATCAATTCAACATTTGATTACCAGCCTACACTATAATTGGCTTTGAAAATGGTTATATTATACACTCTCCTCAGGCTATAAGATGACACTGTGTTTTGGGGGGAGTTATTTATTTATTTATTTATGAATTTAAATTATTGTACCATTTTCTTAGGCCAAAGGGAGTATGTTTTAGTCTGATGGTAGGGGATATCATATTGTTTCTTTAATATATTATGCTCTTTTCACGGGCCTAGTGTTATTAGTTTTGGTCTAGGGGAAGGGTCCATTGTATGTATTATCTTTTATGTATCACCCTCTTATCTCTAGATTGGTTTTGTGAGATATGGTTTGGGGGAAGGGGATATTGTATGATATCTATATGAATTTTGAGATGGTTCTAGGAAAAATCCGCTCTTGGGATAGCTTTATATGTTTGTAGATAAAACCGTAAAAAATTATCCTCACCCTAGATGGACTGTATATGGTGAAAGTTATTATGAATTTCTCTAGGTGGCATGTCATTTTATAAAACTATGATATAGAGAAGATTTTTTTTTTCAGTGAGCGAGAAACTTAGATGGGTTGATGGCATGTTGAGTGTAAAGTCCCAGCCCAGATGACCACTAAACCAGTTTCCGGATCGAAGGGTCACATAACCTCAAGCCCATCTCCCAAAATACCAGAGACTGCCCAATATAAGCACAGGATTAGCGTGTGTCTATGGGGAGACTATTCCCTCATAGATCAGAGTAGCACAACTATATTACAAAATAAATAACAGTCAATACAGGAAGTAGTGATAAATAAATGTAAAAAAAAGAAGAAAAATATTATAATAACTTAATTATAGAAGAAAATTATAATTTACAACACTGATTGTATAAAGGATGATGCTACAACTACAAGCAGTAAGAAATAAAAATAATAGTAAAATGTAATAAAATAAAAAATTCCCAACAAATAGATCCATGAGCATCTAGAGAATCATCTTGATCCTCTTCTCCTAACTCCCATGTACAAGAAAAGAAACGCAATACACACAATGAATCCAAATACTTGAAAGCATGTAAGAATTCTTGGGTACCCTAGTGCAATAGTGGTCTGAGCATGGTGTGAGGCATAAATCTCAGTCGTATGGCACCATCAGTGTCTAGCCCAATATAGACAGTGCATTATAAATTAAGATAGTGTGTCATGTATAGTAGTTTTAGAGTGATAAAAATTAATAATACAAACATGTTCTGGGCTCCTAAATAGACACCCATCCCATACCACTTTCTTCTGCCTAAGATGGATGATTGGAAAGTATACTTTTTCAATGAAGAATATATATATATATATAAGGGCCATTTGGAACATAGAAAACCCGGGAAGGAATACCCCCAAAGTTGTTCTTTGGCTTGGGTTCTAAATCCCTTGTCATCACATAAGTGTGTTAGCAATGTTAGGTAAACATCTCAAGTGAAATAACAATAAAAAATAACAATGAAAGATTCAAATCATATGATTCAACAATAAAAAAGAAAAATAAATCCAAAAAACTGTCAAATCTAGTTATAGAGTCTCATGCCCATCTGAGGTGATCTATAGGGAATCCCAAGTATCGCGAAAAGAACATCCAATAATCCAATACCACCAAGCCTGTCCAAGGTGAAGCTTATGACGTCCCAAGTATCACTACAATGCATTGTAACTCTGAGTCCATCCGAGGTATCCCACATAGAGGACTGAGTATCACCTGAGGCATGGTGTATCCATCTTTTCGATGGGTACATCCTCCATTTCTCCCATATGGAATAGGTATCACTTATGAGTATAATAAACCACCCGATAACCCCTCACCTTGAAAGCCAAAGCATCTCCCCCAACACATCATGGTATAACCACCTGATCACAAGAGTCCTTCCATGAGTCCTTAATACAGAACCCATGTTCTCACTCAGACCACATCATGTGAACCATGTTTCTGAGCACATCACAAGAAATAAATATATGCAAGGTAGTTCATATATATAATCAAATTATAACAATAGTCATATCAATACCACATGATTATTAATTAACATAATCTATGCAATGTAAGACAACAATATGGAACTAATATCACCAAATAAGTGTAAGAATGGAATGAGGCATAATAAACAAAGAAAATAATTCAAAAAATATAATATAGTCATAGGAACATAACTTAATAGTGACTCTTACCATAGTTCATCAATTAAATTTGATATATCTCAAGCTATAAAGATTGACCAAGCTTTCCATCTCAATTAGAACCATTCATTTATGGAAATATGCAATAATCATAGAATGTGGAATCGAGCACAGGGAACAAGTCATGACTTTAAGAAATAAAGAGAACATAGAATGAAATTTTATAATTTAAATCAACATGCACAAGCAAGTAACATAAGTCACAAGGATATCAACACTTGCATGGGCATTTAATTAAAAGTCAATGATTATTTACAATGAAACTCAAAGCAGGTCAAGGATTACGACACTACAAAAGGGACAATAAATTATAATAAAGATTAAGAATTTCTAAAAAAGTTTGGAATCATTATTTAATATCCATATTAAATCAATACATTAATTTAAAACCGTAAACATGGTGAAACACAACCCAATGAATATGGAAACATAGGATAGAAAGGGGGACACACCCAAGGGGGTGTCCAAGAGGCCAGGAGAACACTCATAATGGGTTTATCCATAAGATAAGGTCACAATGGAGATGAAAAATCATTAAAATAAATTGAAAATTACATAACAAGGCTTCACTAAGAGAATCTGTATAACAGAATAATGTCGCGATGCCAAAAATGAAACGAAATAATGGGAAAAAGAGTAGACTACCTACATTGGTAATCCCAATTTATAAAGAAAGATATTCTATCTATAAAACATTGAAAAGTGTTAAACATTCCATATTTCAATTGTAACATCAAATAATAATGAAGCAACAATGAAATAAGACAAACCAACATAAAAGTATAATCACTAATTTTTACCTTATAAGATAGCGCACCTTCATTAGAGGGGTTTTATTATAAAATCAAGACATTTCTTATCAAAAAATCATTTATCACATTAAAATATTTATTCATGAATCATTATTTATTCACATTTTATAAGAATTTAATATAAATACCTTACTAAATTAATTAAAATCTAAGAAAGGTGAAGTAAAAAATTAATTAATTCATTCTTGGAATTAAAGGATAAAGGAATGAGACCCTACCTCAAAGAGAAACGAGGCCAAACAATTGGCAGGTGAAAAATTTGACGTTGGAATCTTGAAACCATCATGATGAGGCCATTTCAATTAAGGTAAAACACTGGAAACTTATAAATTACAAAACCCCCAATTTTAAAAGGAGAAACATCAAGAACGAAGGGAAACCATTACATTAAATTGTTGGCGATGAACCAAATTGAACCCATCCACCTCACCTTTAGTTGAGGATGTTGGAATACACATGAAGGGGTCCCGTGAGACCCTTTTAATAACATAACATCGAAGGAAATATATAAAATTGAGTTAGCCTCTAACCCTAGGCTTGGACACACCACACTAAGTGACGAGGAGAGGGGAAATCAGAAAGAGAAATGGAGAAGGAGTTGTAGGAGACTTTACCTAGAAGATTTGGAGTGAAATAGCCAAGAAATCTAGGTGAAAAATGGAACACAAAGGGGAGTTGAGGAACTAGGGTCACACGCTTCTTTGGAAAAGGGAGCGTGAGTCGCATGTTGTAGGTGTTCGTCCAAGGGATGTCACATACTGGAGAGGAGGGGGAGAGGGGTGTCGCGTGGCTCAAATGGGTAGCCCAAGAGAGGGGGATGCGGCTCACACATGCTAGATATAGTACGAGAGAGGGTTTTCACACACTTCAGGTAATGGATAATAGGGGAAATTAACCCTTGGGTAAAAATAAAATAAAACTTAATAAAAATAATTAAAATAAAAATAATAAAAATAATAGTAAAAGTATTACTACTATTGAATCATTTATTTGTTATTATTATTTCCAATTTACCGCAAAATAATTTATTTCCATTTTAATTTTAATTAAATAAATTTAATTTCCCACAAGATACACATCACAGCATTCCGAATCTCATAAAAAAATATATTCCAATTCTTGGTTTTATAAATGGCTCATCCAATATATGAAAAAATTTAAATTCCCCTAGAAATTTTCATCTACTTCAAAATGGGGGATGTTACAACCTCCCCACCTTTGAAATTTCCATCCCTAAGAAGACTTCGAGTACAAAAAACACTTCAATAACCTACGAGGGCTGTGAAGACTTATTCAAATGGTTGCATTATGTTTCAAAACACCCAACACACCTGGAAGAATTTTTTAATCATATGACACTTAATCCATAAAAACTAAATCCAATTCTTGTTTTCTTACCAAAACACAGAAACAGTTCTTACCAAGGCCAATTGAGATTGAGACACCAGAACATCACCACCACTTTAAACATATGGCCTACGGTGCTCCCCACCTTACGTTTTTATCTTGGAAAAGGTCCAATTTTGAGCTAAAACACCCCCAACATCATAATTTACTAAAAGAATAACCTCTAAGAATTATATGTATTATTTTGGTGCAATTTCATTAAAAATGGATAGTCAAATACTGATCAACCATACAGAAATTGGCCACACAATCTTCCTCAAACACACTGATGAATCTGTTAAAACCACACCCGCCTTAACCATGGAGGCATGCTTAAAATGATTCCACACTAAACAGACACACAATAAACATGAGGGATAATAAGTTGAGATATCTTTGTCTGACCTATCTTGAAGATGCTTGACTTAGATAGCAGGCACATTTCCAATAGAATGGAAATGCCTTCTCCCATGTAATCTAGAATTTAGCACAGAAACATTCACAAAAGATCATAAACAACTTTTGATGACGTTCCTTGGTCAAAAAATCACTTGACTATTTTATACATTTATGCCTCAACACAACCAAAGGTATTACCCATCGATCCCAATGAATTTAAAACTTTAGTGCAGCATAAGGCCATCCCTGTCTTAGTAAACTAAGGAAAACTTCAAGATAGGGGACATGCACATAGATTTAAAGAATAAAACAATATTATTGAACAATTTCTAGTTAAACATGCCCAAATACTAGAAATAAGAACAACCAAACCACAACTGGTCGATTTCAAAGAAGAAAATCAGCTTCACCTGCCGGTGCACCATCATTAACTGAACCTTGATGCCCACACTAATTGTGGCATGCCATGAATTTTCAAGCTTAACCACCAATGTACACTTGAGGACATTGGTTCCCCCAATGGTTTCATACATAACCAACTAAAAAAACATCATGCATGAAATTAAGCACCGAAACTTACAGAAATTAAAACTCACTGGTCCCAAGTCATTCAAGAAGGATCAACCATTTCCAAAAGGAATTTTTAGGTAGTTTTCCTTATACATAGAAGGACCCATTAACCAGAACCAACACGACACTCCCCACCTTAGTAGTTCCCCAGTTGATAAAGGGAAAGAAAAAGACCATCTTCTTACCAGCACGATAAATCCAAATTCATCTTAAGCATACATGTGACGCTCCTCCAAGCCACGCTCAAGTACATTATAATGTTTGGAGAGAAAACAAAAAACCAAATAGGCCAACATGTCAACACACCCTCATCATAAGAAATTGATCCCAATCATGGGATAAACCTGATTACATAAAACTCATAGGTCACTCTACCATAGAGATGACCTGAGAACACATAGAACAACTCAAGGATCAATGATTTCATTGAACTCAACCAGTCTGTTTTAACATTTAGCAACCTGATAGGTACATCATACATGAAAAATTACTACCTCAAGGTTTTGAAAAGTAATATGACACATCCTAAATACTTCCCATAGTCTTATCAACCATATGCATTCAAGTATTGGAAGACCGTACAAGAGATTTAGTCCAGAGTCGTATTACCCCATAGGACCAACAACCAAGATGGAGAGACACCAATTAATCAATCACAGTGGAAAATAAAGGGTCAAGAAACCTATATAGAAGCCAACCATGACCAAGACATGTCTAATCATCTTATAGTAAGCATTTCTCTATGATCATGTCCATAAAAAATTCCAAGGAAACAAAGACCACCCGTTCAAATAAGGGTTTCATTGGAAACTAAAATTCATAAAATGGACAATAACACCCAAATGACACCAAATGTCCAAAATCTCACATGATTTAGTAATTAAAAGAACCTATAAGGGTGCTACCTACTATAGGATAACCCCTTACAAAGAACAGGCATCAACCCTATCACTTGGTCATGCTAAACAAAAGTCACTAGATGCAAAAACCAATGATCAAGACATTACTAAAAAATGGCCTATGAAAATTTCTCACCTTTCCATTCTAAGGCAGGTCAAAGGAGAAACTCAAAGTACCCTTACACAAGGGGTTTAAAAATAGGAAACCACCAACAGTTCAATTTCCATGACCTTTACAATTATTCAAATTTAATCTTTAATAATCTAAAATATTTAACTAACAAATCAAGGAAAGGAAGTCAAGTCTCAACAAATTCCTTTTTAAAACATTTTATGCTTCTTAACATTCACTCATAATTAGGAAATTTATCAAAATAAATTCCTTTTTAATAGAAAAGGTGACCTACAATCCCCCATTTTAACCAAATTGAGCTCATCAAAATTCAAACCAATAATATTTGTTAAATTATTTAAGTTTCAAACACCCAAACGGGTCATCTCATAAGAACGATGAACCAACTAACCTAATTGGGTCCATTTTTTCATTTATCAGTTAACCATTTGATTTAAAATAAAAATTAAACAAACCTTTATATTTATATCCATTTCACAATGAATCATCCCATTTTATTTAATATGGGTTGCCATTTCCCAATTCAGGAAGCACCTATACACTTCATGGATCAAAAATTGGCTCCCATTAATCGAAACCAATTTCATTTCAAAATTTAACGTGCTCATATACAATGGTACAGTCATATGGATAGTCATCTACAACCATAGAAATTTCCCATTCACTTTATAGTTTGGAATTTGGATCCCATTTACTAACCAATTTACCTTTTTATTTAAATTTTAGTATCCCTTTTTCAATGGCTTGAATACACGGGTTACTTTTTCCCAGTTGTAAGGCTCCCATACACCTTAAAACTGAAAAATAGATCCCATCATAATTGAATCCAATAAATTTATCCCATGCAACCATTTATACACATCAAAACTAGCATGTTATTATAATTAGTAACCATAAGAGCATGTTATAATAGATAAGCATGGTATATAAAGTAAAACAATTATAGTTAAATAGGAAGCATGGAATATGGTCAAATAATTAATGCTAAGAAATACATAAAAATAGTGTAAAACTAAATATGGTATATAATAATCATGATAATAAACATTAAAGCACAATATAACATTCAAGGAACATAATCAAATTAGTATGTAAAGTAAAATGAAACTATATGGCATGGCTCATGCGTGACATGTTAATACTTATGTAAATAATAAGACGAATGAAATGCATCATAATTTACAAAACATGACGAGGATAAAAATACCATAAACTCCATAAATCTATAATAAGCAGAAAGTACACCAGTCACTCTAGGAGAAATCATATCAACTATAATAGAAAACATCATGAACCACAATCCCATCCCTAGTCACTTGGTCATTTCCCATATATGGGGTGATCAGTCCCAAGCATGGCTATTTAAAAAGAACCAAAATATTCCCAGTATCTAGTATACTAATCTAAAATAGTAATAAAAAGGAAATGAAATAGCTTTGATACCACTTTGTAACATCCTGACCTAGCTGACCACTAAACCGGTAGCCGGACCAGTGGGTCGCATGACCACAAGCGCATCTCCCCAAATACTAGAGGCTGCCGACTATTAGTAAGGGCCTAGGGTGAGTCTATGGGGAGATTATTCCATATTAAATCATATTATCACAATGGTATAATAGAATAAATAATACTCAATAGTGGAAGTAGTAATAGAAAATGGAAAAATAGTGGAAGACAAATATTATAATAACTAAATTATTGTAGCCAACACCAAATTACAACATTGAAGGTATTAAATATGATTCTAAAAGTATAAGTAGTAATAAAAAAAATATAATTTGATAAAAAAAACTACCCAACAACAAGCTCCATGAGAATATCGAGCATCATCTCGATCCTCTACTCCTAACTCCCACATACAAGAAAAGAATCACAACACAAGTAATGAATCTAAAGGCTTGCATGCATATAGGACTTCTCAGGTACCCCCAATGTAATGGAAACCCAATAAAGGTCTGAGACATAAATCTCAGTAGGCCAGCACCAATGGTGTTTATCCAAATCTAGAAAGTACATTATAATTTAATATGGTGCTCCATGTATATTAATTATAGAGTGATAATAATTAATTATAAAAACTTGGTTTTGGTTTCTAAATAGACACCCGTCCCATACCACTTGCTCTGTCCAAATCCAGAAGTCTAAAAATTATACTTGTGTAAAGAATTATATATATATATATACACACACACATATACACAAAAGGTCCATTTGTAAGATGGAAAACCAAGGAAAGAATACCCCCATGGTTGTGCTTTGTCTTGGGGTATAAATCCCATATGATCATATAAGTGTGTCAGTAAGGTAAGGGGATATCACAAGTGAAATAAAAATACATAATAATAATAAAGGATACATTTCATATGATTCAATAATAAAACATAAAAATAAATCCAAACAAACAATCAAATCTAGGTGTTGAGTGACGTGCCTATCCAAGGTGATCTATAAAGAATACCAATTATCCCAATGGGAACATCTGATAATACAATACCACTGATCCCATCCAAGGTGACCCTTATGATGTACTAAGTATCATAGTGAGGCATGTTAACCTTGAGTCTATCCCAGGAATCTCATATAGAGTACCTAGTATCACCTGAGGAATGGCATAGCCATCTTGCCGATAAGTCTATCCTCCGTTTCTCCCTTAGGGAACCAATATCACTCAAGAGTATAATAAACCTCTCGAGAATCCCTAGCTTGGAAAGCCAAGGAATCACCCTCAATATGTCATGGTACAACCACCCAAGAATGGGATTCCATACTAGAGTCCTTAATACGGAACCCATGTTCTCACCCAGCCCGCATCAAGTGAACCATGTTTCCAATAACATCACAAGAAAGGCCTATATCAAAAGGCATTGCATATATATAATCACATTCCAACAATATTCATAACAATACCACATTAATACTAATTAACACAAGATATGTAATTTTATCCAACAACATGGAACAAATATCACCAAATAAGAATAAGCATGGATTGAGAAATAAGCAACAAAAAAAGGCATTCAAAAAATATAATATTACCATAGGTACATAGTTTAATAGTGCCTCTTACTATATGTCATCAATGAAATTTCAATATATCAATCTATCAAGATTGACCATGATTAATATCTCGATTCTATCCATTCACTTATGGAAATATGTAATAATTATAGGATGAGACTTAGAGCATAGGGAACAAGTCATGACATAAAGCAAGAAAGGTCAGATAGAATGAAATGTTATCATTTAAATCAACTTGAAAAGGTAATTAACATAAGGCAAAATGATATAAACACTTTCATGTGCATTTAATTACAAGGAAATTATAACGCCCTGAGCCCGCTCTTCCTGACTCAGTGCTTAAAAATGTTGTGTAATTTTTTTATGAAAGAAACTGAACAATTACACAACACTTTAAAGAAAAGAGGACCTTATACCGGTTTAGGTTCTAGAGAAAAGATACATGCTTAAAAAATATCAGCATTATAGAATAAATTAAAAAAAAAATGAAAGATCAACTTCGTTTTCGCGTGCTTTAAAACAATGATGACATACTATGTATTTCAAGGCAACCTGTGAAAAAGATTTCGAAAATGTAGGGTGAGCACAAAAGATTCCAAGTAAGGGGTTTAAAAACCATTGATGATTATTTATAAATACTATTTGAAAATAATTTTGTAAATATATTTAGAAACACCCTTTTCTAAATACTGTTTGAAATAACATACGGTGTTAAAGTACTAGATCGTTTTGGTAAATACTTATGTTCAAAATTTCTCAAACATAAACCAGAGTTTTTCTGAAAACATTAAGCAACATTTTGAAATCAAAACATCTAATTCTGATACTTCTTGACATGTTGTAGGCTATGATGGGTCCACTCCCATTCTCTTCCTGTCTACAACGCTTGAGTAGGGTTTTCTAAAAACATTTTAAGCTTTATTTATATATATATGTTTACATTTTTCACTGGAGTTTTTATGTTTGTTAAAATTCTAACATTGCATTAATGTACACACGTATTTATAAGTATGATAGTATATAAATATATAAATACTTCTATTTTTTATCATCTCCAAGTTTGTTTATGACCACAACTTTTACCACAAATATGTTTCTAGGTCTATTCATGCAATCGTTCTTTCTTCCACAATTCTCCTTTTTTCCCATATGTGCAGTTCAATTGTAATTATTAATTAATTTTCACACATAGTAAATAAAATATTACAAATAAGGCATTAAATTCTTTAATGTAATTAATGTAATCAATAATCTTGAAAATAAACCTTAATGTTTTTTTAATGAAAATATAGGTCTATTTTATGTGCAACAAATGTTGATGATATGCATAAACACATGGCCATGTATATGTGCAATTGCAATGACCATATCATTGATAAAACATAATGACATTTTATGTGATTTTTTTTATAAATTTAATGATAAGTAGATGATAAAATTATAAACATGATATTAATCAAGTCATCCATATATATAAATATATATACTCCCATTTGAATACTACATTTACGCATATATTTATATATTCATAACTTGTATAATAAATATGTATATAAAAATATTAAAACAGATATAATTTAAAAAATAAATAAATAAATAAATAATACTTAAATGTAACACTAAACTCATTATTTTATTATAATGTTTTGAATAAACCGGTTATTTATAAACATCGAAAAGAAAAATAATATTATATTTAAATTGTTTTATAAAAATATTTCATAACCTTATTTATTTAATTACATAATATATACCAGATGTTACATTATCCCCCCCTTTAATGAACTGCGCCCTCACAGCTCTTTTTTTAGATTTATGAATATTCTGAACTTCCATCATCAGAATTAAGAAACACTAAAGGGAATTAACTAACTAAAGAAAATTCTGAAGCATAGATTTGTTTTTCCTCAAAAGAAAACATCTAATCTCCAATGTTGTCTAGAAAATCCCTCATATACCAATTAAAATGCCCCAAGCCCACTCTTCCATACTCAGTGCTTAAAAATGTTATGTAATGTTTTTATAAAAGAAACTAAAAAATTACACAACACATTAATGAAATGATAACCTTATACCAGTATAGGTTTTGGAGAAAAGATACATGCTTAAAAAACATCAAAGTTTCTAAATAAATTAAAACAAAATGAAAGATAAACTCCACTTCTGCATGCATGATAATAAAGATGACCAACTTTGGATTTCAAGGGAATCTGTGAAAAAAATTTCGAAAATGTAGGGTGGGCACAAAAGATTCCTAGTAAGGTGTTTAAAAACCTTCGATGTTTATTTATAAATAATCTTTGAAAATAATTGTGTAAATATATTTAGAAACACGCTTTTCAAAATACTGTATGGAAATAATTACGGTGTTAAATTACTAGATCATTTTGGTAAATAATTATGTTCAAAATTTCTCAACATAATCCATTGTTTTTCTGAAAACATTAGGCAAGCTTCTGAGATCAAAACATCTAATTCTGAGATATCTTGACATGTTGTAGGATATGATGGGTCCACTCATATTCCCTTCTTGTTTACAATGCTCGAGTTGGGTTTTTTGAAAATGTTTTTAAGCTTGGTTTATATATATACATATACATTTTTCACTGGATTTTTCATGTTCTTTAAAATTCTAACACTATATTAAAGTACACACGTATTTATAAGTATGATAGTATATAACAATATAAAGACTTCTATTTTTTTATCATATGCAAGTTTGGTTATGACCAGAACTTCTACCACAAATACATTGCTAGGTCTATCCATGCAATCGTTCATTCTTCCACAATTTTATTGTTGCCCATATGTGCAGTTCAATCGTAATTATTAATTATAGATTACACATAGTTAATAAAATATTACAAATAAGGCATTCAATTCTATAATGTAATTCATGTAATCAATAATCTTGAAAATAAACCTTACAGTTTTTTTTAAATGAAAATATATGTCTGTTTTATGTGCAACGAACCTTGAGGATTTGCATAAACACATGGCCATGTATATGTGCAACTGCAATGCCAATAGTGTTGATAAAATGTGATGAAATGTTATGTGAATTTTTTTAGAAATTTGATGATAAGTTGAAGATAAAATTATAAACATGATATTAATCAATTCATCCATATATATAAATATATATACACACATTTTCAAACTCTATTTATGCATATATGTATATATATATGTATATATTCATAGATTTTATAATAAATATGTATATAAAAATCTTAAAAAAAATATAATTTGTTAAAAATAAATAAATAAATAAAAATAAACCCTTAGCACAAGAAAGTTAAATTTGATTTAAATAAATTAAATCCTTTACCCACTTAGAAATTAAGATCAAATTAGACTTATGTAGTATTTTTCAATTAATCTTACTTGGAAGAATAATTTTAACATAATTGAAATTCTAACCAAGAATAATTATTTTAAATAAAATTTTCTTATAAAACTAAAATACCTTACAAATATAAGATTTCAAAATAAGAAACTAAATATTTATTCCTTACACAAACCCCTAAAATTAAACTCACAATTCTCTTGTTAATAATTTGAAATCCTGATGAAAATTATATAAATTCACATGCAAGTAAAATCTTAAATAATGAAATTATATTTGAAAATAAAATCAAGCTATCACTTAACTTATATACTATGAAAACTAAATTCATGTATGTATATGCACATATTGTAACAAATATAGTTTGTTTAATACAAATAAAACCTCAGCATTAAAAAATTAAAATATAATTTAAACAAATGTAATACCTTACACCAAACTGGATTTAAACATAATTTTGATAAAGTAAATATAAACTTGAATGATTTAATTGAAGAAAAATATTAATCCAAATCAGAAAATATATTTTATAATCTTGAAATAAATAACACAATTTTCCTATGCAAAATAAGAAATCATAAAAACTGTAATATTTTCTCAGAATAAAATTAGAGTAAAATAAATGTTCCCTTACAAAATTTTTATGCAGATGTGTTCATACAACTTTTTATCCTTCCCAAAACTGCTTTCCACTCAAAGTATCAAAACTAGAAAATAGAGAAAAACCAAGCACTCCAAATTTTCTTCCCGACAGACTTTACACACTCCCCTTTTTATACTCTTAAGAGGATAATATATGTGATTTTTTTGTTCCATCTTGTGAGGATAGTTTATTTATTAGATTGGTTTGGATTGCATGCTAATCAATATAAATTGAAAGTGGGAAAGAAATAATGCATTAATATATTGGAGTAAGACAATTGATAAAGACATCTAGCTTGGCAGTTAAATACGTGAAATAAAAATATTTTAATTGTAAGAAAAGGACTGATAACCAAAGTAATCAAAATAGATTCATAGAACAAATGGAATTTGATTATAGTGGAACATAGTCAAATCTAACCATTAATGTTGAAAGATGATGCACAACATTAAATAGGTATAATCCAAACTTTTTCAAACATTGAAATTTTAAGAAAAATCCAAATGGAGTTAATGAAATCGTTACACAAATGGGACCAGATATTGAAGAAAAAAACAAGTGGATGAATGAAATACTAAAATTGAATCTTGAAATTGGATAAAATAGACACCTAACAGATCATAACAAAATAATACTCTATCATTTATTCACAACCATACCTCATCCACCGAGCATGGATCACTCGAATCGATGCCACTGTGCTTACCGACAGTTGAAAGTTCATCGGTTGCAACACATACTCAGAAAAACATAGATCAAGACCGCGACTCAACATTCAGACTTAGAAGAAACTGTATCCTTGCTTAGATCTACATGGACCTCAACTCTCGAAGAAGAACCACGCTCGACATAGATCGGCTGGACTCCACAATGTGGCACGACCTGTGACTTTTGATCCAAAACCCTACCCCCGTGCTGGACTAGAACGAATCCCCCTATTCCTGATTCATTTCTCCTTTTTTTGTCTCATTTGTTTTAATATATATCCTTTATCATTGTTATATATATATATACATAATTAGTTTTATTTTTATATCATAATTCTTAATTCTAACCTAATAAAAATACTTTTAATAATTTTCATTTTTAATAATGTTAATTTCTTAGAAATTTGAATAATATAAGACAATTAATAAGAATTCATATATTATTTTGATCATTTATTTTAGATTTTGTTTATAAATTTTTAATAATTCTTACCATTTATTTAATTTAGTTTCTTATTATTTAAAAAAAAACATATTTTCATATCAAATCATAAAAAATTTTACAAGCCAAAATAATACCCATATTCAAAGAATTAAATCCTTTTAAGAACCTTATTAATCGTTATTTAATATCACAAAGAAAGTAAGTATAATATTATTTTTCTTCTAAATATTTATAAATAACCTATTTATTCAAAACATTACAATAAAATATTGTTTTTAATGTTACCTTTAAGTATTATTAATTTATTTATTAAAACAATATATTTGAAAAAGTTATTTCATGAAAAATTTATTTTATAAAAGTATAATGAATTTATATCTCTATATGTCATTATATATTTAAATAGTGACATGTTGAAAAAATAAATAAAGTAAACATGATAATTAATAAAAATTATGGTAAACAAATTTCATTTTGATTAAATGAAATTACATTGTTGTATAAAAATATTTCATAACCTTATTTATTTAATTACTTAATATATCTGGGATGTTACAGAAATAAACGACTATAATGAAACTCTAAGAATGTCAAGGCTTATGGAGCCACAAAAGGCCCAATAAATTTTAATCAAGCTTAAGCATTTATAAAAATGATTAGACACGTGGTTTATCATCAATATTAAATCAATCCATCAATTTAAAACCTTAATCAGGGTGAAACACCACCCAAGGCTTATGGAAACTAAGGCTAGAAAGGATGGAACACCCATGGGGGTGGCCAAGAGGCAAGGGAAACACCAAGAACGGGTTTCTCCATAATAGAAGGTCAAAATGGACATGATAAATCATTTAAATAAATTTAATATGCTATAAAAATGTTTTTAAGAATGGATCTAAGTAGTGGTACAATAGAGAAACGCCAAAAAAATGCAATGAAACGACAATAAAATGATTAGACACCCTACACTGGTAATCCCCATTTACAAAGAAAGATATTCAGTCTATAAAATAGGCCAATGTAAAAAAATATACATATTTCAATTGCAACATCAAACCATAAGGGAACATCAATGAAATAATCCAAGAAAGCATAAAAGTATAATCACAAATTTTTATCTAAGAAGACATCGCACCTCCATTGGAGGGGTTTTATTATAAAATCACAACATTTCTTATCAAACAATCATTTATCACATTTCAATATTCATTTAGAATTAATTCTCAATTAAAATTTGATAAGAATTTATTCTAAAGAACTTACTACATTAATTAAAATCTAATAAAGGCATCATAAACAATTAATTACTACATTCTTTGAATTAAAGGGAAAAGGAATGAGACCCTCCCTCAAAGAGAAACCAATCCAAACAATCATCATTTGACAAATTTGACTTCGATAACTCGAAACCCTCAAGAAGAGGCCATTGCAGTTAAGGTAAAACACTGAAAACTCATAAATTAATAAACACCCAATTTTAAAAGGAGAAACATCAAGAATGGATGGAAACCCAAACCTTAAATCATTGGAGGTGAACTAAATAAAACCCATCAACATCAAATTTAGTTGTGGATTTGGGAATACACACGAAGGGGTCTTATGAGACCCTTCTCATACCCTAACATCGATGGAAAACTTGAAAATTGGGCTAGTCTCTAACCCATGGTTTGATCGCAACTCACTGGGCGTCGAGGAGAGGAAAAAACGACCGAAGTGAGGGAGAAGGAGGTTTAAGAGGCCCAACCTAGAAGATTCATAGTGAAACCACCTAGAAATTTGAGCCTAAAATGACACACTAATGGGAGCTGAGGAAAGGGGGACGCACGCTCCTTGAGAGAAGGTAGGGGGAGTCACGTGTTGTAGGTGTTTTTCTAAGAGAGGTTTCACACTAGAGAGGAGGGGGAGAGGGGTGTTGCATGGATCAAAATGAGAGACCAAGGGAGGGGGTTGCTGATCACGCACTCTGGAAAAGGAGGGGGAGAGGGGTGCATCATGTTGTAGGTAAGGGAGAAGAGGGAGAGAGACCCTGGGGTAAAAAAAACTAACACAACAATAACAACAACAACAACAACAACAACAAATAATAATAAAAATAATATTAATATTTTTATTACTATTATTAAAACATTTATATGTTATTATTATTTTCCTGTGACCCCTATTTATTTTTTTCCATTTTATTTTAATTACATTAAATTTATTTCTTAAAAGATACACATCACAGTGTTCCAACTATCAAAAAAAATGTTCCAATTCTCTGTTTATAAACGACCTATCCAATAAAAGAAAAAATTTAAATTCCCTTGGATTTTTTCATCTAGTTCAAAAAAAGGATGTTACATTGAGTCCCAGTATTCTTTGATGGATTAGATGATGCTGAGTTTAGTGGAGGAATAACAAGTCTTGTTTTCTATGGTTGTTGAAAAATATCTTAATATCCTATCAGAAGAGGATTCTATGAAACTACGTAAATGAGAGGTCAAGTTTGAGATTGATCTGAAACAATAAATTTATTATATATCAATGCCGCCATATATAATAACACAATAAAAATTGTAGAAGTTGTATATTTAGATCAATGATCATTTTTTGTGAGAACTTATTCAGCCTAGTGTGTCACCTTGGGGAACTCTAGTTTTTTTGTGGAGGAGAAAGATATCAGTTTTAATTTATGTATAGATTAACAACTCTTGAACCAGGTGATAGTAAATAACCACTTCTCTTTTCCACATATTAATGATTTTTTTGATTGGGAAAATGGAGCTATCTAGTTTTCGTAGATCAATTGAGGTCAAGATATCATTATATGTTGGTGAAAGATGAGAATATTCTAAACACCACCATTACATGTTGTTATGGGAATTATGAGTTTTTTTGTAATTTCATTCCATGTGATAGACATTCCAAATGTGTTCATGGAATTGATGAATACTATGTTACATGAGTTTCTGATTTAGTTTATTATTATTGTGACCCAATTTTTTCATACATGATTTTTAATATATTTCCTTAATAAAATATTACAGTAATACCATTGAAGGATATTTTGAGATTTAATGTCATTGAAACTTGGTATATAACACAAAATTTACATAATAAAAATATAAAAAAAGTATATTTAATCCTCTTGAAAGACACCTTTATTATTCCACACCATTTCACCTCACTACAATTGATTTCCTAGGGACATAAATTGATATAAATGAGTGATCATAAATTTTAGTTAGGAATTAAAAAGGAAATGGTACACAGGTGATTATCATGGATAAGAATTATTCATAATATGAGATCATAATCATATGTATGTGTTACATAACATGGAAATGTAGCTACAACAAAAAAATTATTCAATCATAATAATATCACCAAAGTTTAATACCAAGTTGTCATAAAACATATTACCATGTTATTCACCAAGGTGTCATAAAACATGTCATCTCTAGAAATAAATTCTTTACCCAATGCAGTGTAGTACTATACAGGAACACTATTCATATGTCTTAATTTATGTGTGCTATATAGGTCATGACCCCTCCTGTAAAATATACCGCAATGAGGAGAGAGAGATGATGACCCTAGATTCCCACCACTAGTGGGCCCCTAGTTGGTGATTAGAATCGAGGGTATAAAAATCTCACAGTATGTGATGAATTAACCTATATAAATGAAATAGGATTGGAATATAGGATAAAAAACCAAAAAAAACTCCAAAAGAAAAATTAAAGGTAAACAAAAAACCATCCCACAATGAATGAATAATGTAAATCTAATTCTAAAAAAAGTCTCCAATAATATACCAAAAATAAATATCTTTGGAAGCGACTCAACAATAACTCCAACCCAAGTAGTAATTTCCAAATCGATTCCCAAAGTACTAAAAGGAACCTAAAAATTAGTCTATATACATTTAGTTAGCTTAATAGGTATAATAAGTAAGGATATAACCAAAACCTCGATTGCATATGTGAAAATAGCATGTAAATGACACAATGAACAAATAGAAGAAATAGTATGAACCTATACAAGTCATCTAAACCAACCCATCCGGAGCATGGATTGATAAAAAAATCATACAAACAATATAATAATATTACAACAAGATCATAATAAAGAAAGGAGCCCCACTACCCCCCCAAAGATTTTACACTCCCATGCCCTAATGTCGAATGTCTTATTCTCCCTTCCCTTCCATAAATACCACATCACATCAAATCACATCCCACCTATGTACACCTAGACCACACATCAAATCACATCACATCCCACCCATAGACACCTCGAAAACACATCACATCACATCACATCTCACTTGTAGACACTTGAGCCACACATCACATAACAACCCAAACCAGAGCAGTAGGGTATCATGAATGTGAAGTACATAAACCTTATTCCCTCCCCTACCACACATGATCCCACCACATATCACATCATGTATCACCTATATAAACATGGGATAACACATTTCATCTTACCCAATGACACTTGTTACATTACATCACCGCTGGGTAATCTCCAACACCAACTTGTATCACTACTACTGACGGAAGAGTGGGGAAGAGGGGGTATCCAACCATTCATATCACCACCATCCCAAATGTTAGGGAAAACACCCAGAACTTAGTACCTCTAAGAAATGGAATATTATTAAAATTGGGTGTGGGAATGTATAAATTAATATAAACTAACATGGTATATAGATAACATTAAATACCCAACCTATGGGTTAATATAAACAACAATAGACCACCAAACATCATCACCACAAACTACACATAAAATATCTCAATCACTACCACCACTATACGCAACACCACACAAGCCAAAAAACATATCCCACTTTCATTTATAGGTTTCACCACATTTTTTCATTGGCCATTTCATTTCACATTACATTAGTCATTAATGTTTCCAATTTAGTTATCCAATCAGCACATATCCATTTTTGGTCAATCTTATTCATCTTCTAGCATATTTTTTTTCATTTATCATCACAGTTCATACCATGGATATTTTGAAAATTATCTCAAACATGACACACTATAACTCGACTAACTCACACAACCACCACCACAACACCACACATCCACCATCATCATTGTGTCACATCTCCCAAGAAATATCACAATACAACTTCTATATAATTCTATCACCATACACCACAACTCAGCGACTGTGCCACAACCACTATGACACAATAACTACACCACAACCTCATCGCACCACATCAAAAAACATCCCATATCACGTCCATGCTAACCAGAAACCAAATCACTTCCCCACGTAATACACAAACTAGCTGATCACAAACATCAATACACAACAACCCAAACCACATAGGGAAAACAAAACAAGAACAAACACACAACAACAGATTCTGAATTCCACAAGTATTTAGGGATATTAACACATAACTTCCTTATTTAACAAGGGTATTATCAAAAAAAACCAGATGTATAGGAGAAACCATTTATTAGCCAAATATGTATTCTTTAAACCTTTTTAAGGGTGCGATCACACAACATAGAAAGGGTCATTACAACATAAAAACTACAGTGCAAATAAGGCTCTCAAAAACTATTATTTTCAGAATTGGAAACCAGCCTTCATAATAACATCAAAAAATATATCAAATTTGTAAAGCGTGTGATAAATCCCCATACCCATCAATTTTAGACATTATAAATAATTATCTCATTATAAAGACCCTTAATCTTCTACCAAAGTTAAGAAAAAGCAGGTAGATCTCACACATAGAACATAAATAGGTGAGAATATGGATCCCCTACATCAACAAATCTTTTAATTCTCATTACATGCCAAATAGTGAAGAATAAAATGACAATAAACCACCTCTAAACAAGGAACTCATAGATCAACCTACAACGCCCCAAAGGGCTGTAAAAAATGAAACTCATACAAAACCCAAACCAATACCAAATCACCGTAGTGGATATATGAATAATAACGGAAGGAAAAAAATGAGAAAGAAAGGAGAACTCATCATAGATCGGTAATGGGCATCCAACAAAACCCAAGGATTAAAGAAAGGGAGAAGAGGGATAAAGAATTTCCTCTAGGATCCCAGGGTTTGTCTGAAATGAGAGAGAGAGAGATAGAGGTATGACCAAATGAAAGAAAAATGACCATGAAAATCTATTTTATAATATGGAACAAACACCTTTAATATCATGTAAGTCTTTTACAATGTGTAATTCACTAGTTTTCTAAAATTCGTGCTGATGTTGAAATTCATGTTACCTAAACCTTTAATTAATTACATTTCATGAATTAAGCTTTCACCTTGTGAATCTATATCACAATGCACACCTTAGCTGAACACAAGCCACGAGTTCTTTATCTTGACAAGCTATAAATCACCAATTAACATTGTGTAAACTATTCACAATGTTAATATCCTACAAGATCTCTACTGCAGCTTCAACCACCACAAAATATTATCATGCATCCCCTAAAACACTTCCAACACCCAAAAATATCAATGTAATAGATCAATAAAGTACATACTATCATGAACAATCTTGGATACCCTAGTACACTGATACCAGAGCGAAAAATAACTTAACGCAAAGTGAATTTATGATACCCACAGGCTAGAAACTAGAACATGACATCATAAAATATAAATTCGAGAATAAATTTTCCTTAAACATAGTGGATGAAATAGATACAATTCAGTATGATAAAAAATCTAAAGGGAGATAGTACTAGAAAGAAAATAGGTATATCAAAATCCAAATAGAACATCATCAAAGAACCAGAAAATAGACAAGATAAACTTTTTGTCCCAAAGGACATGTCACTACAAGCCCCAAGAGATTAATAATATCCAACTACTCCAATAGGAACCTTACCTTTACTTAGAATTAGTAGGAGAAAATCTACAAATTCCAAGAGGAAATGGAAGGGTGTGATCTAAAAATCCTAGTGGGGTCTCACCAAGTGTTCCATAATAAGATGCCCCAATAATAAACCAAAATGTATTTTTAATTTTAATCAAGACAAGTATAAAAATATATATTCAAATTTGAAACAAATCATTATTTTCATCTAATATGATGGAAAACATTTCAAACATGCTTTAAAAACACACTTTATAGAAAATAGTTTATGTAAATAATTAGTTCAGAGTAAAATCATTTCCTAATCAATGGAATATATATATCAAGATAACCACAATAAGAAACATGCTCTTTTGCACTATGATATGATAGTTTCTAGTTATGATATCCTCACACACTCAAATTTGTGATCATAGTGATGTGTGAAACACGTACCTTAGGATTAGGCCAAAAAAGACCCGTCAACACCCCACTGGGGATAAGATCTTCCAAATTAGGTTTTTGTTAGAGTTGAAAAGTGTAAATCCATTTTTAGGGAATTTCTATCTTAGATATTTTGTCCTAAATAATATACTAACTACCCAAGCTCAATTGTGATCAATCATTCAATCAATATTTGGTAAATAATTTCAAAATAGTTCCAAATACAATATCCCCATTTTCAGTTTTATTATTCCAATTTCATTACAAAAACCAAAACAAAGGGTTTTCCATCATTTCACGCCCTTTCAAACCAAAACTAAACATAGTTTTTTAACATTTCAATTTATGAAAATTTCCAGAAATAAATTATTAAATCATTTCACAATTTCCATCAATTCTAAAACATGCCCCAAACTCAAAATTCAATTGGAATTTGGGTTTTTCCTAAAATCCATACCATTTAAATTTAAATCCCAATTCACATCAAATAGGGGTTCCAAAATAAAAATTAATGTTGTTTCAAATGATAATAAAATCAAGGTTTAATCAATTGGACATCTTATACAGAACCAAATACCTTTCACAATAACACAATGTATGTAATGAGACTTTCCAACAAAGAAAAAGAGCATAAGATATATGAAATCCACCAAGATACAAGATTCAACCAAACAAAATTTAGATCCTTCAAACCCAAGATGAACTATCAAACACCAAGAGGAAAAGAGAGAGAGAAAGAAGAGATAGGGAGAGCTCTTAACCAAAGAGATACACCACAACCAACATGTTGATCAATCACTGAATAGATGATCCAAACGGATTGGATATCACTAAAATGTCCTAGGAATGGATCTAGGTTGAGAGGGAATATCTGTAAGATGTAAAAGGAAATATTCCAAGATATCTTGTTTAAAATTTTGGGTTAGTATTTTATATAGAGTGTAACCCAATTACATTTCATGTAGTTTTTGGGTCTCACATATTCCGAAAAGTCCATCACCATTTATTAAAAAATTGATTTTGAAAATTTACATGGTGTGTAATATATCCATGGTGTGAAACCTTTCATGCTATGTAATTGTTTCAAGGAATCTACCAAGAAATGATTACATGTCATGTAACCCCATTACACATTGTGTAAATCCCCAAAAGCCTACAGAAATTGCAAGTTTTATTCTAAAAATTCCAAAAAATCCCTGACATCAGCATTATAGGTACGACTCAGCATTACCCAACCAACAAAAAAAGGAATTACATTGAAAATATTAAAACATACCTGACAGAAATGTAATGGGGTGTTAGAACCACCCCACCATAAGAAATTTATATCCCCAGAAATCCTATCAAGAAGCTTCCCTATCAAAAAGGTGAGGCCACTGTTGTCTCATCAATGCGTCACACTCCCATGTTTCATAAGAATTAAAATTATGCTACCATAACACTCAAACCAAAGGTATCATCCTCCCATGAAGTAACTTGGACTTAAAATCTATAGTTCGGACTAAATACTTAGTCATGGACAAATCAGTCTCAACATCAAGATCACTCTAGCTCAAAACATGGGATGGATTAGAAAGATATTTCCAGAGCTGTAATACATGGAAATATTTATGTATCAACATCAACTATGGGAAAAGGGAAAAATGGTAATCCATTTTACCCACCCACTCAACAACCTCAAAGGTCCCATAAAATGAGGATAAAGATTTTCTTGCTTCCCAAGTTGTCAATGAACCAAATAAGGTGAAACTTTCAAGAACACATAATAACCATCTGAAAATTTCAATGGTCTGTGATGATGATCAACATAATAATTATACCATATCTATACCATCAACATTCTTTGATGAATCAACTAAATATTTTTTGTTGTCTCTTGAACCAAGATTGGTCAAACTAAATAACTTTCACCGATCTCAGTTAAAAAAAATAGATATTTAAGAGGATGAATATACAAGGCCTCAAAAGGATCCATTATGATTGAGTACTGGTAACTATTTTTATAAGAAAACTCACCAGCCCTATATGGTCATCCCAAGATCCACCAAAATCAATGACATATGAATGAAGAATATACACAATAATCATTATAGATATTTCTTTCTGCCATCCTTCTATGGAAGGTATTATATACTTAAATGAACATGATATCTCAAATCCTCCTAAAGGTCTCTCCAAAATAGTGAAGAAAAATGAGGATCCTTATTAGATACTATAGTAGATGGAACTATGTGAAAACAGAAAATCTCTCTCACATAGAGATTTCCAAGATTCTCAACATTGGTTGAATCATGAATGGGTATAATGTGAATTGATTTGGTTAGCTTATTGATCCCAACCCATATCACATTCTTCTTTCTCTCAGTATTAGGAAACCCAACAAAAAAAATCCATAAAGATCTCATCAAACTTTCAAATCGGAACTGGAAGTGGATGAATCGAACCCGAAGGTCTCTAATGCTTGGCCTTGACCTTCTGGGAAGTATAATAGTGTGAAATAAAGTCAGGGATATTTTATCTCATACTTGGACACTGGAATTTTCACCGCATGCCAAATAACATTTTTTCTTCTTCTTGGGTTCACAACCCATTGGGAATTATTTCAATCCCCCATCACATCCTTTCTCACAGCTAAAAATACATCAAACCAATTCTAAAAACATAGAATAACCTCCATGGATAACGACCACTCAATAAATATCTCCCCACCATAAAAAATTTCTATAATGTAACAAAATTCTTCATCAAGTTGTTGTTGCATAAGAATAATCTAAAGAAGAGAGAAGGTCAACTAAACACCGGACAATACAACCTTAGCCCCTATTTCATAAACTCTAATATGCAAATATGAAAAAATATCCATAATTTTCCACTATTATGAGGATTATTTCATGGATTGGGTCAAAATTTTCTGGATCAATGCATCAACAACAACATTACCATTCCCCAGGGTATAGGCAATGTTTAAATAAAATGATTTGTAGTACTCCACCAAACACCATTGGAAGAGATTCATACCTTTTTGAGAGAATATATTACTCAATAAATTTTGGTCAGAATACATTGTAAACATTTTCAAAAATGGCAATGATTCCAACTCTTAAGTGCATACATCATAGTTTCATGTTCAAGGTCATTGGTTAGATAATTCTTCTTGTGTGGACTATGCTAGTGAGAACCATAAGAAATAAAATGATAACCCTATATTAGAAAATAACCCAAACATAAAATTGATGGATTAAAGAAGAACACATATCCCTTCATAGACTCTATAAGAGTCAACACTGACACAAAATTCAAAAGATATTTCAGCTCAATAAAAGAACTCTGACATTTCTCATCCTAAAAAAATTCACTCCCTTTCGAGTTATAGTGGCCATCAAAGAATCCAACATCTGAAAATCTTGTACAATATTGTGATAATATCCACCTAATCCCAATAATCTCTGAATATCTAAAACATTATCCATTTTATCCCATGTCACAATAGATTTCACATTCTTAGGATCAAATTAAAAACAATGTTTTGAGCACACGTATCCTAAGAAATTTAATTCCTGAATCTAGAAATCACTTTTTTATAGCCTAGAATAATGATCACAATTTCTCAAAAATTCCCAAACTTATCTCAGATGACGCACATGATTCTCCTCAGACATAGAGTAAATCAGGATGTCATCCAAAAAGACCACCGTGAACATATCATGATACTCATGGAAAATCATGTTCATGAATGAAATAAAGTCTATAGGAGCACTGATTAGACCAAATGGCATGAAAATATACTCATAATGGATATACTTGCACCATAAGGTAGTTTTTAGAATATCGTATTCTTTTATTCTCAACTAGTGGTAACTAGACCGATGATCAATTTTCGAAAACTACTTCTCCAATTTCAATGAGTCAAACAAATCATCAATCCATGGAAAGAGATAATTTTTATTTACCATAACTTGGTTGAGCTTCTGGTAATAAACACATAGGTGAATTTTTCCTTAAATTTCATAGTGCAAAGAATAAGAACCACCTAAGGTGACACAATCGAGTGTATAAATACTTTATCTAATAGATCATTCAACTGAGTCTTCAACTCTTTCATTTCAAATGTTTTCATGTGGTAATAAGGAATAGATACTACTTGAGTACAAGGAACTAAATCAATAAAAAACACTACCTCTATTACCAGGGGAAAAATAGAGAAGTCAGAAGGAAAAATGTCAGAAATATTTATGAAAACTAGAAGGAGATCACTGATCAATGTTTCCCTCTGTAGATAAAAATCAAACTCCAGTATCACTTTCCCCAACTCTGGATAATTTGGTTTGACTCTACTTGATCTGGGGTCCCATTCTATCTGAATGATATGAAAGACCCCATTAGGAACCAAAATGGAGACCCATCAAAGATAAAAATAAATTCATTATTTATTAGTAATTATCTGATCCATTAAAAAATGAAATCAATAGGTTTCATGTTAAGAACCGGAAAATCTCAGGTAAGCTTGATATATGGTAACAAAAAAAATCAAAAAAAGGAAGACCCTGCTCTCTCTTCATTCCATGTGGGGTCATAATATCAATCACATATGATAAAATCATTATAGGAAGATTTGTCATAATCACAATACACATCAAAATTAATGAATGAGATGAACCTGTATCAAATAAAGTAGTCACTAAAGAAAATGTTATAGTGAGGGTACCTCTCATTGTCATTAGACTCATATCATCTTTTACTAGAGTCTCTTCCACTTGGTGAAGAAGATTCATCCTGGATGCCTGGGGATAGAACCCCTTAGATCTTGAAGGATTTTACTTCTCCACTGTAATTTTTGGTGCTAATGAGTCTATGCCACTACATGAAGCAGAATAGATATAGTATCATTTTTGTATGTGTCCTAAACAACCGTAGGAACCACATATTTTGTGTTCCTTAGTGAAAACCCATTTTGAATTCCCTGGACCGACACACTGGTAAAAATTCAAAGGGCCTCTGCCTAACATGACAAGAGGTGTAAAAGAACCCTGATATAGAAAACCACCACAAGACTCATCACACTTTCTCTTCCTTTTATGGGAACACACTGAACTACCACTAGGAGAAAAAGGAACTCTTGTGAAACCTAATTTAATATCTAGATCAAGTTCAACCATAAACACCCTAACCAGAACATCAAAATAAGTAGATATCTTCAAAAATAAAACCTAAGAATGAATATTATATTGAAGTCTCATCTCAAACCGTTGAGTATTCATCTTCTCATTCAACAAAATCTCAAGTGCAAACTACACAAGCTTATTGAATCAGTTTTCATACTCTGTCATTATCTTTATAAAACCCCCCTCTTTATTAAAAAATAATACATTTTTTTTATTACACTTAATAAAATAATAGAATATTGAGAGGTATAGCGTATTTGATAAATTATATTCATTACAAAACAGCTTAAAAAATCAAAAGCAACATATTTATTGAAAACTTCTTTAACATGCCCAAAATGTTCCTTCGTACTTAACACTATATGGGATAAACTTAGGACTTGCATAAGAAAGTGGTGAGATATAAATACCATTAAGGTAATAAAAATGGAATAACATGATGAAAATACATGTTAGACAATAGTTATATCAATGGAACATAAAAGGAACATGGATAATAAGGCATTATATAACACGATTATCATACCCTGGAAAATGAGGAATCAACTTAAAACAACACATCATAAACATAATTCAAGGATAAATATAACAAAAATTCCTGGTGAAAAATTCCCATAAAAGAAATTTTTACACCCATATCTGAACATGATATATCATGATACTAAAACTTACCCAATTCCTTGGAGCGCTATCAAGACACACCCATCATAATCCTTTCAGTATCATTATTAAGTGTGCCACATTGATCATATAACATAGATTTATTAAACATCATAATTTATTACTAGATAAATAAATTTGGACTAAATACATTTAAGTACCTAATAAATAATTATATGTTGATAAAGTTGAATACCCTTGACAGAGCAATGGGAATAGTAATCACTACATAATTTTTTAGGCATGGAAAATCATTGTGAAATTTCAGCAGTATAACGACATCATATAGATATTAATAAAATGGGTTGTTGAAAGTGAAAGGAGTATATCATCATTTAGACATGAAATGTTCAGTAATACATACATTTTCAAACATTCCCCAAAATAAGGAATTTGAAATAGAAGATGTAACATAATAAATAAATTTGAAGAAAGAGAATAAAGGAAAGAACCCTTACAAAAAATATAGATTGGTAACATATGTACATAAATGTTATTAGGAGGGTTAAGTGAGAGTGATAGGGGTTATAATAATTTATAAATAAAATTTAAATTATGGGGGATATTTAAGAACATATCCAAATATAGGAAAAAAGAAATTAAAATACCTAACATAAAATGAGTGATAAAAGAGGAGGGTGTAACTGTAGCAATTGAGAACTGTAGAATGCACTGTTTGACACTATAGAAGCTAGGAACATGCCCCCGTTTGGGCCTTCAGGCCACTGATTTGGTCCCCAAGTCTTTTAAGGCCTTCAGGCCACCCAGGCCTTCGGGCCAGTAAGGCCTTCGGGCCACCTCAAGGCCTTCAGGACACCTTAAGTGCAGATGCAAACCAGAAAACCTACAAGGAACAAGCTTTAGAAGGAGGAGGAGCAAGGAGATTTCACCATATCATAAGCTAAAAGTATTGAAAGAATGAGAGGTTGTGGAACCTGCCATCGGGACAAAAATGTGCATGCATGGGAAAGCCTAGCCGAACAACCATGCAAAGGTAGAGAGCTGATTTCACGATGAAGATGGTGGGGAGGAGTAGTTCCATGTAGTTAGTCTAGGTTGTATGTAATGTTTGAATCCTACGGGAAATGAATTCCTCTAAAGCCTATGGTCCATGTAATACTTACACCTATGGGCCATGTATGGGTTCCACCTCACCCCTTGAAATGTGGATTATCAAAAATCAATAAAAAATGAAGGCCTTTGGGCCATTGGAGGTGGAGGATCCCTTACTAGAGTATGTGACTCCAAAGGATTGGGAGGGGATTCTTGAAAGATTGGGGGTTCCTTTTTAAGACTCTAGGGATTATATTAAATAGTTTGTTCATGCTATAAGTTTTTTGTGTGAAGAGAAATGGGTATTGGGCCTATTTATATATGAAAGGAGGTGGATTTATTTATTATTTTGGTTTGGACACTATATAATAAAATTTTCAAAACCAAAAACCATACCATGGGTTCCCCATGGTTTCTTCCAAAGGGGAGTGTTTTACACTATTTTATAAGTCCAAGGGCCTAATGTAATATAATAATTCTCTTTCTTATGTGGAGGTGAGTCACACTTTCAAAGAAACGATTTTAAAATTTTAAAATATATTACATGTCTTGGAGGATTCAATAAGACTTTAAAAAATAACTAAAATAAACATAAAATTACATTATTTTAAAGGGAAAACGTATATTTTTACGATTATACCTTTTATAGTATTTATTACACCACTATTGGTCCTTTATGATGTCATAAAACAAACAGTATATTTATACGGTATTTAATTTTTACTAAAACATTTGATTGTCTCAAAAAATTATGAAAAATTCACCATTAGATAATTTAAATTTTCATATTCCAAAAATAATATTCATTTTATCTAAATAATTTTCTAAATATTTGAATTTTTACTTTTAAAATATAAACTGACATTTATTGAAAATGATGGGGTTTTTGACAATAATAGATTTCAAACCTAATAAAAATTAAATTTGAATTCATAAAAATTATATGATCATTTATATTTAATAAAATTTATTTAATAATTGTATTATATAAAAAATATTAGTTATTTAATAAATAATAAATTCACTAATTGAATTTATAAATTAACCAAAAATATAATTTGTGCTTTATTGAATCAAAAATAAAAATCATTTATAACATAATAATAATAGGATGAAAATTTATTCATTATACTATAAAAAATAATGTACATATTAATATTTCTAGGTTCCTCATACATATCCATTTAATACACCAGCATAAACCCTAAGATCAAGGAGGGTGATGGTGGGGCCTTCATGGGGCTATTCGGTGAACATGGTTTGCGCCGTGATCTCAATAATCTTTAACTTCTCCCGTAAATAGTTTCACTCATGCTTAAGTTGTTGGATGTAATATTGGTCTTGGTATAGGGAAAATTCCCAAAATCTTATATCCCTCAGAAGCTTTGATAAATGATATTCATAAGGTATGATCCTACTGGTTGAGGCCATCACTTCCTTTGTGGAAACTGGATTTGTTAAAACCCTATATTTATACTAGTCATGTGATCACTATTCAACAACTATATTGTCAATGGTAATGATAAATAACAGTCATTTAAATCTAACTGGATAAAAATAAGTGTATGTGTTTTTTATAACTATAATACATTTAATTAAATCAAAAAATGAATTTTATTAATAATAGTTTAGGTTATTACAATCTACCCCCTTTAGAAATTTCTCCCCAAAAATTTCCTTTTCCCACACTTAAAACAAATGAGGGTAACTCTAATTCATCACTTCATTTGGTTCCCACATTTCTTCTTCAATCTTTTGGTTTCTACACAACACATTTACTAGGGGAATTATCTTATTTAATTAGACCATTTTTCTATGATCTAATATCTTCAACTGATGCTTCTCATATGAAAGGTCATTATCCAATGGTACCACCTCTGGATTGAGTACATGTGATGGTTCTAGTATGCACTTTATTAAGAGGGATACATGGAATACCTCATGTAATTGAGATAGGTTTTGTGGGAGTGATAGTTAATAGGACACTTCTCTGATGCGATCAAGGATCTCAAAAGGACCAATGTACATTGGACTAAGATTTCCCTTTTTCCCAAATATCATCATTCTATTCCATAGAGATATGTTGAAAAATACCATGTCTCTAATATCAACCTCTAGGTCACATCAATGATTGTCAGCATAACTCTTTCATCAACTCTGGACAGCTTTATTGTGCTTCTGAAAGGTCTCAACCTTCTCCACCATTTTTTCAACCATTTGAGAACCTATAAGTTTTTCACCCAAATTCATCCCAATATGCCGATGTTCTACACCTCTACCCATAAAGTTCTTCATGGGGAACCATTTGGATTCTCTAGTGGAAACTATTATTTTAGGAGAACTACACTAAAGGAAGATGTTGGTCCCATATGCCTTTGAAGTTCATTGAGAAAGATCTCAACATTTCCTCAATTGTTTGGATAACCAACTCAGATTGGCCATCAGTTTGAGGGTGATAATCCACACTAAAGATTAGCTCAGTTTTTAGATCATGCTAGAGACTTTTCCAAAATATAGAGGTGAATCTTGGATCTTGATTTGACACAATATATATTGGTACTCAATGAAACCTTTACACTTATATCATGTATATCCGTTCCAATTAATATAGTGAGAAATACTCTTGAATCACAATGAAGTGTGCAGTCTTTGTAAGACAATCCACAATAAACCAGATAACATTGTTTCCCTTGGATGTCTTTGGAAGTCCGATGAAAAATTAAAGTGTGATGTTTTCCCATTTCCTTGTTGGTATAGGTAATGGTTTAATTATACCCTTATACTTATACCTTTTAGAATTAACTTTCTAACATAACTGTCACTTTGATGTATAATCAGTGATCACCTTCTTCATGTTATCCCACCAATAGTTTTCTCATAGATCTCAATACATATTTCTGTTTCTTGGGTGAATGGAGAAAGTCAAACTATGTGCATCATCTAATAGTTACCTCTTTAAATCAAGAATTTAGGGAATACATTTTCTTGATCCAAATCTCTCAATTCCTTCATCATTAACATTTAACTATGTGAATTTCAATTTTCTTATAGTTTCCACTTTATTCTAAATTCCCACATCATCTTTTTGAGCGTCCTTTAAAATTTCAAGAAGAAATTATTGAGAAATCATTTGTGAAAGGATTGCTGATGTTTCTTCCTTTATGATTACCATGTCCATAATCTTTAAATATAATAAGATAAGATCCTTCTCAATTCTTGTTGATGATAGAATTTCTTGATACATTCTAATTAGAGCATCTTATAATTTGTTATCTTTCTTAGGATGATATTGTTTTGAGTTGTTGTAATACATGATAATCTCTAACCATATCTATTGGGTCATTTTCAACTCTTTCTATGTGAATATATATTTAATACTTTCGTGATTCGTATATATTTCATACTTCCCCCCAAAGAGATAATACCACCAAATTTTTAAATAGAAGTTCATTGCTAAAAGTTCCAGATCTTATGTGGGATAGTGTTTTTCATTAATTTTCAACTGCCTTGAAGTATAGGCTATGACTTTTTCATTCTTCATCAACACACAACCCAATCCCTTCTTTGAAGCATCACTGGAAATTTAAAAAAAAAACTCCTCAACTTTTGGGTAGTGTGAGCATAGGGGAAGTGATAATCCTTCTTTTGAACTCCATGAATCTTTATTTACATTTTTCATTCCCAGAACAATTCACTCCCTTCCAAGTTAGCTTCATAATAGGATTTGAAAATAATGAAAATTTTATCCCAAATCAGTTATAATATACAAATGGCATAAGGAAAATATTGATATTTGTCGTAGATGTTAAACTCAACCATCATTAAATTGATTTTTTCTTTGAAGGATCCATATATTTTCCATTTCTTGTGATGATATTCCCCCTGAATGAGACTTCTTTCAACTAGAACTCACACTTTATTAACACTTCATAGATCTTATCCTTTCGCAAGGTCATTATAATAATTCTCAGATGTTCCTTTTGGTCCTCCTTGGTTTTGGAATATATTAGAATATCAATTATAAAGGCTACCACAAATTTGTAAAGATAATATCTAAATTATATATTCATCAAGTCCATAAATTTTGAAGGAGTATTTGTGATTCCGAATGGAATCACTATGAACTCATAGTGCGCGTACCTCGTACAAAAACCAGTCTTGGGGATATCTTATATCTTCACCATATCTTGGTAATATCATGACCGAAGATCCACCTTGGAGAAGTATTGACCTCCATGCATCTGATCGAACAAGTCATCAATCTATGGAAACTGATTCTTTTTCATTATCATGAACTTGTTGAGCTCACAATAATCTACAAAAAGGTGCATGGACCCATCATTATTCTTGAAAAAGAGGACTGTTGAACCCCATGGTGTAGCACTTGGGCATATGAATCCTTAATCTAGGTTCTTATGCATTTGTTTCTTTAGTACATAATGTTCCACAACATCTATCCTATACAGTGTATTGGATATTGGAAATTCCCTAGGTATAAGCTCAATTGAAGATTGATCCTCTTAACTAGGAGGAAGACCAGGAAATTTCTCAGGAAACAAATCAGTGTATTCCATCATAATAAGAATGTATTTGAGGGTGTTACTTTCCATAGAATCAATAAATGGATCTAGATTTGCTTGTTTATGGAGAAAAAATATCCATGATTGAGATGATGGTGCTAAATAATATTAATACTTCTCAATGAAATTTTATAGAATTGGGGGCTGATTCTCCATATTGAAAGTGATTTCCCAATCACAATAGTTTATATTGGCTCTATATAAGTAATGCTAATCCATTCCCAAAATTACATAAAATTCCACCAAGGGAAGTATGAAAAGGTTCACCAGGAAGTTCATCCCACAAATGTTAATAGGGGAGGAGTTATATACTTGGGATACAATAATTTCCCCATTTTCCATTTTCATCAACATCTCTACTTCCATGATTTGTGGATGTGTTTGAATAGTTCTACTAAAATTTCATGATATGAAGAAATGTGTAAAACCAAAATAAGAAAGTATGTTTTATATTCTAGAATTAATATCTGGAATACCTATCACTACTTCATTGTTGGGATTCACTTCAGTGGTAGTGATGAAAAAATCTCACCCATGCTGCCCTGGTGGTTGTTGGTTTCCTAAAAAAACCCTTGTATTAGTGCACTGGTACACAAAGTGCGATGTTTCATTGTAGTTGAAGTAGTGAACAACGCATTGAGGGTTTACTAGGGAATTCATTTCCTTTATAACATTTTTGGCTTTCTATTGTCTATAATCATTGGATAAGTTCTCTTCTCTTCCACACTTATAACATTTCCTTGTTCCCCTTAAGAAATTTCTACTGTGCTTTTTCCTCTCCTTTGAAAAGTGGGATGCTTAAATTTATTATTACCATTAGATTTATCCATTAGACCACCAAAATTATACTCTAGTTTCCACTTTGTTATCCACATAATACCCTTGGGATTCTCTAATCTCCATTTCGAATTTAAGGGAACATCAGACAATTTACTCATAGTTATCAAAGTCACGGATCACCAAGGATTTTTGTAGAGTAGGATTTAGCCCACCTAAGAAGCGGTCAACCTTGATTTTGGGGGTAAAAAAAACCAAAGGTGTATCGTGAATGTCTTTCAGAGTTTCCTTATACACCCTAATATATTTTCATCATTTTCCTTGAGTTCAAGTAAATCCCTTTTCATTATCAGATGTGGAGTGAGAGGGAAATATTTATCAAAAAACATTTTATAGAATTCCTTCCACTCCATTGTTTTGTCTCTTCCTCAGGCTTTATATTCTTAATCAATGTACACTACTGATCAGCTTATCACTCCATATGATAAACAACCAAAAGAACCTTCTCTTTTTTATAACATTGAAGGATGGCTAAGATCTTCTCAATAGAGTTTATCCATTATTTTTTAATTAATGGATCATATGATCCATTAAAAGAAAGAGTCCTTTGTTGCATGAAGATCTCTTTTTCAGGTTTTTCTCTCTTAGGGGGGTTTGGGTGATCCTATTGATCTATGTTTATATTCAAAACTTGAGTTATTTGAGAGAGTATTATGAAAAGGTTTGCGATTCCTGCTCCCATCGAATTGGAAATCTCGTTGGAGAAGTCATCAAATTTCCCTTCATATCAGTTGTTATCTCGATTCTTCCTATTACTGGCCATTTTCTAGAATAAAAAATTAAATTAGGGATGATTATATTAAAAAATTAAACACCTAAAGGGTAATATAATGAAATTAATGGGATAACATATAAATTATATTTATCTTATTAAATTATGAGTTTCTAGGCATTAATATATGTTATCCATGATCTATTTCTTAACATATATTCTTATGGGAATTTTTCTTTCCTATTAATAATTTTTTGTAATGATATTATGAATTTACTAAATCATATCCTATGGGAGTGTCAAACCAGGTGTACAGTAATGCTCATTGTCATGTATCAGATTTTCCTGAGTCGAGCCTGGAACATCTTGTTGGAGTTGTTACTCCTAGTAACATTTGTGCCAGAACCATGTCCACTTGTAGTATCCTGAAAGGGGTGAATTTTCTAAATAAACCACTTACTATATAATAACCAAAATTTAGGGATATTGTTTTTATAATTAGCCTTATCCCTATGGAATTTTATATAGTTTTCTAATCCTAAGGCTCTCTCTAGAGTTTTCTAATCCTTATCTCAAAAATAACTAAACCTCCCTCTGGTACCAACTATAACAACCCTTCTATTTATTAAAAATTAATACATGTTTTATTACTATTAATAAAAACTAGAAGATCAGTAGGTATAGTTTATTTGGGAAATTAGGTACATTACATAACAACATAGGACATGAAAAGAAACATCTTTATTGAAAACTTCTTTAACATGACCAAAATGTTCCCTTATAATTAACACTTGAAGGGATAACCAGAGAACATACATAAGAATGGGGTGAGATATAAAGCCCAATAAGGGAATAAACATGGAATAAAATGAAGATGAAAATCCATTTTATACAATAGGAATATCAATTAATCATAAAATAAACATGGATAATAAAGGATGATATAACATTATAATTATAACATAGAAAATATAGAAAAAACATAAACCACTACATCATAAACATAAGTCAAGGATAAATCCACCAAGACTTCATGGTGGAAAAGTTACCAAAAAGGAATTAGGTACACCCTTTTCCCAACATGACCTCTCATGATACTAAACATTACCCAATGCATTGGAGCGCTATCGGGGCACACCATTCATAATCATTTGATTATCATACTTAAGTGTTCCACATGGATCATATAACATGGATTCATTCAAAATAATAATTTTATTCCATGATAAAGGAAAGTGTAATACATACATTAATGTCCCTAATCATTAATTATATGTTCATAATTTTGAATACCCCTGATAAAGAAATGGGTATGGTATTCACAACATAATTATTTTGGCATGGAAAATCACGGTACAATTTCAGCTACATAACAACATTATATAGAAATTCATAAAATGGGTTGATGAGAGAGAAATGGGTATATCATAATTTATAAATGGAATGAATAGTTATAGGTACATTTCAATACATTCCCCAACATAAGGAATTGTAAATAGAAGTCATATAAAAAATAAAGAAACTTGAATAAATAGAAGAAATAAAAGAACCTTTACAAAAACTTCAACATGGTAATAGGTGTACATAAATGTTATTCACAGGGTTAAATGAGATTTATAGGTGATACAATCATTTATAAATAAAATTTAAAGTAAGTGTGATATTTAAGAACATATCCCAATATAGGAAAAGGAAATTAAAATACAAAACATAAAATGAGTGCTTGATAAAATAGGAGGGTGGAAAATACCTTACAGAATTTTAACACAGTAATAGATTATGTATGGGTAAAAATGAGAGAGTATAAATGTTATAACATTGAAATAAAATTAATTTTAAATTAAGGTAATGATAATAATTGAATTATAACATAACTAATTGAAATTATAAAGACTAATTTCAAAAAGGGTTCCTGAATTGAAGGAAAGAGACGAAGGTGAGGATCCCTTACTTGAGTGTGTGACTCCAAAGGCTTGGGAGGGGATTCATGAAAGCTTGGGGTGCCTTGGGATGACTCAATAAAGTTTATTAAAGAGTTTGGTAATGCTCCAAGAAGTTTTAGTGAAGATAAATTGGATATTGTGTTGGTTTATATATGAAAAGAGGGGGATTTATATATTATTTTGGTTTTTGATACTATATAATAAAATATTCAAAACCAAAAACCATACCATGGTTTTTCCCATAGTAAGGACAAGTTCCAAAAATAATAAAACAATTCCCTTTATTATGTGAAGGTGAGTCACACTCTCAAAGAAGTGATTTTAAAATCTTAAAATATATTGAATGTCTTGGAGGATTCATTAAGGATTTATAAAATAAACAAAATATACATAAAATTACATTATTTTAATGGTAAGAAATATATTTGTCCGAGGATAAATTTTATATTATTTATTATATCACTATTGGGCCATTATGATGTCATAAATTACACTGTATATTTATACGATATTTAATTTTTATCGAAACATTCGACTGTCTTAGAAAATAATGAAAAATTCACTATTGGATAATTTAAATATCCTGATTCCAAAAATAATATTCATTTTATCTAAATAATTTTCTAAATATTTTAATTTTTACTTTTAAAATAAAAACCAACATTTATTGAAAATGATAGGTTTTTTGACAATAATACTTTTCAAGCTTAATAACAATTACATTTGAATTCTTAAAAAATATGTGATAATTTATATTTATTAAAATTAGCTTAATATTAATATTTTATTAATAATATTAGTTATTTTAAAAATTATAAATTCATTAATTGAATTTAAAAATTAACCAAAAAATAAAATTTGTGCTTTATTGAATCAAAAATAAAAATCATTTATAATGTAACAATAATAGGATGAAAATATATTCATTATACTATAAAAAATAATGTAAATATTTATATTTCTAGGTTATTGATACATATACCATTAATACACCTGAATACACCCTTAGAGTAAGGTGCATGATAGTGGGGATTTCTTGGGGTCGTTCAGTGAACATGATTTGGGCCATGATCTCGATGAGATTGAACTTCTCCTATAAATGGGTTTTCTCATGATTAAGTTGTTGGATCTCATCTTGGAATTGGTCTAGGGAAAATCCCAAAATGATATCTCCCTCATAAGCTCTAATAAATGGGGGTATGATCCTACTGGTTGTGGCCATCACTTCCTTTTTCATTGACAATTGGATTTGTTAAAACCCCATATTTGTACATGTCCTGAAATCACTGTTCAACGACTATATTATCAATGGTAAATATACCTAACAATAATTTAAATTCAATTAGATAAAAATAATTTCCTGTTTATTTTATAACCATAATATATTTAATTAAATAAAAAAGGTAATTTGATTCATAATAGTTCGGGTCGTTACATTCTTATCATCCTACTCGAGTTTGAAAAACTCACTTTCATTATCCAGCACCAGAGACTCTGGATATAACTATTCGGGGAAAATAATTTTGAATTACTTCCACTCTAAGCCCTCATTATTCTATTCCATAACCATCATGTCAGACCATTTCCTTTTAAAGCTAACACACTTTACCTTAATAGCTTTGGGAGTTTCCAAGAAGTCAAAGAGAAAAACTATATTTCTCAGCCATTCCTATCATTAGATCCTTAGAAAGTAGGTGGTTTCTAATAACGGAACACTTGATCATGATTTGAGGATTTATCCCTCTGAGGTTCCACAACTAGATCCGGAATGGGAGTGGGTACAGGTGCCTTTTCCAAAGCTTGGACATCATACACAATAACCTCAACTAGATTCTGGTTCACAAGTGTATTTTCTCAATTTGGTTCATCAGTAGCTTCCTTTTAGACATTATTCCCAGTATTCTCAGAGGCATGATGCTGCACAACATCAGAAAACAAAATTGAATACATTATTATATTACGTAGATCAACACTAAAACAATAGTAACAAGGAAAATTAATCCCATCAGATAGATAAGAAGGATTTGGATTTCAACCTACCCAAATAAAAAACATACAGAAGATAAGAACTAATCCTAAATATTTCTTTCAAAGACTACCCATGGTGACATAAGTGTCATTACAATGAGAGATATCCAAGAACTCACTTAAAACTAACATCTAAGTCTCGACAAGATTCTCAATTTCATACTAACATCAAGGTAGGATGCTTAACCCACACCTTTTATACCAATTTTTCATGAAAAATTCGAAATACCTTAGTACACTAATACCCAACCTGGCCTTGAAATATACCAAAGAGTGTTTCAAATCCCAACAAGTTGGTTACTATAACCTAGCTTAATATAATATAAATATGGGATCAAATTTTCCTCAAACATAGTGGAAGAAACAAATATAAATTAGTATGCTAAAAAATTACAAAGGGATATAGAACTAAAAACCAAATAGGTATATAAAAACCCAAACAATACTTCATAAAAGTAATAAAAAATAGAAAATATTAACTTTAAATCCCAAAGTACACTTCACCCCAAGATAGAATGGATCAAGAACATCCACCTTCTATATGAGGTGCCTTCCCTTTACACAGAAATTGTAGGATAAAATCTACAAATTCTTGAAGTAAAAGGTAGGGTGCGAGATAAAAATCCTAGTAGGGTCTCACAATGTTATATATAATAATATTATGTATTAATAAACCAAAATATTCTTCAATTTTAATCAAAACAGTCATGGAAGTTCATTTTTATTTTTAAAACAAAACATGATTTTCATTTCATATGATGGAAAACATTTAAAACATAGATTAAATAAACACTTTATAAAAAAAGTTTATATAAATCATTAGGCATGAGTAAAATAGTTTCATAATCAATGGAATATATATATATATATATATATCTAAACAATCAAAAAAATCAACATGGAAATCTGTATTGAGGTATGATAATTTCTAGTTAAGAAATTATCACACACTCAAAGCCGAGATCATGGTTATGTGCATACATGTCCTTTGAGATCAGACCGAATAGGACCCATCGATATCCCATTGAGGATATGATTCACCAAACTAGGTCTTTTTTAGAGTTGAAAAGTGTAAATCCATTTATAGTGCATTACCATCCTAGAATGTTTGTCCCAAATAATTTACTTACTACCTAGACTCACCTTTGCTCAATAAATCAATAAATAATGGAAAATAATTTCAAAATATTTCCAAATAAAATTTCCCCATTTTCAGTATTAATATGCCAATTTCATTCCAAAAAGATAAATAGAGATTTTTTATCATTTCATGCCTTTTCAAACCAAAACCAAACACATGTTTTTATCATTTCAATTTAATCCATTTTCCAGAAATCAATTTTCAAATCATTTCACAAGTTCCATCAATTTTCAAACATGCCCCAATCTCCAATTCCATTGGAATTGAGGGGTTTTCCCAAAATCCATACCATTTCAATTTATATCCCAATTCACATCATATTGAGTTTTAAAAAAAAAATTTAAAGTAGTTTCAAATTATAAGAAAATAAAGGTTTAATCAATTGGTAATATTAAACAAAGCCACCTACCTTTCACAAAAGCATAATTCCCGCAACATGACTTTACAATGAAGAATGAAGGTGCAGAAGATCTTGGAACTCCACCTTGAAAAAATATTGAACCAAATAGATATTAGATCCATCAATACCAATATGAATTGTCAAAGTCTAATTATAAAATAGATAAGGAAGAAAAAGGGAGAATTATTACCTAGAGAGATAAACCACTACCAACACAATGATCAATCACCGAAAATATGATCCAGAGGGAATGTATATCACTAAAATATCTAAGAAATTGGTCTATGTTAAGAGGAAATATATTTAGTATTTAAAAAATGAAATCATCCAAGACTAATGGATTAAATTTCTTGGTTGGTATTTTAATTGTTTTTTAACCCAATTAATCATCATGTAATTTTTGAGTCTCATATACACTGAAAAAACCATCACCTTTTATTAAAAAAATGATTTTAATGTTTTCGCTCTCTGTAATCTATACATGGAATTTAACCTTTCACACTGTGTGATTATTTCACATCATATTCTTCGCGATGATTATATGTCATTTAACCCCATTACACATAATGTAAATCCCTAATAGACTACAACATTGCATGTTTTTTGTTGAAAATGCAGAAAAATCTCTTAATTCACCACTATAGGTATCCACCCAATTCTTTTTCAGAATTAGACAACCAATGAAAATTGAAATACAAAGCACAAATTAAAACATATTTGACATAAACATAACAAGGTGATACACATACCATTACATTAGATAACTCTTAAATGATTCTCATCCTCAATAATCAAAACAATTCTGGGAAAATAAAGGGGTCCGAACAACCACCCTATGAGATACCTCTCAAGGTCTCATTACTCCTCAATACTAACACCATCCAAATATTCCAACCGAAACACCCATGAAACACACTATATTGCCACATCACCACCTATCACTGGTCACACCACAACATTATTTGATACCATCCATATTCACCTTATTTCCACATAACCAAACCAAACTCCACACGACCCAACCCAACCCCTACCACTAACAACACACATCATTACTTGAACCACATAAATCAGATAATTCCAAACTCCATTCAAGATACTATTCACTCTAGGTTACACTGAATCACCCAAACCAGTTTAATCACATCGTAGTATAATGAGTCTCTATTAGGATTCAGGTTCTGCCTTTTCATATGTCAAGGTTTTTATTACATATCACAAATGAATGGAAATAACACATCTCATAACATATAAAGATATCAATGACACATAAAATAAAAAATAAAATAAAATAACAACTCAAAATAGCTCTGGGTATTGGGTATGCGTATATGTCTCTCACTCTAAAGTACTCTCCACTAGGATACCATGCCTCTATAACACACAAACTAAGGGAATGGTATGCCCACAAAAAACCTTCTCTCGACGATCTTAGATCTCTACTGGACATCCATGAATGTCACATCATCCTCGATATTGAACTCCTCCAATATACAATGTGGGGATCATCATGAATATATATATGAAACTGAGACATGTAGAATATGTCATTGATTCTCTATAGCCATAATGTAAAGGCCAACTGATACGCCACATCTTAGAAATGGTCTAACACCTCAAATGGATTAGAAAACTTGGGAGGAAGCTTACCCCTTACAGACCTCCACTATCCACGCTAAGGGAAGACTCTCAAGAACATATGGTCTCCAACCTCAAACTCCAGGGACCTCCACCAATGATCAACATATGTATTCAGATGGCCATGTAGTGCCCTCAGCGACTCACAAACCAACTGGATCTTTTCTGCCATTCATTGCACCACATTAAGACCATGAACTAACGAATTCCCATTATCTATAGAGAACAATAGAGAATGAAAAAGTCGCTAGTAAAATGCCTCAAATGGAGTCATTCCAATAGATGAGTCATATCTATTGTTTTTTGAAAACTCATCCAAAGGTAGGTGTCATACTCAAGATCCCCCAAAGTACAAGATTCATTTCTAAAACATATCTTCCAGTGTTTGGATGGTCTTCTCCCTCTTCTTTTCTATATGAGGGTGGAAAGTAGTACTAAGGTGTGATTGAAATTAAAAATTGTGATAAAATAACCACCATAATCACAAGGTGAAATGAGGATCATGATAAAATATGATGGTCCTCTATACCCCATGAAGCCTAAACACATCATCCAATTATCACCTCACTAAAATATCACTGAAACTTGACTCATAGATCACCTGTAAGTGATACAATTTCGTTAGTCAGTCTACTATAACCCAAAATATGAAACATACTACCTAATATCAATGTAATTATGCAGCAAAATCCATCAATAGTTTTTCCCATTTTCACTTGGGGGAATCCAAGGGCTTCAACAAACCTCATGGAACATGATGATCCACTTTCAACTGCTGAAAAACTTGACATTTTCCACAAAATTTTCTACTAACCATTTCATGCCTGGGAACCAAAGATGTTTCTTCAAGACATGATATATCTTTGTCACACTAGGATGAAACACTAAATATGTGTTGTGAAACTCATGGATAACTGCCTCATGCATTTCCTGTAGGAAAAACAACCTCCCCGATACAACACCTGATTCTGATCATCCTTTGACCATCCATCAGGAGTGTCACCTTGTCTAACATAATGGTGCATAACTTTTCCTTGGAGTCACCCCACTAAGACTCTTGCACATATTTCATTAATGATGAATATTCATTCATATGATAAATACAACCTCATCCATTTCTCTCCCCAATATCTAGATGCACCACTGCAAGCTTCTATATTCATTTCCACACATTCTGAAACTTCCGAGACCCATCCTTTAGGGACTTATGACTCAATGCATCGATAAATACATTAAAATTCCTTGGGGTGTAAGATATCTCAAAATTTTAATTGTAAAGAAAATCCATCCACCTCCACTGGTATAGTTTTATATCCCATTGAGATCAATAATATCTTAGGCCCTATTACTTTATGAAAACCACAAAATGATCACTTATAAGGTAATTCCAACCCAAACTCAACGTGAACACAATTACCACAAAATCCATATCATGGGTGGAATAGTTTTGCTCGTAGGTGAGTAAATACCTAGACCCATAAGATATCACCACTATATTCTACACCAACACACATCCCAATACTAGAGGAGATGCATCAAAGAAAATATCAAAAAACGCACCCTCCTCAGGAAACTTAAGCACTGAAGAACTAACTGAATTCACCTTCAGGTAAGTGAATGGTGTTTAGCACTGATATTTAAACATAAAATCCTAGCCCTTTATATTCAACACTATTAATGATTCCATAAATTGAGATAAATCTGGTAAAAACCTCTAATAATATCTCTTGTGACCAAAGAAATTGTTAACCTCTACCAAGTTCCTAGGTGATAGCCATGAAACAACTATTTCAACCTTAAATGAGCCCACTATTAGACCCTTATGAGACACCACATGTCCAAGGTAGTGCACCTATCACATCCAAAACTCACACTTGGAAAACATCCCATAATAATTGTGGAGTCAAATAACCAAACAAACTTTTAGTTGCTCGACATGGTCATCATGGGACATTGAGTATACCAATTTATCATCAATGAATATGATGATAAACTAGTTCAGGAACTCAAAAAAAAGAGTTTATAAGCCCCATGAACAAGGATGGAATGTTCATAACACTGAATAATATGAATAAAAACTCAAAGTGCCCATACTTCCATATGAAGATAGTCTTCTGAACATCCTCTACTTTCACCCTCAACTGGTGATATCTAGACTTCACATCGATCTTAGAGAACTTTTTAGCTCCTCTCAAATGAACAAAAAGATCATTGATCCTGGGAAGAGGGTGATACTTCTTGATCATCAAAAGATTCATCCTCTATTAGTCTATACACAACCTTAGACTATTGTATTCCATCTTGGAGAACAACACCGGATCACCCCAAGGAAACACACTGGGTCAGATGAAACCCCTATGCATTAGATCATCCACATGAAGCCTCAACATACATAACTCCATGGGTTCTATCTGATAGGGAGCCATTGAAAGCAAATACATTCCTAGACAAAACCATATCCCAAACTCAACGCCATGTCAAAAAGGTAGTTCCATAACCTCTTTTAAGAAAAAATCCATGAACTCCTTCACAACCCTGGAAACACCCCCAGCCTGAGATTCTACTGAAAACTCTACCAACTATGGAAAATGAGAGTCGAATTGCCTACCACCCAACCAATATCCTTTCTCACCAATGAACACCACTAACTAGACCTTCACATCATAAAACAAACCTCTTATCTGAAAGCATTCCATGACTGTACACATTGAATAAAACCAATCCATACCAAGGATAATATCACATGTATATATCTACATCAAGAAGAAGTACCCTACTGATTGGTGATTCCCCATCACCATTTTACATATATAGAATGAATTAAACAAATGTGATTCACCTCCAACCACCGTAAATAACAATAGAGGCACTAGAAGCCTCTCCACGTCCAGTCCCAACATATGAACCAAAGAAGGAGAAAAAAGGAGTGTGAGCCTAATGAATCAAACAAATAACAAACAAGGGTAGATGATAAACTTATCATATTGTAAAAAACTATAGGTTCTACTAGTGCCACTACCTCTAATGTGTTCATAAGACCATGAACTTCTCTTCTACCTATCTTTTACTAGCCTCCAAGGTCATGATCTAGCCTAAGTACTTGTGGAAGGAGACCATCATGAGGTTTCCCTCTGCCAACTCTATCGAATCTTGACTACTAATCAACAACCTATGGTATCTAATGCTATAACTATACCAGAGGAAACTATTGTTACTGAAAAGGGGTCTAACCACCCATTTAAAATAGGCCTCCATGACTGGTAAGAAACCGATCCTAGAGATAACAATATCTTTTACAGATATAGCACACAAAAAGGAATCCCCCGAAAGGAACATGGAAACCACCAATCCCTGATGGTCGAGAAAGAAACTATCATGGAAATTTTCCCACTGAATAGATCCCTGACTATCAGAACACCTGCAACACCCTTCCTAAATATATTCTCCTTGAAATACTATACTGGACACCTTTATAAAGATCAACTCCAAAGGAAGGAATCTACTTGATAACCTAAACCTTTTTTGAACCTCAAGATCTAGAAGGAGCATATAAATGGCTTTATACCTTATCATTGGACACAAAGAATCCTCCAGAAACCATGCTCTGGACTCCCCATATGGAAAATGATAGAGAGAAAAGTGAAGGAGGTCATTAAACCAGACCCCAATCTCCCACATAATTAGATTGTAAAGACCTAGAAATTTCAAGGAAAGTTTTTTTCTTAATTATTTGGAATTTTATGAGTCCAAAATTTCTGACGGCGCCTGATTCCGAGGGCCGGTGTGCCCGGAATCAATTTCTGATGTTTTGTTCGGGTACGTTTAGTAAACGTACGTGCAAGTTTTTCTATCTTTTAAACCAGTGCTTGGAATTGAAAACTGAGGACACCGATGAACTCGCAGTGCCGGTATTTGCTTAAGGTGACCTTTACTGCAGTTGCATTTTATGCGGGTTGAAAGTTATATTTTGAGGAATTTATACTAAATTAATAAAATTGTTGGTACACAATTTTATTATTTAGTGGCGGTTATTTCCTCCCAAGGGGAGTTAGAGGTGGGGCCCACACCCACATAACCTCCCCTGCGAGGATTTAGTGTGGTGGGGCCCACACAATCCCTAATCCTTTGATCTCCCCTTTAACACCCACTTAATTAATTAACTCCTCCCTCATTATAGTGGATCCTCTCCACCTCCCAAAAATTGATGATGCCAACCCATTTAATTAATAACATTATTAATTAATTGGCACCTCTCATTTGAATTAATTTGATTTTCATGTCACATCTTTAAAATTTGAGAAGTCTACTATAATATTTGCCTTATAAAATATTTTGGTGGGGAGCCTTTGGAGAATTAGAGGAGCTCAATTATTCTACGAAGAACATCATCCTCTATCGGCGGAGAATGCTCCACGACTTCTCCTACCTTCTTCTTCCTCCGCGTCAAGGGAGAAGAAATCGCTCGCGAGAAGCATCGACTATGCCAATGAATCTTCCTCCAACATTGATAGGACGACACCATTCTACATGACGCCAACTTCCGTGATGCCTGACTACCACGATTCTCATCTTCAGCGGCTCGATGACGTGCGACCTCAATTATGAGGTAAGGGGTTTTGCTTCAATTTTAATTGAATGAATTTGTTCTACGTTCATCATTGAAACAATGTTTTATCATCGGCCATATGATACCGCCTAACATGGAGGGAATGGGCTGGATGAACATGGCCTGACGAACCTCCATTGAACCATGTGTATTTTGATGGATGAGGTGATAGAAAAGGTGGTGGTGACCAGAGGAAGCGGCAGCCGTATGCCGGCTGTGTGGAGATGAACCGCAACCCGCATCCGCTGGTCGTTTGGCCGAAAAAGAACTGGCTGGCCAAAGCCAGCCGGACTGGAGGACCGTAGCATCTCTAAGGTACCACGCTGTGGAGAACCATGGCCCATGCTCCACGGGTCGCTTTGGTGGGCGAACTAGCCGGCTCGTCATCCAGCCAGGTTGGAGAAGTTTGAGGCACCCGCAGGTGCCGCGCAAGAGGGGAGCGGCCCGCACGGGCTGATCGCATCGGGAAGACTGTCCGGCTTTGTCCAGCCAGACAGAAGGGTGGTGCCGCTGGTTCGGGAAGATTCCCCCTACTCCACATCGCTTAGCCAGCTGGCCGAACCACGACCACCAGTCGGCCGGGCGACGCCAGCCGGGCTGGGCCGCACCTCGTCGGGTCGGGCCGTGCCCCTCCAGGCCGGGCCGCCTACCACGGATAGGACTATGTCCCACCAGGCTGGGCCGCGCATTATTAGGCCGGGCCGACCCCTTAGCCATGTCAGACCCACTGAGCCAGGACGGGCTGACCCGCTAGCCCACCGGGCTTGACGGGCTGGGCCCGTTTCGCTTAAACGCGAATTAGTTAGCGACCGTACGTCCGATCGACGCGCCGTCTGCGACACTAGGACCCTTACGATGAGGCGGTACTTTTGTGATACTATAAGTGAGTTTTGGACCAGTTAGGTAGATAGCTGGGTTTGGAACGTTTGTATTTCCAACCGGACCCCTGGAACAGAAAAGCCAATAACTCTCAGACCAGGCGTCCGATTGATGCGTCGTCTGTCGCGTTGGGTCTCTTTTGACGTGACCGAACTTCGAGATACATAAAATATAGACTTCATGATATTTGGTGTATCAACCCCTTTGCTCGAGGAGAAGACCCTCTTGGAATCGAGCGTGCTGTGCGTGAGAACCCTTGAGCTGGCTGCGACTACAACGAAAACTGTACTGGAATCCTCCATGGGTTCGGCAGTGACAACAACTGTACAGGAATCCTCCATGGGTTCGAGAGAGACGACAAATATACTGGAATCCTTTATGGGTTCAAAAATGATGAAACTTTTACTAGAATCCTCCGTGGGTTTGACAGTGATGACTTCTATAATTGTATCCTGAGTGGGTCCGACAGAGTAGCTGGTCTAGTATCCTACGTGGGTCCAATAGCTTAGATGAATTATTGACTACATATGATCATCTGTAACTCTATAAGAAAGATGTATACCTGTGTGAGTTGAGTCTTGACTTTCAATCATTATCATCAATGTGATTGACTTCTTTCATGTGTGGAATGGGTTGTGCTTTGGCTCGAGAGTTGGAGCCGAACTGGATTGAGGACTTAGGTATATGTATGGGCATATACCTAAGTAGGGTTGGTTGATGCACTGTGTTTTGTATCTTACTTCTTGTTTATCCTCAGTGGATATTGTGAGACCTTGCGGGTCTCAGGGTCCCTACTGCGTATCTTTATACTCACCCCTGCAAGGTCTATGCCTGCACTACGTTGTGTTGGATGCAGACAACGGACAACACTGATCGAGGTAGAGAATAGTAGAGCTGGACGATACCCGGAGGTGGACCACTTGACGAAACGTACACCGAGCAGACGGACAGACCCGAGGTGCTGAGGAGACCATCTGTACCCACCCTTCAGGTGTGATTTTCAGAGGATGACTCAGTGGTTTTTTGTTTTACTTTACTATAGTTGTACTAGATTTTTAGTTGTACTGTACTTACTATTTGGCTTGTATTTCCGGCCCCCTTCTTTTTAGCACTTACTTTTGTATACAGTTCTGCTTAGTGCTTACTTCAGTTGCATACTCTGTTGTGTTTTTTTACTTTTATAATGGAAATTACTTCCCAGTATAGAGATTTACGCCTTTGGTGCTAGTCCCCAGCCCCTGGCCTATGGAAGGCGGGTTTGGGGTAGTCACGACACGGGCCCCGATGATGGGTTGGGACCAATTGGTATTAGAAGAGTCTGTTCTACCATAGAACTCAGGACTCTGATCATTCCTTTATGTGAAGCTATAGTTTTAAGAGTATTGAGTGTGGCTTTCAGTCCAGGGAGTCCAGTGTTGGTGCGACGACCGACGTATCCATACACCCGGACTCTGACCACTGATTTCTGACTCAGTGCACGAAAACACTGATTGTGTGTGTGTTTCCTTTGAAATGTTTTATTTGTGATTACTTTGTGTCAGCTCACCAGGTATACTGTTTGACCATGGCACACATATTTCTTTCAGGATGGCACCACGAAGGCATCCAGCTAGGGTTTCGAGTTACGTACCTGATGGCAGCCCACCGAGCGACGAAGCATCAGTGCAGGGCCCCATCACAGCGGAGGCACCAGCTGTACCACCAACTGCTGATCCACCGATACCACCAGCTCCAGTATTAGAGAGTGCATGCTGCTTGAGTGCATTTCATGAGTTTATGTGGTAGAGGCCGCACGGGTTCCGTGGAGAGACGGACCCACAGGCAGCTGAGGATTGGCTGGAGGCTGTCTTCAGAGTTTTCAGATTAGTAGGGATACCAGCTGATCTTATGGCGATCCTTGATGCCAGTCTTCTTCATAAAATAGTAGGTAGATGGTGGATATTGATTATCCAAGTGCACGATGAGGAATATCTACTTTGGAAAAACTTTTAGAGTCTATTTTGCTCGAAGATTGTTCTCGCCACCCTTCGTGCGGTGGGGATCCAGGAGTTACTTCATCTGCAGTTTGGAAGCATGAAAGCAGCTCATTACTCAGTGAGGTTCATTGAAATCTCATGCTACTCCACAAATATGGTGGGAGACCCATTATTTAGGGCCCAAACCTTTGAGTAGGGACTGAGGCATGAGATCCGGGCTTCGATGATTCCCCTCAGCATTCCGACGCAGGCGGGGGTGCTGGATCGAGCTCTTATAGTGGAGTGCTTTCTCTCTAAGCAGTCACCAGTGGTGAGACCCACCACAGGGTGACATATAGAGGAGTATTTTGCTGCTACCAGTAGACAGATGAAGCAGAGGTCCAAGAGGACTAGGTCATCAGGTGGGCGACCTCAGGATACATGTTCGGTTGTGCGGGGCACACGAAACAGAGCCATCTATACGAGGAGATGGCAGTGATATGAATGCGGCGGGCAGTGTCATATGAATCGAGACTGTCCGACCCGGCATGCGGATGAGCAGCAGATAGTATAGGGACTTCCTAGGCAGAGGCAAAGGTTCGACCGTGATGGTCCGCCGGGAGCAGGCGGACGAGGCAGAGGAGTTGGCTGAGCAGTAGGTGGTGGATGGCGTTTTGAGGCTCTACCACCACCACCACCAGGAGGTCCACCCCGACCACCAGGAGCTAGCAGACAGAGGTCAGTTCAGCTCCAGGCAGTCAAGGCCTACGACCACGACACTCTAGAGATTATTCGAGGTACTATCTGTGTCTACTCCACCCTTGCTGTAGTACTTATAGACACATGTGAAAGTCATTATTTTATTACTACTTCCCTTGTTCGGAGTTTGGAGATTCCGATGGAGCCATTGGCTTGATCCTTATGGCTAGATACTCCTACATGAGAAGACTCGATGATTACAAACTAGTGCTGGCAGAGTGATCTTACTCTAGGAGGCAAGATCTTTGGCTGGGATCTTCTTGTAGCGGCGTTGAGGCCTTATGTCCTCATCTTAGGTATGGACTGGTTATCTATAGTCCATGCTCATATCGACTGTATTAGGCACAAAGTATGGTGTGTCTACGTGGATGGGACCATGTACACCTTCACCAGTGAGAAGGGAGACTTTACAGCACATGACAGACTTTCACAAAGGATAGGGTAGCCGATCACATATCAGCTGGCTAGTCTCATCCTCGGAGTAGTTGATGTGCGGAGTCCGATTTTTCCTGTTGTGGTGGATCAATATGCGGGTGTTTTTCCTGATGACACTCCAGGACTACCTTCTCAAAGAGAGGTAGACTTATACATTGATCTGTACCCCGTGACACCATCGATATCTACTCCAGCATATCGGATGGCTCCCGCTGAGCTTCGTGAGTTGCGGGTACAGCTGGAGGACTTGCAGGGGTATGGATTTATCTGACCCAGTGTTTCACACTAGGCTTCTCTGATTTTGTTTGCCAAGAATGCGTATGGGAGGTTGCGACTGTGTGTCGACTACCGTTTCCTGAATCAAGTTATCGTGAAGAACAAGTACCCACTCCCAAGGATTGAAGACTTCTTTGATCATCTCAAGGGAGCACGATGGTTCTCGAAGATATACCTTAGATCAGGCTATCACCATCTCAGAGATTGAGATGAGGATGTGCAGAAGATGACCTTCAAGTGTCGGTATGGCCACTACGAGTTCTTGGATATGCCATTTGGTGTAACCAACGCACTATCAGTGTTCAGGACTCTCATGAACAGGATCTTCCAGCCTTACCTCGATCGATTTGTCATAGTCTTCATCGACAACATACTGATTTACTCGACTAGTGAGGAGGAGAACTCCTACCATTTGCGGGTTGTATTCAATACACTCCGAGAGCACCAGATTTATTTTAAGCTCTCGAAGTTCCAGTTCTTGATTTGAGAGGATCGCTTATTGGGACACATCATCTCAGAGGCTGGAGTTGTAGTGGATCCTGCAAAGATTGAGGCAATACTTTCTTGGGAACCACCCATGAGTGTGATGGGGGTGTGATGTTTCCTAGGTATGACTGGGTACTATCAGAGATTTGTGCCAAACTTCTCTAGAGTTTTAGAACCTCTTTCAGCTTTGAAGAAGAAGGGGAAACCCTTCGTATGGTCAGATAGATGCCAATAGAGATTTCAGGAGCTGAGACAGAGATTGACCAGTGCGCCCATCTTGAGGCTACGGGAGGAGGGCGTTGGGTACGCAGTTTACTGTGACATATCAGGGACCGGACATGGGTGTGTCCTGATGCAGGAGCGAGCAGTGATTGCCTATGGTTCACAATAGTTGAGATAGCATGAACAGAACTATGCTACCCATGACATGGATTTAGCAGCAGTAGTCTTCACTTTGAAGATGTGGCAGCACTATCTAATGGGAAAACATTTTATAGTCTATTTTGACCACCAAAGTCTTAGATACATCTTCTCACAGAAGGATTTGAACCTGAGATAGTAGTGATGGCTTGAGTTCTTCCAAGTCGATGAATTTGAGATTGTCTATACTACTAGGAAGGAGAACATTGTAACTGATGCTCTCAATAGGAGATCAGGCATTCAACTGCTAGGAGAGGCGACAGAGAAGTTGGCCGCGTTGTAGATATCCTTTGTGGATAGAGATGGAGCAGCCTTCTTACAGCCTCTCACGGTCACCCCTCCACTTCTGCAGTGAGTCAGAGAAGCACGGCGTGGGGACGTTGACTGTGAGACACGACATGCTCAGATATCCTCAGGGCAGGCACTTGATGAATTTTCTAAAGGAGGGGAGCACATCATCCTATTCAGGGGATGTACCATGGTACCAGTTTCACTACAAGAAGAGGTGCTTAGGGAGTTCCACACTTCCCCTCTAGTGGTACATCCATGAGTGGCGAAGATGTATCAGGACCTCTGATGATAGCACTGGTGGCCAATTATGAAGAAGGCAGTAGTAGAGTTCGTTTCACGATGCCTCAGTTGTCAGCAAGTGAAGGTGGATCACCAGGTACCAGCAGGCTTGGTACAGCCCTTAGAGGTCCCAGAGTGGAAGTGGGACTGGATATCCATGGATTTCGTGATGGGGCTTCCACGTACATCCAGAGGACATGACTCTATCTGGGTGATCATTGACCGACTCACACTACTACAAATATGGCTTATAATGGCGCTAAAAACGACCTTTAATAGTGCTAAAAAAGCATTGTAAATCTCGGCGAAGATAAAGGGGGGTCCCCTTTATCAGCGCTAAGAAAGCGCTGATAAAGGTAAGATTTATTAGCGCTATTTTTAGCACTAATAAATGTATAATATATGAGCGCTATTAAAAACTACCTTTATCAGCGTTCAAAATAGCGCTGATATATTATCTATTTATTAGCGCTTAACTAGCACTGATAAAGGCCAAAGATCCTATCCAAAACCAGAACCTGCACAAAACCTGCCCAGTACCTACACACATCACATTACCTGCACATAGTCCAAACAAAACCAGCACACAACACACACCACACCCACACACAAAGCACAGAAGAACAAAAATGATACATACATTTACTTGAAATCATGAATACAAAACAACACACTTCTATATACATTTCAAACAATGTTTAATTTGGTTGCAATTACATTTATCCAACAAATAGTTAAAAAACAATGATGTTCCATCCTTTTTGCATCCATCCGCTCTAAAAAATTGTCGTCCATGGCGGCAGTTTCCGAACATAGCATTCGAACTGAGGAAAAAGATTTCACCTACATAATAAAACAAATATTATGTCAGTAATACAATAATGAAATAAAGAATGGGGTTGCTAAATGGAATTATACTAGTGAGGCACAAAACATAAAATAACCAATTATACTAGTGAGGCACAAAACATAAAACAAATATTATGTCCCCCCATTCCATAAAAAAGAAGTACCCCTGCCCCCTTCCCTAGCACACCCCCTACACACTGCCCACCCCCGAGCACACCCCCTACCCCTGCACACTCCCTGCCCCCTGAACACCCCCTTCCCCCTTCCCCAGCACACCCCTGCCCACTGCACTTCCCCCCATACCCATTTCACACCCCCTGCCCACCCCCTACATATTTCAAAAGAACCCAGCACACCCCCTACCCCTTCTCCCTACCACTTTTCCCCCTTCCCCCTCCCCCTAAAAACCACCCATGCCCTCTCACCATGTCCCCTGCTCATCATAAAGAGAATACCTTGTATAGAAATTATGCTCAATTTACATTATACACATCATATATATCAACAAATTCTCATGTACTTTCATTAAATGTAAATACACATATATAGAATCTCTACATCTCATAAGAAAACCCACTTTAAAATTAACAAACACATTAAATATATTTGAAAACACCCATCACACAACTTTCTAATTTCTTCAAACACATTTAAAGGACTTAAGCATGAAAATCCACAAGAAATACAACTACATTCATTTTAAAAATAACTTTCAAGTCTATACACACCCCAAATTCCTTTGATAACCCATTTTTAACCACACAAACATTTCATATAGTACACTTAGCAAGAAAATACCGGATAATAAAATCATCATATAATGTAAAAGCATGGAATCACCAACATAAAATGTGGAATCTTCCGAAATCTACTGGAAAACATAAAACCACACCTCCACAATACCTTTATAAGGACCGATTAAACATTAATATTGAATATATTAATGGAAACCCATGTTTAACTTGTGGTATTCCATGAGTTTACTATCCCACAAGGATAGAGGGTCATAATTTAATGTCTTATAGAGATGTAAGACCTGGCTGGATCAAAACACTTATAAAGGTGGATCAGGTAGGTACATCTCTAGGAGGGAGCCCCTGGAATGTTTACCTGATAGATGGATCAAAACGCCCAATTAGGTCTGACCCAGGTGTGGTGCATACCATAAAGGTAAGGTATCTCATTTTAAAGATTTATTCAGATGCCACTAAGGGAAATACAAGATGGAAAATAAGCAAAGGTGTACCCCAGTGAGGGGGTCACCATGGTTTACCATTGGTTGGGATTTAACCTCATGGAGGCTTCCTACGTACCCTATTTAGAATACAAGGATCAAAACCCAGATATTTAAAAGAGGTATATTGTGGGGATTACCCATGGTTAGCTTCCCTTCACACTAGGAATACTCTTTGATGGATGAGTATGGGTCTTGTGGGGCTTATGCATTGTTAGATTATCAGGTTCTTCCAAGAGTAGCAATGGGATGAATGGGACATACGTGATAAGATGGACCATTTGAATGGCATGATCCTTGTAAAGAGGCACGAGACACAAAAAACATGTGGATCTATCTGTAAACATTATTTATGGTGGCCATGGGGCTTATCAGACTCCCCATACCTTCCATAAACACCTCAAAACATCACGAGGTCCAGATTCTACATGATGGTGCATCACAGGGTTCATTATTTTGATGATGTACTGGTCGTTTGAGCTTGGATTTCATCTCAACCAGCCTTTCCCTTACTTGAATTATCCTGGGACACATATTTTGGTTCCAAAAAGTTCCTCAACGATACTGATTATCTCATGCATCTACCTAGAAATAATTGTGCAAGTCAAACAACAACACATGTTCTCAAATAAAATTTCAAACAAACGAGATACAGAAAATGGATTTTGTTGATCCTCGGTGGTTTCTTCGTTCACCCCATACGCACTGCACACCATCATGCCTTACTTCAATATTGATTTGTTCAAATATCATTAATATGAATCCGGGGATAGAAAACATTGAGTAATAAATTAAGATTTCAATACATCGGAGCATTCTCAATTCACCAAAGACGGTTGGAGGATAATCAATGATCATATATAGATAACATAAGTGGTAGGAATTCACCTTCATCCTATTTGTGTACAATCTTCCATCAGGTATGTTTCCCATTCGTTTCTAAACACATGTATATCATCATCTGAATATGATTTTTTGCGATAGTCATGGTAGTATTGAAAAAATATAAATACAAAAAGGATTAATAAATATTTTAAATGAACTCGTAATTATTTTCAAAAATACCTCATCAGGGATGCTAGTTTGTTGATGAAATACGATCTCTTTCATAAATTTACAAACATAATAACCACAGTCCTTTACGTTTGTTTGTTTTGGACACTATAGAAACATCGAAAACAATAAGTAATTTGTTTTGATATGTTTTTGGATAGTGAAATGTTATTATATATATCCGGATACTTTTCCAGTTGTAGATCTTGTAGGCGTGCTCATCCTTACGCCTTGGATTCATTCCATGAATTAGATGATATTGATGCACCACCCTATCATAATAATATCCTCATTAAAACATAACATAAATTATATAACTAGATGTTTAGTTTTAAAATGTTGGATCTAGTGTATTACAAATTAACAAACGCCATCATGCGTGGTCGGTTTGTTGGATATCCTTGCATTGAATCCAGAAAATAAATCTTTGGAGTATACAAATTGACTGCAATTAGCATCCAATGCTCCCTAAAAATACAAAAAGGAATAAGTAATGAAATAAATGAAAATATAGTTGATATGATTAAATTGTAGAGTTTTACCCCTGCATCATTGGTATTAAAAAGAGTTTGTCATCCGTAATTTTTTTTTCAAATGATTTGAGCAGGGATGACATTATTGCAGCCTCTTTAACAGAATCTATTTCGTCTTTTGAAGATGTGGTGTGAGGACTAATGAGTCCAAATTCTTGATCATGGGGAAATCCCTTCAATTGTTTTTAATATATACATCTGCGAAAAATATAAAATGTATTTAGTCAAAATTATCAGAGTATATCAGCTTTTGTAAAATCAAATCATGAAAACTTACCTCATGGATACATTTACAACTGAGGCTCCTAGCCATTCATACTTGAGGAGTTCATTTACATTTTCAGCACTAATGAATTCTGATATCTCCTCTCCATACATATCTTTTTTGAAATAAACTATGTGAGTACTTCCATCTTTCAACTTTGTATCCACATGAGCCTACAATGATATTAACTGTGGATATAGAACGGGCGGGGTGAAGGTGCTCTCAGTAGACCGTTTCAATCGGTTGGTTGATCCTTGAGATAGTTTTGAGCTGATATTTCATTTCACCACATAGTCTTTGTTATTCTGTAATAACAGTCATCAGTTCAGACCTTTTTTCATTAAATGTTAAAGGTCCAGCTTGAAAAATAAATAAGAAATGAATACCTTTTTGTCGACATGTTTTTTTACAAGAACTGTTGGCCATGCGATGAATGTTCCAACAGCTTGTTAAACCGTATGAATTTCATCATCGTCATTTGGAACAGGTAGCTCGACAATCGGCTCATTAGCTACGTTAATTGACACTCTAAGATGATATTTTGGAAGCTGTCTGTTGTGTAGCATATCGTTTTACATATTGAACACCGTAGCCCTCGCTACGAGGTGATAGGTGGGAGTTGATAAATATATATCACAGTCATTTTCACCCTATGGAATATTAGTACAGGAAAGGTATCAGTGTCTATGTAAATCACATTTCACAGAAAAAATTATTAAAACATTGATTACCTCATCTAAGTCAGGGTTTTTAGGGGAATGGCTCACCTCAAAGCTGGTGGGGGGTGGGGAAAGATCGTCACGCATGGGTTGTTGTTGAGTTATTTCTTCTCTTTGCCTCTCCCCCATCAATTTTTCTATCATATCTATCTGGTATTGTAATTATTCTTGAAAAATAGATAATTGTTCTTGTAGCTTTTCCATTTTTTCATTTTGATCCTCTACTTGTTTTTGTTTTTGAAAATATGTTCGGGGTGTCACCCCAAAACCCGCACCTCTGATGCGGCCATACTTATTTGGCTGCTGAAAGTAGGTCTGCATCTAGTGTGGTTGTTGTTGATTATTGTGACTATTTCAGAAAGAAAATATAGAAACATAAGTAGTTATTGTAATGTAATAGTGATTTAAAGCAACTAAAATTTATATTATGTCATACTTACACATGTTTCCCACACCTTTTGTGGGTTTTCATCTATCAATGTCCCCTCTTTATTTACACGAGCCTCCTTCCATAGCAAATGGCATGGGATGGATATGGATTTCGATTTTGATTCATCAATCTGCATATAAACAGAGAAATAGGGTTATGGTGTTGTTTTATGTCACATACTACTAGTAGGGTAGATTTAAAAGACATACCAATTTTTTCTCAAGTTCAGCGTACCCCATCCTTGATTTACGGTAAGGGTACGCTGGTTCTGTTGTGTGTTTTTTATTTTTAGCACTCAGTAGCTGTTTCATAAATAAAAAACTGTCAATCAGAGTGATGAATACAAGAAAACGTCAAACAACGTATTACCCCACACAATGTACCTGAAAAGTATGCTCCCCACGATGGTTGCTAAATGCATCCCACGCTCCTTGGGATATCAAGTGTGCGTAAAGAGGAGGTGGGTGCGGCTTGATTTTCCCTTATGCATCTTTAAGAATATATTTCGTTAAAATTGTGCGGAAACCTCTATGAATCCTTTCTACAACTCTTAATACATATTCCTTGTGCGAGACATCTACTATAAATGCACTCTGCAATGGATGATGAAGAGTAAGTAAATGTTTTGGTATTTTATTTTATTTTAATAAATTAAAAAAATGATATCATAATGTTACCGTAATCTCTTCCCACATTAGTGTCTTCAGCCCGCTGACAACATGGTGCCACGACTGTACATCAATCGGCACGCGTTGCTGAGTGATGATTCCAATGCAGCTACTAAAGATGGCTTTGTTGGCGTTAACATGTTGGCCTCGCTTATTCCATCCCACTTCAAATTTGATGCCTTTTTCTTTTGCCTTAAGGATTTTGGCCAACACTATCAAACTACGACGCTCTTGTTTTTTTCGCTTTCAGGGTTTTATTTCCTACCATTTCCTTAGAAGTAGCATCAATATCTTCCCCCGGAGCGCTAGCATCGACAATGGGACCAACAACAATAGGTTGAGAAACCTGTTGTACCTCAACACTGGGACCAATAACAACAGGTTGAGAAACCTGTTGTTTCTCTGCACTGGGACCACTAGCATTTGGTTGAGAAAACTGGTGTTGCTCTGTAGTGGGACCACCAGCTATTGGTTGAGAGACCTTTTGTGCCTCGAGATTGGGCGCATCATCAGGTGCATAAGTCATTATCTACAAAAGTGGTTTAATATTTAATTTAGATTACATAAAAATAGCAGCGAATAGATAATAACATAACTTAACACAATGTATGTTACAATAAACAAATAACCTGATTATTGTACTCTCTTTTTTTTCTTTAAAGGATGGAGTGATTTGAATCCTCTATCGACTATATAAATTCCTTCATTGTGGTATCCTATGACAAAGAAAATGTTGTCTACATTTGGACCACTATGAAATGATTGTGAAGTCCCTATAAAAGGGTCAACCTTAGTTGAACTTTCATCTGACCCTTCAGTTGTTTTGGTCGATAACAGAACAATTGACCAATTTCGATTTGCGGGGTCTGGAACATAAAATACTTGTACTGCCTGTGATGCCATTATAAATGGTTTGTCTTTCTCCCCTTCCTTAATGAAATCAACTTTCATGAATCCTAATTCATCTATTTTAACAACAGTCCTATTATCAACCAACTTGCATTGAAAAATCGGCACTTTGAATTTCGTATAATCCAACTCCCATATTCGTATGATGATGCCAAAGCATGACATATTCGCATAAATTGGATTTTTGTCCTTAGCACCGGAAACATGCATCGCCTCAACCACAAGTGTAACCCCACTATTCTGTATGGTACTATCTTCATCATGTTCATTAGTATAGAATGTATAATCGTTAACTGAATATGCATTGTAAGATAATACGTACACACTTGCTCCTCCGGCCAACCATCGAAGTCGTTCTGAAATTGAGTCTGGATTTTCATCTAACTCATTAAAAATATGGTCTCAAAACCATCCTATAAACTGTCAATTATGTGTATCTGATATACATTTTTCAGCCCTAGAAGGATTCAAACGCCTAAGAATTTTTTTGTGGGTTTGAACATATGGGTCAACGTCGAAACTGTTATGAAAAATGTAAAGGTGGGCCTTCTCCTGATCTGTAATATTGATTGTGACAACCTATCTTCCAAAAATTCCTTCACCCTCAAGCCACTCAGTGTGACGAGATTTTGGTAGGCCAACGATTTCCACACCAGACAGGTATTCGGTAAAAAATTCAACATCTTCCTCAACAATATATTGCTCCGCAATACAACCCTCTGGCCGACTTCGGTTTTTGACACACCCTTTCAAAATATTCATATACCGTTCAATGGGGTACATACATCTATAATATACAGGACCACATAGTCGAATCTCTCTCACCAAATGAACCATCAAATGAACCATCATATCTAAAAATGTCGGCGGGAAGAACATTTCCAATTCACATAATATGACGACAATTTCTCTTTCCACAATTTCGTCGGGTCTATAACTTTGCTGCATATAGATTTGAAGAAGAAACAGAGCTTCGTTAATGTATGGAAGACATTCTTGGAAAAAATTCAACGTAAAGCTATAGGAATTAGATCTTTCATCAAAACATGGCAGTCATGTGATTTCAGACCCTTTAATTTTAAATCTCCCATTGACACGATGTTCTTGATATTTGTTGAATACTCCTCTGGAACCTTTACATCATTCAAGAAGTTGCAAAACTGATATCTCTCATGCCTAGAAAGAGTGTAAGCATCATGAGGAAGAAATGTTTGTTTTTCACCCTTCACTGGTGCCAACTCTTCTCGTATTCCCATATCAACCATGTCCAATCTAGCCTTAATTACATCCTTTGTTTTGCCGGGTGCATTTAGCAACGTGCCGATGACACTATCATATACATTTTTTCAACATGCATAACATCAAGAAAATGTCTTACATACAGAAAATTCCATTATGGTAATTCAAAAAAAACTGATCTCTTTTTCCAACCAGTTTTCGTAAGGTTTTTCGAAAACAGTTTACCAAAAGTAGTGTCCTAATCTTTCACTTTCTCAAACAATTGATCACCTATTAGTGGAAGAGTATAAGAGAAATGAAGCAATGAAGATCTTTCTATTCATTGTGGCAATCGTCTTGTGCAATGTGGCCTAAGTTACAATACCTGCAAGTTGTAACTTAGGCCGCATTGCACATGCCGATTGCCACATTGTTTGTAGCAACCACATTTGCTCCAACACTCTAATGATCTTCATTGCTTCATGTCTCTTATACTCTTCCAGAAACACTTCTCTAAGAAGGTCAACTATCATGTACGTATACTCATCTTCAAATTCATGGGTGCAAGTACAAGGCACAGATGAAGATAAACAATTTCTAAAACAAGTTAACCAATGTAAGTATTTAATGGTACCTTTATGCTTTGAAGCATGTTTTTTTTCTAATTTATTTATTCGTATATGTGACAGACATACTAGGTGATATGTTTTGTATTATGGGTTCATCTTTGTCTAATCATATAACTATGAGATTATGCTATGTGATGAAAATTAATATAGATCCATCATCATTTCCATTGGGATGATCTTTGGGAATACATATAACCATAAGATTAAAATCTATTTCCTTTGTATCTCATGCATAAATATTCAACTCTAAGGGGTAAAACTTACCGCCCATGGTAACTCAAAATAAAAAAAATGAAAACAAGGGTTGGTTATCCACAGAAGTCATCACACATAACCTTGGTAGACCTCTCACACATGTGAACCATCATAATTAACCAATTACCATATACTTCATCTTAGAGTCAAGATATCCCTATAGAACCTATAGGGTATCCAATTCCACATCATTCACAAACAACCCACTTGTGTTGAAAAATATCAACAACATCTCTTATTTCGACACTCATCACTAATTATGAATCACATCCCTAGAAATAATCATAATCAAATTAAGACCACACTATCTATTATGGAAATCCTTACTGGAATTAGGCTCAAGATATGGTATCATTCCTATCTCACATATATATTCACTATTTGGTCCTCACACACACAATACATAAATAATATACCAAGGGAATACCATCCATGGAACTCACCTCCCACCTTGAGAGCACAAGGAGGAGGAGGACGAGGTGGCGGCGGTCGTGGCATCGAGGGTGGAGGCGGCAGCGGTGGTAGAGGCGGAGCCGGCGGCAACGGTAGAGGTGGTGGAGGTCGTGGCAGTGAGGGTAGAGGTGGCAGAGGCAGAGGCAGTTGCGGTAGCGGGAGTGGGGGCGGAGGCGGTGGTGGTGGCAGAGAAGGAGGAGGACGAGAAGGATGAGGAGGACGAGGAGGAGGAAGGAGGAGGAAGGAGGAGGAAAGAGGAGGAAGGAGGAGGAAGGAGGAGGACGAGGAGGACGAGGTCGTGCAACGAGGGGCCTGGTTTAGCTTCCGCGAGAGCTTGACCGTGTGTAAGCGGGGATGGTCTGTTAGGGTTATTAAAAAAAACTGGCAAAACCTTTACCAGCGCTTGTTAAAAGCGCTGCTAAAGGAATGTTTTATCAGCGCTAAAATAAAAGCGCTGTTAAAACATTCATTTATTAGAACATTTTTAGCGCTGATAAAGAGCTACCTTTATCAGCGCTAAAAAACGCGCTGATAAATGTAATATTTATCAGTGATTTTATATAGGGCTGATTAAGGCATACCCTGTTATCAGCGCTTTCTGTTTAGCACTGATAAAGGGTAGCACTGCCCTTTCCCTGTTTTGTGGTAGTGTCACCAAGTTCGCCCACTTCCTACCAATCATAGAGTAGGGATAAATAGAGAGCTTGGGACGCCTCTATATTCAGGAGATCGTACAACTTCATGGTGTGTCATCATCTATCGTTTCCGATCGAGATGCTCAATTCACTTCCCGGCTATGGAAGGGATTAGAGAAGGATTTTGGGACACAACTTTGTTTGAGCACTGCCTTCCATCCTCAGATGGTTGTTAAGACTGAGAGGACCATTCAGACTCTTGAGTACATGCTCCGTGCATGTGTCCTTGACTTTGGTCACAGTTGGGAGGATCATTTACCCTTGGTGGAGTTTTTGTACAACAACAGCTACCACTCCACCATTGGGATGACACCATACAAGCCACTGTATAGCTGACCATGCAGATCACCTCTGCGCTGGACTGAACAAGGGGAGTCAGCACTTGTAGGACTAGAGATGGTTTAGGCTACGGTGGAGAAGGTGCAAATCATCCAGGTGCGAATGAAGACTTCACAGAGCAGACAGAAGTCCTATGTTGATAGGAGATGAAGACCACTAGAGTTCGAGGATGGTGACCACGTCTTCCTGTGGGTCTCACCTCGATGAGGTCTACGGAGATTTCGCTGGGCGACATTTTATCTCCACGTTTCATCGGACTATTCTAGGTCCTCAGTAGGGTAGGCGAGGTGGATTACTGCCTGGCCCTTCCACCTCAGTTGCACTGGGTGCAAGACGTCTTCCACGTATCTTAGCTGAGGAGATACGTGCACGACCCATCCCACATCATCAACCATGGAGACCTGGACATTGATGATTGGGTGACATTCACGAAGGTCTTGGTATAGTTCGAGGATCACAGGAGCGAGTCCTACTTGGATGGTCTATTCCTCTGGTGCATGTTCGCTGGCAGCATGAGAACCTCCAGTAGAGCACATGGGAGCGGGAGGCTCAAATGCGTGTTCCGTACCCTCTTTTGTTTCCCTAGTGTGTGTTGTAGATTTATGGGGATGTAAACACCTGAGGTGGGTGTATTTTAAAGACCTATAAATTTCAAGTAATTTATTTTCATAATTCTTTAGAATTTTACGAGTCCTCAGTTTCTGACGGCGCCTGATTCAGAGGCCCAGTGTTCCCGAAATCAATTTCTGCAGTTTTGTTCGGGTACGTTTAGTAAAAGTATGTGCATGTTTTTATATCTTTTGAACTGGTGCTCAGAATTGAAAACCGAGGACACCAATGAACTCGCAGCGCCGATATTCACTTAAGGGGACCTTTACCGCAGTTGCGTTTTATGCGTGTTGAATGTTATATTTTGAGGAATTCATACTAAATTAATAAAATTGTTGGTACACAATTTTATTATTTAGTGACAGTTATTTTTTTCCAAGGGGATTTAGAGGTGGGGCCCACACCCACATAACCTCCCATGGGAGGACTTAGTATGGTAGGGCCCATACGAGCCCTAATCCTCTCATATATCCTTTAGCACCCCCTTAATTAACTAACTCATCCCCTCGTTATGGTGGAGCCTTTCCACCTCCCAAAAATTGATGATGCCAACCCATTTAATTAATAACGTTATTAATTAATCAACACCTCTCATTTGAATTAATTTTATTTGCATGGCACTTCTTTAAAATTTGAGAATTCTATTATAATATTTTCCATAGAAAATATTTTGGTGGAGAACCTTTGGAGAATTAGAGGAGCTTCATTCATCAAGGAAGAACATCATCCTCTCTCAGTGAAGAATGCTCCACGACTTCTCTTACCTTCTTCATCCTCCGCGTCAAGGAAGAAAACACCGCTCACAAGAAGCGTCACCTACGTCAATGACTCTTCCTCTAACATTGATGGGACGACACTGCTCTCTGTGACGCCAACTTCTGTGACACCTGACTACCGCAACTCTCATCTTCCGTAGCTCAATGATGTGCGACGTCAATTACGAGGTAAGGGGGTTTGGTTCAATTTTAATTGAATGAAATTGTTCTTCATTCTTCATTGAAATCGTGTTTTTTCTTCATCTGTATAATACTACCTGACACGGAGGGTGTGGGATGAATGAACATGGCCCAAAGACCCTTCGTTGAACCTTGTTTATTTCGATGGAGGCAGTGAAGGAAAAGGTGGTGGCTATCGGAGGAAGCGGCAGCCGTATGTCGACCACATGGAGAGGAATCGCGGCCCGCATCCGCGGGCCGTTCGGCCATAGAAGAACAGTCTGGCCGAAGCTGGCCAGACTGGAGAACCGTGGTGCCTCTAAGGTTCCACATTACGGAGAATCGTGGACCGCGCTCCGCAGGCTTCTTCGGTGGGTGAACCGGCCAGTTCGTCAGCCAGCCGGGTTGGAGAAGGCCGCGACACCCGCAAGTGCCGCGTAGGAGGAGAGTGGCCTGCATGGGATGCTCCCATCAAGAAGACCGGACAGACAGGAGGGCATCTCCACTCAGGGCCGCTGGTTTGGTAATATGGGGAGCACCCCCCCCCCCCACCCCGCTCTGCATCGCTCGACAAGCTAGCTGTGCTGTGGCCAACAGCCGGTCGGGCCGCACCAGCCGGGGCGAGCCGCGCTCTTGCGCGGGCCGGGCCACCTGCCATGGGCCAGACCGTGTCCCACTGGGTCGGGCCATGCATTATCAGGCTGGTCCAACCCATTAGCAGGGTCGGACCCACCGAGCTTGGATGGGCTGACCCGCCAGTCCACCGGGCTTGACAGGCCGGGCCCGTTTCGCTTAAACGTGAATTACTTCACGACCGTGCGTCTGGTCGACACACCATCTGCGGCACTGGGACCCTTATGACGAGGAGGTCCTTTTGCGATACTATAAGTGAGTTTTGGACAACTTAGGAATACATACAGGTTTGGAATGAGCATATTTCCAACTGGGCCCATGGAATGGAAAAGCCATTAACTCTCAGACCGGGCGTCCGATTGACCCATCGTCTGTCACGTTGGTTATCTTTTGACGTGATAGAACTTCAGGATACATAAACTCTGGACTTCTTGATAGTTGATGTATCAACCCCTTTTCTCGAGGATTGGACCCTCCTGGAATCGAGCGTGTTGTGTACAGGAAGACAACTATACTGGAATCCTCTGTGGGTTCGGCAACGACGAAAACTGTACAGGAATCCTCCGTGGGTTCGGTAGTAATGACAACTGTACTGGAATCTTGCATGGGTTCGGCAGTGATGAAAAATATACTGAAATCCTTAGTGGGTTCGACAGCGATGACTCTTGTACTTTTATCCTCCATGGGTCCGATAGAGTAGCTCGTCTAGTATCTTACGTGGATCCGACAACTTAGATGAATCAGTGACTACATCTGATCATATCTAACTCTATACGAAATATGTATACCTATGTGAGCGGAGTCTTGACTTTCAATTATTATCGTCGATGTGATTTACTTCTTTCTTGTGTGGACTGGGATGTGCTTGGGCTCGAGAGTTGGAGGTGAACAGGATTGAAGACTTAGGTATATGTATGGGCATATACCTTAGTAGGGTTGGTTGATGCACCGTGTTTTGTATCTTACTTCTTTTTTATACTTAGTGGATATTGTGAGACCTTGCAGGTCTTGGGGTCCCTACTGAGTATCGTTATACTCACCCCTGCACGGGCTATGCCCGCACTATGTTGTGTTGGATGCAAACGACGAACATCACTGATCAAGGTAGAGACTTGTAGAGCTGGATGGTACCCGGAGGTGGACCACTTGACAAAACGTACACATTGCAGAGGGACGAAACCAAGGTGTTGAGGAGACCATCTATACCCACCCTTCAAGTGGGATTTCTGGAGGATGACTCGGTGGTAGCTGTTTTACTTTACTGCAGTTGTACTAGATTTTCAGTTGTACTGTACTTACTGTTGGGCTTGTATTTCCGGCCCCTTTCTTTTCAGCACTTACTTTTTTATACAATTATACTTAGTGCTTACTTCAGTTGCATACTCTGTTGTTTTTGTTTACTTTTATAAAGGAAATGCCTTCCCAGTATAGGGATTTACACCATTGGTGCTAATCGCCAGCCCCTGGCCAATGGAAGACATGCTTGGGGTAGTCACGACATGGGCCCCGAGGATGGGTCGTGACATAGACACCCCTGATGAAGGGATATAATATACCACATATTGGATTCCCTTATATTTTATAAGGAAAAATATTCTCAAATCTCTATTTTAAATTTTGGACACAACACATATGCCTCCTTTCAATCACCAAGAAACAACTTCCACCACTAACACACATCTCTCCACATATGACTAACTACCTATGACACCAAAAACTCATATCATGCTCAAATCAGACTAAAATCGAGGTCAAGATCCTCCATTTAGTGATCCATCTCTAGATCAGAGAATATCCTCTCATACATACCTAAACTCTGCTTCTTTGAGGCATGAAAATACCAATTCCATTCCTCAAACTCCTCTATAAGGTCAACCCGACGACGATCAACTAGATCAATTTTTAGAACCACAAGTGCTTGAGAAAATCATGCATGACGAACAAGAACCATTCCTGAAAATAATGAGAACATCATAAGCCTAGTAGCCTTTAATTTTATCAAATATTATTTATATAATTCATTTTATTTTCCCAAAAAACCCAATTCCAACACGGGAACAAGTCATTATGGTGCATTTACCACTCCTAGGTCTCTTCCATAAAAACATGTCCACCACACTTGGTTGTTCCATAATCTCTGAGTCTATACACTGGATCATGGGGAACATAAAATCCCATTCCCTAGCAGGTGTACTTTGCTTATGTCACATACCAAGGTCAACCAGAACTGCTGCAGTAACAACCTATGAAAATATCACTATACCTAAGTCCAAAATTTATTCTATGTCTCAACCAGTAGCCTTTTATAATGCTCTTTCACAACCAAATTATTCCATAGATACAACAATGAGAAGAGAGAGAAGATGACCCCCTGAGTCCCGCCTCTAGTAGGCCATAGTTTAGAGACTAGAACCGAGGGTATACAAATCTCACTATATAGGAGGAATTACCCTCTATAAATGAAATACAATTAGGATATAGGATAAAAATCCACCAAAAAACTTCATCAGACAAATTAAAGATAAACAAAAAACCATCTTACAATGCATGGATAATTTAAATCTGATACAAATAAAATTCTCAAAAAATATACTAAAAATAAAAATCTATGACCGTCACTCAACAGCATCTCCAACCCAGCTAGTAATGTACATCTTGGTCCCCAGATTACCCCTATAAACACGAAAATTAGTTTATATATGTAGGGTTTCCATATTAGGTATACTCAGTAGGTACATAACAACGACCTCAAGTGCATATGTGAAAAGAGCATGCTAATTCACCATGGAACAAACCAAAGTACCAAAAAAGCGCCTATACAGGTCATCTAACCAAGCCCAACCACACTATGGCTCGCTCACCAACTCATGCATACAATATGATAATATAGAATCAATATCATAACAAGGCAAAGAAACCCATCATTTCTTCTCCACTAATTTGAATACCTCACACCCCAAGGTCGAACATACTATGTTTCTTTCCCTTATACACATAAAACATTACATCACATCAAATTCCATCTATAGAAACTTTTCCACACATCATATCACATCACATCTCACCTGAAGACACCTAGGCCACACATCACAACCCATCACATTCTTCCCATAGACACTTGGGCCATACATGACATTACACCACATCCCACCCATAGAAACATGGGCTACACATCACAACACAACCAGTAGTAGAGAAGTAGGGTTTCATGAACATGAAGAAAATCAACCCCATACACTCCTCCTACCTTGCATGACCCCCACCCCATATCACATCACACCACATCACATATCTCTCACAGACACCTGGGCCAACACACCTCATCCAGTCTGATGACACCTGGGCCATGAAATCACCACTGGGTAATCTATAACACCAAAATGTATCACTAATACTAAAGGAAGAGCAGGATTAGCTAGAAATATGTATCACCACCATCCTTGATTTTGTTTAAAACACTTATAACTCAGCACATATAAGCATTGGTATGGTTATCCTTCTTGGGTGGGGCATGTATAATATAATATAAACATATACTATATATAAATACCACACAATGAAAAAACTATGGGTTCAAATCAACAAAACTAGCGCTCACCACTTCACCACCACATACCATACATGAAATGTCCCAATAGCTTCCACCACTATATGCAACACCACACAACTACCACACAAACAATACAACATTTCCCAATTTCAGTTATAGTTTTCACCACATTCATTCGTTATCCATTTCATTTCACATTACACTATTATTTCATTTATAAAATTTTGTTATCCAATTACCACACATATATTTCCATTCAATTTTGTTTATCTACCATCCTATTTTGTTTCATTTATCATCACATATCATCCAAGGGCTAATCGGGAAACTATCTCAACCATGCCACACTACAAGTGGAAGAAGTCACAAAACCACCTCTATAACACCACACATCCACCAACTTCTCCACGCCAGATCACTAAATCGATCTCATAACAAAACCTCCACATAAAACTATCACCACAAACCATAATAAAGCCACTACATATCAACCACTTTTCAACAACCACTGTGCCAAACCTTATTGCACCACATCACATAACTTCCCACATCTCATTCATTCCAACTGACAACCATGTCACTATGCCATGCACTACACAACCTATCTAGTCACAAGAATCACCAAAAAATATCCCAAACCATATAGGTAAAAACAGCAATCACATACATACAATAGAAATAAAACTGGATTCCACAATTATTCAGGGGAAATATCACATATCTTCTTCATTTAGTATGAGTATTATCACACAAACCAGATATTTAAGGGAAACCAATTATTATCCAAATATAAAATAATTAAACTTTTATTTAGGGTGAGAAAATAAAAAAACACATCAATAATTATTACTATATAATGATTATAATTTAAACATGGCTCCCAATAGCCATTATTTTTAGAATTGGCAACAGGAATTCATAATAAAACCAAAATACATCAATGTTGTAAAACATGTAGCATATCCCCATTCCCATCAATTTAAGACATGAAAATTAATTACCTCATTACACCAACCCTTAATATTTTCACAAAGGAATGAAAAATTAGAAAATACCACACATATCATGTAAAAGGGTGAGAACGAGGATCCCCTACCTCAATGGAAGCTTTCTGATCTCGCTGAGAACCACAGGGTAAAGAAGAAACTTCCTAGAAACCACCATCTCACAAGGAAATCATGGATCAACCTACATCACAACAAAGGGTTCAAAAAAAACAACCCACACACACCTTAAATCAAAACCACACCACTATAGTGGATCATTAAAGAAGAATAGAAGGAGACCCACAATAAAGAGAGAAGAACTCACAACAGACCACAAATGTGAATCCACTAGAACCCAAGGATCAAAGTACGTGAGATGAGGGTTTGAAGATATCATTGGGGTTCCTAGGGTTCGTATATAATGATAGAGAGAGTTAAAAATGATTGAAAGAAAAAAAACCAATAAAACCTATTTTAAATCCAAGAACCTTCACTTTTTATGTTGTGTAACCCTTTTGTGACATGTCATTCACAGGTTTTCCAAAATTCCAACGTCTTCCAAAATTCACATTGCCTCATCCTTTAATTAATTACCCCATATGAATTCACCCTTCAAAATTCGAATCCATTTCACACTGCACACCTCAGCGAAAAAAATCCATTTTTTTGGCTTCAAAAGCTGTGAATAACCAATTCACATCATGTAAACCATTCACAATGTGAACATCCTGCAACAACTCTAATGCCCCTCCAGCCACCATAAAACCTCCTCAAGCCTCTCCTAAAACACCTCCAACACCCAAAACTGACAACATAATGGACTAGGAAGGCACAAACCATTACAACATAGAATATATATCATAATAAATCATCTCATCAACAACTTATAGAGAATAAATAATAGGTTTCCTATAAAATCATTAAGTACAAAAGAGCTTAAATACATGAATTTTTTGACATTTTTAATTTATGAGAATGGAATGCGGGGTTCATATAAAATAATTAATTTAAAATTATTGATAATAAAATCCTTTAAACAATTTTTTTAAATATAATACACATAAGAATATAAGAATTTAGAAAATTATAAAACTTTAGGGTTATTAACTATATATTATGATCATCATTTTTAAATTCTAAAAAAAATCCAAAATATATATGATTTAAAAAATAATTGAAATTAAAATAATTAATTTAAATATTTTATTTAAAAAAACTCTTAGTGACTTGTCGATATAAATAAATATGCAGTAAATAATTTTCACTCATGCAACATTAAAAAATTTTATCTTTAAAATATTTCAAATTTCAAATTTCTTAATTATATCCCAGAAATAAAATGTACTGGAACCTCCTTATTTTAATGATAAAAAATCATGTTTGTTATGTTTTTAATGATTTTAATGTTTTATGATTGTAAAATATGTTTTATCTAAACTGTGAAATGTAGATAAGTATGGATCAACCATTAGTATAATGAGGTACCATCATTTAAGGAATGCCTCCACTCCATGATAACATTAATTCAAGTAGCTACCACTAGTTTAATCCTGAATCCACCATGATCTATCATCAGGATGTGCTACCATCTAAGTGTAGATACCACCTCTTCTAGCTCAAAGACACCATTAATACATTTTTTCTACCCTTAGTACAATGGAGCTACTTCCAAGAACAATTGCTATTGTGGGATACTTTTGCAAGACTAATCTACCGTTACGATGATCTAGTGCTAGTTTAATACCAAGAATCTCAGACAGTTATACCATCAACCACTCCTACCACTAATATATGATATCATTTCTTGATGATACCACTAGAATGATTTTACCACTCTGTTCATATACCATTATATTGATCTACCACTGATGAAGAGATACCTCTGGAACTATCTTCCTACATAAATGGTATCGCTAGAGTGATATCATAAATGTCTAGAATTAATTTAAAATTAACCATCCAAGGGAAATTTTATTAAATTTAAGGCTATAATGAAGCAATTATAATTCATATTGATTATTCTGAAACAACTTTATGGCTATCTTAAAGAAAAGATCATACTTTTCTAATCTGCTGATCAATACGAGGATCTTGAATATTTTTATTATTATTATCCTATAAAAGACAATTAGACCTAAAAATCTATATATTCAAAAGTAAATTCCTCATACATGTGAGTAATGTGTGACTTAGAGGCACATGATTGAACACCAAATCTCAAACTCTCACATAATAAAACAAAAGGAATAATAATAAAATGTTTGTGGAAGCTCCCTGGATAATCACATACTAATCAGAAGCTTGTTATAGATTTTATAACTCCATATTTTGAAGAAATTTATTTGAAACTTGTTAGAGAGCCTTCCAATGACCAATTCAAGGACTGAAAACAAAATAATTAATTTATATTTAGTAACACTACATACTTATATCTCTAAAATATTTCTATTTCCATTTATAATTTACATTCATGGTGTATTTTATTAATTTTTATATTTTTAAATCACAGTCTCTTGTGTTAAATTGTAGATTTTTTGACACTCTCTTTCTATTTTCTTCATTTGTATTCCCACAAAAAACTATGAAAGACATCATGTTGGACCTGTTCTTGTTTATCCCACAAATTACTATGGAAGAGGCTTTGTACCTAAAAAACATTGTGAGATGTTGTTTGTAAAACTTGACACAGGTTATGGATCAATTAATTTTATAATAAATTTATTGGTAATGGGTGATTTAAAAGTGGAGGGGATTAAGCCTCATCTTGAGTCTAAACTCCTTGTTTAATTTGTTTTGTGCTTTATCTATTTTGTTTTTACTTGTTTGAAATCATACTAGTTCCAATTTTCTAAATAGTTATGGAAAACCTTACTAAGAAAGTTTACTTAAATTAGTGTTTTATATTTTTTTTGATACAACTAGATTAGTTTTAAAATTTATAATATTTTTAAAAATATTTTAACTTAGTTATGAATGAGAATTTGAGAAGATTTTCGAAAATAAAAATTATATAATCCTTCTATTTTTGTTAACTGGGAACTTTATCAAAATTAAGGATTTAGATTTTAAATTTTTTATAAAAATAAATTTTATTAGAAACTCAATCCCCCCTCCTAATTTAGTTTTCCACTCCAAAAAATGTATTTTATATATTTAATACTTAATAAAATTATTAAATAATAAACATTTCCAACATTCAAATAAATAAAAACCACCACAAAAAATAATTTTCATAACTATTTTAAATTTAAGAAAAAAATTAAATAATAAATATCACATTATCCTTTTTTTAAAACAAGTAATTTAAATAATAATTGAAAAAAAATCCATATAAAAAAATTATGTTATAAAAAAATTCCAAATAATATTTAAACTAATTTATTAAATTATAATTTTGAAAATACACTTAAAATCAAACAAATTAAAAATTATATATTAAATTAAATTATAAGTAAATGTTTTAAGACAATCAATCTATTTATAAACAAAATTTTATTATTACATTAAAAGGGGAAGTTAAAATGAAAAAAAATGAAAAATTTATAGTTTAGGCTTTGTAAAATACTTTTGAAGTTTTGGAATTGGGATTTATTGACATTAAATAGATTAATTTTATTAAGAAATGTTTTAAATACTATACTAAATTCATATCCATTATTTTCTAGAAGATAAATTTCATCTATATTAATGTCTGGTTCATTACACCCCCCCTAAAGAAATTTTTCTCTTGAAATTTGTATCTTACTTTGATATAAATGGAAATATTATTCTTTTATCAATTCTTCAAGATCCCAGTTTTCTTCTTCAATCTTTGGATTTCTCTACATGAATTTTTTGATTGTGGTTTCTATGAAACCTGTTGGGTCACTAGTTCATCTAATATTGAGTTGTATTTATTTTTGAGTCAATTCTTAGAGTTCCTGGGTGTCTGGGGTCGAAATAAGTTGTTTTAAAAAGACATACCTAGATAAAAGGTTAACACACAGGTTTTATAAACTATGAGGAAACCATGTTGAAACCATGCGAGGGGTCCTTCAGTTTCTGAAACTATGATTTCAAATGGTTTGAGAATAGTTTTTCAAACCATATGACACCTCAGGGGAATCCATGCAGCCTGTTTTGGGTGGAAAGTTGCACCCACACAATTGGAACACAATTTTCACAAACATACATCTAAACAATGAGACATTGTCCAACTCATTAAAAATAATAAAATTACCAAATTTACACTATCATGTTTTTTATATTTGGGGGGTTCTTTTTCCACCTCTAATGTGTGCATCCCTCCTCCCTTGTCTGTGGAGCTCTCCCCTTCTTAATTTCTGATTTTTCTCTTGATTTTTTGGTGATTTTCTTCAGGTAGGTCAATTTGACCTTGTATTATTCCCACTCTTCCCTTCATCATGCCTTATTCCTCTATTTTTGTGGAGGTGTAAAACCCTAAGGGTGGTTTTGACTTAATATAGGGTTAGAAATGGGGATTTTGGTTTAATTTATTATCTCTTAGGTATGTGAGGCTTAATTTTACCTCTTATAGGTAGTATTCATCAAGGGTGGTGAGATTTGGAACAAATCCAAGGTAGGTGTCTCTATTTAAGGTTGTTTCCATGGAGTAAATTTAAATTTCTAATCGCCTTTTGTTTTATTTTTTATATTTCCATTTAAATGATTTATTCTTGGTTTGTATTATATGTTTGATTTATTTCATGGATTGGTTTGTAAATATTGGTGTTTAAAGTGGGGTTTTCAAAATGGGTTTGGATTGTATTCACACCATGTGTTTGATGAAATGGATAAAAGTGTTTTTTTTGTGGTTTTAAATGTATTTATAAAGTGGTTTTAGAAATTATTTTACCTTAGAAAGAGTGATTTGTAAAATTGGTAATGTTTTTTTATGTAATGGATTATGTTATGGATTGATTATTATGGTTACTTTATTTTGATGGGTTGGCATGGAGTAACATGTGGATTAACTAGGGTATGAGTAATGGGTTTGTTTGAGGTACCGTATGAGATTTAAAATGGAGGACTATGTGAGTGTCCATTTGTTTCTAAGGGACTGATTAAGCCTTTGGGTGGGAAGACCATGCGATATTCCATGTTGGTTTTCGAGATATTGTGTGAGTTATTAGAGTTGGTCTTGGGGAATACTATGAGAGTTTAAATTTCTTAGCTATCTAGCATACTTTTTTACTCACTCACATTTCACCTGATGGTTATATACCTATATTTACATAACTCATACAAAATTTGTTGATAGGATTTACGAATTTGATATGTTCCATTTGATGTGATGATATGTATTACGCAAATTTTTTCATTTCTCATTTATATGTTTATATGATGTTGATGATATGATCACCTTGATTATTAATTTTAGGTTATGTTTGAGCATATTGTTCCTTGTGTATTTGTTTATTTACTTGATCCATGTTTCGAAACATCTTTCAAAAACCATGTTTTGTTTTAAAAAGGAAAACCAAATGGATTTTTAATGTTTATTTGTAAATGGTATATTTTAAAAGTGATTTTAGTTTTGAATATATTTTTAAACAAGTTTATTGGGTTGTATGGGTAATAGAATTAAATAGATTCATGGTGGTATCCTATTGTTCTTTGTATCTCACACCTTTATTTTTCCCTTTTTGGGAATTTTCATATTTTGTTTTGTAGAACACCAATAAAGAAAAGGGAAACATGTTATGGGGGGGGGTGGGGTCCTCTTGATTACCATAATCTAGTGTTTTGTAGAGGAGACATGGTCTGACAAGGATACAATCATGTGGGGTTGTTTTTGGAATTTTGTACCCATTGGGTTGTACATGGGACTTGTTTGAAATTTTACCCTTTCTTTTGATTTTTGGTTGTTTATTCTAAGATATGATGTATATTCTTAGTTGTGTCATGTTTTCACTTTGTTTTACGTCATTTTTTATAGTATTTTATAATCCCTTATTTTTTAGTCCAATTGCGGGTGTTGTCATCCCATTTTATGGATGGTTCATGACCGTTTACTAATGGAGAAACTATTCCCAAGTGCTAGTTGGTTATTCTCAATTCTTGTTGCTATCCCATGGTGACCCGAAATGAGATTTGGGTCCCGAGTCAGGCCAAATCAGGTGATGGGTTAGGTGAACCCAGGATGGTTCATTAAAAAATGGAATCAGAAGATTATTATTTGAGATTCAGTGGTAGTTTGGATAAAGGAAAAATGAGACTCAAGAGGTAGAAATGGGGAGTGCCTGGACAACTCTTCTTCATGTTAATACTTGACTTTACATGAGTGGATCATGATTGTGGTTATATTTTGAACCTGGTTATGTGTTTTTTTACAATGTTTTCAATCCTTCGTTGGAGGTTTTTGGTGACTCCCATGTCAAGTGTTTTATTTAGGTACCTTTTTTTGTGATTTTATGTTGGAGTGCTCTTGATGAAGCTTGTGCTTTGTGCCTTGTAGACAATGCCTCCCAAAAGGACCTTTTCCAGGTGTATAGAGCATGCAATGGAGAGTACCCCATAGAAAAATCCTCTTGTTGATCCATATTTTGTGGATTTGGTGATTCATATGATCCAATCCTTGGGTCAAGTGAGAATTCATGAGCAGACACGACCTTTAGACCATGAGGAATATTTGTCGAGGTAGAATCTACCAGTGTTTTGTGGAAACAAGGGACCCAATTATCTTGAAGAGTCGTTGGATCATATTGAGTGAATATTTGAGTTTCTAAAGACCCTTGATATCTCTAAAGTGGTATTTTACATGTATGTTTTGGATGGAATGGGTATTAAGTGGTGGGAGTCAATAGTGCTTTTGGGAAAGAATGATGATCTTAGTTAGACCACTTTAAAAGTGGTGTTTAATTGGTAGTTATACCCAAATAACTTAATAGATTTGAAGACCATTGATTTTATAAATATGGTGTAGTGTGATAATTCAATGATGGATTATGATACTAGATTTACTGAGTTTATTCATGTATATTTGGATCTCCATGTGAATGATTATCTCAAGGCACAGTGTTTCAAGATGGAATTGAGTACAGATATCATATCTATGCTCATTCTTATATATCTACTAACCTATTCAGAGGTGGTTGAAAATAAATCTATGGAAGAGGTATATTTGATTAGAATGATAGATCTCAATGGTTTTCCTTGTATGGGTGGTAACCAGAGTTCATCTTCAGGATATAATCCTCAATAAGATGAGTTTTAGAGAGGTAGTGAAAAGAGTGTTTATCTGTTTTCAATATTAGTTTTTATGGATCCTGTGGGTCATAGACTAGTTATCTATTATCAGTACGGGAAGGTAGGACACAATTGGACAAATTTCTTAGAGACTATGAGGATATTCCCCTAGTGTGTATATTTAGGGGACATCTAGTGTTTTTTTAATTGGCTTCATGTGGGAGCGGTGTAAGTTCCATTTTCTCAAAGTTCTTTTAGGTGAAGTCTTAGGTTTCTAAGGGTAGAATATCTAGTCCTCATGGAAAGGGGGATTAAAACTAGGGGTAGAAGAATCATACCAGTTCTGATCCAAGGATACTCCATTCATTAGATCTCATATGAAAGGACTCTAATTCCAGGCCTTCCACCATTCAAGGTATGTTGTTTATTGTTTCTTCTATTGTATCAGTTGTTTTTAAACAAGTGCATCACATTATTTAATTTCACTTAATTTTACTAATTCCATCGGTATGTTGGTTTTTTAAAATGACTATTTCATGGATTTGATAACATCATTGGGTAAGAAGAAAGAGATAGGTTTTAAGTACCCCACATGCCATGTTTTAGTAGCTGGCATAGAGGTATTTTGGGACTTCTTTGTTCTAGACTTGGACACCTCAAACGTTATTATCCATATGAATTTATTGACTATCTTCATGTAACTAGTTGAAATTATATCTTTAGGGTGAAATTACGTACTCTATATGGGATCACTCAAGTCTTTTAGGGATGTTAGGATATGTAGTTAGGTAGAGCGAGACTAGTTTCTTCTTGGTGAACTCGTGCAAGCTCCCTAGGTTGTTTCTTGAGGCTGATGAGAAGTTTTCTTTTGGTGAAATTATAGTGGTCATGGGAAGGTACCCCAATTTTTTTATAGATTATTACTCGGGATTTAAACCCTAATGATAGATCAAGTTCACCATTGACCTTGTCCTTAGGATGAGCCTGATGTCCCAACCATCTAATGGAATGGATCCAACCAAACTGAATGATATGAAAGTTCAGCTAGATGGTCTTGTGGGAAATTGTTTTATTCTCTCTAGTGTGTCATTTTGGGATTCAAAATTACTATTTTAAAATAATAATAATGGTGTCCTCTAAATTTTTATAGACTATAATAAGCTTGACTAGGTAGAAATAGAGAGTAAATAAATATTTCCAATAATAGATTATCTGTTTGACTAGATAAGAGTGGCATGATGGTTTTTGAAAATCAACCTGAGATCGAGGAACCACTAGTTTAAGGTATGGGAAGCGGATGTTCCAAATACCACCTTCTAAATATATTAAAATAGTTATTTAGTATTTTTTATTCCATTTGGTACTAACAATTATCTAATTGTTTTTATGATTCTAATGATCTAGATCATTCATTGTTTTTTTGAATCCTTCATGGTCATGTTTGTGGATGAAATATTGGTATATTTCAATATTGAAAAGAATAATGTGGGCCACATGTAGGTTATTTTAGGTGTTTTTAGAGAGAATAATCTATATTCCAAATAGAATAAATTCATGTTTTGGATTCAGGAAGTGATGTTTCTAGGGCACTTGATTTATGAGGTAAGAGTTTATATAGATCTAGAAAAGGTTAGAGTAGTAATGTCTTGGGATGAGACCATAAATGTGTTTTATATCCATAGTTTATTGGTATTGGATGGGTATTATAGATATTTCTTCAGGGATTCTATAGTCTAGCTTCTCCCTTGATGACTTTGACTAGGAAATGGGTGAAGTTTTAGTGGGATGAGAAGTTATAGAGTGATTTTGATTAGTTTATTACCTATTTGACATACAATTATATTTTGATTCTTTTTGATCCTAGGAGAGTTTTTGAAGTGTATATTTATGCTTACAGTGTGGTTTTGAGGTGTTTGATGATTCTGGAGGACCATGCTGTGTCCTATGGCTCAGGAAATCTATGACCATATATGTGGAATTATCACACCTATGACATAGAATTGGAAGTTATTATACATGTAACAAAGACATAGAGACACTACCTCTTCAAGGTGTATTTTATAGGTTATTAGGATTATAATATCCTAAATTTCATTTTCACTCAGAGGTACCTGGCCCTTAGGCAGAGGCATTGGGTGGAGTACCTTTAGAATTTTGATTTCAATATTGAATATACATTAGGAAAGAGGAATGTGGTTACTGAAGCTTTGATAAGTAAATATCCAGTAAATTCTATATAAGAATCAATTAATGAGTGGGGTTTGATGATTATGTTTTCTAATCTAAGACTGGATACAAAGGATAATGAACGGTAGGTGTTATCGACAAATGTGTAGGTCACACCCTACCTTATCAATCAGGTAAGGAGTAATAATGTATCTGACATTTAGTGCTAATATATTAGTAGTACCTTAAATGGTGGGGAGACCTTGGTTGATGGGTCTTGGTCTTCTGATGTTTTTATTTTATTTTTCGGAAGGGGTTGGTAGTTCATTTGGTCCTGAGTAAGCTGGTGATATAGGAGATTCATCATTCTAGTTGTTTCTGTAGGACCCCGGGAAACTATGAGAGGGCAGGGGTGAATCAGGGTGACAACTTTTTCTTTTAATGTGATGGATCTTGTTCCCACGTTTGTAGGAACTTTTTAAACCTATATTATGAATATGATCAGAAAGCAAACATTCACAAGTAAAGAGATGACACAAAACTTTTTACTTGGTTCACCACTAAGGGCTACGTCCAAGGAGAATATGCCGACAGGTTGTTGGTCATACCAAATTACACTAAACTTTACTAGCTGAGGATTACAAAGGTTTGGGCACAATCACTCTTTCCTAGGCACACTGCCTTTACAAAAGTTCAGGGATATCTCACTACATCCCTCAGGTCTCTCCCGCTGACCCCCTGGCTCACTACCTTTGGTGAAGTCCCACTCAATTTATAGACGTGAATGTCTTTTCATCATTGAAAAATAATTCATCCTCTATTGTATGTAGATGCTCTGTTGAAGTCCAACTCTCACCAGTAGACTAATCTCACTTTGCACTGAAGGTATCATGAAATCTTCCAGCTTTCATGCAGCTTCAAAAAGACGGGCGTACTTCAACAACACCCAGTGCGCTTCTCCAAGCCAGTGCACAAGTTTCAAAGATGGCACACAAGTCCACCTCAACCACTTTCATGACACTCACTTGTACAACTTCAAACTTGCGCGACTCACATTCCTTTTCACCCAAACCACCTTGGATGCATAAAAAACAACTGTCATGAAACTTATACTTGCGCAACACACAACCACTTGCCCGACCACTACACCTGCGTGATGGGATCAATAAATTTCCCTATGTCTCGAACTTCATAGTAAATGAGGAGGGGTGGTCCTCTATTTATAGGAAAACTAGACACCCTGCGTGGTGGTGCGCAAGCCACCTCTCGACATGCAAGTTCTGGCGCGCAACTCCAACAGTCCTAGCCTTTGTCGCGCTACTCACTTGCGTGACCAACCCAATACTTGCGTGAACCTATTTCCTTTGACATATTTTGAAGTTCTAATCTTGAAAAAAACATGACACACAACTTTTCAATCCTCCCAGGAACCGACGTGCAAGTCCTTTCTCAGCGCGAAAGTCACTTGAGCGACACATATCCGACACGCAAGTCCCTTTCCCAAAAAACATTATTTTCCCTTTTGTTAATTTTGAGGTCCATAAATTTGGAAAACACTATAAAATGGTTCCACCTTCAATACTGTTATCTTCTTGAACTGTATGAGTACTATGTTGGCACACATTCTGAAGTTTCTTTGAGGATTTACAACAAACAAAAATCACACTCCAATTCACGCCTAGATGACCAAGGTTCCAACAATCTCCCACTTTTGGTTTGTTGGAAATTAGTAAATAAATTCAATAGATCACCATTCACATGAAAACCAAAAATGAAAGAATCAACTAAACCAACACTCTAAGTCTACGTGAGCAATTCTCAGTGTAGAAAACAAGAGAGAAATCTTGAATTGGGTTCCTGTAAAATAAATTCCTTCCCATCCCATCACCGACACTGAATTCTTAATGTGTCACAAAATCATTACATGCCTAAATTTATTCCATTCTCCCCATTGACAATAAACCCAAAGACCAGTAAATGTTCATTGTTCAGTTCAAACCACACTCCCCCTGGATAGTATCTCCCCCACAAGCCTGCATCGCATCCATAAACAGATTAAAACAATTAACATAACTGGGGAGAGGGGTATTGCATAACCTCCTTATGCACTAGAAGGTGACTGAACACCGAGGTTCAACCGATACTTCTCAAACACAGCCGCTGACAGTGGCTTGGTTAGGATATCAACCAATTTCTCATCAATACCCAGATGATCCATTCTAAGCACTCCTTTTTCAACTTTCTATTAGATAAATTGATACCTAATTTCAATATGTTTTGTACAAGAATGATGAACCAGATTCTTCGTAAGATAAATTGGGCTCTTGTTATCATAGTAAATCACCATTGGTTGCTTCAACTCATAACCAATATCTGTTAAATGTTTCTTCATCCATAGCAGTTGAGTGAATGCCTTTGTGGTGGATATATATTCAGCTTCAACAGTACTAAGAGAATTACTTTCTTATTTATTACTCAACCATCCAACACATTTATTCCCAATATAGAATTATCCACCACTGGTGGAATTTCTGTCTACTAAATCGCCAGCCCAGTCAGCATCAAGAAATGATAATAATTCATTGTCTCTTTTTTCAGCAAAGTATAAGCCACAATTGTGAGTACCTTGAATATACCTCATGATTCTTTTTACTGCTGCCATATGTTCCTCCTTTTTATTACTCTGAAAGAGAGCTGCAAGACATGTGGCAAAGACAATATCTGTCCATGTCACTGTCAGGTATAGTAGGCTCCCAATGATCCTTCTGTACATGGTGGGATCTACAGAGGTCCCATACTCATGCTTTCCAAGATTAGTTCCAACTGCAATCAAAGTTGACATGGATTTGGAGTATTGTATATTAAACTTCTTCAGCAGCTCTCTTGCATAATTTTCTTGAGAAATGAAAGTGTAATCCTTCTTTTGAATCACCTTCAGCCCTATGAAATATGTGATCTCCCCAATCATATACATTTCAAATTCTGATTTCATGTGATTGGAAAATTCATCCACTGATTTCTTCCTGCTGCCACCAAATATGATATCATCAATGTAGAATAGATCCATGAATTGATCTTTTGGATAATTCTTCACATATAGATTGTGATCTACTCCTCCTCTTTTGAATTCTAGCTTCTTGAGATAAGAATCCAGCTGGGAGTACTACACCCGTGGTGCCTGTTTCAAGCCATAATGTGATTTCTTTAGTTTACAGACCTTTGTTTCATTAGTACCAAGAATAAAACACACTGGTTGTTCAATGTAGACTTCTTCTTCAAGCACACCATTTATGAATTCTACCTTGACATCTATTTGATATATTTTATATCCTCTTTGGAGGTCCATGGAAAGGAAAATCCTGATTGACTCGAGTCTAGCCACTGGAGTAATGGTTTCTTCAACATCAATGCCTTTAATATGGGAGTAGCCTTTACATAACAGTTGTACCTTGTTTCTAATAACACTTCTATTCTCATCAAACATGTTCCTGAAGATCCATTTTGTGCCAATCACATTGTGAACTTCAGGTCTCTGTACAAGATCCCATGTCTGATTCTTGTCAATCTGATCTAACTCTTCATTCACGGCGTTCACCCATGATTCATCCTTTGCAACTTCTTCAAATGAGGATGGCTCCACAATGAATAGAAATGTAGATTGCGTGTTATTCCTCATCCTCCTTGTTTGTGTGGGTGCACTCCTATCCCCAATTATGTTAGATGGATCAATCTCAGCTCTTCAATTTCTCCTAAGAGGTTCAGTTGCATTCTCTCCAACCATAGTTTCTTCTTTCAGATTCCTCTTCTAATTCAACATCATGATGTGATTGATGCGTGTTTTGTATAGATTCCTTTATTTTTTTTGTATTTTTTCCATGTTCACTTTCATTTTCACTTTCCATCACATCAGCATATGATGTCCTTGAATCATTTGTGGTTTTATCTTCAATTATCTTAACATCACTGCTTTCCACAATACATCATAATCGCTTATCGAAACACTTGTAGGCTTTGTTGTTCATTGAGTATCTGAGGAAAATTCCTTCATCTGCATTATCAACATACTTCCCATAATTTTCTTCTTTGATTCTGATGAAGCATTTACTTCCAAAAATACGAAAGTATTTCAAATAGGGGTTCCTTCCATGCCACAATTCATATGGTGTCTTCGTCTCACCCATATAAAGTCTTGTTCTATTTTTAATATACACTATAGCCTGAACTAGCTCTTTCCAGTAATGTCATGGAATACGACTCTTAATCAACATAGTTCATGCCATGTTGTTCACCTGTAGATTCCTACGTTCAACAACCCCATTTTGTTGTGGAGTTCTCACGGCAGCTACCTCATGTTGTATCCCATGATTCTCTAGGTAATTTTCAAATTCAATGGACGTGTATTCCCCTCCATTGTCAGATCACAACACTTTGATTGTTCGTCCAGTATCATTCATAGCGATTAACCGATATGTTTTCATATAGTCAAGCACTTTTCGTTCCCTGTGAATTACCATAACACATGCCATTCTACTGTAATCATCAATGAAAAGGAAAAAGTACCTTTCTCCATGAGTTCTGACAATATTTATCGACCCGTATACATCTGTATGAATTAGATCAAGAAGATGAGTTGCCATTTTCTTCTTTGGCCGATATGAACTGCATACCAGCTTTCCAAGAATGCAAGGATTACAAGAATTTTCACGCTCACGCTTCAGGTTGGGAATGTCCATGTCAATTATCAATTTTGATTTTTTCTCCATGTATTTTTTATTGATGTACCCCACTCTCATATTCCAAAAAAAATTTCTTCTTCAACAATCATGTAACAAACATTCTCTTTACTATCAGCCTAATACAAGTTGCCTTCTATTCTGCATCCCTTTATATGTGAATTGCCTGTGTTTCCCTTGATAGTGCAACCTTTCTGATTAAAAGTAACTATATGTCCCAAGTCATAGATTTTACTCACACTGAGTATATTATGATGCAGTCCATCTACATAAAGGACTTTAGTCTTCTTTATCTCTCCATTAGCTAATTCAGTACTTCTAATGCCTTTGATTTTCATAGCACCATCATTACCAAATAATATTGTACCATCAACCTTCCTTTTGATATTCGTTAATAGGCCAACATTACCTGTCATATGAGATAAACAACTGCTATCCAGAATCCAGGTACTGTTACTTTTTGTAGCTTTGAGGGCCACCTCTGGAAGATTGGATTTCTTGATCTTCTTCTTTTCTTCCTAAGTGATATTGGATTGAGTATATGATATTGATGGACTTATAATTATTTCTTCCACATAATTAGATTCTTCATACCCATAGTCTTCTTCCAGAGGAGAAAATATGTTTGTGAGATCAACACCATCAGGAGGGTGAATATTGACACATCATTGAGGGTTGTATGAATCTATCCTATCAAATATCTGCTTGTAATACACAGCCTTATGGACAGAGTTAGAACAATGAAAATAGTATCCATAGAAACTATTTCTTCTATAAGATGGAGGATATGAAGTCAATATCCTTTATTGTCGTCCCAGATCTTCCCCATTCAAGTAGCTCCTTGTTTCATCACAGTATGACATGGTATGGCCCAGATAGCCACAGAACTAACACTTCATGAAAGGAAATTTCTTCTCACTAGAATTTCTCCTTATGCCTTATTCCATGGGAGAATAGTTGAACTGCCTGTCTTTTCTAAAAGTTTGAGGATAATTTTTAGTTCCTCATTTAGTTTGGATTGAGGGTTTCTTTTTCATCACTTCAGGTAATGTTTCAACATGTCCAACTTTTATCTTGTCTTTCTTTTGTCTCTATTTACTTCTAGAAGTTGATGTCTCAGCTTCACAGCCAATTACACTCTTTCCCATGCAAGTGGGTCATTGATCACTCAAGATTTTTCCAACCCCATCTGAACCACACTTGTCTCTTGCTAGTAATTCTGCATATGAGAATCTTAGAAAATGAATTTTCTTCTTTCCCTCATTTGTGGTTGAATGACATTCAATTTTACTCCTAATAGTAACTACTTCTTCCTCAAGTCACTCAACAGTCTTGGAATTCTCTTCCAGTTTGGATGAAAGGTCATTAATGACCATTGATTGTTCTTCAATTCTGATCTTCAGTTCCACAACATCATTTGTGCTTTCAAGGATTGAAGAATGAACTCTCACTAGTTGTTCAAGTCGTTCAATTTCTGCTTCATTCTCATCAACATATTCTGATGATTCTTCCACCATTTCCTTACAATTATTTCATCTCTTACATTTATTCTCAATCTTGGAAAAAGAATCCTTAATTTGAGTCTTTGAATCACCATTAGGAGTAATCTAATTATCTCTTCCTTTATTGATCAAGGGTTCTAACTTTTCAATGGTATCCATCATAGAATCATGGTTTCCTATTTTATATTCGGATTCTTCTTCATCACAAAAATCAGTATCCTCACATTTCTCTTCACAGAAAAACTCAACCTTTGTATTTTCTTTCTATATTTGAATTCTCTATTTTGGAAAAACCTTTTCCAAGGCTTCTCGATGTTTTCATCTTCACTATCTTTATCATTGATCTTTCTTAAACACTGAGAGGCAATGTGCCCAACTTTTCCACAACGAAAACATGCAAGAGGTAACTTCCATTTGAATTTCCCTTTTCCCTTCTGGAACTTGTTTGCACTGAGAGAAATAATTTCTTTTTATTTGTCATCTTCACTGCTACTATATTTTGATATTTTCAGTTTCTCTATGGATTTGAACGCCATTTCATTTCTTACTCGAGTCGTAGCATCTTCTGGTTTGACCATCATTTCATATACCACCAGGCTTCTCAGTAGATCAACTAGAGAAAGTTTGGAAAGAGATCTTTCCTCAAGGGATGAAACCTTTTCATTGAAAAGGGGTGGAAGTCTTCTTAATATTTTCTTCACAATGTCTACATCTTTGATTTCTTCACCAAGACCCCGAATAGATCAAAACACTTCTGTAACATCCCAAGTAAGTAATGAATAATAGATATTTTTATCTATGTCTATTAATGATTAAGATAGTGTTATAGAGGCTTAAAATGAAAATAAATACAATCTTATGCATGGAATACACTAATATTCTTAAAAGATTGTTTTACTGCCTTTTGATGGAAAACCATTTTTGAATATATATTTTGACAATTTTATAAACTATGTTTGTCAAAATAAACTTATCCTTTATGATTGGGACATCAAAATTTACCTTGTGTGAATTTTTGGTATTTTTCTGACAATGTTCATTTTTTAATGAATAGTGAAAAATACTGCATTTTACATCAAAACTGCTTTTTAACTTAATTTATTTATATGATTAGATTATGTTTTGAATTGGTTTTTAAGTGAAATTAGAATATATTTTTACCATTTTATCCAATGGTGGTCATTGGAATCAATTTCACTTTGAAATTAGACTTAAACTGGTGTCAATCTTTTGATATTTATTGTTTTGTAAAAACACGCTTTTTGCTCTGGCAGCGGGAATTAATTATTAAATTAATTAATGTGACTTATATGATTTGAATTTTGTAAAATAGACTTCATTTTTGAATTCGGAATATCAAATATAGCTTAGGGTGAATTTTTGGTAATTTTCTGAAAAACATCAATTTTTGATGAATAGTGAAACCACTAAGTGGTAATCAAGCAAACTGATTTTTCAGTTAAATGAAAGTTTACCACTAATGTGTATTGAATTTTAAAAATACGACATACATGGTTGTCATTAGTATGTAAAATGTGGTTCAATGAGATTATAATAATTTTTTTGGTGAATAGTAACTTATTAAGTTCTTAATCACGATTAGTGGTAATTAGGGTAGTTTAAGGTATAAATAATACTTTAATAAAATGAAATGACCTAGACACATGTCCCAAACTCATTGGTTGTGTCATGGCCGACCATGACATGCCATGGGTCAACTTGGGGACCCCATGGATCCACTTTTGTTGGGAAATGACATAAATTAATTTTTATTTAATGTTAAAGTGAAAATGACACAAACATAATATGTTTTACGAAAACAATTTATAAGTGGGGTTATACAAGTCCAAATTTTGATTATAAATAGTAATTGGAAAGATAAAACGATTTCCTACATCATAGTATTTTCTTTATGATTTTTAGACATTAAATAAATTAAATTATTTATGACATAATAATGATGCAGCGATGACATCATTATTTGACGATTTAAATAAAATGGGAAGATAATGTAAAATCTATGTACTACACATGTCCAAAACCAATTGGATGAGTGGATTTCGAACCCTTATCACCTTATCCACGAATTATATCAATGTGGGACCTTTTAAAACCGAAACACATTTTCAAATAATGTAATATTTCTTTACTTTCCAAAAGTGCCCCTCCTCTCCTCTTATAAAAGGCCCCCACCTCTACCTCATTTCACACACTTCTCAAGCCTTTGGCTCGGCCAACCCCTGCCCAATTACTCTATCCACATCCCTATCCTCATCCTAGAGGATTCCCTTTGGGCAGAATCCTTTCAAAGGAAGCCTTTAGGCTCAAATCAAAAGGAGTTACACTTTTTAAGGTAATTCATTCTCTAATGTTCATTTGATTGATTTTGCTTCTACAACCCCCTAAACTCTTTTTATTTACTTATTTTGTAACAACACCAGTATCTTAAATATACAAGGATGTTGTTATAATATTTATTTGAGCTACACTCTCACACAACTACATCAAATGGTTAAAGAACATACGGTTTCCGTGGATGGTGAAATTCTGTCTCCCGAAACGATGATTGTTCAACACTCATTTAACACCTTAAAAGGTGGCCATTATGATGTCACTATTTTCATATATGATATATAATATGTTTATGTTTTCCTTAAGCTTCTGTTTTTTTAATTTTGGGCATACCTTTATGGTTTCCATTATGGGTAAAACACGATATCTTCATTTTAGGAAGTGCGGACTACCGCCCCCTAAAAGTGATTTGATTCGTTAATACCATATGTGGGATGTGTAAAGGATAAAGTTAATGATATTATATATTTTATTATACTGGAATTATAATATACTCTTATATCATTATGATTCCATTCCAGAAAATATGAAATAGAAATGGAAGTAGCGTTCATGCGTACGTACGACTTACCGTCTCCATGAACGGTGGATTTCATTTCTTACCTCTAAATGTGATGTAATATTATAAATGAATGTATGTACTGGATATATATGACATATATGATATCTACATCATGAATACCATTCTGGATATAGTGAACCTTTGACCAAATTAACAACATGTAAGTGTAAGAAGTCTATTTTTGACTTAAGAACCAAATACCGACAAAATAAACATTATTAACTTAACTGATTACATGATGTTCATAACATGGTATAAAAGGAATAATGAACGTGAAAAAGATTCATAAGAAAGTAGAGATTAACTCAAGTTTATTATTCAGGAGATTAAAGAACGGTCGGGTCAAGTCGGATACGAGGTATGGGACTTCGTCTCAATCTCCTTTCATTGAGGCATATTTTATTTTATACACAAATTTCTTTTATACGGTGTATAAACCCCTTTGACTTTTACGTTTATTCAAAAGGAATCTTTTTTATACGAAGCGTTTACTAAACGACAAAAGGGGATGTTTTTGTCTTACGTATGCGGCGACAACGACTTCTCCGCCATCGTGACCGTTATTTGAGTTTCGGCTTCCTCTACAAGCCATAACTTCTTTTTAAAAGAAAAATAAATACCATGTTTTACTTTGGTATTGAAAATGGTTTTCATAATGTTTTTATTATATCAATGTGTTTTATTGATATCTCGTGATTGAAATGTGGAAATGTTATGTTTCCTTTATGCATGTTTTATGTGATATGATTATGTTATGGTTCTTGGGCATTATTATGAAGACGGGTGGTTCCGTGATAAACTAAGGGCGGGTGAGCCCGTTATAGCTCTCCAATGCATTGGGTAACGCGAAGGAGTGAAACGTTAAGGTTTCTCCGAAGAGATTTTAGGGAATATACTGTGATGGGTATTCCAAACGTAACCAAGAGGGTTACTCCCTACGTAAGAATGTTATGAATGCCTCAAGTTACCTTTATGTCTTATGATTTCTATGATTTATTCATGATTTGATGAGGTATGTTAAAGTGATTATGTTTTATGGGTAAAGTATGATTTCAATCTTATGTATGTATGTACCCATGTTTCCTTTCCATGTTTTTATAACCCATACTGAGTTTTTATGCTCATCCCAAGTTTTTGAAATGTTTTTCACAGGTCAAGGGAAAGGTACATGATAAGATGATAGAGTCAAGGATGTGTCAATAAATAATCCATGTTTTATTTTAAATGTGTTTCCATTGATGGGAATGAAGAATACTATCTTTATGTAACCACTTTGTTTATATGTGGAATGTAATGCAAGTTTTATGATCTAATTCTCTAAAACTCTAAACCCGAAAAGATCCTCAATGTGTAATCTTGTAATAACTCAAGATTAAGTAAGGTTTAAGGCTGGGGCCTTATAGTTGGTATCAGAGGTCGGTTTAGATAACTTTAGGAGTTATAACATTAAATGATTATCCAAAAATATATATATATATATATATATATATATTTTTGAAATGATATAGCATTAAAAGATTACCATGTTGCTTCATCTAAGACATGTTTGTTCAGAATGGTTTTCCGCAGAGGAAACAGGGAAGCAGTGCTAGGAAGGCATACAGAAGGAAATAACCTTCCGAATCAGCATCCAGAAATGGTCGGAATTGGAACTGAACAGTTTGTTGCAGTAATGGCGCAGTTGAATCAAGCGATAAATGGCGGTGGTATCCATACACGAGATCATCCAGACCAACCGCAGAGGAACATGTCAGCGGTGGAACATTTCATGAGGCAACATCCACCATCATTCAGAGGATCATCTGACCCTGTACTAGCTGAAGGGTGGATTAAAGCACTGGAGAAGATTTTTGATGTCATGGGGTGTTCAGACAATCAAAAGGTTAGTCTTGCTATTTACCGTTTGGAGGGTGAAGCAGATCAGTGGTGGTCTATGGTTAAAAATATCAGGGATGCCGATGAGATTGATGCTCTTGACTGGGATGAATTCAAAGGTATGTTTCTTGAGAAGTATTTTCCTAAGGCTGTTCGACTTAGGATGGAAAAGCAATTCTTGGAATTGAGGTAAGAGGAAGACTCAGTGGCTGCTTATGAAGAAAGGTTCACTCGATTGGCAAGGTACGCTCCAAATTTTATTCGAGACCTTGATAGTAAAACCAATCATTTTTACTCAGGATTAAAGCCAAAATATCGAAGGGCATTAGCTTCTCGTGAGTTTAAAAGTTATGAAAAGCTTGTTCGATGTGCTGAGAAGGTGGAAATGGAGTTTGCCGATGACCAAGTGTTCTATAACAACCAGCAGAAGAAGAGACCGAGGTGGCAGGAGAAAGGTAAGAATTCTTCAAAAAAGTCTGGTGGTAAGAGAACTAAGTTTCCAGTTTGTGATAAATGTGGCAAAAGGCATGCTGGGTAATGTCTTCTGAATTCTGGGAAGTGCTACCGATGTGGTAATATGGGACATAAGGCTCGTGATTGCACTGAAAAGGATCAAGGTGAAGGTAAGAACAAATTTGATTTACAGTTAGTGAAATGTTATAAGTGCAATGAGATGGGTCACTATGCAAACGAGTGTCCGACAATGAGCTTGAGTGATGGGATGCAGTTAGACTACAAGCAGAAAGGGGTGGTGAAATCCTTTGCAACTACTTCAGCAAGTGTCGGGCCATCAAATGATGTTGTATCAGGTACTTTGTTTGTTTTTTCAGATTATGCCAGTGTGTTGTTTGATTTGGGGTCTACACATTCTTTCATCTCTGAAACCTTTTCTAGTAATATGGGAATACCATCTCAAGAAATGACTCCTGAACTTTTGGTAAAAACACCTGGGGGAAATGTCGAGGCAAAAAGAATTTATAAGAATCTTCCTATCCTTATCTGTGGAAAGAACCTACTTGAAAACCTTATTGTTCTACCTCTAGTAGATTTTGATGTTATCCTGGGTATGGATTGGCTCTCTATTTACCATGCTAAGATTGACTGTAGAGATAAATAAGTTTCTTTTCAGAATGACTTTCAGTTTGTTTACAAGAATGAACCCTTAATTTTGATAACATATCAAGAGGCCGAGAAACTTGTAAAAGATGGAAATGAATGTTACCTTGCACACGTCGTTGAAAATAAAGGAACTGTTCAGATTAATGATGTGCCAGTGGTAAATGAGTATCCTGATGTTTTTCCTGATGAGTTGCCTGGAATAATACAAGATCGGGAAGTTGAGTTTACTGTTGACTTAGTTCCTGATGCTAAACCAATTTCAAAACCCCCTTATCGAATGGCACAAATTGAACTTTTAGAGTTGAAGGAGCAATTGCAAGATTTATTAGAGAAAGGTTTCATTAGACCTAGCACATCACCATGGGGTGCTCCTGTTTTATTTGTTAAAAAGAAAGATGGTTCTATGAGACTTTGCATTGATTATAGAGCCTTGAATAATATCACTGTTAAGAACAAATATCCTTTGCCTCATATCGATGATTTGTTTGATCAGCTCCAGGGAGCTCAGTTTTTTTCAAAGATTGACTTGAGATCGGGGTACCATCAGCTGAAGGTAAAGGAGGCAGATATTCCGAAGACCACGTTCCGTACGAGATATGGCCATTATGAATTTGTAGTAATGCCTTTTGGGCTAACCAATGCACCTGCTGTATTCATGGACTTAATGAATAGAATTTTCCATGAGTTCTTGGATAATTTTGTGGTGGTTTTCATTGATGATATTTTGGTGTTTTCTAAAAGTAAAGAGGAGCATGAAAAACATTTAAGGGTTATCTTGCAAACCTTAAAAGAAAAGAAACTGTATGTGAAATTCAGTAAGTGTGAGTTTTGGTTGCAACAAATTTCTTTCCTTGGTCACATTGTTTCTAAAGATGGAATAACTGTTGATCCTGAAAAAACAAAAGTTGTAGAAGAATGGCCAAGACCCACAAATGTAACCGAGATTCGTAGCTTCCTTGGTTTGGCGGGCTATTACCGAAGGTTTGTTAGAAATTTTTCACGGTTATCTAGTCCAATGACTAAGCTAACTCGGAAGGGTGTTAAGTTTATCTCGACAAAAGAATGTGATGATTGTTTTCAGGAATTGAAAAGAAGATTGGTGAATGCTCCAGTTTTGGCACTACCTTCCAGGAATGGTGAGTTTGTTATATACAGTGATGCTTCATTGAAAGGACTTGGTTGCGTCCTAATGCAGAATGATCAGGTAATTGCTTATGCTTCACGACAGTTGAAAACTCATGAGGTAAATTACCCTACCCATGATTTGGAATTAGCTGTTGTTGTTTTTGCTTTAAAAATTTGGAGGCATCATTTGTATGGAGTAAAGTGTGAAATATATACCGATCACAAAAGTTTAAAGTATATATTCACTCAGAAAGAGTTAAACATGAGACAAAGGAGATGGCTGGAATTAATCAAGGATTATGATTGTACAATTCATTACCATCCGGGAAAAGAAAATAAAGTGGCTGATGCTTTGAGTCGAAAAAGTAATGCTTCATTAACAATGTTGCGTTTGGAACGTGATCCTTTGGTTAAGGATTTGATGAACTTTGGCATAGAAGTTGTTGGTGCAGGAAGTCCTTCTGTTTTGTTTCAGGTATCAGTGAGATCTTCTCTATCAGATAGAATCAAGCATGCACAGAAGCAAGACAGTGAGTTGCAGAAAAGGGTAGAGCTGGTTCAGAAAGGTAAGTTTCCTGAATTCAACATTGATAATGATTGCATTTTGAGATTTGGGAAGAGATTGTGTGTGCCTTGTGATTCACAATTGAAGAGATAGTTTTTATGTGAAGCTCATAGTTCTCCGTTTTCAGTTCATCCGGGCAGTACTAAGATGTATAGAGATCTGCGGGAGTATTACTGGTGGGATGGAATGAAAAGAGACATTGCTGATTTTACTGTGAAGTGTTTGACTTGTCAGCAGGTTAAAGCAGAGCGGAAGTTACCGAAAGGGATGCTTCAACCTTTACCAGTACCAGAGTGGAAATGGGAGAATATATCCATGGACTTTGTTGTTGGATTACCGAAGACATCTCGAGGTAATAATGCAATATGGGTTATTGTTGATCGCTTGACCAAATCTGCTCATTTCCTTTCTATACGAGATACTTTCTCTCTTGATCAACTTTCCCGTTTGTATCTTAAAGAGATAGTCAGGTTACATGGAGTTCCTCTCTCCATTGTATCGGATCGTGATCCCAGGTTTACTTCTAACTTTTGGAAAGGCCTTCAGAAGTCTTTGGGTACTGAGTTAAATTTTAGTACAGCTTTTCATCCTCAATCAGATGGGCAGTCAGAACGAACAATTCAGATATTGGAGGATATGCTATGAGCTTGTTCTATGGATTATCAGGGAAGTTGGGACCAACATCTTTCTTTGGTTGAGTTTTCATATAATAACAGTTTTCATTCCAGTATACAGATGGCACCATTTCAGGCATTATATGGGAAGCGGTGTCGAACTCCAGCTTTCTGGGATGAAGTGGGTGAAAGGAAGTTGATGGGACCAGAATTGGTAGAAGAGATGGCAGAAAAAGTTCAGCTGATTCAGAAACACATGAGAACAGCTCAGAGCAGGCAGAAGAGTTATGCGGATAACCGGAGGAAGGATCTATCTTTCGAGGTAGGTGATCATGTTTTTCTCAAGGTTTCTCCTTGGAAAAGCATGATGAGATTTGGTAAGAAAGGAAAGTTGAGTCCAAGGTTTGTTGGACCATACAAAATTCTGGAGAGAGTTGGATCAGTTGCATACCGAGTGGCTTTACCTCTGAGTTTATCTCAGGTACACAATGTTTTTCACGTTTCGATGTTGAGAAAGTATATGCCAGATCCATCTCATGTTTTGAGTCAAGAGGTAGTTCAGCTGGAAGAGAACCTATCTTATGAGGAAAAACCGGTCCAGATTCTTGACCACAGGGAGCAAGTGTTACGGAATAAAGTGATTCATCAGGTAAAGGTTTTGTGGAAAAACCACATGATTGAAGAGGCAACATGGGAATCTGAAAATGCAATGAGGGATAAGTACCCCCATTTATTCGATAAGTAAATAAATTGCGGGGACGCAATTTTCTAAAGGGGGGAAGGATGTAACATCCCAAGAAAGTAATGAATAATAGATATTTTTATCTATGTCTATTAATGATTAAGATAGTGTTATAGAGGCTTAAAATGAAAATAAATACAATCTTATGCATGGAATACACTAATATTCTTAAAAGATTGTTTTACTGCCTTTTGATGGAAAACCATTTTTGAATCTATATTTTGACAATTTTATAAACTATGTTTGCCAAAATAAACTTATCCTTTATGATTGGGACATCAAAATTTACCCTGTGTTAATTTTTGGTATTTTTCTGACAATGTTCATTTTTTAATGTATAGTGAAAAATACTGCATTTTACATCAAAACTGATTTTTAACCTAATTTTTTTATATGATTAGATTATGTTTTGAATTGGTTTTGAAGTGAAATTAGAATATATTTTTACCATTTTATCCAATGGTGGTCATTGGAATCAATTTCACTTTGAAATTAGACTTAAACTGGTGTCAATCTTTTGATATTTATTGTTTTGTAAAAACACGCTTTTTGCTCTGGCAGCGGGAATTAATTAGTAAATTAATTAATGTGACTTATATGATTTGAATTTTGTAAAATAGACTTCATTTTTGAATTCGGAATATCAAATATAGCTTAGGGTGAATTTTTGGTAATTTTCTGAAAAACATCAATTTTTGATGAATAGTGAAACCACTAAGTGGTAATCAAGCAAACTGATTTTTCAGTTAAATGAAAGTTTACCACTAATGTGTATTGAATTTTAAAAATCCGACATACATGGTTGTCATTAGTATGTAAAATGTGGTTCAATGAGATTATAATAATTTTTTGGTGAATAGTAACTTATTAAGTTCTTAATCACGATTAGTGGTAATTAGGGTAGTTTAAGGTATAAATAATACTTTAATAAAATGAAATGACCTAGACACATGTCCCAACCTCATTGGTTGTGTCATGGCCGACCATGACATGCCATGGGTCAACTTGGGGACCCCATGGATCCACTTTTGTTGGGAAATGACATAAATTACTTTTTATTTAATGTTAAAGTGAAAATGACACAAACATAATATTTTTTACGAAAACAATTTTTAAGTGGGGTTATACAAGTCCACATTTGGATTATAAATAGTCATTGGAAAGATAAAAAGATTTCCTACATCATAGTAGTTTTTTATGACTTTTAGACATTAAATAAATTAAATTATTTATGACATAATAATGATGCAGCGATGACATCATTATTTGACGATTTAAATAAAATGGGAAGATAATGTAAAATCTATGAACTACACATGGCCAAAACCAATTGGATGAGTGGATTTCGAACCCTTATCACCTTATCCACGAATTATATCAATGTGGGACCTTTTAAAACCGAAACACATTTTCAAATAATGTAATATTTCTTTACTTTCCAAAAGTGCCCCTCCTCTCCTCTTATAAAAGGCCCCCACCTCTACCTCATTTCACACACTTCTCAAGCCTTTGGCTCGGCCAACCCCTTCCCAATTACTCTCTCCACATCCCTCTCCTAATCCTAGAGGATTCTCTTTGGGCAGAATCCTTTCAAAGGAAGCCTTTAGGCTCAAATCAAAAGGAGTTACACTTTTTAAGGTAATTCATTCTCTAATGTTCATTTGTTTTATTTTGATTCTCCAACCTCCTAAACTCTTTTTATTTACTTATTTTGTAACAACACCAGTATCTTAAATATACAAGGATGTTTTTATAATATTTATTTGAGCTACACTCTCACACAACTACATCAAATGGTTAAAGAACATACGGTTTCCGTGGATGGCGAAATTTTGCCTCCCGAAACGATGATTGTTCAACACTCATTTAACACCTTCAAAGGTGTCCATTATGATGTCACTATTTTCATATATGATATATAATATGTTTATGTTTTCCTTAAGCTTCTGTTTTTTTCATTTTGGGCATACCTTTATGGTTTCCATTATGGGTAAAACACGATATCTTCATTTTAGGAAGTGCGGACTACCGCCCCCTAAAAGTGATTTGATTCGTTAATACCATATGTGGGATGTGTAAAGGATAAAGTTAATGATATTATATATGTTATTATACTGGAATTATAATATACTCTTATATCATTATGATTCCATTCCAGAAAATATGAAATAGAAATGGAAGTAGCGTTCATGCGTACGTACGGCTTACCGTCTCCATGAATGGTGTATTTCATTTCTTACCTCTAAATGTGATGTAATATTATAAATGCATGTATGTACTGGATATATATGACATATATGATATCTACATCATGAATACCATTCTGGATATAGTGAACCTTTGACCAAATTAACAACATGTAAGTGTAAGAAGTCTATTTTTGACTTAAGAACCAAATACCGACAAAATAAACATTATTAACTTAACTGATTACATGATGTTCATAACATGGTATAAAAGGAATAATGAACTTGAAAAAGATTCATAAGAAAGTAGAGATTAACTCATGTTTATTATTCAGGAGATTAAATAACGGTCGGGTCAAGTCGGATACGAGGTATGGGACTTCGTCTCAATCTCCTTTCATTGAGGCATATTTTATTTTATACACAACTTTCTTTTATACGGTGTATAAAACCCTTTGACTTTTACGTTTATTCAAAAGGAATCTTTTTTATACGAAGCGTTTACTAAACGAAAAAAGGGAATGTTTTTGTCTTACGTATGCGGCGACAACGACTTCTCCATCGTCGTGACCGTTATTTGAGTTTCGACTTCCTCTACAAGCCATACCTTCTTTTTAAAAGAAAAATAAATACCATGTTTTAATTTGGTATTGAAAATGGTTTTCATAATGTTTTTATTATATCAATGTGTTTTATTGATATCTCGTGATTGAAATGTGGAAATGTTATGTTTCCTTTATGCATGTTTTATGTGATATGATTATGTTATGGTTCTTGGGCATTATTATGAAGACGGGTGGTTCCGTGATAAACTAAGGGCGGGTGAGCCCATTATAGCTCTCCAATGCATTGGGTAACGTGAAGGAGTGAAACGTTAAGGTTTCTCCGAAGAGATTTTAGGGAATATACTGTGATGGGTATTCCAAACGTAACCAAGAGGGTTAGTCCCTACGTAAGAATGTTATGAATGCCTCAAGTTACCTTTATGTCTTATGATTTCTATGATTTATTCATGATTTGATGAGGTATGTTAAAGTGATTATGTTTTATGGGTAAAGTATGATTTCACTCTTATGTATGTATGTACCCATGTTTCCTTTCCATGTTTTTATAACCCATACTGAGTTTTTATGCTCATCCCAAGTTTTTGAAATGTTTTTCACAGGTCAAGGGAAAGGTACATGATAAGATGATAGAGTCAAGGATGTGTCAAGAAATAATCCATGTTTTATTTTAAATGTGTTTCCATTGATGGGAATGAAGAATACTATCTTTATGTAACCACTTTGTTTATATGTGGAATGTAATGCAAGTTTTATGATCTAATTCTCTAAAACTCTAAACCCGAAAAGATCCTCAATGTGTAATCTTGTAATAACTCAAGATTAAGTAAGGTTTAAGGCTGGGGCCTTATAAGTTCAGTAATTCGATTGAAGAAGGAATCTGCATTCTCATCAGGATGCATCTTCAGATCATCAAACCTATTATGCAAGACCTGTAGTTTCACCCACTTCACTTTACTATATCCTTCATAAATATTTTCAAGTTTATCCCACATGGACTTTGCTGAGGAGCAACTCATCACCTATAGATAGATCTGATCAGAAAGGGTTGTGGTGAGAGCATTCTATGCTTTAGCATCAGCATTAAGAATTTTACTATCGGCATCAGTCACAGTCAACCCTGTTGGATCAGTAACATGTATACCTTGCATAGTGGAAAACAAAACATCCATTCTAAGGGATCTTAGATGAGATATCATTCCATTCTTCTAAATCTGAAAATTACTTCCATCGAAGAGAGGGACTCCCCTGACATTGACTGAATTCTCCATGATGACAAAGGAAAGATTCAACACCAGCAGAATTTACGCTATGATACCACTTGTAGGACCCCGGGACACCCTGAGAGGGGAGGGGTGAATCAGGGTGACAACTTTTTCTTTTAATGTGATGGATCTTGTTCCCACGTTGGTATGAACTTATTAAACCTATATGATAAATATGATCAGAAAGCAAACATTCAAAAGCAGGGAGATGACTATCACTTTTTACTTGGTTCACCACTAAGGGCTACATCCAAGGATCATACACCGGCAGGTTGTCAGTCTTAAAAATTTATACTAAACATCTCTAGGTGAGGATTACAAAGGTTCGGGCATAGTCACTCTATCCCAGGCTCACTGCCTTTACAAAAGTTTAGGGATAGCTCATTGCGTCCCTCAGGTCTCTCCCATTGACCCCCTAGATCACTACCTTTGGTGAAGTCCCACTCAGTTTATACATGTGAAGGTCTCTTCATTATTGAAAAAGAATGAATCCTTTATTGTATGTATATGCTCTGTTGAATTCCAAATCTCACCAGTAGACTAATATCACTTTGCACTGAAGGTATCGGGCAATCTTCTATCTTTTTTGCAGCTTTAAAAATATGGGCGTACTTCAACAACACCTGGCATGCTTCTCCAAGCCGGCACGCAAGTTTCAAAGATAGAGCGCAAGTTATAACTGGCATGCAAGTCCACCTCAACCACTTGCGTGACACTCTCTTCTATAACTTCAAACTTGCGTGACTCACATTCCTTTTCACCCAAACCGCCTTGGACGAGCAGCAAACAACTGTCACGTAACTTATACTTGCACGACCCTCAACCACTTGCGGTGACCGCTACACCTGCGCGACGGGAGCACTGAATTTCTCTAAATCTCGAACTTTATATTAAATGCGGAGGGGTGGTCCTCTATTTATAGGAAAAATGGACACCCTGCGCAGTGGCACACAAGTCTCCTCGCGATGCGCAAGTTTCGACACGCAACTCCAACCGCCCTAGCCTCTGTCGCGTTACTCACTTGCACAAACAACCCAATACTTGCACGAACCTCTTTAATTTTCCATATTTTGATGTTCTGATCTTGAGAAACATATGGCACACAACTTTCTAATCCTCCTAGGCACCGGTACGCAAGTGTTTTCTCGGCACGCAAGTCACTTGCACGACACATATCCGGTGCGCAAGTCCCTTTCCCAAAAACACTATTTTCCCCTTTTTTAGATTTTGAGATCTAGAAATTTGGAAAACACTAGAAATGGTGTCACCTTCAACACTGTTATCTTCTTGACCTGTATGATTACTCTACTGGCACAAATTCTGAACTTTCATTGAGGATTTACAAAAAACACAAATCATACTCCAATTAATGCATATATGACCATGGTTCCAAAAGTTTCATCCACCTCAATGTGACCAAGATATTATATACCTTGAGAGGCTGGTATTGGTTACCAGGGATGAGACGTGTTGCAGAAAACTTTGTTTCCAGATACCTGACATTATAGAGGATAAAATATGATCCTCAAAGGCCAACCAAGTTTTTGCAGCTATTTCCCATGACATTATGGAAGTGTGATCAGATATCTATGGATTTCATGATTGAGATACCACATACTTCGAGTGGAAAATATTCTATATGGGTGATTGTCGATTTCTCTATGTTTTATTCTTCCTATTACCTTTCTCATGCCTTTCCCCTATATTATTGTCGAGATGTAGAACCCTAGGGGTGGTGTTGAATTAATATATGGCTGGTAATGGGGGGTTCAGTTTAATTTCATCTGAATTAGGTGTGTGAGGCTTGGTTCTACCTATTCTATGTGGTCTTCATCAGGGGTGATGATATTTGGACCAAATACAAGGTAGGCGTCTCTATTTAACAGGGTTTCCCATGGGATACCTTTAAATTTATAATCACTTTTGTTTTGTATTTTTTAAATTTATATTTAAATGATTTATTCTTGGGTTTTATTCTTTTTTTGATGTATTTCATTATTTTGTTTGAAAATTTTGGTGTTTAATGTGGGGTTTTGGAAATGGGTGTATGTTGTATTCCCACCAACTATTTGATAAAATGTCTAAATGTGGTTTTTTTTGTTTTAAATGGGCTTATAAAGTGGTTTTAAAAATTATTTTACCTTGGAAAGAGTGTTTTATTAAATTGTACATGTTTATTTATGAAATGGTTTATGTTATGGGTTGATTGGTATGGGTAATTTCTTGTGATGTTGGCATATATTAATATATGGGTTAACCAGGGTGTGAGAAGAGGGTTTATTTGAGGGACTGGGTGCGCCTTTGGAGGGAGGACTATGTGAGCCTCTATTTGTTTCCAAGGGATTGAGTGATAATTTTGGTAGGAATACCATGCGAGATTCCATGTTGGTTTCTGATTTACAATATGAGATCTTGGAGTTTTTTCTAAGGAATACTGTAAGAGCATCCATTTCTTATCTAGATAGAATAATTTTTTACTCACTCATGTTAGACATGATGGTTAGAGCCCTAGGTATACATTACTCATTCTGGATTGGTGGATATGATTTATTTATTTGATTAGTGACATTTTATGTGATGATATATATTATTCCCATTTGTTCATTTCCCATTTATATGTTTATTTGATTTGGATGATATGATCACCTTGATTATGCAATTTTGGTCATGTTTTACCATTTTCTTCCTTTTGGATCTGTATATTTACTTGATCCATGTTTGGAAATTGATTTGTAAAACCATGTTTTGTTTTTAAAAGAAAAAATAAAGAGATTTTGAAGGTTTATTTGGAAATGGTATATTTTCAAAGTGGATTTAGTTTTGAAAATGTTTACAAATGAGTTTATTGGTTTACATAGGTAACATAATTAAATAGATTCATGGTGGAATCCTACCGAGAATTGTGGCACAAACCATGCCTGGTCCCTTTTTGGGCCTTTTTAGATTTCATTTTATAGTAAATAGGTAAAGGTAAGGGAATCGTGTTTTAGGCTAGATCTTCATGATTACCATCATTTGGTGTTTTGTGGAGACATGGTCTCATAAGGATGGACACATGTGGAGTCATTTTTGTTATTTTTTACCTATTGGGTTGTACTTGGGACTTATTTAACATTGTACCATTTTTTTGAATTTGGGTTGTTTATTTAAAGATATCATGAATATGTTTCTTTGTTTTATGTTATTAATTTGATATATGTGGGTTTATATGGTATCTATTTATAATTTGTTGATGAATATGATTATAGGGGTGGCAGTCCTGTTTTATGGATAGGTCATGCACTTTTATTAGTGGATAAACCATTCCCAAGTGCAAGTCGGTTATTCCTGGGGCTTGTCTCTAGAATGTGGTGATCAAGAATATGCTTCGGGCCATGTGGTGGGATAAATTGGGTGACAGGTTAGGTCAACCCATGTTGGTTCATTACAATTATCTTATTCCACAACACTTATTCCATCTCATCCAGAATCTGGATTGGTTATTCTTTATATGAAGGGTCGTGTTCGAATTATAAACTATTTTTGTTGTGTATATGTGATGGGACTAGCATATACTTTATTAAAATGGACATGTGTAAGAAATCATGGGCATTGGAATGATTTTTGGGTATTGATAACAGATAAGAAATTTCTCCAAAATGCTCTAGAATTTCAATTGTCCCAATTTACTTTGGAATAAGTTTCCCCTTATTTATAAATCTCATGACTCCTTTTCATAGTGATATTTTGAGAAAAATTCCATCCTATCATAAAATTTCAAGCCATATATTCTTTTATTTTTAAAAATATTGTCAACTTTGAACATCCTTGAAATGTTTTTGGATCACTTTAATCCTCTCCTTAGTGTATTTCACAATGTCTTCTTCCAAAAAATTTCCTCCACTGCGCTAGGATTCAAAAATTTGTTAGATAAATGTCCATGCTCCACACACATGAAGAATTGAACTTTAGATTGTACTTGTACCATACCCCTTTTATCATTGGAATTTACTTGTAGAGGCTTTACATATCCACGATAGTTATGAGCTATATGGCCATATCTTCAATAATTGTTACACTTTCCACCTCATCCATTAACTTCTTGAACTTGATTATTTTCCATCAATGATTAGTCTTGTTCTCTAAGTTGTATACTTCCAATGTAACATTATCCTAATAAAAAAATAGAGCAGAAAAAATATATTTTCTATAGTTTTGATCATTTTTTTTGAAATCAGTGGATCAAAGGCTCTACTAAACTCATGTGGTTATTGACGCATGATGGATTCAACAACTAGTTTTCCATTATTTGGTAAAACTAAAAAATCCACATGGTTTATGTTATTATTCATAGTTTGATATTACTTATTAAACATCATTATTATGTTTTCAACTCAGGGTCCCCCCATATTGGGAAGGATGTAATCACATTGTCTGTTGCGTCCATTTTTCATAAGAGCACTTCTATTTCCCACCATTTTTCTGTAATACAAAACCTTAAATGAGAAAATTTACATTATTTTAAATGTTATGATAATATTTTTAAATGGAATTTAAATCCTAAAATATTCTATTAATATGCTTCTAGGATGTTATAATTCAATATTTAATAAATTATAATATCTATATATTATTCACTATTAATGCCCACCAAATTCACATTGGAAAATTAAAAAAGGAAGAAGTACCTGAATATGGGTATTATATTACCCACAAAAAGGAAGAAGAAGGTGAACATGATGACATGTATCAAATGAACCATCAGAAGAAATGCGATAGGATGACCTACATAAGGCCATGTAAATGGACATGCCTAATGAATAGCTTGCAGAAGGTCATGTGAAATCCCATTAACAAAGCCTCTTTATTCTTGAAGATTTATCCCAGACACTCACTGATCACGTGGAGGTAGATATAAAAGTATCCCCATGACATGTGAATTTTCAAGAGATAAGAACCTAACTATCCATCCAAAAATCCTTGTAAAACCGAAGGGAAATATCCAAAAGGTTGGATCCTCATTCAATGGTAAATTTAACATGACACATCACCAATAAATAGAGTGATTTTCTTAGAAAAACGTCATAAAACATTGTGATATCCCGAACCTTGGTAAAACAATCAAAGGAAATAAAAAAGGGTAAATGTGGGATACTCCTGCGGTCGTAAAACTCACACGACACACCGATGAAGCCCGCAAGACACTATCGAAGCCCCAGTGACATGTCAGCCATATCCTACAAGAGCATGCTGGCATGTCACCCCCATGACACGAACGGCTTCAAACATATACAGGTTGTTTCATTCTCCACCTTTAGATCTAAAAATAAGAAGAATTGTTTATCCATGTAGTGATCTCACATCACCACAAGAACTATTTTTGGTCACAAAACACACTAAAAAAAGAGAAAAGTGTTTGTATTTGACAAAATTTGTGCAATCTGGGAATATTACTAATCCTTTAGAAAATAATTTAAGGAAATACAAGTGAAAATTATGGAGCTTCTGCAATTTTAAAACACATGTGATGCACTGACATAGTTGTTTCTGACGCTTTCGCAGTCGGTGCCCACATTGTCATGATAACACATACTTATTACCCCACATTCACTCTTTATAAAGGAAGAAGTCCAACACCACAATTGATGGTGATGTAGTCTCTTTGATTTAAACGGGGTTACAGGATGTCAGTAATCCTTCAATGTATTCCTCCTTGAAACTCGTCACCTATTATGAGTCTCCATCATAGATTTGAGTTGTGTTCATGAATCACATTCCTGATGCCATCTCTTTATGGACAACATTTAATTATGCTGATTCTTTTTGGAAATTCCAAGGGGTATTGATTGGGAAACAACATACTGTCATAGTAATTGGATATATCAGGAATGTCTAGGAATCTCTTGACACATGGTGTGATTTGGAACCTATATTATTCCTCAACAGAGCATATCTCATGGCCACATAACCTATGTTATTCCACATCGACTGTGTGGTATCTGCTTCCAATGGAATGTCTTCTGAGTTTTTCCATAGGCATCCAATGTTTTGCATGAGGTAGTAGTGTGACAGTTTTTGAGTTTAAAATCTTGTGCAGATGAATAGGTTAATCAGAATACCCCATGGAGGCATATCATAGAGGTACATCCCTATGAGGGAGAACCTATAAGGTTTACCGATAGATGGATCAGAATGATCTATGAGAGAGGACCTAAGAGGTGTGTCTCATAAAGACAAGGTTTCTGACCATGAAGGATGATATGGACACCAATGAGGGCGGATCCTAGAGGTACATCCTTAGGAGGGAGCATCGGGAAGGTTTTTTATAGGTTGGGATCACTACACCCTATGAGGGTGGATCCTATAGGTGTGTCCCATAAAGGGAATATATCACACTGTGAAAGCTAATATGGAAACCACTGAGGTTGGATCGGGGAGGTATACCCCTAGGAGGGAGAACTCGAAAGGTTTATCATTGATTGGAATCCAAACGCCCTATGAGGATGAATTTATAGTGGTGTTTCCCATAAAGGGAAGATGTCACACTATGAAGTATTATCTGGAAACCACTAAGGGTAGATCAAAAAGGGGAACCCTTATGAGGGGGACACCAAGGTTCACCATTGGTTGGGTTATAACTCCCATTGAGGGTGGAACCGGGGTGGTGTGTCATACAAAGGGAAGATGTCACACCATGAATACTGATCTAGACACCATTGAGGGTGGATCAGAGAGGTGAATCCCTATGATGGGGACACTAAGGTTTACCATTAGTTGTGTTAGAATTTCCAATAAAGATGGACCTAGGATGGTGTGACAAAAAAGAGAAGGTTTCACATCATGGAGGGATGATCTGGACACCACTAATAGAAAATTAGAGAGGTAAATCCCTAGAAGGGAAGTTCCAAGGTTTACCATTGGTTGGGATTGAACCACATAGAGGCATCCTATATACCATGTTTAGAAGAATTGGATCAAAACCCATGTAGTTCAGAATGATAGAGTGTGGGGATTACATATGTTTAGCTACCCTTCACAAGATTATTTCTCTTGGTTGGATGATTAATGATGTGGGGATTATGTATGGTTAGTTTCCTAGGTGCTGCTAGGAGTAGAGATTAAGTGGATGGAGATTATTTTTAGGAACAAACCAAATTATTGGAATGATATCTACATGATGGGATGGCCTGGGTAAGTTCAAGATGGATATGGATAAAGTGGATGAGGTGTATGGGATAGAATGGATGGAGTGTGAGGGGTGTTGGGCTTGAACCTCAGGGATCTTTCCTATGTATCCTAGCTAGTTGGTAATCAAAATCCACATATTATTGGACCCACAATCAATTTAACATCATTTTGTGAGGATGAGAGTGAATCAATATAAAAATTATAGATTGGATGAGATAGGTGAGGTGTTGGGCTTAACCTTAGGAATGTTTCATATGTATCCCAGTTAGTTGGGAATCAAATTCCACGTCGTTTTGGATGGGGTGTTAGGACTTATACCAATGAGGTAGCCCAGTCAAAATGTGACATGTGGTTGGGACTTATGTGTAGGAGTTTCCCAAATGGATGGATATTGGGTCTTACTCCATAAGGGATGCCTGTGGGGACTAAAAAGAGATGTGATCTCCGGGTTGTGGCATGATCCTCTTGAGACATGGTTACTTGAGGGAAGGACCAAGATGGAATTGAAAGATTGAAGAATGTTGGGAAAAGATAGGTGCAACCATTGGATGAGGTAACCAAGGTTTACCATTAGTCTGTATTGAACCCCATGGAGGCATCCTACATACCCTGTTATAAAGACAAGGATCAAAACCCATGTAGTTCAGAATAGTTGAGGCTTACACCTAAGGTGGAGGCCTATCTGGTAAGGGATTAGGAATGGAATCTTCCCATTGAAGGGAAATGATGTAGATGTGGGTTAATCATGAGATCATACCATGGATCATGTATGGTTGTGGATTAATTCAGCAGAGATTCCCATTGTAAGGTATAGATTGGGGTTACTCCGAGAGGCATGCCAAAGTGGTTGGAGGTTAGATATCCTGGTCACTACACACCTCTAAGACTACATGATTCATTCTCAGTCTAAGAAACAAGAGGAAGAATCATACCAAACATTATAATCATAAAAGGTTCACTAATGAGAGATGATGTAGGGATTAAGTATAGAAGTGGCCTATTCACTACTAGGAGGAATGAGGATGTGGTTGAGGATTACATGAAGGAGCGGCCCAGGTGCTGTTATGGAGCGGAAATGGTGTGAATGGGGCTTATGTATGAAAGATTCCTGAGTACTTCTATGGAGAGAGCATGGTGTGAATGGGTCTTACATGTGGAAGTTGCCCGTGTTCTGCTATATAGTAACAATGATGTGAATAGGGATTACACATGGAAGATGCTTGGGTGATATTATGAATTAGCAATGGTGTGAATGGGGATTATGCATGGAATATACCTGGGTGATTCTATGAATTAGTAATGGTTTGAATGGGGTATATATGTGGAAGATTCCTGAGTGCTTCTATGTAGTGGAAATGGCGTGAATGGGGCTTATGCGTGGAAGTTTCCCCTATGCTGCTATAGAGCAGCAAAAGTGTGAATGAGGATTATAGGTGGAAGTTATCTAGATGCTACTATAGAGAAGAAATTGTGTGAATGGGGATTATTTGTGGAATCTTCCCATTATTTCTTCATCATGTTATGTCACAATGGAATCCTATGTCCATTTCAAGGGTCAAGGATTCAGTTTAACCTCATGTAAATGGACAAGGTGCATGAGGATTGTGCATTGGGCTTCCCATTTGGATGGAGGTTGGGAGTTTACACAAGATAAGAGGCCCATGTTCCACTTGGAGCATCAATTATATGGTTAGGTTTTATGTATGGGAGTAGCCTAGGGGGGCTGTTTTGTGATCATCTCAAGATGATTTATCTTATGTTTTACGCATAAGGAATCCTTTTCTTTAATGATAGGGTATGATATAGTTTATAGTTAGGTAGTGAGGACTATTGGAATCTTATTCTTGCTACATGAGGCATATCATGTTTGGAACAAGAGGCATCCAATGTTATTCATATTCGATATACTACAGTTAATATTTATGTATTAAGGATCATTAGGTAGAATATGCATAGAAATAGTTGGGGTGGTACTTACACAAGGGAGGCCCTTTATGGTTCAAACCAACATTGGAGAAAATTGATGAGGTTTGAGGAGTTTCATGAGGAATTATTCAACTCAAGGTTCTTGTGGAACCCAGGATGATAATCTCAACTCACGACATGGTAAATGGATTAATAAGAATATTCCTACTCAAAGTGTTTCAAGGATTATAGAGGAGTATCTTGAATCATGATTTTCTTAGGGGTAAGTTGGGTTTTCATAAGGGAACAACTGAAAATGTGGTCGACCCATCCCGAAACGTTCATGAAAAAACCCTCTATTTATCATAGGGGTAGTGATTATAGTGAAGGGACTTGGTTCAGTGGGGATATGGGGGGCACAACCACCATGGTATTTACAATCATTCATGGATGAAGTAGATTCCAGAAGGTTCTTTATTGAGAGGAGGGTATCACAAAGGATGACGATTCACAGAGCTTAGGGTCCCACAAAGTGTGTCCTGGTTCCCAAGGAGAGTGCTTTGTGAAGGATGAATGCTTCACAAGGCCTCATGTTTCTCAAAGGTCCTTCTTCCTTTTAGAACGACATATTCTTTCATGAAAGTCATCTCTACATGGGGTAGAGTGTCTCAATAACACAATAGATGAGGTATCATGATGCATAGGGGCTCTACAGAAGAGGGAATCTCAAAGCTCATGAGCACAATGAATTGAGAGTATGATGTTAAAACTGGATGGAATCTCTTTCTCGAATAAAGGCTTGAGGTGGGTATTAATTGGCTAGGGGTTCTTGCGATGCTAGGAAGCATTCCGCGGAGAAAAAGTAGACACCATGATGGTTTTTTGCTTCTTCAGACTCACAGAGATGCCTGTCAACTTTCATCACAGTTACAGAGATCCATCAGACTTGAAGAAGTTCCATAAAAGGGTTTTCATGATTTCAAAGGGGAGTTCTATGAACCAGCCTGTGTGAATGGGCTCCTTGAACCATTTTCCTACCCAAATTCAAATGACCATAACTAAGGAATCGTAACTTCGGTCGAGCTCTACAACCAATCTAATCAAAGCCTATAAAACTAGATATGCTCCTCAATCATGATTAAAAAAATTCAGTGCATTATTTGGAATATTTTTATATTTACAACAACAGTCTTTCAAGATCCCTTGACAATATGGTTTTATATGGGAAAATTTCATTGGAAATCCATCCTATCTCACAGAATATCCCAAATATGGAATTAACGATCCTGAAAAATCCTTTCAGCAGATATCATGATCCCATGATATTATTTACAAATGTAATCTTAACAGTACAAAATTCCCTCAACATTACCTCATGTTCTCTAAAAACAACTTTAAATACCCATAATCCAATAAGTTGGGTGTTTATGGGATGATCTCATGGTCGCTGAAAATCACGCGACGCCCCCAGAATAACCAATAATATGACCTCAAGAAGATTCCAGATTCCAAATACCTCCATTGACTCTAAACTAGATTTGTATGATATGTTCCACACAAAGTGGAAAATAACTAGGATTGAGAGACAACTAAATCCCCCACCCCATCATGGAAAAAATATGTCGAAACACAGAAATTTTTTTCCATGGATCTTCAAACCAGTGCACCGAGACAACAGAGAAGATTTCTTGGAGTACCTGACCTCATGATTGAAAAAACATACAATTAGGTAAATCCGTTGAACAATAAGACCGATCATGAAACATGCATAAAGACATCACATAATCACTCATAAATCATCTGAAGGACTTCTGGAAGGTCACACAAAGAACATCCTGCATTTCTACTAGACCGAAAAATTATTAAAATAATCTAGAGATGAAAAAATCTATGGAATAGGAAATAAAGGCAAAAAAATACTAAAAATATTGTAGAATTATGTGAATAACATATACTCTAATCCTTACGCACTTCACAAAAACCACCTAGGTCATGCGACAACACCATGACATGTCACCCAAATCTCACAATGCTCTTTTGGTATACTATTTGGATCATGCGATGTCCTTTGAACAAATTAAAGAAAGTCACATCATTCCACATGAGCATTCCACCCATGTATCATGAAGTCCTTCCTTTTTGACATCCAAACCTTTCTGTGTCCTTCGGAAATATCACCAAACTCATATGGTAGAACCAACACATGTTAGTCAAGTCATATGATAACTCTCAGGCATGTCAAATGGATCTCACGATGCCCTCTGGGCATTCCAGCTAGATATCGTAATGTCCTTCAGAAATATAATTATGGATCATGAATCACCCTCTAGACATATTGCATTGACGCTCACAATACCCTCCAAGAATTTCAGATAGCTTTAATGATGGTACCAGAGCAAGCTAATAGGATCATGTGATGCCCTCTAGAAAAGTTATCCGAGATCATGTGATGGCTTCTATGATCAGCTGACTAGATCTCTAGATTTCCTCCAAACAAGTCAGCCATAATCATAAGACATCCTTGAGACATCCCATACAGGTTATTATATGTCCCTCGAACAATTAAACTGGATTATGATATTGTCTTTGGTCTTGTTAGGAGTACATCCTCCGACATGACCAGAAGGCAATTTGGGCATGTCAACCAGACAATAAATGCTTGTATGAAAAACAAGCAGGCTAGGTCAATCAGGCATCCTAGGACATGATAACCTTTTCCATTCTCTCTATCTGGGAAACATCATTTTGTAACCCATGATGAGTGGTATAATATTATATGTACCCAGTGTAATCCCCAACTCATTGAAATATATGGACTCTAATACCTACCATATCCAAGATACATAGGATTCCTTCCTAAGGCCCAATCCTAAACTCTAATGGAAATCCACATCGATGTAAGTCCCATCATGTCTCTAAAATTTCAACCATTAAGACCCAATCATTCCCATGGGATGGTCATTCTACCTCATCTATCAGTAGATTGAGAATCTAATTAAACAATGATGACTCTAATTCTTATGATAAATTGGATATGTAGGATGCCTTTCTTTGGCCCGAGTTCCATTTTAAAAAAAGGGTTGTCCCAGTTTATAATTTCCGCATCCATGTGCAGTGAGTCGAATTACTTTTTATACCTTGTCTCTCACATAGATCATGGATCATGTGGTATTAGGGAGTTCCAATATTCATATCATTCACTTCAATAATCTCCACTAGCTATGAAAATCATATTATGTAATCCCTGACAATTGGTATGATATAAACATCCCCCATATAAGGGAATCTACCTTAGGAACAACACCAATGGCATGAATGAACTATGAAGACTCTGATTCATTCTATAACTAGGATATGTAGGATTTATTCTTGAGATTCGAGGTTAAACATATTGTGCCTAAGTTACCACACATATTTTCTTTATCTATGACATTAAACTACAAAGGTTTAAATAACAATGTGGATTTTTTTCCCATAATAAACAAAATATGTAGGATGCCCCATAATGGATCTATCCCCTCCTAAAAATATTAACCACCTCCCTCCATGGGAAAAAATTATTATGTGACTGGTTTTTTGGATTTATCATATAAGCATCTATTCATTATAGGGAAATGGATAGAGAATCTTCTATACATATAGATGGATTCAACAAAATGATACCCTTCTTCTTCTTCACATAATTTGGTTCAACCTATGATCATTTTTAGGGTAACCTATATCTTTTCAGGATTAGGAAGAGTTTGTTTAAAATATCTTAAATCTATAAAGAGTCATGGAGTAGGAGGCAATTACCCCAAAAAATGGTGTGATGAGCCCAACCTCCCACCCCCTCGACCAATGTGAGTTCCTAACTGTCATTGTGTTAGAAATCCCAACTGACCACAAGCCTTTGTAAATCGGTCTTGTTCATAGTTATGGATGTGGGAACTATTGGGAGTTTTCTTTAAGAACAATAATGGTGACCCAAAATCATTGAATGTGAATGAAATTTAATTCCCCACAATCTACCATCATGCCAAACCAAATTCACCTAATTCACAACCTTTTCCATCAAAACAATAAATGGTGAACCCAACATGAATCACATCATCTCCTTCACAATATAAAAAGAATAGACTATCTAGTTCTCATCAAACCATTCTGTTAACCTAATAAGGGTTCCCAACTCTCACTTTTCCATAAAAAAATGGTGAATCAGGTGTCAAACTATCAAATAAAAAAATGATTAGTTAATCATCAGTTGGGATATTTTTTCTTTGCATAATGAAAGAAAATAAAAAAAATGATGAGCCTAACATAAAACCATCAGGTAGAAAGATGGTTGATTTTCCATATGTCAGGCCACTCTATTGTCATATCAAACAAAGATGATAATCCAAACATAAATATTATAGGTGATCCTCTATAATCGGAGTTTCCAAGAAATAATCCAATCCACACATTGACAAGTCCACATGAGAAGAATTGTTGGATCATGAATAAAAGGAAAATTATGTTAATCATGAATATCTGATTGAGCAGACATCATCCCTACGATATTTCACTAATTAGTGACTTTTTTCCTTTTTGTCTACATGACTATAGATACAGGTCTCATTAATATCATCCATATTTGATATATATTTTTTAACTAGTGACCATTCTATAAAATCAACTATGGTTGTAACCCCTTGAGGTCACAAAATGATATCACCTTCCCAACATAATCAATGTTAGGCGGTGAACATGATTTTTTGGTAATACCATCGATGTGGTACACTTCTGAATCTTGATGTTTCCTGTGAGGGTCTCCAAGTATTGAAAATGATGAGTCTGTATCATCCAAGGAAATTTGTAGCTAAGCTAGTGGACCACATTTCCACACCCAACTACTTTGGGAGATTTTACCCAGAGAACGATAATCATCACCTTCAATATTTGATGAAGGTGGATTGGGTAGTCGAATAGTGATCCCATCTAATTTAGGGGCCACCAAGGAGGTCTCATGTCAACCATCATCACTATTACCATCCCAATAGTAACCATTAGTTTATTTATGATGGTTCCAATCGACACAATGCCACCTTTAATAACCATGCATGAGAAACAAGGAAGAAACACCGGGAAAGGAAGCCACTAGATATCTAGGAGTGGGCCCATATCCCCACTCCAAGTGACGATGTTATCTGGTATATTCTAGTAGTAACTAGCAAGCGATCTCATATCCCTACTCACTTGGAATAAGAATGATAGCATATTCTGATAGCAAGCATGTGGGAGGTGCATATATCTAATCCCATGAATGAAGTACTTTTTTTATATTTGTGGAACAAAGAGGATAGGAGTGGGATCATATCCCCCCTTCAATCAAAGATATACGTCAATCCATAGTGTATATTTAAAGAATTTAGTCTTATATCCATGCACTAACTTTTCTAAAGTTCTATTAAATCTTAGAAACAATTGAAGAACTCCATTGGAATATTCTGGCACTGGTAAAAATACAAGGATAGGTGCATATTCTTATCCCTATAACCATGGTAGCTTAACACTCTGATAATTATGAGGAAGTGGTTGCTCCATAAAAAGAGAACATTCTTGATCTAATTTTGGAGGATAATTTGAATATTATGGTAAATAAGTAGGTGTCATACTAGGCTCATATTACCTTTCCGACTAATTCTCACTAGGTGAGAGTGTCATATGCCTTGGGACAGGGGTACATGCCTTTTGAAAAAGTTTGGATGCATATTCTCACGGCCCAGGTTTGGGCTTTTATCCCTATTCTGGTTGGGGATCACTAAGTGAGATGGGAACAACCCTCAGGGTAGGCTTATATTCCTATTGAAGAATACTAGAGACATACTCCAAAGGCACAAGATAAGGGTAATATCCCTATTTTGGATGAGGCTAACCAAGTGAGAATTTCACATGCATCGGTACATGCTCATATTTCAATCAATGAATCTTCTAAGTATATTCCATCAGTTCATAGAATCTACGATCATATTCCTACTTCTACCAATGAATGACTGCACCAACATCCTTCAAAATAAATACAAGAGGTGGCTCATATCCATTCTCCCATTCCATAGGTCCATTGGAATATTCCAGTGAGGAATGCATATTTAGACTAGGATCATATTCATGTTCCCACCAGATATTACCAAGTGAGTACAACAACCCATACTTAACATAAATTGTTATTACTTTAGAATTGAAGCAAACTTATTACAAAATATAACAAAACCATGATAGGATCATATAGGTATAGTGTCTTTAGAAATTGGGAAACATAAACAACTGGTTCATAAATCATCTACATTTTCTCCCACTTATTTCATTATATCTGGAGTCCCTCTTGGCATATACTACTTAATACCCTTCTTCCTGACCTGGGGAAAAGAAAACATTCAAAATGGTGATATAAAATTCTCAGTAAGGATAGAAAAATGAAATATCAATCATATCATATTCCTAATAATATAACATGTTGAAAATCTTAACCTGCAAAAGTGATCATAATATCATGACATGGGATAAATCATAGTTGTGAAATGTAATCCCAATAATCATATCATAAAACATGAAAGATTGTGACATATGCACAAAATCATAGAAAATCATTTCTTAGAAGTCAAGACTCATTGACAATACTATATTAGTGGACAAAGTCCCTTTCTGAATCAAGTTCACTCATCGTTCCAGTCCTGTATCACTGAACCAGTTTAACTTGCCGTTCCAGCCATGTCTATCTCATGTGATATAAATCTTTACCGAATGCATTAGAAGTAGATATAGGTCCCACCCATCTAATAATGAAACTATTCTTATGTTTTCCACAAAATCATAAATCATTCATCATAGAAATACCCATGTAATAAAAATGGGATTCTTAAACATCATGTCATTATAACATAATCCATATAAGATAAAATGACTTCATAAAAATAATTCCATCATTACATAATTAAATAAATGTAATAATAGGGATAGAAACAGAACCCTATATTATCTTAGATGGAAAATAATTTTAATAAAACACGTGAACTCCATTCTTGAGGAAAATATCTTTTCTACTTCAAAAACATTTTTCCTTTCTTAACTTGTCATACAATTTTGAACTAAAAGAAGTTAATTAAAAATAATGTTTAAAACTTGTAAAGGAAGCTTCATGGAAATAATTTTCTATTAAATAATAAAAATCCATTCATGCCGTATAAGTTAAAAAAACATTCTCCTCATACTTTTAACCAAAAAGTCAAAAAGTACCGCGTATGGTAAACAAAAGAAAGATTCCTTCAATAACGCAATGTAAAAGTCAAAGAGGGGTAAAAATGACATTACACATACATGGAAGAATATTAATCACTTTAGGAAAAACATTTTATGGGCATGGATAAAAAATATAACCCCTGTAAATACTTACGTATAAGCAATCTCGGATAAAAATGAGATTGCAAAATTATCCCTTACCTTAGGTCCAATTTCTTCCGTACGTGTCTAAAACTCCAATATAGTGGGTTTAAACATATTATTAACTTGTAAAAGAACCATAATAATATTTATGGTATCATATATGATTCATTTATGACTTATATTACCTGTTCTTGTTGAGTCAATAAGGTTTTCCTTATGACTTTTCCATTCCTTCTTAATACTTAAGAAAATCTATATTTTACTTCTCTAAGGAAAAAGTTCCCTCCTAAAAGAAATTTATCTTAACCTAGATTTCCTTAAACATATAAATATCTTTCTTAAGTATAAAAATCGTATTCATATCAAAAACCTCAGAATCATATAATACATAGATATAGAGTATTCTATTTTAGGATCTAAATTCTGGATATGAACTGTAATGAAGTTCCACTATGAATTCTAGATATGAATTGTAATGATGTTCCACTCCGAATACTGGGTATGAAATGTAATGAAGTTACACTCCAAATTCTGGATACGAACTCTCATGAAGTTCCATTCCGAATTATGGATACGAACTCTCATGTAGTGCGACTCCGAATTCTGATTCAGAACTTCTAAGAGTTCGACTCCGAACATTTATTAGTTCGACTCCGAACTTCTATGAGTTCGACTCCGAACTTTTATGAGTTCGAATCCAAACTTCTATGAGTTCGACTCCGAACTTCTATGAGTTCGACTCCGAACTTCTATGAGTTCAACTCCGAAATTCTATGATTTTGAATCCGAACTTCTATAATGATTGACTCTGAACTCTGTAAGTTGAGATTCTGAATTCTAGTGAAACTAGACTCCGAATTTCCTTAGAAATTAAGACTCTGGATTTCTACAGAATTTAGGTTCTGAATTCCTACAAAACAGAATCTGAATATCCTTTTATTATAGACTCCTAATTCTATTTTGGTTAGACTATGAATTATTATTTGATTACATTCTGAACTTCAGTTTTACTTATTCTTACACTTGTTTCATTACAAAACAATGCCGTGCATTCAGTTACACATGTTTTGTTATAAAACAACGTCGTCCATTCTATTTCCAACTAACCATTGGTTAAGTGGGACGTATACAGGTCCCTCTAAAATTCAAGGAGAAATACGACTGTTGGAGGAGGGAGCCGACCGTTGGAGATTAGCCTATAAATATTAGATCATTTTAAAAGAAGCGATAACTTTGATAACATTGACCCAACTTGGGATTACATGCTGTCGAAGTGATTTCTAGAGAGAGAGGCTCTTATCAACTCTCAAGTTTCGTGCAGAAAGTTTTAATGGCTTATTCTAACTTTGCCTTGTGCAGAATTTCTTCGTGCGACTCCGATTGTTAGTGATTACAATCGAGGGCTTCCGGGGATAAGAAGACAGAGGTTACAACTCCTTGAAGTTGAGGGCTTCATTACTGAGGAAGACATAGGTGCCAACTACCTTATAGTTGAGGGATTGCGGGGATAACAAGACAAAGACTCCGATCTTTATATTGAGGGCTTACCCTGGTGTGGGTAAGACAGACTTTCTTGAAATTATAAATCAAGAGACCTTTATCCAAGGATGTTGGATGCCCTTCTCTTTGGGTTAAAAGATTTATATCTTGTTACTTGTTCTTATTACAAGTTTTTCCGCTACATTTTGTATTGTAAGTAAAGTATAACCTTCTTATATTTCCTTACAGTTGTACTCTGATTCATTTAGATTCTATATGATTTAAGGTAGAATCTCATATTGTAAACTTTGGTTAAGTTTCATTTTCCATATCCATTTTTCTGGAACCTGTTTTTCAGAATCACTTTCCATATTTAATTAAGTGTATAGAACTAGAAGTTTTTTACTTCATACTTTGTCCCAATATTTCAATTGGTGTTAGAGGTGTTGTGAATTTGCTTAGTTTAACTTTGTTAAACTTAGATCTTTCCTTGTTTAAGGAATTTTTTAAGGTGTACAATTCACCCCCCCTCTTGTATATTGAGCATCTACATCGTTATTTCGATCGTAAAATTGGTATCAAAGGGAGGTGTCTAAAATAATTATACTCACATATAAGTTTTTCCTTGCTCAGTTTTTCATTGTTCTATATTTTTCCTTTCTTAGGAATATTTTCCTTGAATCCTAACTTTTCTTTTTTGACAAGTTTTTGTGTAGAAATATTTTTAAGATTACAGGTTTCAATGTTGGTTCCATCGACAACTTAAATCCTACAAATACCACCAATTTTTGATGGAAATGATTATGAGTATTGGAGAGATTGAATGAAGACTTTCGTTATCAATACTGGGATAGATAAATTTGTTATGCTTACTAGAGGTTATCAAATTCTTAATAAGGAAGTTATTACTTTAACAACCCAAGAGAAGCATGATTATCAATTAAACTATAAGGTACACAATATTTTACTATGTTCAATGACTAGGAACATATATAGCCAAATTTATTCTTGTGAAACAATTAAGTGTATATGGAAGAATCTCGAAGTTACTCATTTTTGTACATCCAAAGTGATTGAGACAAGAAGAGTTATGTTGAGAGCAGAGTATCATGGTTTTAACGTTCCTTATGGAGAACTCATTTGTAAAGTACAACAAAGGTTTATGACTATCGTAAATAGCTTACAATATATGGGAGATAAAGGTATAGATGATGAAGATCTTGTGGACAAGATTATTGATATTATGCCCAATGAGAGGGAATCAAAGAGAACAACTATTGATTAGAACAGGACGGTTACTCAAATTTCCTTAGATGAGCTATTTGGAACTTTTCTCCAACATGAAACTAGGATGAAGAGAGATGCTAACAACATCCAAAAGAAGAATGGGAATGGTATGGTTTCTTTTACTACAACATCAAATCACATGAAAGCTAAGACTCCTGAGAGAGTAACTAGATCCAAGTCTAAGAAGGTTATTATCCAATCCGAATCTAGTGAGAGTGAAGTCTCATAGAATGAGTTAGCAAATCTTGCTCGAAGGATGAACAAGATAACTAGTTAAAGAAATTTCCAATCCAATTATAAGAAGAATGAAAGGAAAGATAAGAAAGATTCAAAGGTCACATGCCATAAATTCAAGATAAGTGGACACATACGACCTGATTTCCCTATGCTTAAAAAGAAAGAAAAAAAAGAGAGGCATTCTGAAAGGAACAGGAATAAGTTTTACAAAGATAAAGATAAGAAAAGTCTAAAAGATAATACTACTTGGATTTCTAGATGTGGAGACACTTCAGAAAGAGAATATTCAGAATATGATTCATAATCTCAGAAGAATATGGGATTCATTACTACTACTTCTTTTCCACATACATGTCTTATGGCCAAGGTACGCTCTGCCGAGGCTTTAACAAATTTTTCTCTTGATAAGAATTATTATTTCGAAAATAATACTTCTAATGAAGATACTTAATCCTCAGAAAATTAATAACCTTCATATGAAGAATTATCTAGATTTTCCAAGTTACTTGAAGAAAAAAATTGTAAAATTTCTAAAAAATTAGACAAGGAAAATACTAGGGAAGAAATTTTTACAAAAGAGATATCATATCTTTCTTAAGATCTTAAAGATAAAGAAGAGATTTTAGAAAAACATTCTAAAGACCTTGAGAAAGAAAATTATGATAGGGAAGAACTTTCTAAAGATCTTAAGAATTATATTTTAAAGATGAATTTTTTTGAGGAAAAATATTACTCTAGGTAAATGATTCATGAGGATAGGAATTTAGTCATTAGACTAAAATCCAAAATATTTTCTCTTAAGAAGCTTCTTTCAAAATTTACCTCTGGGAAAGAAAATTTTGACAAGATGTATTCTCAAATTAAAACTCATAGAAATAATACTAGATAAGGTTATACTCACCAAAAACCAATTTTTGAAAATAATTATTTTATTCCTTCTAGAGACCCTTTTTGCACTAAGTGTCAAAGTGGTAGGAATTGGAGGAAAAACTATTCTTTGAATAGAGTTCAATCTCTTTGGGTTTCATAAAGAATATTTCTCTAAAAAAATGTGGAAACCCAAAATTTTTTTATCTGAAAATATCAGATCCAAAAAAGTTTGGATTCCAAATGTCTAATTCTTTTCTTATTTTCAAGAAGATAAAGAAAGTACCAACAACAATACTTGGTACATGGATAGTGAATGTTCCCAGCCCATGGCTGGTAACAAAAACTATTTCAAAAATATTATCATGAAGAAAGTAGGAAAGGTAACCTTAAAAGATAATGCTCAGGGATAAATTTTTGGTATATGTAATATTGTTCTTCTTGGTAAAACTTTGATTTCAAATTTTTTGTTTGTAAATGATATATCATTCTTCAGTTTAACGGAACGCAAGATCAACTTGCTGACATTTTCACAAAATATTTACCTTCCGATAGATTTGAATACATTAAAAAAAAGTTAGGAATGATAACTATGAGGTAATAATTCTTTATTATCTTCTTGTTGAACCATTCTCCTTACAGTAATAAACTCTATTTTTATAGGGGTAGTACATTTGTTTATTAGACTTTAAATTTTTTTCATAATGAGCCTTTCAAAATTGTTCGTAATGAGTCTTTTAAATTTTTTTCATAATGAGTCTTTTAAAATTTTTCATAAAGAGTCTTTCAAAATTTTTGTAATGAAGTTTTCGTACTGATAATTTTCGTAATGAAGTTTTCGTATTGATAATTTTTCGTAATGATGTTTTCGGAACTAAAATTTTCGTAATGGAAATTTTCAGAACATGAACTTTCGTAATGAGAATTTTCGTACTCTAAATTTTCGTAAAGAAATTTTTTCGTACTTATACTTTTTGTAATGAAAATTTTTCGTACTTATACTTTTCTTAATGAAAATTTTTCGTACTCATACTTTTCATACTGAAATTTTTCATACTCAATCTTTTCATACTAGAATTTTTCGTACTCGAAATTTTATTAATGAGAATTTTTTGTACTCAAACATTTCGTAATGAAATTTTTCATACTCATACTTTTCGTATTGGAGTTTTGGTACTCAAAGTATTTTCAACTTTATATTTTTCGTAGTTAGTTTTTCGTAGTCAAATTTTTTTTTCATGAAGAATATCACCTATTACGAATAAACTTCCTGGCCAATCCGAAAGGTATGATTTCCTTATGTTTTTGTAATCATATTTTTCTTGCTGGTATTTTCATATGAGTTTTAAATTTTCTCAGATTCTAGTTTTCTTAAATCTGATTGTTTTCTTAAAACCTCAAAAGATCAGATTCATGATTTCCTTGCAGGTATGTTTTCAACCCACAGATCAAATCAAAGAGTTTTTCAACCGTTAGATGGTTTTTGGATGCTCAAAGGTCACATCCATCACCTATATAAATGGGACCCCCCAATGGTTGTCCCACATCGATTTTCAAGCTCTTGCGTGTTAATGTTCTGCCTCCCTTCTTAAAGCCCATTCCGAATCTTCCAGAGCACTTCATTCCGAATGTCTGTTGAAGCTACTTCTCAAGATATGTCAACTACTAAGCCAATCTAAAAATGGTTAGTTTATAGGGAGAGGTTAGTGCATCCGAGTTTCTACAAGTATGATTCTCTTATAAATAATAATATCAGATTGAATGGCTGGGAGGATGTTTTCTTATCAAATCCAGTGAAATAGGATCCGGTTTATACAGATCTGCTTGTTGAGTTTTACGAGTCTGTTTCCTTCCTTAAGGAAGATGGAAGAGAGAATCTTTTGTTTAAATGTTATGGGAAGACTTATATTATTTCTTACACCAAGGATGAAATCTTGGTGGGTCTATATTATGATGGTGAAGGTGAGTGTTGTTCACTTAAGCTTCTGGATGAGCAAGGAAGTTTCAAAAAAGTGAAGGAATTGACATCCTCGGACATAAAGATGCCAAGACTGCTAATATTTCTCATCTCTCTTCGAATAATCAGATTTTACAGCTATGGGTACAAGGCATTTTATTATTGAGAAGGGGTGATAATGATAATCTCAAGAAGAGTGATATATACATCTTAGATTTTTTGGTAAATCTAAGGAATTTGAATTTGATGAGACATGTTTTGATTACATTTAAGAATATTAAAGAAGGGAATATGAAAGCTCAGATAATAATGTATCCGGCCTTGCTTTCTAAGCTTATTATCTGATGCCTTGATTTTTTTAAAGTTGCTAGCACTTCCAAGAAAAGAAATTGTAAGGTAATTTTGGTTAGTGATGATACATTAAAGAGGATGAAGATGGGTTTTTCTGTTGAATCTGGAGTATTCTACCCTTTACCAGAGGAAGAGGCTGAGGCAGCTCAGAAAGATCAACAAACTCTGGAACCATCTAAAAAGGCATGGAAGAAGAGAAATTTGAAATAAGTGGTGGCTGAAGACAAGACCCAGAAAGCTAAGGAAACTCAATCTACACTACCCAATCCAAAGAAACAAAAAATACTAACCAGATGAAGTGGATGCTAAGTGGAGGGAGGACAAGGAGAAGAGAAAATAAGGGGACCCTCAATTCGGATTAGATCTTGCTAAGGATAAGGCCTTAAAAGAGAAAGATTCTGATGAGTTGGAAAGACAAGAAAAAGAAAATAAATTGAAGAAGAAGATGTTAGAAGAAGATATTGTTCAATCTCTTTTGAAAGCAATAGATATGGCTTCTGAGCAGATTCTGGTTCCGGAAACATTCCTTACTGAACCATTACCAGAGACTCCTCGGAAAAAATACTTCACTCTAGAAACGTCCAAAGGGAAAGAGGTAGTTGAATAAGAAGAAGAATAAGAAGAAGAATAAGAAGAAATTGCTGATCTAGATGACCTTATTAAACAAGTTGAGGATTATCAAGAAAAGGATGAATCCGCAAAACCTGTCACTCTGGGAAAGGGAGTTGAGAAAGAAGGTAGGAAGGATGATGATAAGGAAGAGGAAGAGAAAGAAAATTTTTTATATGTAGAAGAATCATATGAGATGAATTTTCTTGAAGAAGGAGCATAAAAAGAGAAAATAGATGAAGACAAGATTGTTCAACTATTAGTGAGTGAGGAAGAATCTCCAGATGACCTACCCATTTTGAAAACTGATAAAGGTAAGCAAGTGCTTATGGATAAACCAACAAAAGATATCATCAAGAAGAAAGAGGTTGGTAGTTCCTCTAGAAGGAAGATGGTTGAAACTCAAGAAGAACAATCCCCAAGCATGTTATCAGATTCGGAGTCATCAGCACAGGGTCATGACTTTGTTTTTGAGTCTCTAAAGAAATTGGTGGGCACCATTCTGATATTTCCCACTATAGACTCCAGATGCCAGATGCTACAACATAGTCTGAATCAGAGGTTAGAATCCTTATCTATGATGATGAATAAGTGTGTGAATATTGAAGCTGACCATAGAAATTTCCTTATCAATTATGATGTTAATAGTAAATCTTTTAGAAAAATCACTTTGTGGTCTAAGAAAGTTGATGATGACATGGCTGAGTTTGATCGTTTTCAGAATGATGTTAAAGATGATTTTGATACTGTAGATACCATGAATAAGAATCTTCAGGATGAGGTGATCATTGAGCAAAGTTCTCAGAATCAACAAGTAAAGGACTTGAATGGGAAGGTTAATTCTCTTGCAAAATTTTTTAAAAGGGATAGAGATCTCTGGATTGAGCTCGAAGAAATGCTTGTAAAGCAAGATGAGTTATTGAAGATGCAAGAAGAGGCCATGAAGGCTCAGGCAGAAGTCTTGAAAGCTCAAGAGGAAAGGATAAAATCTTTAGAGAGGCAAGGTGATGAGGATCAAAAAGATTTGAAGAAGCTAAAAACCTTGTTGCTGAATCTAATCCTGAAGGAAAAGGAAGACAAATAGACTCAATCTGATCTTTTGTTTCATTTGTCTTTCCGTGTAATTTTTTTTTCAACTATCATGAAATTTTTGGTTGGTTGTATCTTGTATTACTATGTACTAATGTTTCAGGTAATTTATTTCTTTTCCATTTCCATAAATTCTTTTTGAAAATCAGAAAGGGGGAGAAGGAAAAAGAACTACTCAAAAGGGGAGAAGGAAAATTTTAAAATGGAGAAGGAAAAATTTCTAAGTGAAGATATCCATAAAGTAAGGGGGGTTCCTCATTACAAAGTTTCTCATTCCCATGATAATGAAAAATCCATTCCAGAAATACAGAATACAATCCTTAGAGTTTCAATGCCTAAGGGGGAGTTAGTTGTATTCGCTATCATCCATGAACAAAGGGAGATAAGTTTTAATTTCAAAGTTTAGTGAAAATTTTCAAAGTCCTTATATTTTTTTTCGTAAGGTTGTTTGTGCTTTCCAAAAAGTGGGAGATTGTTGAGTCAAAAATATTTTCCTTATGACCTTTTCAATTCCTTCTTATTTTGAAAATCACAAACACCTTATACTTAAGCAAATCTATATTTTACATCTCTAATGAAAATTTACATTCTTAAGGAAATTTATCCTAACCTTGATTTCCTTATACATATCAATATCTTTCTTAAGTATAAAAATAAGATTCATATAAAAAACTTCGAAATCATATAATACTTAGATATGGATCATTGTGTTTTAGGATCCGAATTCTGGATATGAACTGTAATGAAGTTCCACTAAAAATTCTGGATATGAATTGTAATGAAGTTCCACTCCGAATTCTGGATATGAATTGTAATGAAGTTCCACTCCGAATTCTGGGTATGAACTGTGATGAAGTTCCACTCCGAATTCTAGATATGAACTCTCATGAAGTACCATTCCGAATTATGGATACGAACTCTCATGTAGTTTGACTCCGAATTTTGATTCCGAACTTCTATAAGTTTGACTCCGAACTTTTATGAGTTCGACTCTGAACTTCTATGAGTTCGACTACGAAATTCTATAAAGCTCGACTCCGAACTCTGTAAGTTCAGATTTTGAATTCTTGTGAAACCAAACTCCAAATTTCCTTAGAAATTCAGACTCTGGATTTCTACATAATTCAGGTTCCGAATTCCTACAAAATAGAATCCTAATATCCTTTTATTATAGACTCCGAATTCCATTTTGGTTAGACTCCAAATTATTATTTTCAAACATTCCGAACATTAGTTTTAATTATGCTTACACTTGTTTCATTACAAAACGATGTCGTGCATTCCGTTACACATGTTTTGTTATAAAACGATGTCGTCCATTCTGTTTCTAACTAACCATTGTATAAGTGACACGTATACAGGTACCTCCAAAATTCATGGAGAAATATGACCGTTCGAGGAGGGAGCCAACCGTTGGAGCTTTTCCTATAAATAGGAGATCATTTGAAAAGAATTGACAACTTTGACAACTTTGACACAACCTGTGCTTACATACTGTTGAAGTGATTTCTAGAGAGATAGGCTCTTATCAACTCTCAAGCTTCATGCAGAAAGTTTGAACGGCTTGTTCAAACTTTTCCTTGTGAAGAATTGCTTCGTGAGACTCCGATTGTTGGTGATTACAATCGAGGGCTTCCGGGGATAGGAAGACAAAGGTTCTAACACCTTGTTGTTGAGGGCTTCCTTGCGAAGGAAGACAGAGGTTCCAACTACCCTATAGTTGAGGTCTTGCGGGGATAGAAAGATAGAGACTTTTATATTCGTATCGAGGGCTTACCCTGGTGTGGGTAAGATAGACTTGATTGAAAGTATAAATCAAGGGACCTTTATCCAAGTTTGTTGGATACCCTTCTCTTTGGGTTAAAGAATTTATATCTTGTTACTTGTTCTTGTTAAAAGTTTTTCCGCTGCATTTTGTATTATAAGGAAAGTATAACCTTCTTATATTTACTTAAACTTGTACTCTGATTCATTTAGATTCTATATGATTTATGGTAGAATCTCATATTGTAAACTTTAGTTAAGTTTCATTTTCCAGATCCATTTTTTTCCGGAACCTTTTTTTTGGAATCACTTTCCAGATTTAAGCAAGTGTATAGAACTAGAAGTTTGTAACTTAATACATTCTCCCAATCCTTGAATTGGTGTTAGAGGTGTTGTGAATTTGATTAGTTTAACTTTGTTAAACATAGATATTTCCTTCTTTAATAAAATTTTTAAATTGTAAAATTCAACCCCCTCTTGTATATTGAGCATCCACATCGTTATTTCGATCTTACAGTTCTTTTGTCAATACCATATTAAAGAAGCGTTTTGGGTAAAATCGTTTCATTTATGGTACATGTTTGGACTTGTTGTTCTTGATATTGTTATTAGTTTTATAATGATTTACTTACTTGAAGAATTTGAAACATGATTTATATGTCATATATATTTAGTATATATATATATATAATAGATAGATAAATGAAAAGAGACACACCATTCATGGAGACGGTAGGCCGTATATATGCATGAACGATGTTTTCCTTTCCTTATTGAATTGAATTGAAGTAAGTATATGACACATATATATATATATATACACATAAATCCAGAAAAATTATTATATTGTATATATCATTATTATTCATCATATATACTTTATAATCATTCTTGAATTGTTAATATGGAGAATGAATCTCATCACGTCGTGGAGATGGTAATCCGTACGTACACACGAGCGATGATATCGTTCCCATAATTATTGAATGGAATTGGAGTGGATGATATAATATCTCAGAATCAGTATGATTTTATAATAACCATATATAGTTATTCTTAACACCATTATACCCATCCAAGTAAGGTGGTAGTGGAAAAACAGATTACACCACGGCATGGAGACGGTATTCCGTACGTACGCACACGCGGTGATTTCATTTTCTGTAGGATGTATAGAAGGGGAAATTGGGTTGTTTAATATTTATAATAACAAATCATTATATTAGTGATACATATGTTATTAATTTATAATGAAACAACTAAAGAAGAAGAAGTTAATAAAGAAAGAAACTTGAAAGAATTGGTAGAAGAGATTACCTCTTCTTCGACGTGCCTCCTCTTAACCTACTCTTAGGGCACTAATGTTGGTATTTGAAGATAACCAAGACCTATAGTAGGTTTCTATAGAAGTGGAAAAGTGAAATGGGCATGGTTTGGCCGATCTTGAAGGCTCAAATTTGTGTGAAGAGGAGAGGGAGGAAGTGCCCTAATATAGGAGAGGAGAGGGGCACTTTTGGAAACCTCAAAAATATTAATTAATAATAAAATGAAAAACCACTTAAAAACCTCCAAAAATGACTAAATTAGAATATGGGATGAGATAGGGTTGTAATATCATAAAATAATAAAATTTAGACATGTTTTAATTTTATTTTAAACCTTATCAACATGATTTATCATTATTTAATCAAGTTAATTTTATTTGTGGTAATAAAATTAAATTTTTTTAATTGTTATAAATACAAACTCAAATGCTGTAAATTTTACATAATTGGATACTTTATAACCGTTTCGACCATATAAATTTAAATAAGTAGTTTTTAAATATTTTTTTGTGATTTTTAAATAATTTAATTATATGTTATTTTTATAAAATATCAATAATGTCAATTTTGAAACTATTAATTATTTGAATTTAAATAAAAACCACACAGAATATATGTTCCAAACAAAATATATAATAGATTACTAACATGTAATATTCATCAAAAAAATTCATGGGGAACATTAATTTGTTCATATATTATTTATTTTAATATTTTTAAAACCATTTATTTGGTATATCTCTTAATAAAATAATTACTAAAACATTTTTGTATAATTATTTAATATACATATTTGTTGAATAAAAATTAAAAATAAAATCCTATGATGAATATAAATCTATTACCTTTCATAATAATACTTTTACTCGAATTTATCATCTTAAAATAACAACATTTAAATTGGTACATTTATTAAATTATGAAGGTGACAACTTTGACATTATTTAAAATAAAATAATATAAGTGTCATAATCACTTTTATAAGGCTCCAAATGGTACAATATTAAACCATTGGATGATTATGGTTTACATGTACATGACCAATAAGTTCTGGTCTTGTTTTTGCGCCTTTTATGGTCACGATTAGTTTAATAAAAACTATATTATTGATTTTTCACTAAATGGACAATTTATGCGTCACTATTGTATCACCATTAATGACAATTATTTAATCTCTAAAAATTCTAAATAAATTCTCATTATGTATATAATTTTATTATATTTCTGGATAGTTTTTATATTTTAAGTTTTATGAAGTCTGTCACTAAATTAAAATTATTACACTTATAAGATGTAATAGAGTGACATGTTGTCACTTTCTTTGGTTTTAATAATAATTACATCATTTTCATGGTCAAAAGTCCATGAAATGAATCTATTTCGACCCTTAAGTGATATGAGTCGACTTTTATTCATCCAATAGAATTTTGGAAGGTGTTAGGGTAATTTTATAATCTTATTTTTACCCTTAATTACCCGATTTACCTTTAACTGTAGTAAATAAAATTTACTGTAGTTACTATTCATAATGTCTAAAAATAAAAGGTAGCCTATTAACATAATTTGGAACTACTGATTCCAAATATGGAAGCCATTTTTCAAAATTCAAAACACAAAAGTTGCAGTAATTAATTTTAAATTAATCCCGTTGTAAAGAAAACGGGTTTTAAAAGTGAAAACGTTGCAAAAGATTGAAATGTTTTTACCTATGAATTCAGTGTAAAATTAATTCTAAGGACTTAAATTATATTAAATGGTAAAAATATATTATATTTATACTTTAAAACAATTCAATATTATAATTTAACCATATAATTTATTTCGATGAAAAAAGTTGTTTTTAATTAAAATTTAGCGTATTTTTACTATTCATCAAAATATGAAGGTTACCAGAAAAATATCAAAAATTTATCCAATTTAAATTTTTATAGCCTGATTCAGAAGAAGACGTTTATTTTCTAAAATTGAACTTATAAACTTGTCAAAAATTATAATTAAAATTGGTGTGCTATCAAAAGGCGGTAAAGCTGCATTTTTTGAAAAATACTTCTTTTATCAAAAAATTGATTTTGTTTTCATATCTCATTCTAAAAAATGTGTAAGATGAATTATAATTTTATAAAATTCAAAATTCAGTTAATACTATTCATATTTACTAGTTCATAATATAATAATAATATATCACTATTTAGTGAAACTCGATATTGCAAACTAAATACGCTATCGAGGAAGGTCACAATTGCGTGTAATGCAAGCCAAGAATAGTGAAACTCGATATTGCATACTAAATACGCTATCGAGGAAGGTCACAATTGCGTGTAATGCAATCCAAGAATAGTGTTTGTGTATATTACAAGCTAATACGGTGTTGCATATATCTCCACTTAATCTTGGTATATCGTACAACACAATACATCAAAGAAATTAAAAATAATATTTCTCATTAAATCTCAGGGTGTTACATTCTACCCCGCTTAAATTTAATTTCTCACTTGAAATTCTTCGGGGTTATAAATGATTTTATAATGAAATTTGCTTTCATAGAAACCCATATCATAAAAAGTAATACTAAAACATCATTTTTAATGGAACGATAGAAATATAATGGATACCCAAAGTAACTCATCACTGAGTTTCCACATAGGAGAATATAAGTGAAAATATGGATATGGAAGAGAAATCTAACCATCAACTTCTGATGAAGGGTGGTAGAGGACATGGATATTAAAAAGAAAACATTCACAAAACCATAAATTTGTGATGATCTAAGGTACCATCTGATTCATCAGATATGACGGCACTAGGACAACATTTTTTGTTTTCAAATCATTTCCCAAATGTTGAAGAATTTTTAAAAGAAATACTTACATGATTTTGGTACAATCTCACCGTTGATCGTGCCTTGAACAATTTCCACTTCATCTCTTAATGAAATGAAGTTGAATTTGTCTTTCACAATGTTTTAGAAGATCATGAGATAGAATAATAGGTCATTCTATCAGTCTCAAACATAATGTTAGAAAAAGTTTTATACATAAGTCCATCTATGGTGAGATTAATCGTATATGGTTCCAAAATGGACTTATACTTCATCTATCATCCTGCTTAATAAAATAAAACTAGTTTCTACTAACCAGGGACTTCCTGTAGTCCAGTGGTAGGTGATAAAGGCTTGTCGCACTTCGGTTGTGGGTTCGATTCCCACAACCTTGTCCGTCACGACGGGTTGTCGCCCGTCCTATGGGTTGTCGTTTTTCTAAAACTACACTATTATAACATTCAATAAATAATATCAAAAAAGTTCCAGAATTAAACAATTATATTTGATGTCCAACTTAATCCATTCCAACCTATAGACTTATCGAAAATACTCATATCCAATATTATAGTATAAAGAAAACGATTACTAGAGAATTCATCAACCAAGCATGTGAATACCATCATTTATCCCCCATATATCAAAAAATATATCTTGTTGGTCACATTCCAGACATGTGAATACCATAATTATGTATTCTCTTGAAACATGAATTACCATAGAACCTTAGTGAAAACATGAATTCTGTCAAAAGGTAACTCTTTCCACATACCAAAATCCCAAAATTTCTATACACTCAAACCATTATATCACATTGTCCTCATATCAATCAGGAGATCACTAATACTATCAAACATCTCATTATATCCTTATCCCTTCATTATCCGCATATCATATACTTTTCAAAAATATTTGAATAACCTTTCATGGTTACTGGTACCATTCAACATATACCTTCAAATCATTTGAAAAAAATAGTGTAACAATCCTTAGACATGTCTTTATTCTATAGTACCATTACCTATACAACATAAATCTTGATAAACATAAATCATTCCACTAACTTCGTAAACCATTGACTGAGCATGAACAACTCTTTAATCTCACATATCATTTGTAGTCTCTTCATTATCATCAATATAAATACTACCCATATGACCATGACGATTCTCTTCATGAGACATTCCCTTAGGGAATTGGTTTGCATAATGCCCGTACATTCCACATTTAAAACATTTAACCACTGTTGATGTCTTAGCAATACCATTATCCTTGTCCATGGCATTAACTAAACCTTTTCCGTTGCAATTACAGGCTTTGTGTACTTCTTTTCCACACTCAAAGCATCTTCCAGTTCCTTTGAAACATTCTCCCGGATTCCTCTTCCCACATGATTTATATGAGGAAAATTGAACTTTCTTTCCTCTATGATCATCATGAAACACTATATTTCTCTTATTAGCTGACTCAAGAAACTTACCAAAGTTGAGATTACTGATCATATTATGAGATTGCTAATTAGGCATAATAACGATGATTGGACATCCAAATCCCGTTTCATTTGGTTGCTCATGAATAATATCATTCCATTGTCCATCATATTATCTATTATCGCGAATCTTCCTATTTCCATCCATTTTCTAAAACCCAAAAATAATAGTGTGAGAGGAAACAATCATGAGAGGAAAATAACATAATAAAGGGGGAGTACCTTCAATATCTAACATCTTAGGTTTAATTCTAAGATCATTACCAGAATTCCAGGACTATAACCTATACTTATACATAACCTTAGGGACATCCCTAGACATACCTTAGAAATATCTCTAGGGATCTCACGAAAGTTCTCCCACCCTAGTTTCCAAAGGTTAACTAAACCATTCCTCTGATACCAACTATAATGACCCATAATTAACATACATTCTTATTACTTCAGAATTGATGGACACTTATTACAACATATAACAAAACCTTGATAGGACCGTATAGGTATAGTGTCTTTAGAAACTGGGGAACATAAACAAATGGTTCATAAATCATCTACATTATCTCACGCTTATTTCATCATATCTAGTGTCCCTTTTGGTATATCCTACTTAATACCCTTCTTCCGGACCTGTGGAAAAGAAAACATACAAAAGGGTGATCTCAAATGCTCAGTAAGGGTAGACAAAGGAAATATCGCATCCTAGTTTCCAAAGGTTAACTTAACCTTTCCACTCATACCAATTGTAGAGACCAAAGAATGACGTACATAGAAATTACATTAATTTTTAGGAATAATTAATACATAACAAGAACAAACACTCAAGGACTGTAATAGTTTAGTGTATTTGGAAACTCAGAACATAATCTTCTTATCACGGTGAAAGAGCTTCAACATCTCTCATAAAGATCTTACCCCTTTGTTTTGTTACCTAAAAAATTTCTCTAAATCTTGGGGAAAAGAAAACACATAAAGGGGTGAGCTCAAATTCTCAGTAAGGGTAGACAAAGGAAATATCAATCATATCATATTCATAAGAACATAACATGATAAAAATATTAACCTGAAAAAGAGATCATAATATCATGACATGGGATAAATCATAGTAGTGAAATGTAATCCCAATAACAATATCATAAAACATGAGAGTTTGTGGCATACACAAATAATCATAGAAAATCATTTCTTAGTAGTCAAGACACATTTCCAAGACTATCTTAGCAGACAAAGTCCCTTTCTAAATTGAGTTCACTCCTCGTTCCAATCCTGTATCACTGAACCAGTTTATCTTGTCGTTACAACCATGTCTATCTCATGAGATATAAATATTTACCCAATGCATTGGAGGCAAATATAGGTCCCAACCATCTCATAATGAAACCATTCTTTTGTGTGCCACAAAATCATAAATCATACATCATAGCAATACCCATGTAATAAAAATGGGATTTTTAAACATCATGCCATCATAACATAATCCATATAAGATAAAAGGACTTCATAAAAATAATTCCATAATTACATAATCAAATAAATGCAATAACTGGGATAGAAACAGAACCCTATATTATCTTAGATGGAAAATAATTCTGATGAAACACCTGAACTCCATTCTTGAGGAAAATATCCTTTCTACTTCAAAAACATTTTTCATTTCTTAACATGTCATACAATTTTAAACTAAAAGAAGTTAATTAAAAATAAACTTGAAAATTTTTAAAGGATGATTCATGGAAATAATTTTCTATGAAATCATAAAAATCAATTCATTCAGTATAAGTTAAAAAAACATTCTCCTCATACTTTTAACAGAGAAGTCAAAAAGTACCACGTATGGTAAACAAAAAAAAGATTCCTTCCATAATGAAAAGTAAAAGTCAAAGAGGGGTAAAAATGACATTAAAAATACATGGAATAATATTAAAAACTTTATGAAACACATTTTATGGGCATGGATGAAAAATATAACCCCAGTAAATACTTACGTATAAGCAATCTCGGATAAAAATGAGATTGCAAAATTATCCCTTAGCTTAGGTACAATTTCCTCCATACATGTCCGAAACTCTTGTATAGTGGGTTAAAACATAGTATTAACTTTTAAAAGAAACATATTAATATTTATGATATCATATATTATTCACTTATGACTTTATCTTACCCATTTTTTGTCAATTCCATGTTAAAGCAACGTTTTGGGTAAAATTGTTTCATTTATCGTACGTGTTTGGACTAGTTGTTATTGATATTATTATTACTTATATCTTGATTTAATTACATGAAGAATGTAAAACATGATTTATATATCATATATATTCAGTATATATATATATATAATAGATAGATAAATGAAAAGAAACACACCATTCATGGAGACGGTAGGCCGTACGTACGCATGAACGTTGTTTTCCTTTCCTTATTGACTTGAATGGAAGTAAGTAGATGAAATATATATATATATATACATAAATATAGTAGCATTATTATGTCATATATATCATTATTATTCGTTATATATACTTTATAATCATTCATGAATGGTTAATATGGAGAATGAATCTTATCACATCGTGGAGACGGTAATCTGTACGTATGCACGAGAGATGATATCGTTCTCATAATTATTGAATGGAATTAGAGTGGATGATAAAATATCTCAGAATCATTATGATGTTATAATAACCATATATAGTTATTCTTTACACCATTATACCCATCCATGTAAGGTGGTGGTGGAAAAACAGATTACACCACGGCGTGGAGACGGTATTCCGTACGTACACACGCATGGTGATTTCATTTTCCGTAGAATGGATAAAAGTTGAAATGGGGTTTTTTCATATTTATAATAACATATCAGTATATTAGTGGTACCGATGTTATTACTTTATAATGAAACAACTAAATAAGAAGAAGTTAAAGAAGAAAGAAACTTGAAGGAATCGGTAGAAGAGATTACCTCTTCTTCGGCATGCCTCCTCTTAACCTCCTCTTAGGGCACTAAAGTTGGTCTTTGAAGAATACCAGGAACTATAGTAGGTTTCTATGAAAGTGGATAAGTGAAATGGTCAGGGGTTGGCGGAGATTTAATGCTCACATTTGTGTGAAGAGGAGAGGGAGGAGGTGCCTTTATATAGGAGAGGAGAGGGGCACTTTTGGAAACCTCAAAAAAATTAATTAATAATAAAATGAAACCCCACATAAAAACCTCCAAAAATGGCTCAATTAGAATATGGGATGAGATAGGGTTGTAATATAATCAACCAATAAAATTTAGACATGTTTTATGTCTATTTTAAACCTTATCAACTAGATTTATCATTATTTAATATATTTAATTTTATTTGTGGTAATAAAATTTAAAATTATAAATTTTTATAAATAAAAACATAAATGTTGTCAATTTCCCATAATTGGATAATTTATAACCTTTTAGACCATATAATTCTCAATTTTTAATTTTTTTTTGTGATTTTTAAATAATTTAATAATAGGTTATTTTTATAAAATATAAATAGTGTCACTTTTGACACTATTCATTATTGGAATTTAAATAAATACCACACAAAAGATATGTTGGAAACAAAATATATAATAAATTCCTAACATGTCATATTCATCAAAAAAATTCATGGGGAACATTAATTTGTTCATATATTATTTATTTTAAAATATTTAAAACCATTTATTTGGTATATCTCTTAATAAAATAATTACTACAACATTTTTGTATAGTTATTTAATATAATTATTTGTTGAATAAAAATTTAAAATAAAATCCTATGATGAATATAATTATATTTACTTTCATAATAATACATTTACTCGAATTTATCATCTTAAATTCACAACATTTAAATTGTCACATTTATTAAATTATGAAAGTGACAACTTTGACATCATTTAAAATAAAATAATATAAGTATCATAATTGATTTTATAAGGCTCAAAATGGTCAAATATTCTACCGTTGGATGCTTATGGTTTACATGTACATGAAAAATAAGTTTTGGTCAAGTGTTTGTGCTTTTATGGTCACTATTAGTTTAATAAAAACTATATTATTGATTTTTTCACTAAATAAACAATTTCTGCATCACTATTGTGTCACTATTAATGACAATTATTCAATCCCTAAAAATTCTAAATAAAATCTCATGAGGTAGATAATTTTATTAGCTTTCTGTAGAATATTTATATTTGAGGTTTTATGAATTTTATCACTAAATTAAAATTACTAAACATAAAAGATATAAGAGAGTAACATGTTGTCACTTTCTTTGGTTTTAATAATAATTACATCATTTTCATGGTCAAAAATACATGAAATGAATCTATTTAGACCCTTAGGTGATATTGTTTTACATTTATTCATCCAATAGAATTTGGTCAGGTGTTAGGGTAATTTTATAATCATATTTTTACCCTTAATTACCCGATTTACCTTTAACTGTAGTAAATAAAATTTACCGTAGTTACTATTATTAATGTCTAAAAATAAAAATCAGCCTATTAACATAATTTAGACATATTTATTCTAAATATGGAATCCATTTTTCAAAATTAAAAATACATAAGTTGCAGTAATTAATTTAAAATTAATCCCATTCTTAAGAAAACAAGTTTTAAAAGTTAAAACGTTGGAAAAGATTGAAATGTTTTTACCTATGAATTTAGTGTAAAATTAATTCTAATGAATTAAATTATATTAAATTGTAAAAATATATCGAATTAATACTTTAAAACCATTAAATATTATAATTTAACCATATAATTTATTTCGATGAAAAAAGTAGTTTTTAATTAAAATTTAGCCTATTTTTACAATTCATCAAAATATGAAGGTTATCAGAAAAATATCATTAATTTATCCAATGTAAATTTTTATATCCCAATTCAAAATAAGATGTTTATTTTGTAAAATTGAACTTATAAACATGTCAAAAAATTATATTTAAAATGGGCGCGCTATCAAAAGGTGGAAAAACTGCATTTTTTGAAAAATACTTCTTTTATCAAAAAAATTGAAATTTTTTTCATATCTCATTCTAGAAAATGTGTAAGATGAATTATAATGTTATAAAATTAAAAATTCTGTTAATACTATTCATAACGGCTAGTTCATAATTTTATAATAATATATCATTGTTTAGTGAAACCCGATATTGCGTACTATACCCGCTATCAAGGAAGGTCACGATTGCATGTAATGCAATACAAGAATAGTGTTTGCGTATAATACAAGCTAATACGGTGTTGTGGATAGCGCAAGATAATGATGGTGTAGCGTAAAACACAAGACATCGAAGAAATTAAAAATAATATTTCACATAAAATCTTGTGGTGTTACAGTGAGAGTGGTAGATTCCTCGGGGAAAGATCATATCCCTGCTAAAAAAGACCAGTGGAATATTCCAAAGGCTCAAGATTAGTCTCATACTCTTGCTCTAACCACGGCTCACGAAGTGATAATGGAACATGCCTCAGGATGTGATCATATTCTCTTCAGTAATGATGAATATCATTAAAATGTTTTAGTATCTTCTCTGTAGTGGAATCATACTCTCGCAGTACGAAATGGTTATAAACATGTTCCAACAACTGTCATATAACATGTTTATATCCCTTTGTAAATCTAGAAGGCAGGTTGTCATATTCCATCCATGATGCAGAACGAGGCTCATATCTTAAATCTTCTCAATGCCAATGTCCTTGAGTCAGTTTGAGACACATTCTCAACACCTCAAGGGTCCTTCAACACTTCAACTAAAGAAGAAGATGATCATTTACATGGTAGTCCTCCACATGGTAGTGAGGAGATGGATCATAAAAACACTACTCCTGAAATACGCCATGGTCAACCTCCCCATGGTGATATCTCCCACGGACAAGGAAATACTCCCATTTCTTAGACACCTTCGTATAAAGTGGTGTCCAAAACTCAGACACATTCATATAGAGAGGTTCTCTAAACATCAAGGTAAACCATACATATTTACCCATCATCTTCTTGTAGTACTCCACTCTAGTTATTAGGAGAACCCAAGAAGCGTCTTTTATGGTTTGATCAGATGGAGGCATGTAAGTATCCCGATTCAGAGAACAAAATTGACATATGGAAAGAGTTATATGGAAAATACCTCCCCATCATGTTTTTCCCCTCACCACTTCTGACTTTGAGGTCCCAAATGAGCTAGAAAAGGTGTACATGCCTTATCTTTGACAAAATATGTTGGATACTCATTAGAGGATGAGGGATAAACATCTCTATTATCCAGGATATGAGTATAACCTTCATCTCATGAATACACTCTATTTTTACGTGGATATTATTACCTTTTACATAGTTTGAAACTTGAGAATGGAGGGTCAAGATAAATGCATACACATTGTTCTTTCTGTACTAAAAAAAATCTCCACTAAATGAATTCAAGAGAATCTCCAGATGTGCGTATCTGAGGATGAGAGAAATATGGATCATTTCACTTCACTATTTCCACATAGCAACAAAAACCCTTCAAATAAAACATCCTATAATGTCATATACTCAAGATAAATAAGAGAACCAGGTAACATGTGATCCAGTTGGTCACTACACCAGAATAACCCCACTTCAATGATGCCCAGACATCATGAACGAAGGGAGAGGATAACTGGAAGATCATTGAAATGGGAACCAAAAAAGAAATGGGAATTCATTTCATACAAGGTATATGAAGTTACATCCAACCAAAAAACATCTCATAAATAATGATTCTAATCATGGGCTTTCATTTTACCCCACTCCTACGTGAACACAACTACACCACATCAAACATTCCACATTAGCAGCTACCATAATAGCTATCCAGGAGTAGACCCAACTCACTGGTCAAGGGGAGTATATACCACCCCAACCACCTCTCTTATTTTCAATTCATGAGATAATTATGGACATATAATTATCAAATGAAAACAAACCCCAACCAACTAGGTTGAGATAATTTATATCTTAGTGACCATCACCATGTTCGTCATCCCCTAAGAGTGTCCTAAGGAAAACCACTAGTTAGGGTGATCATTCAGTCTTAGGATGAATCAATATTTAGTGGGAGATTAAGGCATGGAAAACTCATCAACCCCTACCCTCTACATATAGAAGGGAGGTGACTTAGAAAATAGTACCCTTATAGCTTCTTAATGTGTTGAGTCCCTAGCTACTCAAATGGAATCCATGGAAGGGAAACCCACACCTATGTATCATGGGAGGAAGCCATATCCCGAGTGTGTGGATGATACTCTAACCCCACCCAATTTCATAAATCATACCTTCTCTTCCTTTGATGGTGTATGTGACCTTGAAAAACATCTCACACACGTATTATTCTGATGTGGCATGATAATGGGCCCTCAAGATCAATAGGAGGCAACAGTGTAGAGGTGTTTTGTATAGACTTCTAAAGAACTTTCCCTTTTTTGGCACAATAGTCTCCCAGTAAGATTTATTGTATGATAAAAATATGTTAATCATAAATTCCATTATTAATTTAGCTCTATGATGAGTAAAATAAAATTCATTGACTTAAAGATCTATAAATAATGATAAAATGAGAGAGTGTTGGACTTTATAGAAGGATGGAAAGTTTTAGCCTATTTACTCAATATCAATCACTCTTAGGATTAATTACTGGAACTCTGTGCAAAAAATCTCTGGGATGCGCTTAAATTTCCTCTTATCTCAATTATTTATCTAGGTGGGTTCCCTGAGTTCATAGAAACTGAAAAATTATTGGAAGACTCCATTCAACAAACCTGATCCAAATCTTGACTCATGCCCTTAGTGTAGGGGAAAAGGCTTGGAAAATTATACGATGTAAATGTCACTCTAAATATTGTAGTTATACCTAGGCAAACACGTAGGAAGGTCCCAAACCACCCGAAACCTCACGTCGAGTGGAGAAAAACACAAAACTACCATCTTCTAGAAGCATATAGAAATCAGGTTCACCAGATATTTGAAGAACAAATGAATAAATAATACTCCCTCCAAAATGAACAAGTACCCAGTTAATTATTGGAATCCATGGACAATAACATGATCAAACTAGCACAACACAAGAAGCCCAATGAGTTCAACCTTATTGACCTTCGTCACTACTTCCCTTTCCATAGAAGAATGATTCATAATATCGAGTACTGATTTTTCTTCAAAGATATCCTTCAAGGCATGGTCAATTCCAGACAAGTGGTTTTAGATAAGTCCTCAAATTAGGAGGCCGACCTAACCATTTCCTTGTCAGAATAATAGGGTGTTTGGTATAAATTTATATACAAGTGTGGATAGAAGTTCAAACACTAGATTATTCAAAAAATAGTTAACCAAGATCTTGCACCATGAGAGCACAAATTCACAGACCAAAAATAACTCCACTACCCAAGAAGGTGACATCTAATATGTATCCCAAAAGTGGGTGTGACCATCAAAATAAGGAATAAATATAAGTTTAGGAGTTGTATTCTTCTCCAATGCAAGATATAACTCTCACAGATTTCTTCCTTGAAACCTCTAAAACATGAGAACCACCTTACCAAATAGAACCCTCATTGGACAAAGATCTCATCATTGATTTTTAAATGTGATAAAATTGGAATAAACCTTATTCGATGATGAATATGCCTATGGGTATGAGTTCCATACACCGAACTGGGGAATATGAGACCACATGCAGATGAACCTAGGATACAAGGGATAACAAAGGCATGACAAGATCTAATATCTCTATCATATCCCTATAGAGAACAAATATAAAGCTGAGACATATGTGATAACTATCCAAAAATCCCAAAAAAAGATATAGAGGTATCCAAGAATTCTCAATCAATCATCCACAACCATTTTTATTCAATTATCTCCTAGAAGGGGCTTGATTACTCAATTAGGCCAGACAATAGGGAAAGCCAGCACAACCAGCACCACTAGAAGAAAATGATCTCATGAAATCTACAAAAGCACCAGGCCCATCCACCTCAAATGACTCAATTCATGAGACATATGTCTAAGAGAAACCTCACCTTCGTAATCGTCGACCTTTGGTACAAAAGTATGAAATTTTGAAACAACTAGTGATTTTATCTTCCAAGCTCTCAATCATCAATGCACTCCACCATTCAAAATAAATCAAAGAGGCAATTGTTAAATCCCTACAATGTACACATGAACTTGTGATAGATGTTTCTAAATCATAGGTCTATATAATGGGGAATATGTCAGTAGAATTCCATGTCACCATCTCTTATACAGAGCATGATCATGAATAGGACATCCATGGACATATTATCCCCCTATATGTTTTGGGAAGAATCAATAATATTGACATCCAGAGGGATGCAATTGATAATGGATTTGGGATCACACTCATCCTGGTTCAAACCCTCTGAGATTTTAGTAATAGTAAAGGGGATTTTTCTCCCACAAATATGACCATTCATGGGAATGATAAGTGTTAGAAATGTCCTCTTGAGAATATAATACTCAAATCTCAGTTTGGGGATCTCACATCTGATGTTGATTTTATGGTTATCTTGAAAGACACTGTATACAATGTACAACTTGGTTTGCCCTGTCTCCATAGAAACATGGAATAACCATAAAAATTCAATCAATGTATGAAATACCCCATCGATGGAAAGGTCGTCATACTTCATAGTGACAATTCACCCTTCAAGAATTGGAAAACCACATATTATGAAGTAGGTTTCTACAAAAGGGGAGTAAAACAACCAATGGTGGATACTGATATACAGGTTGAAGTCTCCAATGGCTTGGGGACCACCCTTGTGAATCCCTAGAGTATACATGATAGAAACTATGTGATTCCCATAAATCTAGTTAAGGTTATTGACCTAGTCTTAGAGGCCTAAGCCCATACTTTCCACAATGACAATGTAAAATAAATTCTACTCTAACACCTCTCTGTAATGACACATGCAGTATGGGAGGATTATATCTCTAATCACGGCCTCTATCACCATGAAAATGACAGAGATACCCCCATAATGATATGTATATCTTATAATTCTTTTATAGACTCAGATATGGAAGAATAATAGGCTGAACTCAGAAACTCCCCTCCTGCATTCGAGGAAGGTGCCTCCACCACCATCGATGAGCTGATGTGGGTACATCTTGGAATAAAAGAAGACTTATGGTCTAAACTAATTAGTGATACTAGGAACCTCAAAGAGAAAGATATTTATATTGAATTTATAAAGAAATATTGATATGTGTTTTCTAGGAACTATAAAAAAATTCCTAAAATGAACCCATATGTGGCTACACACCATATCGGCTTACTATATGAGTATCGAGGCTTCAAGTAGGCAGCTAGGATGATTCACCTCTCTCATTCCTCCAATTTAGAGGTGGAAGTTGAAATATTGATTAGAGATAACTTGTTTAGAGAAGTATAATACCCAAGATGGCTTGTCAAAATCATCCCTATCATGAAGAAGAATGGGAATATTAAGGCCAGCCTTCATTTCAAAGACCTTAGTCGGCACTTCCCAAAGAATGATTTACCATTCCCTATCAAAGAACTTCTGGTCATTGTAACAATTGCATTCCAATCCATTTCCTTCATGGATGAGTATTCAGGGTAAAATAAAATAAATATGGGCACTGAAGATGAGAAAGTGACTACCTTCAAAGAACCTCAAGTGACATTTTTTAATCAGGTCATTCCCTTTGGATTAAAAATGATGGCACTACATATCAATGTTCTATGCATCATATTTTTAATCCATTATTGGGAACAATAACCGATTATAATGTTGAAAACCTGGTGTTCAAATCCTAACAGTAATGTGATCACTTCATAAACCTTCAAATGATATTTAACAAGATAAAAAATAAAAGTTTGAAGATTAATCCACTGAAATGTGCCTCCAGGGTAACATCAGGGAACTTCCTTAACTTTATACTATGCCACAAAAACATCAAGGTTGACCTAGATAAGACCAGTGCTATTTTAGTAATGTCACCCCCTAAAATCACAAATAACTGAGGGTCATCCATGGTTACCTTCCCTACATTTGGAATTTTATATTCAAATTCATTGGAAAATCTCTAGCCTTCACCAGGCTAATGAAGAAGGGAATCACCTACCAATGGGACGGGGATTTCCAATAAGGCTTTGAAAGTCTCAAGTAGTATCTATTGCACCCACTTGTTATGACTCATCCTTTTTAAGGGATCCCACTCATCATGTATGTGTCCTCCATGGATTTCTCACTAGGTTCCCTCCTCACATAGAAAAATAATGAGAGGAGAGAGAACATTATCTATTACCCCATTCAAATAATTCTAGGTATTGAGACCCAAGACTCAGATGTCAAGAATGACTTACTGGCACTCATATTTATAGTGCATAATATAAGATATTAATTACAGCACCACAAAGTCCACCTAGTCTCTAGTATTGATCCGCTCAAGTTTATCTTTGGCCTCCCCATGCTAACTAGACATCTAGCCTGATGGGCAGTCATTCTACAACAATACAACATCCAGTTCGTGTTGAAAAAGGAATTGAAAGGAAATGACCTATCCGATTTCTTCATTTCGAATCCCACCATTGATAATACATCGGTGTTAACCTATCTCTTAGATGATGGGGTTCTATATTCCCCTGAAACTTCCTAGACATGGGAGATGTATTTTGATGACACCTCTTGAAGCCCTATTGAAGAAAGGATGGAAAACTCAAAGTTTAATCAGGTTGGATTAAGGATTGTATTTATCTCCCCAGACAATGTAGTTTTTACCTAATATTTCTCACTATTTGAGGGAAGCATGAATAATGAGGTTGAATACCAACACCTTATCGCTGGATTGGAACTAGCCTTACAACTAAAGATAACTTACTTGAATATGAAAGGGTATTTTAAAACTAGTGATGAAGTAGTTCAATGGAAAATATTCCATCAAAAAGAAATAATTGGACCATATAAATGGCTATGTAAGGGGACTAATAGGAGATTTCCCTTTTAATCCCACATTGCATCATGTTCCTTGATCATAGAATTCTCACACTGACACATTGTCTAATGTAGCCATAGTCTTCAATGACCTTGATCTAGAGAAAGAAATATTCTATATCATGCACTAAATAGTGGTTTCATCGATCATCACATGTGATATGGAAGAATTAAATCGATTCAATACTACCCAGATCATGATGAGTCAATATTCAGCTCCGTATGGATGTACCCCATAATCTGTTATCTCCAAAATGGGACTCTATCGATATACTGGGCTGGAAGACAATAGGTTAAGGGTCATGCATCAAACTTTACCCCATGGGATGACCCAAATGAAAATATATCCCTCTAAAAGTGAGGATTTCATGGAACCCTCCTCAGATGCATAGTAGAAATATAGATTCACTCCATCATGGAAGAAGTCTTGTGGGATCATGTGACGTTCATTAGTCTAGGACCATGTTCTACCACTAAATCAGGAGGATGGGATATTACTTGTAAACCATGATACATGACTGTGTGAAATTCACCAAAAAATGTTATTAATACTATATTCATGAAAACATTATCCATTATCCCCTGATATTTCTACATATAACAAAATATTTCTGTCACTTTATTATTTGGGGAATGGATGTTGTTGGGCCTGATCACCTAGCAATAACTAAGCAGTTCAAGTTAATCCTTATAGCTACTGAATTATTTTCTAAATGGGATAAAGAAATACCACTTAATTAATTTAGGATTAATAATTCCATAACCATCATAACATCCCATATCATCACTAGGTTCAGAGTCCCTCACACAATATTAACAGACAATGACACCACCTTAGGTTATATAGAGTTGAAGAAAATATACTAGGAGTACAATATTGAGTCTAAAAAATCATCTTAATATCATATAACATAAAATAGAAAAATCGAGTCATTCAATATGACTCTTAAAAATATACTCCATAAGATGGTGAACAAGGTTAAAAAGTCATGCCCAGAAAAGTTCCTCCATGTTTTATGGTCCTACAATACCCTAATGCGTAATTACACACAAGAAAGTCCATACTCATTGGTGTACAAGACTGAAGCACTGTTTTCCATAGAATTACAGTTGCCTTCACTATTAATAACCATTTATGGAAGAACTTATATTACTTTAAATAAAAAAATGGCAGGATGAAATAGAGTGACTCAGTGAGAACAGGTTGCGTATATTACACAACCTTGAAGTTCATCAGAATTAGATCACACAAGTCTTTAATAAGAAGGTTAACTTCTATTCATTACTCTAAGGACAACTGGTGTTGGATCATTATACCATAATGATACCAAGAAACAAGCCTCAAAAGCTAGAATACAAATGACAAGAGCCTTATATCATACATAAGGTCTATCACAATGAAGCTTACTCACTGACCACAATGGATGGGGAGCGTGTCATACCCTCTACCAATAAGCGATTTCTCAAGAAATACTTTTCATAGTTGTAATATAGTTCCCTTCATCATGGTTTCATGATGTTAAACTATACATGATCATCTTAGTTTAATGATTGTGAACTGTACAAGTTCATCTTATAAGTAATACATTAAATGGCACAACATCTCAAGTCCTGGCAGCAAGACTTTAAACTACACAATGTCTCATGTCCTTACCCTATGATATTAAACTACATAGAATATTCCTTCATATCATGATGTTAAACTGCACAAGAAGCACCATCTCACTAATGAATCACCACACACGAGCAAGATCTATGTAAATTAAGGATTAAATTCCCCAACCCTCTATAAAAGTTAGCTTCACATAGAGAATATCTTCATCCAAGAACAACATATAGATTGATTTTTTCCATCACATGATATGTATTGATGCTCAAACCTATAGTCTTAGGGCCAAATATAATATTAATTGTGATTCATGTTGGGTGATCATTGTCCTTAACACATGATGTTAAACTGAATGTTAGATATCCTTACCACATGATGTAAAAATGCATAGATTCATAGTGTTACATCCCTTTCACATAGGGTTTCCCTCATCCTTATTGAAATATGTTAAACGACACAGATGATGTTCTTACTACATAATATTAAAAAATTAATATGTTTATAAAACTATGTATGGATTCATTTTCATTGTCAATGAAATACATAGGGACTCCTCAATCCTATATCTTGTCCCCACCACCACATGATACATAATTACCATGTCCTATGCTTAATTTCATATGCATGGTGAGAACAACCCTTTACATTCAATTTTTCTCAGACTGAGAATAGCTCAAAGGAGATTAGGAATTTTACTAAGGGATTCCAAACAAAAACAAGGAGTAATAGCTCACGATAGCCTCATCATGGTCCTTCATGAAAGACCTTAAAAGGCATACCATGATGCATGACATTAAACTACACAGTTGATGTCCATTGGATGACATAATGTTCCACATTCCTATGGACCTCACCCGAGAGGACCACTATTGTTAGTGATTGGTCTTCTACCACAGCTCCATTCAATATTGATGTGTGACACAATCCTCGAAATCACATGATATGTAGTGACACCTAAATCTCCACCCCTGAGTCCATTCACAAAAAATAATCATAAAAATCCCCCTATCCATGCGTAAAGGTTAGAATTTTACATGAATCTTCTGTTTTAGGAACTACATGTGGCCAGATTCATATTACTAAGGAATATGTAGTGATTCCAAGATTCACATCCTTAGATCCATCCACAATACCCCTTTTCATGTCATGAAGCCAACGCCCTTGCAGCATTATATTACACTACATGGTTTCTTAAGAACTACATGTGGCTTGATTCTTATCATCATAGGATACATACTGACACCAAGATATCCAATCATGGGATCAGATACAGTAGTCAATAGAAACAAGTCCCACCTCTGCATATGGGGAAGACCTACGTAGAGAGTTTCCCATTCAATAACTACATGTGTCTTGATTCCTATAACTATTGGATACATAGTGATTCTTGAATCTCTAATCCAGGCCCCAGATACAACAAATAAAAAAAATTCACACCAACTACATTGGGGATGAGATATATAATACCATTTTTCCTATGTACAAGTTAGATCTACGTAAGGTCTTCTTGTGCATATAATATATCTTGAAAAATTGTTCATGTTGGTTCCTAATTCCTTACCGCACAATGATTAAACTATAAGGAAAACATCCTAACCGCATAATGTTAAACTGTAAGGAAGAAAGCATGTCCCTACTACACAATGATAACTGTGCATACCATTATCCACTATCATCCTCTATTAAAGGACTAAAGATGTCCTTCCCCAGTCAGCCAGAGTTTAGGGTGCTTCCACCATCTTTTATACACCTCAATCTATAAATCACACATCATGTCTCAAGCACATCAGGTTACCAAAAATCTTCCACGACCCTTGGAAAAGGATACCTAGCTTCAAGAAACCATTTTTTATGATGAATGCATTCATATGACTCGTGTATATGCACCTATGTTCATAAACCAAATGAATCACTCTGTAAAAAGGTCTTTCTGATACATGTGAGCCCTAACATCATTTCAGAAGAACTCAACACCTCCATGTGCTCTGGGACATTCATGGTATTATTATCCTATATCACTACTCATGAAATAATAACATTTATCTAGGATTTAAAATATTTCCATCTCCCACCCATAAGTATTTTGGGGTACTCTTGACCCTAGGCATGATAATTAAGCTTTTGTGTATCATCCCCCATATTATGTTCATGTGTGTCACAACCTTAAATACCTACACAATGGTCAATGTTGTATGACTTTAAACTCTATCCTCTAATGGTTCATATCATAAGACCTCAAAATTCTATAGGAAGAGACAAAAAACATTTCAAGTTGAATATCCACATAGGGAGGCCTAATTGAAAGTCAACTCTTTTCACACAAAAATCATTATCTCCATAGTTTAAGAAAAAATTAGGGCACAAATAAATAAGGAATAAAGCTCCTAGGGACTACTTTGTATACCTAGTAAAAGCCAAGCTATGCTCGTTGAACTCCCTAATTCAATAAAATATTAGATTAATGATTTTTTATACCTCTTCACCAAAGGAATATGTTCACTAGGAGGTGACACAAGTTTTTGGGTGATCAATAGTTTCTTGGATATTAAACTTTCCACAAATTACACTTCATGATTTCAACACCTTCGATCACTGTAAACCTACCATGTCCCTTTTAAATGGATACCCAACTTCAATGGACCCTTTGTTTTACTATTCATGTATACTTATTTCTCTTATAAATGAGCCTATGGTCTTCAACCAAATGCGTCACTCTGGAAAAAAACTTTTTGATCCTTGTGAGTCCTGAAATAACCATGACAAAACTTAGCACCTCAGTGTGTTTTGGGCCATTCTCAGTATTGTTTTCCCATATCATCCTTTCAAACTGAGAAATTTGGAAATTAATTTACAATCCCTATACCTAACTATTTGTGTATATTTTAGATACTCGATGTTACGTCACCATGTTTTGTAACCCTTCCCAAAGAAAAAATGAAACACTCCATTACCAAACCTTTGATATCCCAAAAATCATGATTCAAAACCATAGGGAGTAGATTAGAGCTTCATAATTAAGAGTTGAACTACCCAAGGGTTCTAGATATAGGTTCTAGGTGCATCAGAAGCATGTTGATGGGTGTACCAAATTTGATTTTAGCATTAACAATGATCAATCCAAGATCTGTCACAATAATAAAACACCAGATCTTTAGAATAGAATGAAGAATGAAAATTAATAGAGAAGAGTCCTGAAACCATAGACATGATCATCATGTTTTTGTTATAACTAGTTTAATTAATTGAAAAGAATTACTTTGATGGAATTATTTATTCATTAATGTTTCTGGTGACAATATGATGTGATCTGCCATTGTGATGTAGAATCCAAGTGTAGGATTCCTCTAGAAGTGATCCACACATGCTCCACATATCTCTAGATTTCGCTGAAGGGATCTCCAGGTGCTAGTGTGGAAGAGGATTTTCTTGCGATGTCTCCCTTCGACCGCCTTGATCCGGTGGAGGAGGGTCTCTCTCTCATAGATTGAGAGAATTCTTGGAATAAAATGATTCTCTCTTGGCTTGAGAGCTTTCTCTAGATCCATTGTGCACAGCCAAAAAAATGGTTAGGCTAATGAGAAACATATAATTTGGATTTTAAATTACATAGAATAAAAAAATTAATTAATTACCTGAAATCATTTATTCATTTCATTTTATTCTTAGTAATACCCCATGTCTAATTATAAAAGTTGACTATTATTATTACCTAACATGTGCCCAATGAATTAAACCTAATATTATTTAATTAAATAAAAAATATTATTTCTCATAAATTCCTAGAAAAAAATACATGGCATTTATATTTAATATACACAGTGTGTACTTTTGTTTTTCAATTTTTCTTTATTTCCTCCGCCACATTTATTAGACCTTGAATAATGGCTATTTATTTCTAAAATAAATTTTCATTGCATTACTTGCTAATAAATATATTATTTCTCCTACAATATATTATCTCGAATAACTAGTGTCAAAATAAATGCGATCAATCATCCTTAAATAATTGTTAACCCACAATCGAGATTAATCTTTATTCAACTTGTTAAATTAATATTTAACTGGGATACTTAAACAGACTTAGTGTGAGACCCTCTAGGCATCTTTCTTACTAGAATTAGGTGGATCCTACCTAAAGTCCAAGGTTAGCATCTAGAAACAGTCCAAGAACCCATAGAGAAAGAAGTGAATGTCGCAATGAAATTTCACCTCCTACCAATGCTTACCGTGTAATATAATCCCATTGTCTCGATATCTCGAATCAAGATAGTTTCATGCTAGTGCCATCAACCCATGTGATCGATTATTTTTTTTACTTTACAGAGTTGAAATTTACCATTCCTCACAATGGACATGGATTTATTTAGGCTATATCTATTCAATCAAAGGGCCTGAGATATCGACTTTATTTAAGGAACGGAATAAAAAAATCCTTTCCCGCATGATCTATTAATGCAGTATCATTCGTGACGCACCCAATGTATCCTACCTAACTGAGAGTAGTGTGTCATAATATTTTTCATCAATATATCTAAGTGCGCAAGTTGTAATACCCATTAAAAATAATCTTAAAGTTTAAGGATTAATCCACACGTCTGCAGATAGGAACATCCAATGACACTATGAAATGTAGATTTCATGCTAGTGGGTCTCGTTCACATAATATCCTCCTGAATATTACCAAGGGAACACACCATAAGAAGGTTCCTCAAATTTTTATGATTCCTCACCCCTAATGGCCTGTATTATTTGTGTCCCTCAAATAACATCATCTGACCATAGAATATATATTCAAGAACAGTGTTATAGTACATCCGAGTTCTCATCATAGTAGGGATCCACTATAAACCTTTAATTAAATAGATATCCTTAGGAAATTATCACATGGATTGTCATTAAGAAGAACAATAAATATGTGATAAGGTATTTGTTAATGAATAAAGTAAAAAGTAGTTGGTTCTATGCCACCAAATCCAACAGACTCCCACTTGGACTAGAACCAACTGCAAACAACTTTTAACCTGATAGCTCTCACATGAGATTCATGCTTCTTTTGAGATAGGCCTTTAGTCATGGGGTCCACCATGTTATCTTTCGTGGACACTCTACCCACTGAAACTCCACCCCTTTGATAGAAATCCCCCAAGAGGTGATACTTCCGGATTATGCGCTTTGTCCGTTGATGTGACCCTGGTTCTTTTGAAAGAACCACCACTATAGTATTATCATAGTATAATGTTATAGGATCTTTAATTCTAGGAAATACATCAAACTCCTGGAAAAAGTTATGAATCCAGATGGATTACTTGGGTGTATCAGAAGCCCCTATATATTCGGACTCCACTATTGAATTAGTGACAGTTGGATGCTTTGAAATCTTCCAGCTCACAACCCCTCCATTGAGACATAAAACATATCTATATTGTGCCTTAAGATAATTCTAATATATATGAAAACCAGAATCACCATACCCTCTGATCACAAGCTCATCATCCCATCCATACTCCAAGAACATATCCTTAGTTCATCACAGATACTTAAGGATAGTCTTTACAGCAGTCCAATGCGGTTCTCCAAAATCTTCTTGATATCTACCGACCATGCTCAGTGCATAGACAACATCAAGACTGGTACAAAACATGGAATAAATTATGGATCATATATCTTAAGTGTATGGGATCTTTCTCATTCTATCTTTCTCTTGTTGTGTATAAGGAAACATTTTCTTAGAAAGATGTAGGCCATGTGACACTGGAACCAATATCCTCTTTGATTGTTCCATAATAAATCTAATTAGTATTTGATCAATATATGTACCCTGACTTAGTCCAAGCAGCCTCTTGTATCTATCATGAATTATCCTGATCCCTAGAATATAGGCTGCTTCACCCAAGTCCTTCTTGGAGAAACACTTGTTCCACCAGTCCTTAACTGACTGTAAGACTGGTACATCATTTCCAATAAGCAATATCTCCTCAACCTATACTACTAGGACAATGAACACATTCCCATTAAACTTCTTATAAACACATGGATCACATTTGTTCTTAATGAAACCAAATTCTTTTATGGATTCATCAAATTGAATTTTCCATGACATGGATGCTTTCCTTAATCCATAAATGGATTTCTGCAACTTGAAAAACCATTTGTATTCACCTGGTCTCACAAACCCTTATGGTTGTTTCATATAGACATCCTTTTGAAGGTTCTCACTAAGCAATGATATTTTGAAATCCATTTTCCAAATCCCGTAGTCATGGTAAGTTGTAATGGAAAGCATGATTCTTATAGATTTAAACATGGAAACTAGAAAAAAGGTTTCATCATAGTCAATTCTGTGATGCTGTCTGAATCCTATAGCCACTAGCCTTGCATTATAGGTGCTAACTTTACCTTCCATGTCTAGTTTTCTCTTGAATACCCATTTTCATCCAGCAGGATTAACATCAATTGGATCATCGACCAAAACCCAGGCATGGTTCTGATACATGGAATCCATATCAGAATTCATAGCTTCTAGCCATCTTGCAACTTTTGAGATTTATACTGCTTCCTTGTTGGAGATAGGTTCATCATTGTCCAACAATAATGATTCACCATTATCGGTGACTAGGAAATGAAATCTCTCTGGTTCCCTTACCTCTCTTGAGCTCCTACGTAGAATTTGTGTTTCTGGAACCTCTTCCAAGAGGGCTTGTGGAACTTGTTCCTGTACCAAATCCTGTGTATCTTGAGCATCAACTTCATCGAAGTCAATCTTTCTCCCGCTATACTTTTTGTGGATGTACTCCCTCTCAAGAAATACGACTTGTCTGGAGACATTCAATTTCTTGTCTGAAGGGTGATATAGGCAATATCATTTCATTTCCTTGGGACATCCTATAAAGATACACTTCATGCCCCGAGGTGCTAGTTTGTTTCTTAATAATTTCTTAACAAATTACTTGTATCCCCATACACGTGTGTGCGAAAAAATGGGTTTCTTTCCATTCCATAACTCAGAGGGAATTCCATTTTCCACCTTAGTTGTTACTCGATTTAATGTGTATACCGCAGTCTGTAATGCATATCCAAAAAAGGATAATGGAAGATCTACATGACTCAGTATGAACCTCAATATGTCCAATAAGGTGTGGTTCTTCCTTTCACTAACACCATTCCATGTGGTGTATAAGGAAGAGTGAGCTGATATAGAATCCCAAACTCCCGTAGAAGATCGATGAACTCTTGGTTTAGATATTCTCTACATCAATCTAATCGAAGCTTCTTTATCTTCTTACCAAGCTGATTTTATAATTCATTCTGGAATTCTTTAAATTTCTATAAGGATTCTAAATTATACCTCATTAAGTCGACATAACCATATATACTCTAATCATCAGTAAAAGTAATGAAGTAATAATTTCCACCTCTAGCTTCTACTGAAAATTGTCCCCACACATCTATGTTTACCAATCCTAGAAGCTCTGTGGCCCTCTCACCCTATCCACTGAAAGGCGGCTTAGTCATTTTACCTTGTAAACAAGAGTGACAACTATTAAGTGGTTTTAGCTCAGTATAGTTTAAAAATCCATCTTCGCAGAGCTTTTTCAAGCACTTCTCATTTACATGACCAAGATGATGATGCCACAGCTGGGTGTTGTATGAGTCATGTGAGTTTTTTTTGTTATCGAATTACAACACATGGTTTTCGTAATTTAATACATAAAAACCATTATTTAAATGTTCCATACCATAACATACGTTGTTCTTATAAAATAATAAACCATTATTTCTAAACTTGGAACTAAATCCATCCATATCGAAACGTGATACAAAAATTATGTTTTTGGTAAAACTAGGAACATAATAATAGTCATGTAAAACCAAAATCCTCCTAGTTAGCAATGAGAGGTGGTAATCACCAATGGAAAACGTAGACAGCCTCACACCATTGGCTACTCAAAGATCCACCTCTCCTTTGGAAATATTTCAAAATCTACTTGGTTCTTGCATTTGAATACATATTTGAGTCCCACAAGCTATATCTAATACCCAATGTGTAGAAATGGAAAGATTACACTCGATAATGAATACACCTATAGAATCCCCACACTTATGGGTGCAATTCCTCTTCCAGTGCCCTATCTTTCCACATGAAAAACATACCACCTCCTATTCCTTTCTCTGCCTCTGGATCTTCCCCTTCTTGGAGGGATGATGCTTAGGGGAATCAGACCGTTTATAAGTCCTTAGCCCCATTACCTTGTCCTTCCTTTTCGTATTCACCATAAAGATTGCGGGGTTTTCATTTCCCATTTAATTATATACCTAGAAAATTAAGGTCATAAGTTACGATAGAATCTTCTCATTATTTCTCATGTTATAGTTGACAATAAATCTAGAGAAGGTCTTGAGCAGTGATGATAGGATGAGATCTGTATGCAACTCATCTGGGAACTTAATCACTAAGATGTACAAGCGTTCAATGTAGACAATAATCTTGACTACATGAGGCCTAGCTGGAATAGACTCTCCAAGATTAGTTGTAAATAATTCATTGGAGATCTCACATCTCTCATGTCTCTCCTTCTCTTGGTAGAGATCCTTAACGTGAGAAATCTTGCTATACACGTCCATGTTATCATGTTTTTTCAAGAGATAATTATACATGTACGATAGAATGAAACATTAGACATATATGCCATCATCCATATGTTTCATAAATAGAGATAGTTCCTCTTCACTAGCCTCTTTCCCAGGCATAACTGGAATAGGCTCTTCCAACACATACAATTTCCTCTCGTGGCGAAGGATGATGCGTAAACGCCTCTGCCACTCTTGGAAATTAGTGCCAGTGAGAAGATTTTACTTCTAGAGTATGAATTGAAATGATATGTTTGAAGTATTTTTTCTTCCTATTTCTACAAATTAAGATGAGTAATGGTTTAGTAATTTTTTAGGATAAAAATGAGACAAATAAATAAATTAATACTTATCAGTCTCCCACTATTTTAGGAAAATACAATAGCCCTCACCATTGACTTCATAATATTCTGTTTCTTGAATATTATAGTGGCAAGGATTTATATTTACCTTCTCATTACCCCAACTAGGGTTGTTCAAGAAACTTGAAGTGTTTTATTTAGGCATTCCAAATACCAACTGCATTAACTCGCAGCTCCTTGATCCGCTGAGTGGACTCCCCAATCCTGAAATCCTTTTATTTTGTATTTCTTCAACCATTGTGTCTTGGTCACACCAAGTCCTACTCTGGTAGTCAAAAATTGATGTATAACAAGTCAGGTCAACCCAAAACATTGAATTAGAATTCCCTAATAATTGAAATCACCCCAACTAGGGTTAGTCAATCACTTTTAACTATGGTTCATTTCTAACCAATATTATGGAAGGCTATACTGAATTGATATTTTATTTGAGGGATTTTATCCTTATACGTAAATTTCCATTTTATTATATTTGATTACATTATTTTTAATATTAAGTGTGATATACTTAAGTGATTAACCATGTCTAAAATAATATTCTATGCATAAGCCACTCTTATTTTAGTTCCATCTTGTATGCTTGTTTAATCCCTTAATTGTGTGATCGTGACAACAGACCCAAAATAAATAAACCATGCAACTAATAGAAATAAAAAAATGGTATGATCATGAGATTATTCTATTGGTTAGTTTATCTAGTGGTTGATTATTAACCCAAGACCTAGGGAAGAAACAACTAGAACCTTTTGGGTTCGTGTTTACAGATTTCCACCTGTCAACCTTTGTATCTCCTTGGATTGGTTTCACCTTGGCTCCTAAATTGAGCCACCTCAATTAGCTTAGGATATCCATCCATTACATATGCTTTTATCTCACATGAAGGTGAGGGGTAAAATGGGGTTTTACATAAAAGAAACCTTGGGAATGCAAGCCCTTCATATTAATGAGGAGAAGGGTCTCATGCCAACAAATTGAATTTAAATAAATAAATTAGAATAAACCATTCACATAATAAGGCCTTGGTCTAGCTCATGGTCATACATGCATGCACCTATATTTATGCATAAATAAAACTAGCATTCAATTCTTTAATCATTATTATTGTAGATAAATCATGCTCGAATCAATTAATTATCTTTAATTAATCAATCATTTTATCTTAAAACCTTTGTCTAAATTTCTTTGAGATTCCCATCCATCATAAATTAAAACAAATAAATTAATTTAAAATTATCTTTGTACGTAACTTGTACCTTGGAGGCAACCCGGTGAATTCCCGTTCATAACTACCCAATGAGTAGAAATGAAAATTATGGAGATGTTAAATTTAACACATATATATAAAACACCTATCACATGTTGTGCCTCAGCTTTATGCCTACACTATGGTACATGTCTCATGGGTTTTTATAATATAATAATAAATTTTAATAAATTTGCGTAATTTGGATGAGTACACATTGTATAGTTCTTACTACATGGAATGTACTTTTGTTCACCATCCATATGAAGAACATGTTTGGGGGCATGGCGTGTAGATGTACTTAGGAAATTTTTCAGACTACATGGCATGTTTAGTGGGACACATTCCATGTAGTATCTGCATTACAAGGTTTCCAGTAGAGCAAGCCATGTATGGGGTACACGGTCCAACCCTAACTTGAAAGTACTACATGCCGTGTTCAGTGGACCACATGATGTGTAATCCAAAAACCAATTTCCACATGTTCCTAGTCAAATTATGGTGTCATTTAATACTTAGAAATACTCCAACACACGACCTGATTTGGAAGACCAGTATGATTAATTGAACCTATACTACACAGCGTGTACTGCTAAATACACACTATGTATTTTGGTGTTGTATGGCTTGGAACGTTTGGCACCTTCGAATGAGATTATCTATTTTATTTTAATCAAAATTAAAAGAATTTTTTTTATGTACGGTGAATGAAAAATGAGAGAGGAGGAACATATCTCGAGATTCAAATTTAAATAATGATTATCATGAATTGAAACAACTAAATTATTAAATGCATAAATCAACAAAGAAAAACTAAATAATTATAATCAACGATATGACCCCTCTGATACCACTTGTAGGTTCCGAGCATAGCAGAAGTGAATTGGTGGGTGTACCCAACTTGATTTTATCATTAACAATGATCAATATGAGATCCATCATGATAATAAAACACAAGATCTTTAGAATATAATGAATAATGAAAACGAAAAGAGGGGGGTCCCGGAACCATAGATAATATCATCATATATTGGTTATAATTAATTTAACTAGTTGATAAGAATTACCTTGATGTAATTCTTTCTTCATTGATGTTTTCGGTCACGATTCGATGTGATCCGTCATTATGTCGTAGAATACAAGTGTAATATTTACCTAGAAATGATCCACACATGCTCCACATATCTTTGGACATCGTCGAAGGGATCTATGGGTGCTATCATGGAAGATCATTTTCTTGTGATGTCCGCCTTCATTCGCCTTAATCAGGTGGAGGAGGATCTCTCTCTCATAGTTTGAGAGCATTCCTGGAAGAAAACGATTCTCTCTTGGCTTGAGAGATTTATCTAGATCCGTTGTGAAAAACCAAAAAAAATCTACAGGATAGTGAGAAATATATAATTTTTATTTTTAATTACATAGAATAATAAAATGAATTAATTACTTGAAAAAATTTATTCATTTAATTTGATTCTTAGTAATACCCCATGTCTAATAATAACAGTTGACTATTATTATTACCAAGAATGCGCCCAACAGATTACAACTAATATTATTTAATTAAATAAATAATATTATTTATCATAAATTCCATGATAAAAATACACGGCGTGTAAATTTAATATACACGGTGTGTACTTTTGTTTTTTCATTTTTAATTATTTCCTCCACCACATTTATTAGACCTTGAGTATTGGAAATTTATTTCTAAAATAAATATCACTACATTAATCTCTAATAAATATATTATTTCACCCACAATATATTCTCTCGAATAACCTGTGTCTAAATAAATGTGATCAGGCATCCTTAAATAATTATTAAACCACAATTAGGAATAATCTTTATTCAACTTTTTAAATTAATATTTAACTGAGATACTTGGACACACTTAGTATGTGACCCTCTAGGCCTCTTTCTCAGTGGCATTATGCGGAGCATGCCTAAATTCCAAGGTTAGAATCTTGGAACATGCCAAGGGACCTATATAGAAACAAGTTAACACCATAATGATGTGTCACATCCTACAAATGCTTAATGTGTAATATAATCCCTTTGTCTCGATATCTCAAATCAAGCTGCTTGCATGCTAGTGCCATCAACCCATGTGCTCGATTATTCATTCTTTGACATTCCAAAATTGAACTTACCCATTCCTCACCATGTTCATGGATTTATTTAGGCTATATCTATTCCATCAAAGGGGATGAGATATCTACTTCCATTATGGAACAGAAGGGACAAATCCTTTCTCACATTATCTATTAATTTGGTATCACTCATGATGCACCCAACATATCCTACCTCACTACGAACAATGTTTCATCATAGTTTTCTTCAATACATCTATGTTTTTGAGTTTTAATACCCATTAATAATAATTTTAAAGTCTAAGGACCAATACACACTTCTGCAGAATGGAATATCCAATGACACTATGAAATGTGGATTTCCTACTGGTGGGTCTTGTTCACATAATATCCTCCTAGATATTACCAAGGGCGCACACTATGAGAAGGTGCCTCAAAGTTTTATGAGTCCTCACCCCTAATGGCCTATACTATTTTTGTCCCTCAAATAACATCATCCGACCATAGAACATATATTCAAGAACAGTGTTATGGCACATTCGGGTTCTCATCATAGCAAGGATCCACTATGACCCTTTAATGCAACATCTTTCCTTAGGACAATATCACATGAATTGTGACACATAAGAACAATCAAGATGTGATAAGGTATTTATTAATATATAAATTACAAAGTAGTTGGTTCTAGGCCACAAAATCCAACACCAGAACCATTCCTAGATAGATTTCCTCTATACCCAACCTCATAATTTGGACCTTTGAGTATTCAAAAATCCCTCATGAACCTCAGAAAGGAGTGGATATAATCTTTTATCAACCATGATATTGATGCATATGGGAATTGACATACCAAATAAAGGAATATACTTCTTATAAGAAAGGATCTTCAATCCTTATGATCCCTGAGAACAACATGGAAGAACCTGGCACCTCAGGGTTTTATGGGTCAACCCAGGAATTTCTTCCCCATCCGATATTCATTGACTCAAACTTTTGGGTTATGACTCATATCACCCATACTCCCACTATCTAGGTGGACCTATAATCCCTTGTATTTCTCCCTTAACCAATATTACTCATATAAATCTTCTATGAGACTTATAAAATAGTGGATACACCTATGTTTGACAATTATGAAGATGCATACAGGATTTGAACTACCAACCAGAGACACCTCCTCCATATAGGAAAGGATCTCTTATCCTTATGAGCCTCAACAACACCATAGAAGAACTCAACACTCTATGGTGTTTTGGGTCATTCCTATCATGTCTTAACCAAATTCCATGATCATTGATCTTGTCCTAGTATTCAGACATTAAATTGAAGGGAATAAAATGTTTTGAGCTAAAAGAACGTAAGCTACATCAATAGAAGGTCTGACCTAAAAGACCCCAAAATAAAGTGATGGAAGATATGAAATAAAAGACCATAAATTACAAAGATTAAATTTCTGAGCTAATAGTACATAAACTACAGTGATAGAAGGTCTGAGCCAAAATAACCTAAAATACCGTGATAGAAGGTCCGAGCTAAAAGGCTGTAAACTACAGTGATATAATATCCTAGATGAAAGAACCTAAACTAAATCACAGTAATTATTTAGTCTAAAAGATTAGAAAATATTGTATGTCCCATCATATGGTCTTGAAAATAATATTTTTATTCTCTCCAAACATATCAATCTTCAGAAAAAGATAGATCACTCTCCCTAAAGGTCATGTCTTCTACCCAATTATCCTTATGTGAATAATATAATCTAAAAATATCTTGAGAAGATATATCATTAAGGAATAACATGTTGGTTGGAATTCAAAAGAACTACTTGAGAATAATCACTTATGTTTAAATATTCAGATCCATGCATTCATGTTTACTGGATATTATGAAAAGAATGGGTATTGTTGGTGATTCATATAACATTAGATCATAAAAAATGTATTCACATCATGAATGGAATAAGAATGGAAAGAAACATGAAATGTTCAACAAATAAATTCATTTATAGTGTCCAATAGGATAAATCTCCACATTTTAGAGTCTCTATAAGAATCTCATAAAAAATAGAGTGCATATAAATGGTTGAACTATAATAAGATTTGATCAAATGAGCTATCCAAGTGAGAAATAGTATGGAGAGAAGTGTTAATTGAATGTTGAATTTCTACTCACCCCACCCTTTATACATCTACCCCAGGATGGAGAGTCTCAAATAAGGTATTCATATACTTTACTCTCTTTTTGGAATTTTAAAACGAGGATGATGACATTGAAATGTAAGACCCTCTAGTGAGTTATGATTTCCTCATGTATCTATATTTTCAGGGTCTATAAATCCATATAGGCTTGAAAATTAGATATAAACTAGGTAATATACCATAGTTCTTCCAACTAATATTTGATCTGATCGGTAAGGGGAGCCTTATATTCAAGATTGTGCAAGACCTTTTCATTGTTGTCAAAATCATACCGAGTGAAGATAATTTGTTTCATGATTTTGTATAATGGGTTTTGATCAAATACATCCACCCCAAGTCATTAAATAGATTATGAAGGTTTCCCCCTTGGTCATGACATTTTTCCAAAGGATTCTTATAATCAATGTGTGAATCCGCTTCCATATCATTATATGCCATGTTCGAGATTCCATGACAGATGTTATGGGAATTCCAAAAGGAGATATAGTTGGAAGAGACATATAGGAAACATGATACGGGGATCCATATATACTACCCTAAATAGAGGAATCACCCAATTCATGTATGAGAGGACTGATTTCCTTGATAGATTCGGTCCCTCTATTAGGATAATCATCTCTAGGATGAGGTTACTTCCTTAAAGTCTTATCCAAGTCCTAAATTAACTCCATCATTTCCATAGACAAAGTTATTGGTGATGAAAAATGGATTTTCCACATGAAGAACTAGTTATCTTATCACACCACCTAGGTAGGCTACTACCCACAAGCCTATAAATAATAATGAGTAAGAAAGGAAGGAGTGCCAGTATATGGAAGAATGATCTCAACATCAATGTCTTCATATGCCAACCTCATCCAAAACTGATGGATAATCACATAGTGAAAATATCCTCATACATTGGCCAAAGGGTGAGTGTATACACTTTGGGTGAATCCAAAATGACAAGAAAACAAATAAGGTGTATATAGATTGTATACAATCAACTTATCCAGCATGGTTATAAGAACCCCATCTTGAAGGAAGATTTTGTTCGACCTTTTGTCGAGAGAGCCACTACCACTATCAATGATTGAACTAGTAGGTGTGGGATAATGGGTGAAATCAAATCTATTAGATTGACTCAACACATCGGTAACCTCATCAGAGATTAGTAAAATTGCCCCAACCCCAGCTATATTTAGAAATCAGGGATGAGATAAGGCATCGAGGATCCCAGTGGAATTATAGTATTCATAGTAATAGAAATAACCCTGTTAGGTCCACTAGGTTGAATACCCTGTGAGGGGGGGGGGGTGAATTAGGGCATGGTAGATTAAAACATTCTCCCTTTTGGATCTTGTTTCATTGTTAGAAAAGACTAAAATATCTCTTCCTCCCATAATAACATATAGGCTGATATGAAATCATGCATAGGACAGAACAGTTTTTACTTGGTTCACCATCATTGGGCTACATCCAAGGAGCATATAATGACAATGTGCCGATGTACCAAATTCACTAAGGATCATAGCCAATAATGAGTACAAAGTTCAGGCTAGATCTTCTATGCCCAATATAATTTCCTTTATAGGGTTTAGGGTCTTCTCACTGCATTCCCAAGGGTCAGTCCCTATGCCTCTTTCTATAGATCACTATTGGTGGAAAGGATCACCGTCTTCCTCTTCCTTCGCTCACTTCTCTTGGAAGGGAATCCACTAACAGTTTATTGACTTGTTGGTAAAACACATTTTATGGACATGTAGGTCCCTTCATTTGCATGAATTCTTGCATTCTCAACTATAGGTAGATGCTCTGTTGAAGTTCTGTTTTCACTCTCATATTAATTACACATTCTCAAGTACTGTTAGGTACCGTAAAATACTTATTCAAACTGAAAAGAAGCTTTCACAAGGTTCCTGTGAAAATCGTGAACCACTTTCCTCTCCCACGTACTAAGTATCGGATTTGGTACATGATCAAATCCTCTGCGTACTACTGCCTCTTCCGTGAACCTCCTCTATTCTTAGACTACCTCCGCCTTTGTTATCGCATACAACTACTGCATGCCTACTTCGTGAACCTCTTTTGTGAAACCCCTATTGTCCGTAAACTATTCTTTGTTTGCAGACTACAATCGCTTCTGCATACCATAGTTCCCCCTCGATGTACTACTTGAAGAACTCTCCATCTCTCATACTAGAGATTCCTCCTCCATGTATCGAGTCAATTAGTTCTACGTACAGATCTTCCTCCTCCGCATACCAGACATTTATTGCGGGTTAAGAATCCCCACAAACACCTTTGGTAGAACTACTCCAACGCGAACAACCTTATCCTTCACGAACCACCCTTCTCAAACATCCTTTGGACTTTACCGAATTCCCAGAACTAAATATGATTTCTAATGATGTCAAATATCCTCAGTAATTGATGGTATTATTGATTCTTATATAGGAATAAATATCTGCTTAATCTGTAAAATTGAGATTTACCAAATCATCAATTTTTCCTCCACCGCCTATCAATCTTTAGCCATCGTGAACCTCAAGCCATTCATGATCCATTTTCCTACATGCTCTTTGTACTGCCTTTACTCCTATGCAGTCAACTTCCTCGACCAACTTCAAACCATACGTGTAATGCACCGTCATCCACTATGAACCATTTTTGATTTCGCAAACCGCATCCACATACCGTTCCTGCTACCTAGTATGCAACCGTGTACCCTTCCCATACATGGTATACGATCCATGTTCCGGACTCCTCATTCCTCTTCCTTGTCCAACTTTGTTCTCAATTATTCAAACAAATTCCCGATTTTGAGGCCCCAAAATTTGGAAAACACTGGGAAACTGCACCACCGTAAAAAATTGTCTTTAGAAAACACCAACCATACTCATTTTTAGTCACATGGATATATAAACTAATACAATCACACCCAGAACATACCGAGAGGACACCTTGAGGGATTTTTTCCCAACAAATCCCCTATCTATCCAAATAAAAAATATAAAGGACCACTGATACTATAGGGGTTGAAGCCTTGATGAATATGGGCCAAGATTTGGTAAATACATGAAATTGTTAGCACCACTAGATTAAGGATTCATACCTCTGTTAGCCACACCTCCATCACCATCGTACTGACCTGGATTCCCAAACTCAAGTCCCTAGCTGGGAAAAGCCACATGTTCAGTAATGTGTCCATAAATCCTTCTAGTCCAAGGAAAAAATATAACTTTTTATTCACTCTATATCCCCTTTAATTATGATACCCAGCTTCCAAAAAGGCCAAATATGAGGTAACACTATAATGAAATTTTAGAGAAGGGCACCGATGGGGGTATATTGAAATTGGCCTAACTCTGTTGTGATAAAAGAAAATTTTGATCTAGTCATTGAAAGAGATAAGGGAGCATAGAGTTATCTCATTTCTTAACTTTTCCTTCCCAATGATGAGCATATCCGTTTCCAAGACTATAGTATACAAAGGTTCATCACAAAATTATTTGGAATTAAAGAACTCATTTTACATCTCTCCGAGAGGGGGGATCCCACATAGTTGGTAGATATCCCATAGGAAAATTTCCACATTTCCATGAGATAGATGAAATGAGTTGGTGTAAGGACACAAATGGATAAAAATTTCTCAAAAATATTAAGATGGTTATAGATAATTAATTGATAAATCGACATTTATTCATAAATAAGAATCGTATATAACATGTCAGCAAACTCTAACCAGTTTTTTCTGACCTTGAAATTCCAAACCCATTAATCAGAAAAGTTACCACCATGATAGATATCAAATTTCAAGCTCCATCAGCCACCTGAGTTCTTTAGATAAGAGATGAATGTACTCTAGTATCTCTAAGTGTTGGACTAATGAGTAAAATCAAAACCATCTGAACCCAAGGGAGAGTTTTCAAACATATAATACAACCCATAGGATTGAGCTACCACTAGTTGACCATCCTTGGAAATTTTCATCTGAATACCCTCAAGAGAATTTGACACCCATAAATATTTTAGATTGATGTCTAAAAGAGTAATGACAACATCTTCCAGTGAATCGAACCCCTTATAGAGAAAGCTAGTGTGATAAAGGTTTATTTTGAAAATCAAATAGAAGAATCCATTTTAGAATCTAATTATCATAATTCTCTTGATATCAAGGGAGATCATTGTATATTGTAGTAATCATGGCCCTTTGATTTACCACAATAGAAGAAATTTAATGAGATTAGAATCCATCTAATAAAAATTAAGTGGAATATGTTAGAAAGTTAAATAAAATCTTGTCAAAGGAAAGACATAAAATTACAGTAGATTTATGCGCATATCATGAACCAACAAATGATTCATGAATCACATGAACCATTAATACATCATGGATTATATAAACCCACAATGTGTTATGTCAGTGCATGACCCATCAGAATAATCATGATCACGTGACTTTGACATGGTCACACGAGCCGCATAACAGATAAAGAATTGTGCGATCAATCTAGAAGATCCCATGAAATTTTCAAGATGATTGTGAATCCCCACAACTAATTTTTAAACAATTATCGAAGATAAGTCTACAAATTGATTCATGTGGTCACCTGGGTAAAGGAAGTCTTTCAATGTGGTTTTTTCGAAACGTGCTCACAATGAGGTCTCATGATGTGTTGTTAAAGAAAGTTCTTGAGAATAGGTTATGTAATGGGAGTAGGGTGCAATAGATCCATATAATTGAGTAACCAGTGAATGAACCACTTTATACACCCCTATTTATAGGTAATTCCATGGAATTAAAATCATTACCTAGAAGACCAAACATCTCCCAGGATATTGACTAGTTACAGTACGAAAGCCTCAAGAGGTTATTTAATTTCCTCATAACTGAGCCCATTTCAACATGGATGTCACTCCTGAGGGGGTCAGTTGTTTACGACTTCCAAATTAGCATTGGAAAATTCAAAAAGGAAGAAATAATCGAATATTGGTATTATGTTCCCCATAAAACAAAGGATGAATAAAGTGGCCATGATCATGAAAATCATGTGACCCTTTAAGAGAAAAACAATCACATGACCTATGGAAGGTCATGTGTATAACCATGTGTAGCACATATCCTATGGAAGGTCTTGTGAAGTCCATTTTAGAAATCCTCCTTGTTATTACAAAGTCATACCAGACACTCACTTATCATGTGGATGTAGCAAGACAAGTACCCCAAGGTCATCTGAATTGTCATGAGCTAGTCACCTGACAATCCATCTAAAAATCCTTTGAAAATATGAGGTAAATATCCACAATATGGGAGTTTCTTGTTGTCATAAATTTCACGTGATGAATCACTGATAGATAGAGGGATTTTAATAGACAACACTAATACAACCTCATGATATCCTCAAATATTGTAAAATAAACAAAGTAAACAAAAATGGGAAATTTGGGATCCACATTCAGTTATAAAAATCATGTGACACACCCATGAAGTCTGTGAAACACCATGGAAGACTCGATGACATGTCTGCCTGGTTTCACAAGAGCTCGATGGCATGTCACCGTGTCACAAAAAAGTCTTTGGACATGTCCAGACAATCCCACGTTCCCCCTTTGGCACCAAAAATAATCAAGAAGGTTTTATACATGAAGTGATCATGCATCATTATTAGACCAATTTTTGGTCACACAATGCATCACCAATGGAGAAAGTGACTGTATTCGAGAACACTCATTCAAGCTCTCAAGATGCCTAATAATTTAGAAAATAAAATAATGAAATAAAATAGAAAATGAGGGATCCTCTTGCAGTCATAATACTATCGTGTCACACCGAAATAGTCTCTCAAGAACCCTTGACAAGCTAGTTTAATCTCACAAAGGCCCTCTGGAAATCCATCCCTGTCTTATGGAATATTTCGAACAAGGAATCAAAGATCATGTGAAAGTCTTTTAGAAGGCATCCTGGTCTCATGAAAGTCCTTATAAATGTCATCCTAGAAATATTAAAAGTCCCTAAACATGTTTATAAAATCCAAAAAGACCCATATAATTTTCCATAATCTAATAATTTTGAATTTTATGGTACGATCTTGTAGTATCTAAAAATCATGCCACACCCCCAGAATAACCTACAATAGGACCATGAAAAGACTCATGACACAAAATAACTCCACCGACTCCATCGTGGATTCACATGATATTCACTGTGAAAAGTGGAAAATAACTATGGTGGTGAGGCTTGTAAATCCCAAACCCTAGCGGGAAAAAATAAGAAAAAACAAAAATTTTCATGGAACCCCACACCAGTGCACCTATGGAGAAGAGTTGATTTCTCAGAGCATCTGATCTCGTAACTATAAAAACATCCCATCAGGTAAGATTTGGTGAACAACTTGATAGATCATCCATAATGCATAATCACATTGCGTAATCACTCATAGATCAAGTGAAGGACTTTTAGAAATTCATGTGAAGAACATCCCACATATCTTCTAGAACATGAAAGACATAAAACAAGATAACTCTAAAAAATATAAGGCTTATGAAATAAAAGTTGAAACAAAGACTAAAAACATGGTATAATTATGCTAATAACATATACGTTGATCCTAATGAGCTTCATGTGAACCGAATAGTTCATGATATAGCATGAGGAAATGGCCCCCAAATCTTGCGATGCTCCTTTGGTATACTATTTAGATCATGAAAAGTCCTCTAGACATACCAAACCAAGTCACATTGTTCCCCCCAAGCATGCCACCGAAGTCTCATGAATCCCTTTGGGTTATCCCTAAAACATTGAGGTTTCCTTCATACATGTTTCCAGACTCATATTGTAGCACCAACACATGTTTGCAGAGTCTTCTGATAGCACTTGAGCATGTCAACAGGCTCTCACAATGCCCTTTGGGCATGCCAGCCAAATCTTGCGATGTCGTCTTGAAATGTTATCCTTGATCATGCATCAACCTACATAAATGTCACATTTACTATTGTGATGACCTCTAATAATGTCATCAAGATCTGTAAATGACACCAGGGAAATTCAGCTGGATCATGCGACACCCTTTAAATAAGTCTGGTGGGATCATGCAATGTCATTGAAGATCAGCCAACCAGGTCTCGTGTTGTCCTTCAGACAAGTCATCCTTGATCATGTGAAAACCTTTTGAAATGCCATCTAGTTTATGTGACTTTTTTTAGACAAGTCAAATAGATCATGCGATTGTCATTGGACATATCAGGAAGATATCCTTTGATATGTAAAGTAGACAATCATGGCATGTCAAGCAGACAATCAATGCATGGTGAGTAGAAAAGTAGGCAAGGACAATCAGGCATCCTAGGGCTTGATAACCTTGTCCAACCTCCATATCTAGGTGATATCAATGTGTAATCCTCAATCACTGGCATAATATGACATGTACCATAAATAAGGTAATCATCAGTGTGTAAGCCCCAACTCATTGTACTATGAGGAATATGATTCCTTCCATAAATTGGATACACATGACACCTTCCTAAGGCCTAAGTCCAAACTAAAATAGGCATCCACTTTGGTGTATGTCCCCTCATATCTAACACATTTCAACCATCATGACCAATCATTACCATGGGTTGATCATTCCACCTTATCCATCATCACACTTAGAAGATAACTAAAGAATCATAATCTTATCCTCGTGATAAAAAAGATACATATTATTCCTTAATAAGGCCTGATCTCCATATTTAAAAATTCTTTTTCCAAGTACATAAGTCCTTCATCCATATGTGGTGAGACTAATTACTTGTTATACCTTATTTATCACACCAAGCATATATTACATAGGTTTAGGGAGTTGCAATTATCATATCATTCACATCATAAATCTACATCATCCAGGGTAATCTCAATATATAGTCACTAATGAGAGGCATGATATAAATATCCCCCATATAAGGGAATCTACCTCGGGCCCAATCCCAAGGGAGTGAACGAACTATGATAACTCTGAATCTTGCTATAACCAGGATACATAGGATGTATCCTTGAGATTTTATCTCAAATATCTAGTTATCAAGTTCCCACACATATTCCCTTTATGCATGATATAAAACTACATGGGTTTAATGAACTACATGGATTTTGATTCCTAAAATAAATAGGATATGTATGATACATCATAATGGATCAACCCCCTTAGAATATTAACCACCTCCTTGGATGGAAGTAAACTCTAAAGTTCCTGGTTATGCAGCTTCAACATATAAGCAGCTTTTTATTTCTGGGAAATGTATAAAGAATGTTATATACATACAAATGGATTCAATAATGATATCCCCTTATTATGCACAAAAAATGTGTTAAACAATAACCATTTTTTTAGAGTAACCAATCCCATATCAAAATTAAGAATATATTCTAAAAAATATCTGAAATGTATAATAGATTCTAGAAGTATGAAAAAATTCACCCCAAAGGGTGTGATGAACACGAACTCCCATCCTCTCAACCAATGTGAGTTCCTAAGTGTCACTAGGTATGAAACCCCAACTAACCACATGCATTTGTAGAGTAGGTTTGTATCAAGTTATGGATGTGGTAACCCTTGGGTGTTTCCATTAAGAACAACAATAGCGACTAGAAATCAATTATTGTGTATGAAATTGAACCCCTCACAATCAACCATCATGACAAAATAGATTTACCTCAGTTAACACCTTTTCCATTAAAAATAATAATGGTGAACCTGAAGTGAATCACATCATATCCTTCACCAAATAATATGGATAAACAACCCAGTTCTTATCAATCCATTTTGTTCTCCCAATGAGGGTGCCCAATTATCTCTTTTCCATCAAACCATTCACTAGGGTATCGTAAAACATATCAGCTCTAGATATTAATTCTTTACCCAGTAAATTAGAGTAATATCATAGAAAAAACTTCATATAAATTAATTCATGTGTGCCATATAGAAAATATATCATAATAAATAATTTCATCATTAAATCATTGAAAATAAATAATGAGTTTCATGTAAAATCATTGAGTATATAAGAGTATAAAGACTAGAAATTTGTATCAATTTTAACACAATATAAGAGGATGTGTATTTTATACATGCAAAGTGGTGTATAATTACATACATAAGAATAACGTCGAGTAAAAATAGGAAAAATTTTTCATAACATAAATAGATAGGCATGGAAAATAAAAGAATGATTTCAGCAGCATAATAGGTATACACAATGGTTTATGGAATATGATTAATAAGAGAGAATAAAAGTATCTCATTGATAGAACTACATTTGGATAGTAATGGAATGATCCTATGTTCATTATATCTTAACAATTTTGAAGTTAGAACGCTAAATGGAAAGGTATTACTTTGATAAAAAGTTAGAGGATCCATTACTTCTTTTGGACGATTCATATATCTTGAGGAGGGATCCTTAGGTCCTCAGAAACTCATTTGGATGGATTTAGAGAGGGGGGGGGGGGGTAGAAGAACTTAAAAGGTTTTTGAGTGGATATAAATGAGAGAATGGGTGGGTATTTATACTAGAATTTCAACCCCTTACACTGATCTCATAAAATTTTATAACATCCCTCCATAAATGAGATAAATAATTTCTATATATTTAATTGCATTAAAAATCCCTTTCACAACAAATATTTATTTTATCTATGAAAAAATTTATGAATATTTTCATTGTAAAATATTTATATATATTTAAAACATTGTTTCTGAAACATATATTTTTGAAACATTATCTTTGAAACACACCCACTAACACCTATATGTTACAATATATAAATAATTTTATCTTTGTAAAACATATATATATATAATTTATATTTGAAAAAAAACAAACACATAGACCCACACATATATATATTAAAATATATATATATATTTAAAATGTTGGTAACACATAAAAATCTAAAACAATTATACATTTAAAATGATTAACTTTTTAAATGTTATATATATATATATATATATATATATTTCAATCATAACAAACTATTGGGTCGGAGAAATAGAAGGGGGGGGGGGGTAATTTTCATTTTAAAAAATTAAGGTATAAATAAAAAAAATATGATGTTATAGAAGATATAATGATATAATCCAAGAATGTGATGATAAAAATGTAAATCATATTGAAAAATATATAGACAAAACAAAATTTGATAATATAGTTTGGAAACAGCACACAAAGTTTCCCCTACGTATCCTCCCCTTTATAAGGTTTGAGAGTGTATATAACCCATTGGTTTTAATGGGAACCGGGAACAAAATAAGACCCTTTATTTTGAACAAAGAAAGAATGAAACAAAGAACCCTGGGTTTTAATAGGAATCCAGAATGAGACAAATAATTCCATTCTTTTGAAAAGGGAAACATGAAACTAATGATGAGATGGTTGGAGATAAGAAATGGTTTTACTTTTTGGAAAACTAGTTATGATGTCATGTCAAATCTCACTACAATGTAAGAACAATAAAAAATATGTGAGAGAGAGGGAGACAAAAGGTTATATAATGAAGAAAAATGTCTCAAAAAGGAAAAAAGAGGGAGGGAGAAAAGGAATATGGGATGAAGAGATTAAATGGTGCTTGATGAAAGTCAACGTAGATCAAACCTTTGGATGGTGCTTCAAAATTACCAAGGATAATGTTCACTTTGATCTTCTTTGGTAATGGATGAGAGTGATGGAACTGTGAATATATTTAAAGATGGAGGAATAATCCTTGAGTGTTGGAGATCTGAGAGCATTTAATTTGATTCATACAATAATTGGATGATGTTCTAAGCCTAACTTATTCTTCTTTTAAAGCCTCAATATGGTGATGAGGTATAAGGATTTGGGAAAAGACATTAAAGAGAGAGGCATGATATTTTTGAAAAAACATTAATGTACCTTGGAAGGATATATAATTCCATCACTGGATACCTGGTAGCCTCTACTAAGTATCCAATGGACTACCTAGAGATGCATGTATACTGTCTAATTTCATCGGTTGGAAACTACGACTCTACCAGATGGATGGTGGGCCTTCTAGAGATACAGATGTTCTACCTCATTCCATAAGTTGTATGGTGGCATTGCACTGGTGCACTAGTGGTGTATGCAACAACATTATTTGGAAAATTCATTTATTCTATATTTCAAGCCATCTTAAGGAAATTCTCCTTTCTACCATTATGGATGATTAAAAACACAATAAAAACACTAAAAACAAGATGAAACAAGCTAGAAAAACTTTAGAGTGTTTTGAACCTTAAAAAAAGTATAGTTATTGGTACAACACATACATTTTTCAACAAATTTTTCTTAATAAAACATTTTAACATTTTTTATAAATTTATTTCATTGAAATGTATTTTAAAAATTCTTTTTTTTTGTAAAAAATGAGGCGCTCCATGATTTATATATCATAGTAAAATTATGATTTCTTTTATAAATTTTAAACCCTATGATTTCCATTTCATAAATGTTTTTCATAAATTATAAACTCTCATTAATTTTTATGTAGCATTAAAAGTGTTAAGAATTATTATTAAAGAATATTTATCCATATTTCAAAGCATTTATTATTTTAAAAACAATAAAATTATATCCCAAATTTCATCTCATATAGATACAACTTCTACCCTTGATCATATAATAAAATATTGAAATAAATTTCTTACAAAATAATCCTTCCACAATTTTAAATAAATACTAAACACCCCAATAATTTTTTTCAAAATAATCATAAATCAAAAAATAAACATAAAATAATTAATTCTAATTTATTATTAGTAAAAGAATTTATTTTTTAAAATATTTAATAAACACTTAAAAATATAATAAATTTGAAAATTATAAAACATTCGTGTTAGGTTCAGTATATTTAGATAATTATTTTTCACTTCTATAAAAAATTAAAAACCTAAATGAAATGAAAAATAATTGAAAGTTAAATAATTCAATTTAATATTTTGATTAAAAATATTGTAGGAAATTTTTATCTAAATAAATATACAGGAAAAAATTTACACACTTAGCACACACATAAATTTTATCTTTTAAATATTAAAAATTTCAAATTATTTAACTATATCAAAAAAATTAATGTAACTTACACAATGAGTGTTTAATAAAATAATTAAATAATAAATGTCACCAATATTCAAGTAAATGATAACCACCATAATAAATTATTTTGAAAATTATTATAAATTCAATAATAAAAATAAAATAATAATTTTCAATCCACTAAATTAAAAAAACATATCATTTAAATAATCATTTTAAAAGTAATAATCATTAAAAATAATTTGTTATAAAAAAATTCCAAATAATCTAATAAGTAATTTGTAAATTCCAATTATGAAATTGCACTTAAAATACAAAAAATTGAAAATTATAAATTAAATTAGATTAAAGTTGAATGTTTTTAAGACTTTTATACCCTATATAAACCAATTTTTTTATATTAATAAAATATGTGAAAATGAAAAATTGGAATTTATATTTTACGAGTTGTAAAATAATTTTTCAAGGTTCAAATTTTAATTTATTGACTTTAAATTGATTTATTACCTTATTAAATATGATTATATTATACTATATTCATAATAATGATTATCTAGAAAACAAATTTCACCTATGTCAATGTTTGGGATATTAAAATGGTGGTGTTTATCTATAAAGTCCTTGTATATTTAGTGTGTTAGTAGAGTAATAAGAGTACTTCTGATCTGTTTAGGGAGTTCTTCTATGTCAGCAGCTGTTTGAAAAACCATTGAAGTGTGAGTTCTGGAACCGTGAGGTCTGTATCTTGAGGCATGTTGTATCTCCACATAGATTAGCCTTGATCCTTTAAAGACTAAGGAAGTTGTTTCTTGAAAAACACACAAAATGTTACAGAAGTGTGGAGTTTCTTTGGTCTTGTTGGTAGATACAGGAGGTTCGCACCCAAACTTTCCTATGAAATATTGACTAAAAAAGATTTTAATTTTGTGTGTAATGACCTGTGTCAGAGTTCATTCAAGTAATTGAAGGAGAAACTAGTCAACTCTCTAGATCATTAGTTTCCAGAGCATGTAATTTCCTTCAGTATTTATTGCAAGGAATCATTCCTTTTCTTGGATGTGTTATAATGAAATAGTGGTCGATTGCTGAGTTTGTATCTCAATGTTTATTTTTTCAGAAGGTGAAGGATAGAAATCATGATCCTAGTGGGTTTATTCACCCAATTTATGTTTTTATATGTAATTTGTTAGACACCTTAATGAAATTAATCACTAGTTCAACCATATCTTAAGGTTATGATTCCATAAGGGTGATCATGAACCATTGGATGAAGTGATCTCACTTATTAGTGATGAAAGAGTTAATCTCAATTATGGGTTTTTGAAGGAAGTATTTAGACGATGTGGTTAGTCTTCATGGTATCTATTTACCTCCAAGGTTTATAGAGGTATCCAACATTCTTTTAGGTCTCATTTATCCCTTGATATTTCTTTCCAAATATAGATGGAAAGTCAAAAAAGAAAACTATCTAGACATTGGAACATGTTGTACACATGAAATTTGGATTTTAGATGATCTTGATATGAGATTTTTTATCCTTAGTGATGTGGGATTTTTTTATGACATAATCCTTATTTGAGATGTATCTTTTTAGGGAGTGTGTTTTGAGATGATGAGTGATTTTCAGGCTTATGTGTTTTATTCATATATTATTTTGGTTGTGTCCCTGAGGCAGTGAGACCCTTGAGAGGTATCTCATGGCATGGATAATCCAAATCCTTTTCTCATTTCCTAGGTTTTGGTTTTGATGATTGAGGATGATATTCAGTTGTGTTGACCTCACCTGTTTTGATAATCCCAATTATGCTTTCATATACTTTGATAATCTCAATCTAATGTTTTTATATATATTAATTCTTTTAATCTGTGCTCAAGATGATAATAATATTAAAATAATACCTGAGATAGTCTAATATTTGTTTATCCATGTTTATATAAGTTCTGAAGTAATTCTAACCCATTTGAATATGTTTTGTATGAAACTGATAAGTATTTAGTCACTAATCCGCGTTTAAGCTACCCGTACTCAGTCTACCGATAGACTTAGTCTACTGATATACAGAGTCACTGATACACTAATGTCGCCGATATGTACAGAGATACCGACAGACAACCAGAGCTATCGATATGAGGAAGTCTTCTGATAGAACCAGTCTACCGAGCTACCGATACAGAACATACCATAGCCACTGATAGACAGAAGTCTACTAATAGAAGTCTACTGATAGTGTAAGTCTACTGATACATGCAAACAACTATCGATTCAAGTTCAAAAGAGCTATCGATGGAGAGACAGCTCCCGATGGAACTAAAGTCACCGGTATATGAGCTACCGATGCAAGTTCAAAAGAGCTACCGATGGAAGGACAAAGTCCACCGTGCACGTCTACCAATAAAATGCTACTAATGCTTGACCGACCAGTCAAACCTTATACTCTTCATACAATTTATTTATTTAGCTAATAGTTACATTTGATTGTTTTAATATAGTTAATGTTATTTAATGATCTCTGTTTCATGTCAGGGAACCGTACCTATTACCAATGCAAAAGGAGATTGTTCTTTTCTGCCGAAGCTGAAACCTATAAAGTGATGGAAAAAGAACACTTAAGTAGAGAGAAGAAACACATGCATATGATACTCCTAAAAAAGCAAAAAGAAGACACACGAAGGGTGAAAGAAGAAGAGCTGAACAAGAATTCAAATGTGGAGCATTTTGTCTTCTCTAGTCTACATCCATACTCCAAGAATCCTGGATATACACGAAGAAACTTATTCTAGAGGAGAACACAAGTTTCATCTTGAGTGAAGAACTACAAAAAAGGTTTCATGCACTGAGGCATCTAAGCTGGACCAATAATCAAAGAAGAAAACGACACTATGTTTTCTATAGAAAAACCAGAGAAGGACTCAGAATCTTTTCTGATAAACCAAACGAGTCCAGAACTACACTGCTAATCACTAAAGCATTTCTAAAATCAATCATACTTCTCTTAGTGATTCTTTCTTTAAATTTTGAGTAGGTTGTGTATCCTGTTTACTTTACACACAAACTGTCTCCTGTGCTAAGCTGGAGGATTCTTAAATCCTCACATAAACTCCATAACTCTTTTGTTTCCCACTGAGAATGGTGGTAGAGGTCGAGTAAGACCTGAACAGCCTGTGAGCTGGTGTTTGTTTTTCCCACGAAGAACTGTGGTAGAGGTCTTTGTACCTAGATAGTAGTGTACTATTGTTTACCCCCGATCCAGGGTGTGGATCAATTTATATAAATTGTTGAGAGGACTAAGTCTCATCTTGAGACTAAACCTCTTGGTTAACTTTGTTGTGATTTTATTTTAAGTCTATCAGTATTACATATATATATTTCACTACTTATTACTTTGAAATACAAAACTATTTTAAAGTTACATTAATAGTTAAATTAGGAAGTGTTTATACTTATTATAAACTACTAATTTAGTTACAAAAGATAATTTAATCTTTAAATTAAGTTAACTAAGACCTAATTAATCTTTGAGAAACTAATTGAACTTTTACACTCTGTATAGATTCACTACAATTTATATTTGTTTTTAAAGTGGGGGATTTTAAGAGAAATATTTTTAACAGAAATTTTAATTGGAACTCAATTCACCCACCTCTTGAGTATCAACACCGAAAAAACATTTGGTATCAGAGGATTATTTATGTTCAAGGATTTTTGAAATACTCTATTTTTCAACTGTGATTTTAGTTGTATCCTTAATGATCTTAAATTTCCGTTAGTTCTAAATTTTTATCTCTTTAAAACTATTTTCTAAAATCTAGTTATGGATTATAGACTTGAGGGTTCTTCTACTAACCGGCCACCTTTCTTCAATGGCACAAACTATGCCTAGTGGAAACTGAAAATTAAAATTCATTTAGAAAGTATGAGTTTTGATATTTGTACTGCTATAGAGTCTCAATATAAAATTCCATAGACTGAAAGAACAACTTGGGATGAACCTATAAATACTGCTTACAATAATAATTGTAAAGCTATGAATGCCCTGTACTGTGCTTTAGGATATGAAGAGTTTAATAGAATTTATACTTGTAAAACTATCTTTGAAATATGGGATACTTTGGGTGTTTCTCATGAAGGAACAAACAATGATAAAGAAATGAGATTGAATACTTATGCTATTAAATATGACAATTTTAAAATGAAAACTGATAAACCTATTTTTGATATGTATCTTAGGTTTAATGAGATAGTCAATACAATGAGTTCACTTGGTAAAGCTGTTCCAGCAAAGGAACAAATTATGAGGATACTAAGATGTCTGCCAGAATGATGGAGAGGAACCTCTGTCTCAATCAGAGAGTCATGTGTCATTGGAACACTTCCAGTAAAGGAGATTATTGGTAAATTAATGATGTGTGAGGAAGAACTCAAAGTTAATAAAGAGGAAGATGATGAACCTAAGAGAAAATCTGTAGCTTTAAAGTCTACTACCTCTAAGAGTAAAAACAAGGAGAAAATGAAAATACCTACTGAGAGTTCAACTGGTGAAGATTCTGATTCAGATAGTGATGCTGAGATGGATCAAATAGCCAAGAGATTCAAGAAGTTTTATAGGAAGAAGAAATTTTCAGGAAATCAAACTACAAAGGAATGTATGACAACAAGGGACACTGGAAGAAGGATTTGAAGAAATCTGACAAGAATGATGAAATAGTCTTCTATGAGTGTAAAAGGAAAGGACACATCAAGGCTGATTGTCCAAAGTTAAAAGTCAAAAAGAAATATTATTATAAGGACAAGAAGTACAAGAAATCTATGAAGGCTACCTGGAGTGCATCTGAAGACAGCACAAGTGAATATGATGTTTCTGATTCTGAGAAGAATCATGCCGACATGTATTTCATGACCAACACATCTAAGGTAATCTTAGATACTCCTGTTTTAAATTCTTATTATTCTGAAGATGATGGAGAATCTGATTCTGATTTAGAAAACATAACTAGTAAGGAATTATTTGAATACTGAAATATGCTGGAAGATACATGCAATGAACTTAAGGATAAGTACAAATCATTAAAGAAATATAATGCTCTCACTACTACTGTTAAAACCAAACTTACTATTGAAAAAGATATGAATGCTCAACTGTTAGAGGAAAATACAGAACTAAAAATGTCAAATGAGAAACTTAGAAAAGACTTAGAGAAGTTTACAAATGGAAAACACACACTTACTCAAATTTTAGGTAAACAAGTTACCCCTAAATACACTACTGTTTTGGGATATCAACCTGGAAAGAGACAGTTCACTAAAACTTGATTTATTCCTAAGTCTAGACAAAATTCTGATTATTCTAGTTCTGGAAATTCATATGCTTTGACCAGTAATTCATATGGTTATAGGTCAAATAAAGTTTTTCTATCAAAATCTATTGATTCTATAAATTATATGAGACCCATAAAACAAATATGGGTACCTAAAGTTTTGATTTCTAACCTTTCTGGACCCAAGAAGATCTGGGTACAAAAATCATTTTCTATCTAAATCTGTTTTGTAGGAAACATGCATAAAGAGTTCTCATAAGAAGGTATGGTACTTGGACAGTGGATGTTCAAGACATATGTTTGTAGATTATTCATTCTTGAAAAGTTTAATAAAGGTTGATGTAGGACATGTCACTTTTAGTGACAATTCTAAAGGAAATATCATCGGCCTAGGCCAAATTGGTAACAATGATTCAGTTTTAATTTCTAAAGTTTTATTTGTTGATGGACTTAAGTATAACCTGTTAAGTATTTATCAATTATGTGATGATGGATTTAATGTGAAGTTTGAAAATGATTCCTACAATGTTTTTAATTCTAAAAATGTTTTAGTATTTTCTGCTTTAAGAAATGAAAATGTTTATGCAGTTGATTTAAATTCTTTATCTAAACAAAATGTTACTTCTTTAAATTCTTTTCATAAAGATTCTTGACTTTGGAATAGAAGATTAGGACACTGCAACATCTATTCAATTAGTAATCTAACTAGAAAGAACTTAGTTAGAGACCTACCCAAACATGAATTCCCAAATGACAAAGTGTGTAATCCCTATTAAAAGGGAAAGAAACATAAATTTTCTTTTAAATCAAAGAAATAAGTTTCAACTTCTCAACCTCTCGAGTTGGTTCACATGGACTTGTTTGGACCGTAAAGAGTTTATAGTTTAAATGGGAAGAACTATGTATATGTTCTAGTAGATTACTTTTCTAGATATACTTGGGTATACTTCTTAGATCACATAATTGAAGCTTGTTCTTACTTTATTAAATAATCCAAATCTGTAGAAAATATTAGTGGAATTTAGATTAAAACTCTATGAAGTGATCATGGACATGAGTTTAAAAATCATGAATTTGAATCCTATTGCTCACACAATGGCAATAGTCACAACTTTTTTTCTCCTAGAACACCTCAGCAGAATGGTGTAGTAGAAAGAAGAAATAGAACCCTGGAAGAAATTTCTAGAACTATGCTTAATGAATATGACCTACCTATTTAAATTTGGGATGAAGCTAGGAATAAAACTTGTTATATTATTAATAGAGTTTTAATTAGGCCATTTCTTAAGAATACCCCTTATGAGTTGTGGAATAATAGAAAACCTAAGGTTAGTTACTTTAGAGTCTTTGGCTACAAAGTTTTCATTATTAATACAAAGGATAATCTTGATAAGTTTTCTTCTAAGAGTGATGAAGGAATTTTTCTAGGTTATTCTTTAACTAGAAAAGCCTATACAGTCTTTAATAAAAGAACCAAATGCGTGGAAGAATCTGTTCACATCAAGTTTGATGAAACTGATCCACATGAGCCTAAAACCACTCTTTAAAATCTTGAGGAAGATTTAAGTATTCTGGACCTTAATAATAAATCTAAAGAACCTGCTGTAAAAACATCAAGTTCTGAACATATTCTAGAATCTGTTACTATGGAACCCGAACCTATAGATGAACCTGAAATTTCTAGTCCTACCTTTACTAGATCAACTAGGATTCTAAAGAATCATCCATTAGATTCTATTGTCGGTAATCTTGATAAAGGGACACAGACTAGAGCTTCTCTAAGAAATCAGGTTGAACATCAAGCCTTTATTTCACAGCTAGAACCTACAAATATTAATGATGATATCAATAATGAATTTTGGGTAATGGATATGCAGTAAGAGTTAAATCAATTTGAAAGAAACAATGTCTGGGAATTAGTTGACAGACCTAAGGACACTTTAACAATACGCACAAAATGGGTTTTTGGAAACAAAGTTGATGAGTCTGGAAATATAGTTAGAAATAAAGCTAGACTAGTTGCACAAGGATATAGTCAAGAATAAGGAATATAATATGAAGAAAATTTTGCACCAGTAGCCAGATTAGAATCCATTAAGATCTTACTTGCATATGCTGCTCATCTGAATTTCAAGTTATATCAAATGGATGTCAAAAGTTCTTTTCTAAATGGTTTTATTGTTGAAGATTTTTTTGTTTAACAACCACCTGTATTTACTAATCCTCATTTTCCAAATCACATTTTAATACTTTCTAAAGATTTATATGGTTTAAAACAGGCTCCAAGAGCTTGGTATTATAGAATTAGTAATTTTCTTATTTCAAAAAGTTTTACTAAAGGGATTGCTGATCCAAATATTTTTATTAAAATAATTTCTAAAGATGTTTTAATAGTTCAAATCTATGTTGATGATATTATTTTTCGATCTTCTAAACATTATTTATGTATTGATTTTTCAAAGAGTATGCAAAATGAATTTGAAATGTGTATAACGGGAGAACATAAATATTTTCTTGGATTTCAAGTGTTTCAAAATGAAAATGGTATTATTTTGAACCAATGTAAATATAAAAAGGATATTTTAAAACGTTTTGGTTTAGACAGTATTAAGAAAAGTGAAACTCCTTTGAGTACTGTTTGTAAATTGGATGCAGATGAAACTGGGAAATCAGTGGATCAAACCAATTATAGAGGTATGATTAGAATATTACTTTACCTTACTACTAGTCGACCATATATTATATTTAGTGTGTGTATGTGTGCAAGATTTCAGGCTAATCCAAAATAATTGCATTTACTTGCTGTTAAAATAGTTTTTAAATATCTTAAACATACTGTAAATTTTGGTTTGTTTTACCCAAAAGGAAAACCCTTTGAGTTAATGAGTTATTCAGATGCTGACTTTTCTGGTTTCAAGTTGGATAGAAAGATCACTTCAGGAACATGTCATTTATTAGGAAATTACTTAGTATCTTGGTGTAGTAAGAAGCAGAATTCTATAGCATTATCCACTGCTGAAGCAGAGTACATAGATGCTAGTAGTTGCTGTGCACAAATTCTTTGGATGAAACACACTCTTTTGAACTATGGATATGACTTTAGGCACGTGTCAATCAACTGTGACAATACAAATGCATTAAATATCTCGAAGAACCCTGTGTCTCACTCTAGGACCAAACACATTGATGTAAGGTACCATTTCTTGAGAGAGGGTGATATTAATCTTGAGTTTATAGGCACTGAACATCAATTAGCCAACATTTTCACTAAACCTTTGAGTTCGGATAGGTTAAGTTACATTATACACGAGTTAGGAATGTTTAATCTCAATTGATTTATATCCTTACCAATGTAACCTCACCGATGTATCCTCACCGATGTGACCTCACCTATGTAACCTCACCGATGTAAAACCTCACTGATAGAAATTCTCACCGATGTGTGCGCTATTTTAAAACTTATGTCTGCCTCCAGAATATAAATCGCTTACTTTATTTCATTTTGTTTAATTATTTTATGATTCCTAAATGATAAAACTAAAGTCTGAGCTACTTCAAAATCCATCGAGTCTCAAACCTTAACCCTCGAACCTTAGCTCCGGAAATCCTTAGAGAACCCTAAATCCTTCGAACCAATGATGGAAAAAACTAAACTTCCTACCGTCAGAGATGAATCCATTGAGCTGAAAAAAATGAAACAAAGGACCGAGCAAGATGCAAGTGGTAGTGGAAGTGTTGCTAGAACTAGGTCGGGGAGACGACCAGTGAATCCTCATCTACAAAATTGAGTTATTGTGATAGAAAAGTAACTGTGTGTTGAATGGATGATGCCTAGAAGGTCCATAGTGCTCGAAGTTATTGAAGATCAAAAATGGGTAGAGTGTTTTTTGAATAAAAAAGGTCCTTACTTTCCAAAATTAGTGAAATAATTTTAGGATTTTGTAACCTTTGAAGAATCGGAGAATGAAAATTGAGTAACTTCTTTTGTAAATGGAAAGGAGATGTCATTCTCATCTGTTGAATGGGATGAGTGCTTGAAAGTTTCACATGAAGGTGTATCTGGATATGTCACGAGAGCCATGCCACCTACCAGTGACATTTTTGATTATGAGACTGCTTTGGAAGAGCTGACTAGTTATGAAGTCAAAGACAAGTAGTTACTGCAGATATGGATGGAGAGAACAGATTGCTGTTCAAATTTGTTCAACATGTCTTGATTCCGAGGAGAGGAGACTTTTCCAATTTGAGATATCAGGATATCTATGTACAGCACCTTTTAAGACATTGTGTAAAGGTTAATTTATGTAGATTGCTGATGCTCCAGATGGAAGACATGACAAGACTAAAATCAAAGAAAAATTCCCTATTCTTTGCTAAATTAATCTCTGTGATGATCAAAGTGAAAGGGGTTGCTGAGTCTAAAGATGAGATAGTGTTAGTGAAGAATAACTTCTGAATCACAACCAAATTTTGTAAGTACATGAAAATAAACTGGAACCCTTGGAGAGGAGAATGTGTTAATGATGACTAGAGGGTGTATGACAAGTTTAATCCTGTGACTTATTCTTCAAGACCAAATGATGTGAGGGATCCAAGTCTGGGACTTGATGAAGAAGATCTAGAATACAATGATGATTAAGAAGAGGAAGGGTCCTCTATTGATGAAGGAGAAGACCCTGACTTTCCTCCTAGCCCAGCTCCTGAAAATCCAGTTCAACATATATCAGATAAGGAATAAGCTGTTGAAGTGGCTGCTGTAGAAAATGAAGAAGATGTTCATGAGAGTGAAACATCTATAATAGCTGATTTGGGTCTGAGTTCAGTGATTGAACAAACTTTTGTACCTATTGAGGAAGCAAATGAAGTTAACATACCCTTACCTAATCCATAAGACCCTCCTACTACTACAGTAATAGAATTGATAGTGGAAGATTCTCCTTAGGATGAAAGACCTGCTGAGGATGCTACTGTGAATGATGTTGAGAATGCTGTTATTCTAATTGAGGATGCACCCATTGAGGGGAAGCATCGATCTAAATTTGGAAGGGTCATAGTGGCTGTTGGTTTTAATGATTGGGAAGAAGACCCTGGTTTTATAGTCTGTGGTTTAGACTATTCATATTCATATAATGAGGCATCTCATAATAGACCTAAAATTGTTTATGATGTTGAGACTGAACTGCTACCTGAAGATGTGGTCAGAATTCATGACCTGGATACTTTAAAGAAAAATATTCAGGAAATCTTTGTGGAAGAATTAAAGAAGATGGAAGTTTCTCTAGTATCTTCAATTCAATTAGTTATGATTGATGTTGTGGTCAGTTTAGCCTCTGAAAGAGCATCTGCAGTAGTTGCACATGCTGATTTGGTTACCAAGGCTGATATGGATATCTTAAGGGATGAGCTGAAAGAATCTTTTAGTGGCTCAGTTGCTGAGATGAACCACATTTTTTATGAAGAAATTATTATGTTCTAAAGATCTTTTGAACCATCTCTTGGCTGAAATTTGTCAATCTTTATGGGCGAAATAGTTGAAGAAGCTAAAGAATGCCAGGCTCAGGTTTCTAGACTTGAAGCAGATCTTCAAGCTTTAAAGGAATCTGTTGTTTCTTTAGACTCTTACATGAGCTCAAAATCCCAAGCAGATAAGGACTTAGCTTATGTGAAGAGTGTTGTAAGTCAGATCGTTTCAGTATTTGAAGGTTACAAAACATGTATGAAAGATCACATTAAAACCCAGGAATCCAATGTTCAACATCTTATCTGTGGTTTGACCAAAAGCTTCAAAGATACTATATCTTCCTCCGTTGGTTCTCTTTCATCAAAACCCTCAATGGAATTGAATCAAATTCGAACTGTGATGAAAGAGGATCTTGGTTCTGCCTCAACCAGTGGCTCAGTGGACTCATATGAACTGAGCAGAGTTGTTCTCTCTACCAGAGATCCATCCAGAGAAATTATAAAGATAGTCCAAGACTACATGAGAGAAGCCTCTGCCTCTCAAAAGGAATTAAAAGAAAAGGTGGACTCCCATTTCTCCCAAATTTACACAAAGACCCAAATGACCAGTCATTTTAAGCTTCTTATTAAGAATATGAAACTGCCTCCTATCAATCAAGCCTTTAGAGAACAAGTTAGAAAGCTAAGATAATTGACTCCATCTTTGGACAAGTTTATGGAGAACAAGGATGGATTCATATCTGCAATGGAGAGAGGGGGAGGAATCATTATGTATTTTAGGAATCTTTTTCTTCCCTTTCTGCATGTTGATGCCCTTTTTGAGAACGGTGGTAGAGAACGAGTAAGACCTGAACAACCTATGAGATGTTTTTTGTTTTTCCCACAAAGAACTGTGGTAGAGGTCTTGGTACCTAGATAGTAGTGTACTGTTGTTTACTCCCTATCTAGGGTGTGGATCAATTTATATAAATTGGTGAGAGTACTAAGTCTCAGCTTGAGACTGAACCTTTTGGTTAACTTTGATGTGCTTTTATTTTAAGTCTATTAGTATTACATATATATATATTCCACTGCTTATTACTTTGAAATACAAAACTATTTTAAAGCTAATTTGATAGTTAAATTAGCAAGTGTTTATATTTATTGTAAACTAGTAAGTTAGTTTCAAAAGTTAATTTAATCTTCAAATTAAGTAAACTGAGACCTAATCAATCTTTGAGAAACTAATTGAACTTTTACACTCTGTATAGATTCACTAGAGTTTAACTTTGTTTTTAAATTGGGGGATTTTAAGAGAAATATTTTTAACAGAAATTTTAATTGGAACTCAATTAACCCCCCCTCTTGAGTATCCACTCTGACCAACAAGTTGATAGGTATTTGATTTAAGGTCTTGGAATTTCCTGAACCCTCTCTTGGTCATTTCTTGAGTGTTAAGAGAGTCACATTATTTTTTCTATATTTAGTATTTTTTAGTTTAATTTTGTAGTCAAAATTTTAATAAAATGAGACATATTACGCATTGATTTTAAATATCTTACACAGTGAATCTATGAAACGTATCTTATATGTATGTATTGTATGTAAATCATAATTTTACTGATTATGTTTTTCACAAGTAAATAATCTTATACATAAATAATATATTATGTGGTAAATATATAATTATTTTTATGTATATATAAATTATATTATGTATTATATACATATATATTTATATTTATTACATTGTTTTGAAAATGTTAAAAAATGTTTATTATATATATATATATATATATATCTACTATGTTAATATTAATTTTTTTTATATTAAATTCCTATATATATTGTAACCATTGAGAAAAATAAAATAACAAAAAAACATTTAAAAATTAAAATGATTAGAAATAAAATTGGTAATAAACAAAATATGGATGACTAAAAAAAGAAATCATATGATTTTTTTCACGGGAAGTAATATGATTTGACACAAAATGAATAAATGGAAATGTTTTTAATAAAAAATTTAAGTCTATGTGGGGGATATTGTTGGGTAATGGATATAAAATTTACTTTGGATGGTAGCTGATAGAGCTCTCTGAGGAATGTAGTGATGTCGCTCTCTATAAGAGAATATTTCCCCCTTAAAAACGGTAGAACCATGGTCTTCTCATGAATCCTATTTTGGATAAAAGATGATTTGATACTCAAAACAAGTAATTTTTGGAAAGTATACATTGAATAGGATTTATAAACAAGAGAGTAATAAAATGATTTTGTTTTTTCACAGAAATAAAATTCCTCTGATGATTGTAGAAGTCTTTTAGAGGAATCTAAATTTATAGGAAGGATTGAAGTGCATTGGAATGGTTTCAATTAATTTTCCCATATAACGGGGAATATATTTTATATTAATGGAAGAACCCATTTAGATAAGGTATAATACACCTTTAAATTGGTTTGATTTATTTCATAAGAAGGTGGGAATTTTCCAGACGTATTCCTATCCATTTAATCATACCCAATCAAATATGTGGACCATATTACACTCTCTACAGAACAAATGTTTCCAATAGAGGATATAAATTTCCATTAAAAAACCTTTTTCAACGTGGGATTAAAAATATAACCTCCCCCTTTAAAAAAATTCAAATAAAACAATTTAAATATTAAAAAAACATAAAAATACAACAACCCCAAACCATTATAAAATATGTAAAAAACCATTTTGAAAATCTATAATCACACTCTCTCAAAAAGAAATTGAATAAATAAATTCATCTCTCAATTTGAAAATTCAGGTATTTGAGACAAATCAAAGTTAAATAGAGAAAAATTTGAAATATTCCTTGAACATGTAACTATTTTTTTCAATTGGATTCATCCAACACAAGTTCATTAAAATTACTCATTTCTTCATCTACTCCTAGAAACCATTACAAACATGTGTAACCTATCATTCCATGAATGTTTGAGATCCAAATTCATAATATCTATAGAGGGTCCCCACTTCTACATTCATATAGGTGAACCAAATAATGTTCCCATTTTTCAACACTTGTTTTAAATCCTTTTTTCATTAAGAGTTTCAACTTCACCATCCTTTTATTCATCGGAACCAATCACCATTTTCCTAGGATGTGATATATCGTTGTAATTTTATTCATACATATGATATAATTTCCTGAATTGAACTTGTAAATGTGAATTTATCATATATTATATTGAGGTCCCATCATTTGTGATATTTTGAAAAGGACATAAAATAATTCATATGGATGTTTTGTATACCAAATCAATTGAAAGTCACTTTTTGAGTGGTTCTAATAAATTTTGGATTTATCTAACAATTTCCATAGTTATGACACTATCTTGTATCAATCACCTCATATAGCTATATCCTAGACCAATGTGTCTTGATTTTACATTATAAGTATTATTGTATCTCATATCCAATATTTCTTGACTATTAAATTGTAAAAAATTGAAAGATATCAACATAGGATATAATTTTATATTTTAGAAAAAAGATATATTCCATTTTTCATACATTCTAATAGCTACTAAAAAAAGTTTCAGAAGCTATGGTGGAGTTTTTTATATAGTTTAATTTATTTTAACCCAAATAGATCGCTCCAAATCCATGTCTAAAAACACAAACAATAATAGAAGAGTGATCCTACAGATTATTTATATAGATTACATTGTAAAAAAAATCCAATACCCTTGGTTTTGTAACATAAAAAATATAGTAATCAATATTACATATTAGAAAGTTGAGTACTCTTTTAACTGTATCCCATTGTGCATCACCTGGATTACTCATATACCTTCTCATCATTCCAACAACATTTGAAATATCGGGCCTTGTTCATGTCATGGAATACTTGAGACACTCAATAACCCTTTCATATTCTAGTTGTGAAACCACCCCACCAGGATTTTGTAGCATCTTACTCCTAAAAGTATATGGGGTTGAAACTGGTGAATAATAAAATTTATCAAACCTCTTTAAGACTTTTTAAATACAATTGGATTAAGAATGTATAATGAAATTCTTATTTCTAATAATTTTTATTCCCAAAATGTCCTTATATTCACCCAAGTCTTTAAAATCTATGTTTCTTGATAAAATAGTCATATTATCATTTAATTTATCTATATCATTTTAAAAAATAAGCATGTCATTAAAAGATAAAAAAATAACAACACCATTATTATTATAGAACCTACTATAAACACATTTATCAGATTAGTTAACTAAAAATCCATTTGATAATATTATTTCATTAAATTTACCATTCCATTATTTTAGATATTGTTTAAAATTATATATGGATGGTACTGATTTTAAAACATTCTTTTCATTACCATACATTATGAATCATTCTAGTTGTTCTATATATTTTTTATCCAATAAACCATTTAATATTGTTGTATTACCATAAATGTTTTGAATTTCCAAAATATGTATGGAATATAAAGCTATAATAATTGTAGTCTAAGAATTACTGACCATGAGAGCATAGGTATTGAAAATATGGACTACTTCATACTGAGTAAATCCTTTGGCTACCAATCTAGATTTAAACATTTCCATTATACCATCAACTTTTTATTTTCCTTTTAAAACCCAGAAAAAAACCAATTGGTTGTGAACCTTTAGGAATATCAACTACTTTCCAAGTATTTCTCTGGGTTATAGATCCTATTTCATCATTTATAGTTTCCTTCTAAAAATATTCTTCAAAAGATGACATAACCTCTTTGAATGTTTTTGGGTTAGACACTATATTGATAAAAACTACCATTTGTGTGACAATACAATCCTTAGTTTCTTCCAACATGTATGTATAGAAATTAGATCGATATTTTCTTGGTATTATAGGGTTTTTAAGATCCTCCTCAATTGTATCTTCATGAGATACTCATTTATTTGAGCAAGATTCCATTTTTTTATTTTCTTAGGTAAATTGGTAACTCTAGATTCAACAAAAATATAATCTATTGATTCAACTATTGTATTAACAACAACTAAATCATTTTATTCTACAATCATGAATCTCTACGCTTTTCAATAATCCACATATCTAAGAAACATTATAAAAATGCATCTTTTACCCAATTTTACCTTTTAGATTCAGGCACTTGTATAATTGTGTAACAACCCCAAAAATTTAAATAATTTAGGTTTGTTTTCATTTTCTTCCAAAATTTATATAGCATTATATCCTTCCCTTTTGCAAGAACCTGATTTTTGGATGTGAAAAATTATCAATAATGTACCTCCCAAAATTCCTTTTGAGAACCTAAGATAATCACATCATGGAATTCACCATTTCCATTAATGTTCTATTCATTCTATTAGCTATAACATTTTTTGAGGTGTATAGGGAGCTTTCACTTCATGTATGATCCCTAGGGATTTATACAATGAAGGAATATAATATTCACCTACCCTCTCAGATCTGAGGAATTTAATTGTAAGATCACATTGGTTTTCAACCTAATTTTTACATATACTAAATTCATCTAGAAATTCATCTTCAGCATATAAAATATATATTCGAATCAATCTATAATTATTATAAATAAAATCTTAAAATTAGTTTTTATTTCTTATGGTGGATGTATCATGAAAATCACATACATCACTATGTATAAATTTTAATAAATTACTTTTCCTTTCTATAGTTGGAGATGGTTTCAAAATTATTATTAACATTTTTTCCATGCTATGTAATAATTCTATTTTTGGTCTATCATGCATTTTAATAAAATTAATATGACCAAAATTATTATACCATAAATAAAAAAACTCCATCAAGTTAGTAGAAACAATATTTTTATTTAATTTGAATAATCCACTATACAAGTGACCCTTCCAAACATAGATCCAACTTTTGTACATAACTAAGTATTTTTTCTCAAATAAAAACTTCAGCCCATTCATGTTTAACAAGATTCATGAGAATTGGTTAATACAAACCTCAGGCACACATAAGACATCATTTACTATGAGGATATTTCTCATGGTGAGATCAAGATCAACCAGTCCCTTCCCATATACATTTATGCCTGTAGATTTCCCTTTGTATGGTAATGTCTCATCTATGATTGATTCCATTATCTTTAAGAGAGATTTTTATTACACATGGGTCATGTATCATGAGAATTAGTCCACCAAGAAGAGTTATATTTGATCAAATTCTCTTTGAAGATCAAGGCTACAAAGTTCCCTTTTTAATCATTATTTCCATCATTATTCTTATAAAGACGGCAATCCCATTTGAAGTATCCAAACATTTCACAGAAGTATCATGCCCCTTTCTCCTTCATGAATTTCACATTTGTTTTGAATGATGGTTGGAATGTTTTCCCCATTAAAGACATGGAAGGGTCTACTCCATCTACTATGAAGTCCTTGGAATTTTCATCCTTATGCCCATTTTCATCCTCATGATATTTATATTACTCCTCAATTTTTAGTTAGTTGAGTAACTCACTAATTGGGATATCTTTCTTTTTATGATTTAGATAATTCTTGACATTCTTCCAAGAAGAAGGGAGATTATTGACGATAAATGAAAGAATGATATCATCATCCATGTTCTACTTTTTTTACTTAATGTGTTGTAAGATGAATTGTATTTCATAAAATTTTTATATGATTGATCTACTATCTACCATTTTTTAAGGAATAAACTTTTTTAATTGAAATTTATTTATTTTTTCATTCTTAGTGATGTAATTTTTATCAAGAGCATCTCATAGCTCTTTTACAGAAACAAGAAATGTATATATGTCAAAGTGGTCATCGGCTAAAGTGTTGAGTATGTTCCCTTGATACATGAAGTCATAATTGACCCATTTTTTAATGTATAGAAAACTTGAATCATTTCATCTTCATATGAGGGAGGATTCAGTGTTCAGATCACACACACCACATTGAGAGTTTCAAGTATCAAGTTCATCCTCTTTTTTCACATATAAATGTTATTATCATCAAATTACTTCAACTTCATCACATTTTTGAGCATCACCATATACATGATAATAGAATACACTATTAATATTTTAGGGAATATAGGTGGGTAATGGATATATCCTTTACTTTTTATGGTAGTAGATCGATCTCACTAATGTATGTTATGATTTCACTCTCTTTAAGAGTATTCATCACCACCAAAACAGTAGTACTATGAGTGAAAAAATAATCCTCATTTCGATACAAAAGTGCATAAATACTCAACACATTTAATTTATAAATAGTATCCCTTAAATAATATTAGTAAACAATATAGTAATAAAAGGGTTTTATTTTTTCACAAAAAATTCATTTGATGCTTGTTGATGGATTTTAGAGGTCTCTCAATTTATAGTAAGGAATGTAGTGATTTGGAATGGTTGGAATTAATTTTACCATCTAATGGGGAATCCATTTTATAGACATGGAATCATTCGTTTAGATAGGGTATCATACCAATTAGAATTGGGTTGATTATTTTCCTATAAATTTATAAATTCTCTAGATTTATTCCTATCTATCAAATCACACCCAATAAAATTACTATACTAGATCCTATATGTCACGAACCATCCCGGGTCGACCCTAAACCGGTCACCCGAGATGGTCCATGGCAAGTCCCGAGGGGTGTTCCCGATCCCCACAGGATGGAAACTAGTGCCGGGCATTGAAATTTTAATCTTTGGAATGATTTCAGCCCGAACAGTACCAGGATCAAAAGAAGGAGCAAACTAAACAAAACAGACCACACTAACAACAGAGACAAAACTACATCACAAACATACCTCCACGTGACCTCACGGTCACCACCCAACTAAACACCAGCATCGCTCCGTCACTGAGCGACTCAAACCCGGAAAAACCTGAACACAAGGAACCTGCAACTGAAAGGTAAAAGAAATATGCATGAGCACAGAAAGTACTCAATAGGTGAGCCCAACAACAAATCCCAAAGCACTGCCAGTTAAATAAAGAATCTACATATTCCAAGTCTGAACTACAATGTATAAAAGTAAACATTCACAATGTTTCACTTGAAAATCAAAACACGAGCCATTACCCTTACTTTTTTTAAAAGTTGAATTTCTTTTCATTGGTGCTAAATTCGTTCTAAAAGAGAAAGAGGTGTTACATTTTCAAATTTACACAAGAGAATAATACAGTTTCATTTGAAAGCCATTTTCACAAAGTAACCAGTATAAGCTGTAAAGAGAAGAAAACTGAAAGTAAACAAGTAGAGAAAATAAAGTAACCATGGGTGATCCTAAACATCCCTAGAAAACCCCTAGACGTACTCAGGTTCAGACTACCTGCCGACATGGTACTCCACAGTCAATAACCAACTGGCAGCCCTAACAGCCAACCAGTGGAACGCCCCACAAGGCCTTAACTACCATGGGGGGACTAACCCGTCTAATAGGGGTTAGCCAACAACCGTCACTCGATTCTCTAAAAGACGCCCAGGAACCCACAATAGTTTTAATAATACTGTGTAAGTGGGAGGCCCTCTCATGCGTGACTCATCTCACCGCACTTTCCAACCCCTTACACGGACACCGCTACACGACAACCCTCGAAGGGAAGTCCCTCTGTAGAGATGCCCCATAAGTACGTATATATATATGCAGTCAATTCACAATCAATAAAGTGCCAAATAGGCCGCCACATCAATTACATTTAGACCATTTAGTACCAAAGCGTTTCCAGAAGATATAACACACACCATCATGTTGAAAACCAGAAAAAAATAATTTGTAATTCATTTAAGGAAAACCAAACCACCACTGAAAAGTTCCAAAAATCCAATTTAAAGGCCAAATAGAAATTTCTTCTATCCAAGTTTTTCAAGAAAATAACCACTTTCCATAAATGATACACCCGCCATTTCACACACACCAATCATTTCAAAACACTATTTAATAAGACTTTCACATTTCATTTAGTACTCATTTATCAACATCACGAGAAAGTCACACAATTAAATCCATGAAAATATTTTCAGTGCGATGCAGGAAGAAATTTTTTTTCAATTTAAACAAGTCACGACTCTAGAAATAGCTACCCAGTGCTACTATAATTTATTGAAAAATAATGAAATGAAAAGGAATAAATAAATTTCTAAATTTAATAGCAAGTGCAGTGGAATACCTACCTGAATTGAATCTTGTTTGCGATAACGCGACACGTCACACACTTGTGAACTAGAAAACACAAGCGGTAAATTTTGATAACGCGAAAATACCTCGCGACACGCTGTAACAAAAGTAGAATGACTAAAACCCGTAAACATCGATTGAAAAAGGTTCAAAAGAATGATAACGTAAAAGACAACGTATATATATATATATACATATGTATATAAACATTGATATAAAATAATTTAAGTAAGAAACAAAGCAAACATCACCTCGATTTGCAAATTGAGCCCGCTGACGCAACACACCTTGCGCGGCGCGTACGTGCTCGCAAGCCGAAAACCTCAGCATTGCAGAAATATTCCGCCGACGCGCTACAACAAACACCAAAACAGAAAAAATAGAAAACTATTAAAAAAACTCAACCAGCAAACAGTCACAAAAGACTACCTCGGTGCAGACGCGCCCGACCGCCGGGGTCGGGTGCTAGTTAAAGGGGCGGCACACACTGGCAGGGGGACCGCCAGAGGTTGTGCACGGATTACCGGGTGCGCCACTTGCCGATGCAAGATGATGGAGGCTGGCCAGGGGCGCGGAAATCCGGTACGTGGCCTCCCAAAGTTGTGGCGGAGCCGGTCAGAGCCCCAGAAAACACCGAGGAACGCCGGCAGGCGGTGCCGGAGCGAAGCAAGGGTGTTGGAGGGGATGTGGAACACCAGCGGGGTCGCCAGAATAGGGAAAGGGACGTCGGAAAGACACCGGACAACAAAGGCAGGTGGCCGGAGGAGACCGGAACGCCGGTAGGAGAGCCGGAGGGTGGGCCGGGATGTCGGAACGGCGGCGGAGGTCTCTGGCCGGAGCGGGACATGCCGGAAGGGGGCCGGGGGGTAGCTGGACGGTATGGGGGGGGGGGGGGCTCGCCGAAGGTGCTGGCCAGCGGAGGTTGGGAGCCGGGGAGCCAAGGGCCGTGGCTGCGGCGGATGTGGCCAGACGAGGGAGGCGGGTAGGGGGGCCGAGGCGGAGGCCGGGATGAGGGGAGCGGGGCGGAGGCCGGTGGTGCGGTGTCGGATGTAGGAGGCAGGGGAAAGGTGGGCCGGCGGCCAGAGGTGGCCGGAACGGGATCCGGACGGGGCGGGGGTGGCGGTGACGGAAAGCCGAGACCACCGGGGCAGCGGCAGGGTGCGGCGACAGGCGCGCCTGCGCAGAGGCTGGAAGGCCGGTCGAGGGGAGCATGCAAGAGGGGCGGCCGGAAACGGGGGATGCGGCGGAGGCCGGGCGCCGGAGGTCGCCAGAGGGACCGGTTGCAGATGCCGGTGGCTGCACGGGCAGAGGAGCACCAGAGCGGGAGGGGAGTCGGGCGCCAGTAGGAGGCCGAGGCAGAGGCCGGGATGAGGGGAGGGGGAGCCGCGCGGGGAAGAGGGAGAGAAGGGGGGGGGGGGGGGGCTGCGGGAGAGAGGGAATTAGGGTTAGAAAAAAAAGATATATATATATCTAAACAAATAATAATAATAATAATAATAATAATAAAATACTATAAACATAATAATAAAATTAAAATACTATAATAATAATAATATTGAAAGATAGTATAAGTAATTAAATAAAAAAAATCCTAAAAATAATAAAACATTATAATAATAAAAACTTTATAATAATAATAATAATAATATAATAATAATAATAATAATAATAATAAAAATAAATAATAAAATTAGTTAATTATAATAATAATAAAATGTCAATATAAAAACATTAATTTTTAAAACGCCGAGTGAACACACGGTCACCCGGGCTGAACGCACGGTCACCGCCAACGATGCGGTGACCGCGCACCGGCGCAAAACCGCCAACACAAATAAACTTCGAAAAAAATTAAACCGGGACCAAGAAAGAAGAGAAAAAAAAGGACATCTGTGGTCAGGGTGTGACAATTCTCCCCACCACAGACACTTTCTGCCCCCCAGAAAGTCACCAAGCCAAAAGTCGGTCAAGATTCAGGTCTATGCCCAAACGGAACTAAAAGAACCGAAAAAGAACTAAGAATCATGGTATGAACTTACTCTACACAGGTCACACCCAACCGATTCAAGAGAAAATTGAAGTCCGAGGTTGAGGGGAGAAATGAAGGGGTTCTCCCCACCACAAGAACTTAGCTGGTTTGAAAATTTAACACTCAAAACATACTACCACAAGGAGGCGGGACCAGTGCGGGGGCTCATAACCGATCCAAAACGACTCCTATAACACGATCAAAACAACACCTCTGTCGAATTTTGAACCCTCGACTAGAGTCAACAAACTTCAACACCAGGGATAACCCACAGAAAATACTTAACCAGACATCGAGTCAGAAACATGACCCAAATAAATCCACGAAACATAACTACATCCTACAAGCATAACTAAACCAAGGTCAAACTACACAAAGGTCTAACACACTTTACGAAAGACACGTGATTTGCAAGATCACAACAACACAAACAAGATTGTTTGGATTTTAATTGAACAATTTCATCATTACTTCATGGCAGGACAATGTACTTACAATGATGTTGAAACATTAATAGCAGATAAGCAAATATGAAAAGATTTCTAATTGTTCGACCGCCAACACGGAACAAAACCTGGACCAAAGCTTCATAGCCATGGGAACTCCTGACTGTGCACGAGATTCACCATAAGACCTGTGGCTGGGGCTCTGGTGGCTGAAGCATCTTCTGCCTCACAGGCAGGTACTGACATTCTCCCATCACAGCGTCCTCTTCAAGCAACATTTCCAGCAAAAATTCTCCAGATAACCCAGCCAGCCGCATCGATGACACGTCTTTGGAGGGTTGCGACAAGACGACTTTAAATGCCCGAAACGACCACACTGATATCATACCACTGAACGATCTGATGAACTGGAAGCTGGGACCAAGGGGGATAACTCCTGAGGAACGGGTATCTCTAGCGTATTTTCCACACCAGAGTGGGAACTCTTACGAACAACCGGGGATGCTGGAGTACTAACCAACTATGTTCCGAAAATCAACTCAGCCAAAAATTCTTCCTCTATCAGCTTCTCGAAACGTTGGTCTTTAGAAGGAAGGAAACGCTCCTTGATCTCTGGACGAAGACCCCCCGGGGAAAAGAGAGGCCTTCATGAGCTCATGCGACGCTACCTCTGGAGAAAAGGGAATCAGTTCCTTTAAATGGTCAACATATGCCTTCACCGTCTGTTGGCCTTGTTGAATATGCACAAGCTCCCTCTTTTTCTCCAGCTTCACTTCCTCAGGTACAAACCATTGGATGAAAATGATTTTAAAGACATCTCACGTCACTCCAACTTGCGTTGGAGATGGGGCAACCATCTTCCACCGGTCCAGAGCTGGAACCTCAAACAACTCCATAATCGCACGAACCTTAACATTATCGGGAGTTCCCAACGTTCTAAAGACACGCTCCACTCCCTCGAGCCATTGCACTGCCTCTAACGGACCCTGATCACCATGGAGAATAGGCAAAGTCTGAGGAGGACCAAAAACTGGGCAAGACTTATTTGAATCCTTAGAGACCTTTCTGGGCGGCATTTCCTGAGCAACATATAAAACACAAAGCCAAAACCAGTATCAAACTGAAGCAACATCAATAAAAGCGCCTTCATAAAAAACAGTCAGCACAAAGACCAAACAAACACAAACACAACCCAAAATAAAATCTCCTTTTTATTTTAGACTTTAAAAACACCCTCTTTCAAGACTAATTTTCAAAACCAATCCACTTTCAAACCAAAAACTTTCCAAAACCGTTCCCCCATTAAAACCAATTTAGAAAACAAGGTCAAGACTTTAATTTCAAATACACACCCATAAAATCTCATGAACCATTGCACATTTCTTCATCCACTGTCCAATAATACTCGCACCAACACGCAATTTTTTCCATGCATTCTCACACATGTGCAAACGTTCATAATGAGGACTTGGGGTTTCATCCCGAACCATTCTCGACCAACTCCAAGCAATAAAGAATTAGAAATTCAAGAGATTTCCGTTTTAAAACCCATTTAATACATTTAATGTCTTTTAAAAGAAACTAGTCCAATTTTTCAAAACCCTTTTTCATTTCCAACAACATACTTACACAGACCAAAACAAAAGCAGCATAAAAATTTGCATCAACCACTAGAGTGAGGGACTAGTAGTCATTCTCAACCTGGCGACATGGTAGTGGGCCATGTCCCAAGTCAGCGTCGATCACTAGGAGGAATTCAAACTGTGTACTCAGACTCCACATGGGCCACTACTCCCTGTGAAATCACGATGTAACTTCAGCCTGCCTCCGTTGTCATCTCTCAATCCAAGATAAACTAGAAAGAGACAAGGACACAATTCACGGACTACCCCTGGTGACTCGAGGTGCGGGACGAGCGAGGGTTCATGACGTCCTTCCCGTACCTACCTCTCGAGTCCTGACAGTCCTAATCTCCACCTACCAGAAAACCCAAATAACAAGAACCGCCTTTGATACCATTTTGTCATGAACCAGCCCGGGTCGACCCTAAACCGGTCACCCAAGCCGGTCCGTGGAAAGTCCCGAGGGGCGTTCCCGATCCCCCCGGGATGGCAACTAGTGCCGGGCATTGAAATTTTAATCGTTGGGAACGATTTCTGCCCGAACAGTACCAGGATCAAAAGAAGGAGCAAACTAAACAAAACATACCACACTAACAATAGAAACAAAACTACATCACAAACATACCTCCACGTGACCTCACAGTCACCACCCAACTAAACACCAGCGTCGCTCCGTCACTGAGCGACTCAAACCAGGAAAAACCTGAACACAATGAACCTACAACTGAGAAGGTAAAAAATAGGCTTGAGCACAGAAAGTACTCAGTAGGTGAGCCCAACAACAAATCCCAAAGAACATCCAGTAAATAAAGAATCTACATATTCCAGGTTTGAACTACAATGTATAAAATAAACTTTCACAATGTTTCACTTGAATATCAAAACACAAGCCATTACCCTTACATTTTTTAAAAGTTGAATTTCTTTTCATTGGTGCTAAATTCATTCTAAATGAGAAAGAGGTGTTACATTTTCTAATTTAAACAATAGAATAATACAGTTTCATTTGAAATCCATTTTCACAAAGTAACCAGTATAAGCTATAAAGAGAAGAAAACTGAATGTAAACAAGCAAGGAAAATCAAGTAACCATGGGTGATCATAAACATCCCTAGAAAACCCCTGGACATACTCGGGTTCAGACTACCTGCCGACATGGTACTCCATAGTCAATAACCAACTGGCCGCCCTAACAACCAACCAATGGCACGCCCCACAAGGCCTTACCTACCAAGGGGGGACTAACCCGTCTAATCGGGGTTAGCCAGCAACCGTCACTCGATTCTCTAAAAGACGCCCAGAAACCCACGGTAGTTTTAATAATACTATGTAAGTGGGAGGCCCTCGCACGCGTGACTCATCTCACCGCACTTTCCAACCCCTTACACGGACACCGCTACACGACAACCCTCGAAGGGAAGTCCCTCTGTAGAGATACACCATAAGTACGTATATATATATGTAGTTAATTCACAATCAATAAAGTGCCAAATGGGCCGCCACATCAATTACGTTTAGACCATTTAGTACTAAAGCATTTCCAGAAGATATAACACACATCATCATGTTGAAAAACAGAAAAACATACTTTGAAATTCATTTAAGGAAAACCAAACCACCACTGAAAAGTTCCAAAAATCCAATTTAAAGTCCAAATAGGAATTTCTTCTATCCAAGTTTTTCATGAAAATAACCACTTTCCATAAATGATACAACTTCCATTTCACACACACCAATCATTTTAAAACACTATTTAATAAGACTTTCACATTTCATTTAGTACTCATTTATCTACATCATGAGAAAGTCACACAATTAAATCCATGAAAATATTTTCAGTACGATGCAGGAAGAAAACAATTTTCAATTTAAACAAGTCACAACTCTAGCAATAGCTACCTAGTGCTACTATAATTTATTGAAAAATAATGAAATGACAAGGAATAAATAAATTTCTAAATTTAAAAGCAAGTGCACTGGGAGACCTACCCGAATTGCAGATTGTTTGCGATAACGCGACACATCACACACTTGCGCACTAGAAAACGCAAGCGGGAAATTTTGATAATGCGAAAATACCTCGCGACATGCTGCAACAAAAGTAGAATGACTAAAACCCGTAAACATAGATTCAAAAAGGTTCAAAAGAATGAGAACGTAAAAGAAAATGTATATATATATATATATATATACATATGTATATAAACATTGATATAAAATAATTTAAGTAAGAAACAAAGCAAACCTCACCACGATTCGCGAACCGAGCCCAATGACGCAACACACCTCGCGCGGCGCGAATGTGCTCGCAAGCCGAAAACCTCAGCGTTGTGGAAATATTCCGCCGACGCGCTGAAACAAACACCAAAACAATAAAAATAGAAAACTATTAAAAAAAACTCAACCAGCAAACAGTCACAGAAGACTACCTCGGCGTAGACGCGCTCGACCGCCGGGGTTGGGTGCCAGTTAAAGGGGCGGCGTGCACTAGCAGGGGGACTGCCAGAGGTTGCGCGCGGATTAGTGGGTGCGGCACTGGCCGACGCAAGACGATGGAGGCTGGTCGGGCCACGGAAATCCGGTACGCGACCTCCCAATGTTGTGGCGGAGCCGGTCAGATCACCAGAAAAGACTGGGGAATGCCGGCAGGCGGTGCCGGAGCAAAGAAAGGGTGCCAGCGGGGATGGGGAATGCCGACGGGGTCGCTGGAATAGGGCAAGGTACGTCGGAAAGACACCGGACAACAAAGGCAGGTCACCGGAGGAGACCGGAAAGCCGGTATGAGAGCCGGAGGGTGGGCCGGGATGCCGGAATGGTGGCGGAGGTCGCTGGCCAGAGCGGGACGCGCCGGAAGGGGGCCGAGGGCTGTTGGCCAGTAGGGGGGGGGGGCTCGCTGGAGGTGCTAGCTAGCGGCGGTTGGGTGCCGGGGAGCTGAGGGCCGTGGCTGCGGCAGATGTGGCAGGACGAGGGAGGCGGGCAGGGGGCCGAGGCGGAGGCCGAGACGAGGGGAGCGGGGCGGAGGCCAGTGGTGCGGTGCTTGATACAGGAGGTAGGGGAAAGGTGGGCCGGCGGCCGGAGGTGGCCGGAACGGGAGCCGAACGGGGCGGGGGTGGCGGCGACGGAAAGTCGGGACCTTCGGGGGTGGCGGCAGGGCGCGGCGACAGGCGCGCCGGCGCGGAGGCCGGAAGGCCGGTCGAGGGGAGCGCGCAGGAGGGGCGGCCAGAAATGTGGGATGCGTGGAGTCCGGGTGGCGGAGGTCGGGGAGGTCGCCGGAGGGACCAGTTGCAGATTCCGGAGGCCGCACGGGCGGAGGAGCACCAGAGCGGGAGGGGAGTCGGGCGCCTGTAGGAGGCCGAGGCAGAGGCCGAGACGAGGGGAGGGGGAGCCGTGCGAGGAAGAGAGAGGGGGGGGGGGGGGCTGCGGGAGAGAGGGAATTAGGGTTAGAAAAAAAGATATATATATATATATATCTAAAAAAATAATAATAATAATAATAATAATAAAATACTATAAACATAATAATAAAATAAAAATACTATAATAATAATAATATTGAAAGATAGTATAAGTAATTAAATAAAACAAATCCTAAAAATAATAAAACATAATAATAATAATAATAATAATATAATAATAATAATAATAATAATAAATAAATAATAAAATTAGTTAATTATAATAATAATAAAATTTCAACATAAAAACTTTAATATTTAAAATGCCGGGTGAACACACGGTCACCCAGGCTGAACGCACGGTCAGCGCCAACGATACGGTGACCACGCACCAGCGCGAAACTGCCAACACAAATAAACTTCGAATAAAATTAAACCAGGACCAAGAAAGAAGAAGCAAAAAAGAGGACATCTGCGGTCAGGGTGTGACACTATACACTAGAAAATGGAAATGACCTCTAGAGAACTGAACTGTCCATTGCAACTAATTTTTGAATGTGGGATTCCCAAAATAACCCTCCCCTTAAAAAATTTAAAATAAAAAAATTTAAATATTTTATAAAACATTAAAATCCAACATTATAAACATGTGGAATGAATAAAGTTGGATATATATCATTTTAAATTTATAAATTTAATAAAAAAGTATTAATTAAAGGGTTTTGAGGGGAGTTATGATTTGATGGGGGGTGAGAAAAATTTTCATCACATATTTATGTTTTCTGCGTGGGAAAAATAAAATGATTTTTAATAAAAAAATCATGGTGAAATCAAACCATGACTCATTAATTTAAATAAAATTTAAATAAATGATATTTTTTGAAATAAAACATGTTCACTGCTTGTAGAATCACACTATACCCTTTGGTATTTTTATAATTTCCCCTCCATTCTAACATTCTTATTTTCTTTGATTTTGGATGACCCGTGAAGCATTCTTTGGGTTCTAAAAATACAATTTTAACATCCACTATGATTCATGGCTATTGTGTTTTAATTTCCCATAGGTAATTGGTCACAGTGAACCTTTATCTCTCTCTCTCTATATCTCTCTTGGTTCATGGGCAACAAGTCACAATATGAATATCACTTTGAACCATCAAGAATATCAGTCTAGGTTAGGGATTCATTACTTCTCTTAAAATTTATGTGCAATTGTGAATTAATAATACAAAAGTCAGTTTGGGTAAATAAATGAGATTTTCCATAAGAAGATAATAACATGGAAATTAACCAGAAGAAACAAAATGAAATATAATACCAGCTAAGTTTAATTGTTATTACTAGAATTGAAAATGATGAATTTAAATAGATAATTACTTATTGAATACGGGTTGATTGTTATTATTATTTTATTATACAAAAAATAAATAAATAGACTATTTGAAAAATATAAAACATATTAACTAATATTCTGGAAAATATGTAGACGTATTTTTATTATAAAGGATAGTGATGTGTTTTTAATGGATAGATAAGAAATCTCTAATCATGTGGTTGATTACTACATGGGTATTTTCAATGGTCTTAGAGCTACAACATAATTAATAGAATGGATTATTATTACTCTTATGATGAATAATGATAATGATATAGTCACCTCAATCCCCCTGGAATGGGAAATCAAGGAATAGATGTTTAGTCTTAACTCTAGGAGCTACCTAGGTCTTGATGGTTTCACAAATATGTTTTTCGAACCTTTTGGGATCTTATTCATGATGATTTATATATAATAGTTCAATGCTTATTCAAATGAGGCTCCTTTTTACAAGGAATAAATTTTCAATTAATTACCCTCATTCCAAAAGTTTTCAATGCCATTAAAATACATTAGTTCATTCCTTTTTTACTAGTAAATACTGTCAATAAAATTATTGGTAACATCCTTGCCTCTAGAATTATGAAAATTTTAAACAAAGTTTTATATTGCAACCAATTTGGATTCATTAAATGGTGGACTATACAGTATTGTCACATAAGAACATATGAATTTGTAAATATTATTAGAAAATATTCCATTGGGGGATAGATTCTTTTAAATATTGATATTAATAATGTTTTTGACACTATGAATTGAGGATTCATTTGTATAGTGTTGTTCATCTTTGGATTAAGTGACACATTCATTAATTGGATAAAGTCTCTTCCATATTCTTAATAGATTTCAGTTTTAGTACATGGATCTTTTGAGGGTTACTTATACTTCTCAAGATGGGTGAGGTAGGGTGGTCCCCTTTTGGCTATCATATTTTCTATAAAAGAAGAATACCTAAGCATAATTCTTTCAAATTTTGTTAATAATGGAAAACATAAGACCATAATGGATAATAGAGAAATTTTTTATACTTAATAGATTTTGTATTATCATTATATTATTCTCTTTTTCTACGGTGAAATGAAAAATTTCCATCTTATATATAAAATATTTCATCACTATTAAATGTCTTCAGGGAAAGAGATAAGTTGTAGAAAATGCTTTTTGTACATTGGAAACAATATAAGTTCCATAAGGAAAAAATAAAATCATTCATGAGTTGGGTATAAGTCATAGTATGATCCATTTAACATATCTTGTGCTTCTAATATTTTGGGGTAAGCCTCATAGTCTTCACTTCATTCATATTTTGAGTAAAATTACAATGAAATTAGCTGCATGGAACAGTAAATCCCTTTCAATTACTAGAAGATTCTACCTTTTGAAACATATTATTTTCTTAAACTTAGTTTATTTCCACTTGGTTTACAAGTTTCTAGTTTCTTTTTTAAGGAAAATCAACAATTATTTGAAATATTTCATATGGAGCGGGAGCATTATTGGAAGAAGAATTATTACAGTCCATTAGAATACCAATTTCAAGCATATTGAACTTGAGGGGCTAAGAAATAAAAAACTTTAGAGATTTAGGTGTACAATTCAAGAACAACTTATGTGTAGACTGAAATATTTTAAATTGGATAACCCGGATTTCATCAGAACTATATTTTTTATGTAGGCTCAAATATGGAATTCATAGATACATGGAGTCCTCTCTATTTCATACACTTAAATAGTCTTTTAGTGGTATTCTTTCTCAAGACCATTGGACGATGAATAGAAATTACTCCAAATAATTTTTGATTGAAATTGGATAAGTTACCCTCTATGAAATTTGATAACTTCTGGTGGTTTTTTGGTGAATTACAATTCCACAAGGATCAAATTTCATTCCTGAATGATACTCTTGACGATGTTTGGAATTTTATTAATAATAAAAAATTTATCAACCTTGATGGTCTTATCATATGGGAGCTATAAATTAATGGGATTAATATGGAAATGAAATTTTATTTCAATTTTATTGAAGGGACTCAACATGGATGTCTCAAAAAGAAACCTAAAAGATAGATTTAAAAATATTGTTTCATATTGATATAGAGGATAGAGAACTAAAAATTACCGGTTCATGTTTTGTTACAAGATGTTTGTATCTGTTTATGCTTGAGATGTGATATTTTTTTACCAACATAGAGAAGATATAAACCATCTATTCTTGATATTTTCCACTATGACATCATTGTGAAAATTATCCTTCAACATAATTGATGTTAAAATTAATTGGACTGACTCCATTATGGTATGTCTATAGGAATGTTTTAACTCTACTCTATTAATGCAGACTATCTATATTTTTTTTGTTTCTTGTGATGAAATTATTCACTTGATCTGAAGGATCATCAATGCTGTAAAACATGAGATCATAGCTTTCAATATCCATGCTGGTCTCTTGTATATTATCATTGGAATTAGAACTAAAAACACTATCCACTTGAGAGGATGTAACAATTTGGTGCATAAACTAATGGTTCTGAGACATCTTGTTATTATAAAATATTTTATATTCCCTCCTATAATGCTTGAATTTTTCCATAACTACCCATTTATGGACTGAATAAAATGTAATATGGACGGGGCATCAAAATGTAATATCAGACATGCATGTTATGGGGTGGCCTTCAGGGATTCAAATACTTATATTGTGGGCTATCTTTACATATCTGTTGGCATTGTAACATCCTTAAAAGGAAAGATATTTCCTCTGATAAATTATTTTAACATGAATAATCAATGAGAATGGAATAAGATATAGTTTTAATGTGACCATATTCCCCTGGTTCATGTAGTTAGAAATGGACAACATCATCTATCATGGAAACTCACTTCCCAATGGATTAACTGCATCAAGTACCTCTCAACAATGTGCTTATTTATCACACTTGTCTTCCATGAATCCAATAACCTAGCAGATGGTATGGAAAACAAATGAGTTGATATTGATGGTTGTGTTTTTTCAGATTATATCCCTAATGATCTCGTGCCCCTTTTCCATAGGGTTTTTTTTATAAAATTCATTCTTTTTTACTATTGTATGTCTATTACTTTCTTTAATAAATGAGGCTTTCCCTTGGGGTCAGTACTCACCTCTTTAATAATCATTTTCTTAAAAAGGAAATTTATAACATGTGTCAATTTTATAATATTATTTCATGGACTAAAATAAAGGAATTGAAATAGAAAAAATATTATCACATGTATATTATTGTTATTATTTTGATATGGGAATTAAATGAATTATTTATAAGGTGTTATTATATGAAGTGATTTATAATTATTATTTTATAATAATATAGAAATTAAATTATTTATTCAAGGGGGAATTATTACATTCCACTGTTATTGTTATTTTATTGACAATATATAATTAGTTTATAAATATATTTAATATATTTTATTCTTTTATTTCATGTGTATATATAAAATAGTTAAAGATAAAATAGTGGTATGTTGAGATATTTACCTTCATAAAATCACATAAAATGATAAGCATGAGGGTTGCACATGATTATAATTATTGAATGATAATAAATGGGGATATATGATCAAATGCATTTTCTGCATTGTTATTATTGCATCTTGAAATTTACTTGATAGTGTGTGTATTTCTATAGTGGTTGTTGGGGATATGTTTTATGGTTTTTATTCATCGAAATAGTTAATCAATATAAAATCAGAATTGTGAAATTACATAACTGAGGTGGAATGTGTAAATCATTACTATTATTTCTTGAAAATTAATGAAATGTGGAAATATTTTAGAGAGTATATTTATGGATGATCAGTTGTTGATAACTATTAATATTATGATTTCATTTTAAAAGAAACCATTCATTATTAATTAGTTAAATAAATAACGAAATAAATCAGGTTTTTACCAAAGTCAATTGATTAGGGATGAGAAATCCCATTCTTCTTGTAGGAGGATTGAATGCCTAGACGATATGGCCTTAGTTTCCTCGATTTTTTTAATGTAAATATTTCTTTTCTTATGTGAATGCTCTATTATCTTAGATCTTTGTTTTGATTTATGTGAACCTAATATGGTCAGATTATTGGAAATAAATGAGCAGAATTTCCTAGGACTACATTTATGGTTGATGTCAGTGTTGGTGGGATGGATTGCATTGTTTGAAATGGTTTTAGAAATGACATTAAGGTGATTAAGAAAAGTTTAATTCTTGGATTTCTCATCTATTTATTCTTGGTTATCTATTGATGGATGGATTGTTGGATGGATGTTTGACATGGTTCTCAACATCATGATATAATTGGTTTATTCATGATAAGTGAATATTTATTTATAGTTTCTTAGGATGAGTCCTAGAGGACATGAGAATTTTGAAAGGATAAATGAAATAAAATTATAATTTGGTTGGGTTTTAATGATTATAAATGGGGATGACATACTTGAAATAAGCATAAATAATGGATTTGAAGGATTTTTTTGGAAGATTAATGTATTGATCTGAGAAACGAACATCAAATTATATTAATTAATTTATGGATGATAAATAATTATTATTGGATATCTGTTCTTTTATGAATGTATGAGATCTATACCATATATATGGTCACTATGTTTCTGGTGTGATGGTAGTAATTGATGAGTCTAAGGATAGGTTGTTTCCCTTAGTGTGGTTGTGTGGGATATATTTTATATCTTCTAATTTCATACGCTTCACCATCTAAGTCGGTAGTGAAATCAGCCCAATTTTTTGGAGGGGGGGGGTCTACAATATCCAAGATGATTAGGGAATAAGTAGTTGATTTCTACCACTCCTCATCTCTCCCATTGACATTATTTTCATGTTTGGGAATACCTAGATTGTAAATATTTAATGTATAAGGTATGGACTCGCACGAGCTGTGATGACACTCAATTTTACTATACATCAATGTGTAGTTTTTAATAGTTTGAGTTTATATTATATATTTGCACCTAGTTTAGGTGACTTATATTTTTCAATGATTGTGATTTTATGGGTTATAACAAGTTGAGGCATAATACATTTATATTGTATATAGTGGATTCAAGGATTACACTTTGTTACAGATAAGATGATGATGATAGAGATGTCGATATAATATAATTTAAAAGATATGGGAATTGAAATAGATATGATACACATGATGCGGGTCATGATATAGTATCTTGGTTTTGGGTGGGCTGATTTATGGAAGGGATGACAGCTTAGGATGTGTGGCATTAGGTCATGTGAGAGACAAACTGGTGGCGAAGTGGAAGAATGGTACCCTCACACACACACACACAGATATATATATATATATATATATATATCAATTTTGATATGATTATTTTTATGCATTACATAGTGAGTGGAAATTTGGGAGAATGATAAATATCCTTACCTGTTTAGGTGAAGAATCAATTTCATTTGTTTATTCACCAATCTTCATTATACTTCTTTCATATTTTTCATGAGTGGTTTTCGGGAGGATAATATTAAGTATATATGTAATGATCACCATACATATATATATATTGTTTTTTAGGTCCACAGGAGTAGTTTTGTGATCAAGTTGAGTATTACTTGATTGAGGAGTAGTGCACGTTTCATTATATCCTCATGGTCTCTTCAAAGGATTAATTTTGGTATTTTCATTTGTATCATTTTTTCATGACATTACATTAATGTATCGAGTTTATCATGTTTTGTAAAATATGTTTTATTTATGATATGAATTTTCTTGTGGGTTTTCATATTATCTATAATCATTAAATTTATACTGAGGTAAATTTCTCCCATGTGTGTTTCCTTGGTGATAGTATTGAACCTATAGTGTATTTGAGGTTGGCTTTGGGGGATTACTTCTTTTCATCACTACCTACCTAAGAGGGGTACCAGTGCGGGTTGGAAAAGATAATAAAAGAGTCCAACATTTTTAAATAACTCTAAAAATTCAAGAAATAAAACTATAGAAAAAGTGTTTACAACTATGATTAGATAATGTTTTAAAAAATACATTTACAATGATAGTTTTGGATATTTATTCAACCATCATAGAAAACTACAGTGGAAGATAAAAAATCAATTCAACATTGTGGATCATGAAAATATTTCAATTTTTTTAATATATTCATTTGTAAACAATGAATCATTATGGTAAACTCATAAAAAATATAATGGTTTTTTAGGAATAGAGAAGAGGAACTAGCCTTGTTTTTGCACCAACTATATTTTCCCATTCTAAGAATCAATGTGAAGTTACAAAACACTATTCTTTGGATGATGATCAATTTCTAAGGTAGAAATAACTATAAATGAATATCTCAAAATGATATGAGATGGGAATAATATACTATAAATTATACATCATATATTAGACATTCATAATTATTTAGTTTCAAAACAACATCTTATAAATAATGTTTACAAGTTGATATTTATTTATAATAACATTTTATTCTCTAACAATTATGTGTTTGTTATAATGGGTTATCTTATTAATATACTCCTTATGTTAAATATTTTAATATTAGTAATCAAATACTCTATAATTAATAAAAATTGAATTCCTTTTGTTTATTTGGTCGTGTGTGCTATTTTTTCCATGCAACATTAAGTAATTTTAGTTATAATTTATTAAGAAAATTACTTAACATGGACTCGACACACACTAATATATGTTGTATAAAACTAATAACATCATGGAGTGGTAAAAAATGGTTTATTACTTTATGGGGATGTTCATGTTTATCCAAACAAACTAAAATAAACTGAATCAAGCCAACTTAAAGTAACAAAAGTTTGTTTAAATTTGTGAATCAATTATACTTGGTTGGATGATATTGTTTTATTTTTTTTCTACTTAATTCATTTTAATTTGGGCAAATAATTCTTACCCAAAATTAAATGATTAATAAAATTATTTAAATATTTATTAAAATTGGATGTGGAAATTATTTTTCTTAAATAAAATCTTAGCATAATATAATTTTCATATAGTTGTTTATTGAAAAATTACTTATAGGATTATTCAACTAAATTTTTTATTAATTTTTTTGTGTTTGATGTTTTTTGATGATCGATATCCATATTTAATTTTTTTTCCAATAAGTGGTATAAGTAAAGTTTTTGACAGATTATTTATTCACATAATAAAATTATTTTCCTTCATCGTTTATCCAATGATTATTTTATTAATTGTCAAAGTCTAAATGTAATAAATATACATTTATTGGTTTGGATTAATATACTTATGGCCAATTATGGAATCAGTTCTTATTTTTGAAAAATGGTGTCTGTATCTCAATTGATTGGATCAAATCAGTGTACTTAACCAATTGAAATTTATTATGCATTTTTTTATCAATTATATATATTATTTAATTAGGGTTATTATAATAATTTACTTAATCATTAAGATAAATATTTTAAATATGTAAATATTTTATAAACGAAGTTAATAATTATGACATCCCTTATTTTAGGTATGCCTCTTTTAAAAATTTGTATTTGTTTTGAATAATATTTTAAGTGTTTTTAGGTGTCTTGGAGGTGTTTAGGAGGATTTAATTAATAAAAGGATAGGATGGTGGACATGTTACAGCTTTTCAAGCTCTATTAGTTACACATGCCAGCCAATGAAGTTCCTGGGTTGTCAAAATTCTTCCTAAAAACCACAAGCTAGCCAGTGGGGATCCTGGGAAAAACCTATTCTGCCTAGTGGACACCATCCAGAAAATAGAGTCTACCAAAATTGCGATGGTTTCATTTGATTCCCAGTAAGTCCCACCAGATTATAGGAGTTTTTTAAAAAATCAAGATCTTTATCGCATTTCGTGCAATTTCTTAGGCCCTTTGACCCCAATACCAATGGATCTGTCTATAGTTCTTTTTGTGTGCTAAATTTATGGGTATGAAAAAGATTAAATACTTTAGGAAATATATATATTTCTTACTCAATATAAATGTATTAATAAATTATTATTAAATAATTACTCAATCCTTGGAAATGTATTTTTCTTCTTCAAAATATGTTTTCCTAAAAAATAGTTAATTTTTTTTTGTAAAAACTATTATAATTATATTATAGAATATTTATAAAATTTATTTAATAAAAACAAATTCATTTTTTATATCATCATATCAAGATTAACTTAGGGTGAATTTTTTTTTTATTTTTCAAAAAAAGTTGATATTTCATTGAATAGTGAAAAATACACATTTTTTTGTAAAATAGTCATTTATTTTCAAACATTAATTAATTTAAAAGTATCATTATATTTCTAATTTTATTTTAAATTAACATTAGTATTCTGAGTTATAATTAATCAAATTAATTTCAGTTAATTCAACTTTATATTGGATTTTAGAATAAATTTATTTTTTATCTTAAAAATGTATTCTCTGAAAATCTGTTTTAAAATGAATAAGGTTTATATGTTACAATTTATTAAAATAAACCATATTAGGAATTAATGAAATAAAAATTTTATAATATGTATCTACATTTATGAATTTAAATTCATATAATGAAGATTACTATTTATAGAGTCACTTAAAATCATGTTTTCTATAAACAATTGTGTTTTCAAAAAACTTATTTTCATAACGCTTATTGATTATATATTAAATTAAATTATTCAACTTATAAGAATTTATTTTTATAAAATTTATTCCATATTTTTAATAATTTTAATAAATATTTTGTAATGATCTTAACTTAATTTCAAGAAAATACCAATAGTAACTGTAGTAAATATTCATTACCACAGTAAAAGGAAAATAGGTTAATAAAGGGTATAAATAATTTCACAAGGACTAGAAAAAAAGTGACCCTAAGATAATGAATATTCATATTTTCATTTAAATTTAGTAATTAATATTTTTTTTGAAACTTTAAAAATGATTAATTAATGATTTCGGTAAAATTTTTATTTTTGATGGTTTAAAACATATATTGAAATCGGTGTAATATGTAGTTTTAATCAAGAAAATAATTTTTATTAGTTCATGAGTTTTTTAAAAAAAATTATATTTTAGTTAAATATTCACATAAAATAGAATAAGTTGAATATAAATGATAATATAATTTTATGAAGTGAAAATGTAATTTTTATAAGGGTTAAAAAACTATTATTCTAAAAAATCCCTCCATTTTTCATTAAATGTTTATTTTCATATAAAAGTGTAACTTATCATATTTATATAATTATTTGGATAAAATAATTATTTTTTCTATAATCAATACATTTAAATTTTCAAATGGTGATTTTTTATTAATTTTTCGAGAGAGTCAAATTTTTGGGTAAAAATTAAATATGATATAAATATACAGTGTGTATTATAAGATCATAATGTCAAAAAATCATTAAAATAGTTTCTATAAATGGTATAAACGAACAAATATATTTTTACTATATAAAATATTGTTTTTAGTTTATTTTAGTACATTTATAAATCCTTTATGAATCCTCCAAAATTTATATTATATTCTATGTTTTTAAAATAAATTCTTTATGAACATGACTCACTTTCAAATCACAAATGGTAATATTTTATTTACATAGGACCTTTAACTTATAAAATAATAATAAAAAAAAATTTAATGTAGAAACCATAGGAGAATCCATTATAAGGTTTGTGATTTTGATTAATTTATTATATAGAGTGTGGATCCTAAGTTTGGGAAATAATAAAGAACTCCCTTTTCCTATATAAAACAATCAAATATCCAATTAATTTTCAAAAAACCATGAATAATATCATTAATATTACCTCCCATATCTATATTACCCCCAAGATCCCCCAAGTTCTCAAGAAGCTCCTAACAAGCTTTTGGAATTGGCCTCTCAAGGTAAGGGACATATCTCTCTTCTTTTCCATTCAAGAACCTTTTTTGTATTTAGCATTTTGAATATGAATTGGGGTTGATTTCATGACTTTATAAATGTACATTTATAGTAAATATGATTTTAATATAATGATATATCAGTTATTACTTCTCATTATAACTTTTTCCTAAGCTATTACTATGCTGAAATTTAGTTATAGATTTCCCTCTCTTCTTTTCAACTCAAGAACCTTCATTATAATTATCCTTTTGAATCTACATTGGTTATGTTTTCATGAATTTATAAAAATAAATATACATTCCAATTTATTTCCAAAAAATTATATGTCATTTATTCCCTCTCATTATACAATTTACCTAATTCGTTACTATGCCAAAATTTAATAAGGGATTCCCTCTTTCTCCTATTTATTCGAGCACATTATTTATGTAATGAACATTTCATTAAAATCGCTATTAATGGGATATTATCAGACACATCACTTTTACAACCCTTATTATTTACAAGTTATGGTTTTACCCTTTCACTCTCATTAATACCTCCCACAATTCATTATGTATCCTTATTACGCTACCAAAATTATCATGTGATTTTCCATGAAATGTTTTTATTCAAGCACCCTCCTTGTCGTATTCCTATTAATTATAAAATTTCCATGTTGTATTATGTTATAAAATATCCCTCATACTTTTCTTTTTTACCTACAAGGTATGATATAACCCTTTATCTTTTGTTGAACCATTTTATGAACCTTCATGTTTAATCATTATGTTGTCAAAATTTCATTATGATTTTCCATGTCAAACAATTGTGAGGTGTATACCCGTACCCAGATACACTCAAGGGTATTAACCTATTTTTATCTATACATCATTGATTGGGTACTTACATATATTTAACCCATAATACTTAATCACAGGATTAAATTTTATGAAATATTTTCTTAAGTTATATGATTCATGAGGAACACTTATGTATGTACAAGATATGATTTTGATGGGTATTCATAGATAGTGATAAATTCATTGGGTAATGTTTTAGTCACATGAGACACCATGTATAGTACATGATATGAGATCCAAAATAATTATTTTTTATTTATTGGTGGTTAACCTTTAATTTTGTTTATAATTTTATGTTTAATTTTTTCCACATTACTATGATTTCATTATGTTCTCATTCTATATCATGACTCACTATTCTTGTTTATGATTCTGAACCCTTTTATGTCCCACTAAAATTACTATTGTGCAACATGTAATAACTTCATAATGTTATGATTTTTTTATTCCCTGACTGGGATTTATAGCTCACCCCTTTTTTATGTATGTCCCCAGGTTATCCCACATAGTTTTAATAATGATGGAATATTATGTACATGTTAAGAATGATTTCAGTAATTATGATGTACCACCCATGTTTGAGGATGTTATTTAATATTCCTAATTTCTAAAAGACACTATAATTATCAATCTTATGGGGTTTTAATTGTGAATTATTATTTTATAAATCATTAATTAATTTGTAATAAAACAAAGGGTTTTCATATTTTGTATCAATGGAAAGTCTTATTATTTTAGGGATTATGATTAGAAAACCCTAGAGAAATTATTAGGGATAAAACAAAGTAGAGGAAAACTTTCTTACACTTTTTTAAATTATAGAGTAAGCGGTTTCCAAGAAAATACATCCCTTTCTGGATACTACAAGTGGATTCATGTTTTTTATAAATGTACCTAGGGGTAATAACCCCGAAAAACCGTATTGAGCTAGACTCGATCGGTAACTAGTGCATGAAAATGGGACCAACTTCACACCTTGTTTGACACTACTAGGGGTTCCAATTTGGTGAATTCACAAGACCATTATAAATCATTATTATGGGAACAAAATTCCCATAAGACTCTACGTTAGGAAACATATCATGGATAACTTAAATTGAATCCTCAAAATTGATAATTTAAGGAAAAACATGTTATTTATAAGTTATCCATTTAATTTTATTTGATTATTATTGATGTGTTTAATAGTTTAAAAGTACTCATCCCTAATTTTCTCTTTATTATAGTAAATGTAAAGAACTACGTAGAACTATTTCAAAAACCAATGTTATAGGAAATGTAATGAATTCTCTAATGATATACCTAACATGATAGGATCTCATGTAAGAAATATTATAATTATTACAAACTATATATTAAAAATCATATTTAAAAACTAGAAAATAGTTTAATATCCAAAGATATCAAAGAACAGGATGATGATGTATCAAGGATGTTCATCTGGTAAATGTGATAAAAGAAAGAAGATTTAATTTATCGAATGTAAAAAATGTGGAAAGTGTCACAAATGGAAATTCTACAAAGGATCTTGAAGGCATTTTAATTGTGAAAAAATAGGGAATAAAGTAGCTATTTTCTATTAAAAATTGTAGATTATGATGGAATAGAATAAATTTTATTATATGGAACCATTTGTTGTTCAATGTCTTATGTTTAGAGAATATGGTAACTATATGAGTGAATTCCTTAATCCAATGGTTAAATCCTAGAATAGGGAATGACCTATACTATAGAAATGACTGAAGTGTAGGGATTAAAGTGTTTATGTATTGGTATTTTATAATTATGTTTTTAAAGTAATATATAATTAACATTCTAGATATAAGAATAATGAAAAATATAAGGATTGTTCCATAATAGTTTACTTTAAGGATTTGAAACATAGGTTGAATGGTATCGATAACCTATAGAAGTGATTTAGTGATACAATGATATTCTTGGGAAAACAATATTGATGTATTTATAACCCTTAATATGTGTTTGATGTTGGGATAAACCTAATGAGTATTGGGATGGTATGTATAAATATAATATCATGTTTAATATCATTGATACCAATTTTTAGGGGTTATATAATGGTTGTTTATCATGATTAAAGATATTTTGGGAAACATTTAATGGTGGAAAATCATTTCTTTTATTTTTTGGTGATTAATGATGTTTCTTTAGATATTTTATTAGGTAGAGATATATATACCCAATAGGTTTAATATAAACTATTATGTGAGATGAATTCTATTATGTTATTTATAACACCCCCAGTTTATGCTATGTAACCCTTTGTTTGTGATTTTAATATGTATAAAAGTTATGGGTGAGGATTGGGAGATTTTGGAGTTAATTTGGAGTGTGTTTCAGAAGGGGGGGGGGGGGGGTCATGGGTAGCACATGGTTTTCCTAAACTGTGTGACAAAACCATGCGCATCCAGAAACCACTTCCTTAAAAAGTGGATATGGTACTTTTTTCACTTCTATCTACTATTTTTAACCTAGAACTGACCAAACACTAAATATTTCGTCTCTAAAGTCCAAATAAGGTTCTCACATATATTCAGTAGCAATACTATGTTTTTACTTGATGATTCGAAGGCCGATTCTTGCGGTATGTTCCCGTTCTTCATCATTTCTTCCTCAAGTTCTTAGAACTACCTATACTTTATTCTTGTTCTCTTATATATTCAACCTATGTGGGTAGATATAAGATTATTTATGCCAAATAAGGTTATATATGGTGTTTTTAATGATCAGGGAGGATATCTAAGGATGTTTCTTGGAATCTTGACCTGGATTCTTGAGCGTTCTTCGTCTTTTTTTAGTTTTATTCAAAACGATGGAGGTAAGTGGATTCACTCTCAAATCCCATTTATAGAACTATTATAAATGATTTTAGATTTTTTTTGTTATATTAATTATAAATTTTATGATAAAAAATTATTTGGAACCCTTTTTAATGAGGGTTTGGGGAATTATGAAATTCTGGAAAACTGGGTGTTCTTGAAATTGGCTTCTTTTCTTCATTTTAAAATGGAGATTTTAATTTGGGGATTTTCTAGAATTTTGGTAAGTTGATTTAATTTAAATGTTTTTAATTAATTTATGAGTTTATTGAAATTATTTTTTTGTTAAATTGGTTCATTATAAAGATTCAATAAACTGAAGGTTTTTATTGAAATGGATGAAATTGTTGAAATTGGCATGGGTTTTTGGAAAACATGGTGTGAATATTCACATTGAATTATGAGGCATGGTTGAAATAGGAACATTTTCTCAATTAAAAATGTTTAATGGAACATGGGATTTTATTACCATGTGATGACTTGGTATATTTATGAGATACCCCTCATGAGGTTAGATCTATCATAATGAAGCATACATTGTTGGAATTGTAGATATGCAGAATTAAATGATTATTCCAAGATAGATATTTAAAAATGGTTTTAAAGATTTATATAATTTTTTACATAGAAAATAACTTTCTTAAAAATTGGTTAACATGGTTTTTATTTATATTTTGTTATAAACTCTTTTTAGAACTGCTTATATTTTCTTATAAATAGTTTTTGGAAGTGGTATTGTATAATTTGTTTTATTTAAATGTTGCTAAATTTTACATTATAGTGGAGTGAGTAGGGAAGTCATTGGGGGAATACCTACTAAGTTTTATACTCACCGCTAATTTTTCACTTTATTGTTTTTATAGATGTCTTATTCCGAGACGCGGGCAAAGGAAGTGTACTGTAAGTTTTTAGAACTACTTCATGAGTTGTTGGGATATTTGGTGACAGTGGAGAATAGAGATAGTTAATCATGGAGTATAGTGGTTGATTGTTGTATTTTTTTTGTTATCTTATGATATTTAATTTTAGGATTAGTTGTCATCCACTTTATCACATTTTGGGTTCACATTGGTATAAAATAAATTGTTGATTTATCTTTCTTTTGATCATGAATCATATAATTATTGTGGGTCATAGTTTTCATGGTTTGTCATTTTTTATTAAAGGGAAAATCATCCCCCACATGTATTTTAAAACCTTATGCATTTATTTCTAGCCTTTGGAATCTTGGGGATGTATCTTAAGGCCTAGTAATGATTCATGTTATTCCCATGCCAATGAGAATATGTGTGTCATTACAAATGGTATCAGCTTGGTCCTTTCTCTATGGAACAAGATGTATTCAGTTTTATTAGTCTTGGAGTTGAACATACTTCTTATTTATTCCTTGGGTTGTGTTCTTAGAAAGGATTAGGCTTGTCGGGACTTGAAATTTAGAGTATAACAATACATAACTAACCTTTTTATGTTGAACTTCATGTTACCAGGGATTTGGGTACATAAGTGTTTTGGAGACACTTATAGGATATTGCAATCTCATTTTCGTGGGTTTAGCCAATGAGATGAGTATGAGATGCATTGAAGTGGACTGAATTCCAACTAGTATTCCATTCTCATTTTTAGTAATGAAATATGATTTAAATCACGATTTTTGTGATAAAAAAATGAATAGAAATTATTTTCTAATGAATGAAATTGAAAAGGGAAAGATTGATTTATTTTAAAAATTGTTTGATTTTCAAAAATAATAATAATTATTTAAAAAATGGTTAAATTTGGACAACAATGTTGTGATAGTTGATGTGATATAATTTGAAATTCTAAGCCTTCAGTTTATGGAGAGTGAGACTTACAGAATTAGATGTTTCTTTAGAAAATGACACCTAGTCGGCATCATAGAAACCAACTGGAGGAAGTTATAGAGAATGTGGTTTCACCTGATCCATTGGTGAACCAAGAGTTGGGGTATAATATCATCTATGAATTCCAAGTTGTGGACACTGGGAACCTAAGGGATGATGAAATATAAGTGGATCATTCCACCTAGTTCTAAAATGATAATCCACCCATCTTTCGGGGTGATTTGGAACTAGAATGGGAAGAGGGGTGGAAGTATATGATGAATTGTATATTTGATTTCATAGTCACACTTACAGAGTTGAAATTAAAACTAGAAACTTATATGATCGAGGATATTTCACTATAGTGGTGGGATTTAGTGGCGAAGGATAAACGGGATGAAGGTGTTAGTTGGGTGTATTTTGAAGAATTTTTCAAAAAATAATTATATCCTCACATGCTCAAAATCCATAGAGCAAAAAAATTATTTAGTCTCAAGTAGGAAAATATATCTGTCACTAAATATGTGACTAAATTCATGAATTTTGTGCTCTTTCCAACAGAAGTTGTGGCTAGTGCGGCCTTGAAGGCATGTATATTTTAATCAAGGATAAGTTAGTAAATTCATATGAATATTACGGTGCTCTATATTACAGATTTTACAAAGATAGTGAAAAGAGAAACAGTGGCTAAATGAGACCTCTCAATAGCTATAGGAGGAGGAATCATGATGATAACTATAGGAAATGTTGGGAACTTGAATGCTGTGAGAAAGAGGAAGAGGAAGAGGGAAACCTATTTCCAAGGTGGGAATGGGAATCAAAATCAATGAAATGCATCCATGAATCTTCCTCCAAAAACAAAGAACTAACTGGGATGTGTCCAATGTGGTTCGTTTGACCACATGAAGAGAGAATATATGGAAAAACCTCTAGCATGCCAAAACTACAATAATATGGGACATATTTAGTGATTTTTTTCATAGTGATCCATGGTTGGGTGCTTGAGACACTTCTCTGATGTCACAAGCATGGTATGCTTTGGCATGACGAGGCTAGCAGAATCTGGCTCATAAATAAAGTAGAGCTAGCCATGGTGATTCTAGGAACACCATGACTCATCAACAGGGGAAATATTTATCAAGGAAAAGGGTGAAAAGTGAAATGATGAAGAAATTGTATGGAGTTGAGTAGGTGATTTTGGATGATCAGGATAGACCATCTACAGTGAGAGGTAAAATACTATTAAATTCAAATCTTATGAAAGTATTATTTGATACTCATGCATCTCATTCCTTCATCTCTTCTTGTGCTATTGATTTTATAAGTATAAAACATGAGATGATTTCCTCTGTGATAAAACTTAAAAACCCTCTCGGTTAAGGGGAATTTCAAGCCTTTGTGTGTAGAGCATGTTTTATAACTGTTGATATAGCTGAGTGGACATGGGATTTAAAATTGTTAGAGATGGATGTATATGATGTAATCCTATGTATGGAATGGTTGACAATTTTAAAGGCGCACATCTACTATTATAGAAGAATGATTTTTACAACTGAAGATGACATCGAGCATCTCTTTAGAGGACAAAGGGTTGTAAAGACAAGTGAAACGAGATGGTTTACACTAGCAGTTAGAACAATCTCATACCAGTTGGTTGTGTTGACTTTGGAATCAATGAATGAGATTAGGGATATCAATTTTCCAATAGTTTTGGATCAATTTCTAGATGTATTTCCCATTAACTTCTCAGGGTTACTACTTTTAAGAGAAGTGGAATTTAGAATTGATCTTCTTCCAGGGACTAGTTCTATTTCCCTTCCATCTTATAGGATGTAAGTAATGGAATTAAGGGAGATAAATGTGATGTTGTAGGAGTTGTAAAGTAATGGTTTTATTCGACCAGGTACATCATCACGGGTAGCACCGGTCTTTTTTGTGAATAAGGAAGATGGAACTCTGATACTATGTGTTGATTATCACAAGATTAACTAAGTTACGGTAAAAAATATATATCCACTTCCATGCATTGATGAACTATTTGATCAATTGAGGGGAAATAATTGGTTCTATGAAATTGACTTGTGATCATGATATCACTAATTTATAGTTCAAAAAGAAGATATTCTGAAGAAAAATTTCATAAACAAATATAGACATTAAGAATATATAGTCACGGCTTTCGGGTGAAATAATGAACCAATAGTCATTATGGAATTGATGAATCAAATATTTTATAGATATATATATTCTTTTGTTGTGTTTTTTGCGGATAAAATATTTGTGTATTCAAGGACAAGGACTAAGCATAAGAAACACTTGGATATAATGTTGGGAATTTTGAGAGATAATTGTCTGTATGTGAAATATTCAAAGAGTGAATTTTGGATACAAGAGGTATGATTTCTTGGCCATGTGATTTTTGAAAAATGTGTTTGAGTAGATCTTGAAATGATATAAGATGTTATATCTTTGAAACCACAGAAAAATTTCTTTGAGATACGAAGTTTATTTGGTCTCACTAGTTATTATCAACATTTTCTTTAGTGAATTCTCACAACTAGAATCTCTTATGACAATGTTGATAAAGAAAAATGTTCCTTTCTATTGGAGTGAGGAAATATAGAAATCTTTTCAAGAGTTTACAGTTCATATTAAAATAACAACTATATTTATTTTTCTAGAATCAGGACAGGGGCATGTAGTCTACTAAGATTCTTCGGTATTTGGGTTGGGATGTGTTCTCATACCAGGAGACCATTTTATTGCTTATAATTCAAGGAAGTTAAGAGTACATGAGAAATATTACCCAACACATGACTTGGAGTTATCTTTAGTTGTCCATGCTTTGAATACTTGGAGACACTAAATCTATGGTGAGAAATTCACTATGTTCACATATCATAATATCTTGAAGCATATTTTCTCACAGTGAGATTTGAATCTGTGGAAAAGGTGATGGATTGAATATCTCCCATTTTTTGACTTTAACATGATGTATAAACCATGAAAAGGTAATTTAGTGGACCATGCATTAAGAAATAATTCACATGCTCAGTTGAAAAAATAAGCTTCAGAAAAGTGGCAATTAATGTCGGTCTTAGCCGATATGAATGTGGAATGTGAAGACCGAAAAGATGTTGTAGTTTTGTTTTTATTTTATGTGGTTCCTGATATGATCAAGATAGTAAAGGAGGCACAAACATCTAAGGTATAGTTCATGGTTATGAGTTCAAAACTGAATTTTGGGGAGACCATTGAGGGATGAATCCTTGATGGGAGTTTAATTTTGTGGTTCTGAAATCGGATGCTCATACCTATGGTTTGTTAGGAACAACTTCTTGATGCCTACCACCATTCAAGATGGGATGTACATCCAGGAATTAAAAAGTCGTATAAGGTGTTCAAGGAGTATTTTTAGTGGATTGGTATGAAAAAGAAAGTGGATGATTTCATTTCAAAGTGCTTAAATTGTCAGCAAGTTAATGCAGAACATCAAAGACCAGAAGGTATGTTGTAGTGTTTACTATTACAGTGTAGAAATTAGAGAAGAAAATGATGAATTTTGTTACAGATCCACCAAGACTGGTTTATAAACACAATTCCATATTGGTGATATTGGATCAGCTCACAAAGTTGACTCATTTCGTCCATATTTGTAAAACTCATTCGGTGGGGGATCTATCCAAAATCAATATCCAAGAAGTGGTAAAGAGACATGGAATAACAATCATGACATTATTAGACAAAGATCTGAGGTTCAAACCAATTTTCTATAAATCCTTCGATAGATCCTTAGGGACTTAGTTGACTATGAGTATGATATATCTTCCTCAGACTAATGGGAAATTTGAAAGGATGATATGGACATTGGAAAATATGTTGTTGGATTGTGCAATGGATTTTGGTGGCTCATGGTAAGAGAACCTATTGTGGGTGTAGTTTTGATATAATAATAGTTATTAAGCCTCCATATTTATGGTTTCTTTTAAAGAGTTTTATGTGAGTCCTTATCATTCTCCACTTTGGTGGGTGGAAATCGGTGAGAGCTCGTTAGTTGGGTTGAGCATTGTCCAAGAAAAGAAAAAGAAGATCCAGTTGATTAGAAAGAGGATGGAGACGGCTCATAGTCATCATAAATCATATGATGGTCATCATCGAAGATCATTTTAATTTTAAATTAGTGATCATGCATTCTTAACTATCTCTCCAAGGCTTGTACATCATAGTTTCTGAAAGTAGGGCAAGTTATCTCTTAGATAAATTGGGCCTTTTTTGAGATACTATAATGTGTTAGAGAGGTGGAATATATGTTTAAATTTTCACCATGGTTCAGTTTAGTTCATAATTTATTCCTTGTATCTTAGTTGAAAAAGTCTCATCCTGATCCTGACCATGTGATCAGATGGAATCATGTTGACCTAGAGCCGGATGCTTCCTTGGTTCATATCCCGGTGCAGATTGTGGATAAGAAAGAGAAATTATTGCATGGAAAAGCCTCAGTCTACTGTGGGTTTTAAGGAAACATGGTCAAATTAAAGAAGATACTTGGGAATGAGAGAAGGAAATGAATGATTTATGGCTATAACTCTTTCAGGGTAGTGATCACTGTCTACTTTCCTGGGATAGAAAGGCCAATGGTGGAGAGAATGTAGCACCCCCCGGTTACTGGTATGTAACCCTTTATTTTTGATTTTCATGTGTATAAAACTTGTGGGTGAATATGGGAAGATTTTGGAGTTCTTTTGGAGTGTGTTTGGAAAAAAGCGGGGTGCAAGGGCTTCACACGATTTGCCTAAACCGCGTGACAAAACCATGTGTTTCCCAAAACCACTTTTTTAAAAAGTAGATCTAGTTTTTTTTCACTTATATCTTCTCTTTTTCAGACTATAATAGACCTAACAAAAAATTTAGAATCTATAGAGGGAAAATATGGTTCTCCCATCAATCCAAAAGTGACTTGAAGGCTTTCCTTAGTGATTCGAAGGCTGATTATTGCAGTTAGTGCCCGTTCATCAACGTTTTTTCCACATTTTCATAGATATAATTCTAATTTCTTATTTTTTTCTAAGATATAAAACATTTATTAATATATATATATAATATTATTGACTCCAAATAATGTCATATCTAGTGTTTTTCATGATATGAGAGGATATCTAAGGTGGTTCTTGGAATATTGACTCAGATTCTTGAGCGTTCTTTGTCTGTTTTATGTTTTTGTTGAAACGATCGAGGTGTGTGGCTTCACTCTCAACCCCCCTTGTGAAAAATATTACGAATGATTTCAAATTTTGTTTTTTATGGAATTAATTATTAATTGGATATTAAACATTGATTTAGAACCCTCTTTAATGAAGGTTTTGGGAATTATAAAATTCTTGAAAATTGGGTGTTCATCAAATTAGATTTTGTTCTTGATTTTAAAATGGAGATTTTAAGTTAGAAATTTTATAGAATTTTGGTATTATAATTTAATTTAAAATTTTTAAATAATGTTTTGAGATTATTGAAATTATTCTATTATCAAATTATCTCGTTGGAATGTTTCAATCAACTAACAGTTTTTATTGAAATGGATAAAATTGTTGAAATTGGAATGGGTTTTTGGAAAGCCTAGTGTGCATATCCATATTGGATTATGTGGAATGGTTGAAATAAGACCTTGTTCTCGGTGCTAATGGTGTAATGGAACATGGTATTTAATTACCTTTTGAAGAATTGGTAGATTGATGAGGAACCACTCATGAGTATGGATCTGTCATAAAGAAACATGCATTGTTGGAATTATAGATATGTGGAATTAAATTCTTATGCCAAGATATAAATTTTATAATGTTTTTAAAGCTCTATTTGATTTTTTACATGTAAAATAACTCGTTGGAAATTTTTTTAACATGTTCTTTTATATTTAGTTGTAAACTGTATTCAGAAGTGTTTTTATTTACTTAAAAACTCTTTTTTGGAAATGGTTTGGTATAATTTTTTTTATTTAAATTTTGATAACTTTTTCATCCCATTGGAGTGAGTAGGGATGTCATTGGGGAATTCGTACTATGTATTATAATCACCCCTTCTTTGGATCTTTGGTTCTTTTTCTGATTTCATATTCCGGGATGTGGGCCAAGGAAGAGTATCGCAAGTTTGTAGCCTTACTTCATGAGTTTTTGGGATATTTGGTGATGGTGGAGAACGAAGCTAGTGGAGAATGGATTTTTTTGTTATCTTGGTGTATTTTTTAGTTAAGTTATGTATTTTTCTTTGAGCATTAGCTGTCTTCTTCTGTAGCACATTTTTTGTTCACTTTGATATAAAAGAAATTGTTGAGCTATCTTTCTTTTGATAATGCATCATATAATTATTATGGGTTTTGGTTTGTTTGGTTTGTAATTTATTATTAAAGGGTTAATATTCCCCCACTTGTATCTGAAGCCCTTAGGCATTTATTTTCGCCCTTTGGAAAATTAGGGATATCACTTAAGGATGGTAATGAATCATGGTATTCTCATTCCAATGAGAATAGGTGGTTTGTTACATTTTTGGAGGTGTAAGGTGAAGGGTATGAGCCAACCTTTTATGTTAAAACATTATTTAATATTGATGTCAATGGTTTTATTTGAGATATAAGGGTATCTATTTAAAGAATGATCTATGTTAAATGTTTGGGATTTCTTCTTTGAATTTTTGTGATTAATGTATTAAGGTCTACTCGTTTTTGTATTATATTACTTTATTATAACCATTTTGGTTTTAGTAATTATAGGATAAATAACTTGTTATTATTTGATTTATTCTATGATCTGTTAGAAGATTATTTTAGTGATTCGGGATTTAAAAAATTTCATCATGATTATTCATCTGTGACAACTCGGATTTTCATGATTTTATTTTTAGAAATTATTGAGAAAATTATTAAACCAAGTACTGAGACAACGTGGGATTCTGAGGCCTAGTGTGTGCAAAACAATCCATTGATAAATGTTTGGTTTTTAATAAAGCATGTGAGTGGTTTTCTTGAAATAGTGTAATAAATCTTAAGAGGGTTACTAGATCATAAATATAAGGGCATCATTGTGTTTAGAGAAGCAGCTTTACATTAGGAGAGGCGTAACATCGTTCGACATGAGTCAGCTGTGAATGATAGTTTTTGGACGTAACTGTAAATAAAAAAATAAAATAAAATTTATTTTATTTTAAAATCCTAATTACTCATGAATGAAGACTCAAATTTGAATTATGAGACAATAATTGAGTTCATAATGTGTTGTTTTCCCTAGGTGTGGCTTAACTTTAGTCGGTGCGAGTCTTCTATTGAAAAACTTGAAAAGGATGTAATCATTATTAAAAAATTTTAAGATATATTATTTTTTTTGACACATTGATGAGTTCCTTTAAAATAATCCTTATGAAGAAATCCCAGGGTTAGCCACATAACCTTAAGAATTCTATAGAATATCTAGGTAGTGTTTCAAGGATTTTACCTTTGAGAACGATGAAATGATCATGGATTGATGATAAAAGCATGATGAAATCAAAGGTTCTCACCAACTATCATGGTGCAACTTTGTTCATAATCAGCATTTTAACCCAACGATGTAGGGAATTGTTATCTTGATGATTTTACCCATTCAGGAATTCCATGATTAAAGAGGACTAACCCATAGACAGGTTGATTTATGGTTCAATTGTTCTTGAGTGATGGAAAATTGCAACAGGTTTTAATGGGGGGATATATACCTTTGTGATTATCCTTATCTTTTTTCTTCGTTATAATTAGAATGGATTGAGGATGAAATGAACAAAGGTCAAGGTTCTTCCTCTATGAGTTTTTGTACTTCTCATTTCCCTCATTCTTGGAATTCTTCATAGTTGGACCCACATGGACCCAACATGACTTTCTAGGATGCTTCAAATGCAATCAGACCCCTGAATTAATGTGAAGATGGGTCAGATCCCATGGTAATGAATTTTTTGACCCGAGGATTGCAGATGTGTATCCATTTTTAAAAATGGAGCAAAGGAGCATGGTTGGTGGCCCATGGAACTATAGATTCGATGGTCGGTGGCGTGAGAACTGGTGCCACGTGGGAGGTTGATCAACCACATGGAGGGAGGCTCAACCGCATGAGCAGCCCACAATGGAGGCGAGGCTGCGGGGTAGGCATACTATGTGGGGTGCGCAAACATAGTGAGGTAACCACATACATAGAAGGATGTACATGTGGAGCCTATGGTGGTGGTAAGTCCGCATGGCTGGAGGAAGTGGTGGGCTGACAATGTGGGACATGGTGAAACACTACATGGAGAAGAAGGGCACATGGTTAGGGTGGAAGATGTACATAGGACCAGACCGGCCCACATGCGTGTGGGATAGACCAGAGGAGCTGGTCCACTTCAGCAACCCAATAGGCTGGACCATGTGGACCAAAAGGTCGATCTGGGTTGGCCATACCGGGTCAGGTCATCCGGCAGACTAGGCCAGGTCCAATGGGTTGGATTGGGCTCATACCGGACCTAGGTCAGACCCTTTTATAAAAACAACAATATCTTTCAAAATGTGTGTTCATTTGATGAACCATTTGTGGTGTTGGGACCCTTGTGATGAGACTGTCCTTTTAAGATACTCTAATTGATATTTTTGGTTAGTTTTGATATGTACTAATATATTTAGGTGTAGGTTTTCCCAGAACGAGTGAACTATGAGCAGAATCCTATGGATGGCTGTGACTTTGAGAATACGTGACTTTCTGAGGCTACATGACTTATTGATACTATGAGCCTTACCTAGAAAATGTTTCTTAGTGAGACTACGTATCTTATTAGGAATGAGTGTCTCATCGGGACTACATGTCCTATTGATACTATGTGTTTTGTGGATTAATTTTGATGATCCTATTTTGTGTACTATAGACTTATACCTATGTGAACTGACTATATTCATGTATTTCATTGTGGTATACTTCATGTATTTTTTTGTGGAAAGGAAACCCAATGATCCTATGGTTTCTCCATGTTTCTTCCTTCTTGACTAGGAGTTCTCCCACTTGAGTGATCCTAGATGGGACTCCTTTTTTTTTGGATTAGGATGTGTTTACCGTAGTGGAGTGTAGGGCTGGTGAGGCTAAGATTGGGTTAGGAGGTATTGAGGTGGTGAGTAAAAGTGGATGCAAAGGCGCAACCAGGAGGAGCGAGCAGAATTGCTGAAGAAGGCTGGAATTTCAGATCCCTAAAGGCTTTCTGCTTCATCACGGTGGCACGGGAGGTGGTGCCTTCAGCTTTAACTTCTTTTGTGGTGGCATGGGATGCGGTGATTCTCAGTCTTCCTGATCAAGATATGAGTTTTTTGTTTCATATGTGGATTTTTTTCAGCACAAGCATTGCAATTCCTTCTGTGGTTTGGGAATTTTGGGTATCATCAATTTCAGGATGGTTTCAGCTCGTGCGGGGTTCAATTTGGTGTTTTTCCATTCTTTAAGGCACTTCTCTGGTTGATTTGTTTGTGATGGTGGAGGTATCGTGCATGATTCTTCATTTTTGTCTATAGCTTAGAATTGGTTGGATTTTTTCTGGATCTATTGTTGGTTTTTAGTGGGTTGTGGAGATGAGCTACATCGAGGGATTTGATCACGCATCCCTAGCTCTTACTTTAGGATTTCACCACTCTATCCAAGGTGGATCCAATTGGTTTTTTCCATGGGGTTTTGGGATGTGAGAGTGAGCGATCATTGATATATTTTACAGCTTCGTCTTTGTTGGATTCTGGTTTTACAGTCTTTTTGACATTGAATTTTAAAACATAAGTTTTTCCATGAATGAATCTTCATGGATTTCGACTGCTTGATTGGTCTTTGGTGATTTTTTGATTCTAGCATGTGAAAAATTCTCTACATTCTACAAGAATCAACATTAGATGAGGTTTTAGAGAAATAAGCATTCACCAGAGCTTGACCATCCTAATTTGGTTAAACGAGAGGGTATGTCTTTTTTCCATCGGTACTTGGTCTGTGAAACCCTACATGTGACAGTTCACCGAGTGGTCTTGTCATGGGGGATACATGACATAATGATGCATTCGTTGGGGAGGGGAATTTCATGTATTCTTCATCTGGAAGGTATTTCTTTCTAATGGGTTTTATTTGGTAAAATTGTTACGGTTCACACTTAGCCATTAAAAGTGTCATTTGAAAATACAAAAAAATGGATTATGGACTTCATGTATTTCATTGTGATCCACTTAATTTATTTTATGATGGTATAATTCATGTATTTATCTCTGTCATACTTCATTTATTTCTTTTTGGCCTTGAGGTATCCTAATGAGTAATGTTTTACTCACCCCTGCATGGGCTTCACCCACACATGTTGTGTCTTGTGAAGATGAATAACACTTTAAAGGAGTCCTAAGTGGACCATGACCTAGTGGTTCTTAGAGAGACCATTTTTTCAAGGTGTACTCTTATGAATTCAAATCACTATCCATTACATTACCCTTTAGGTTGGTTTTTCTACAAAATAGTTTCTATAACTTGTAATTTCAGTTTTTTAGACTTTTCATTTGGGTGGGATTGTATTCTAGCCTTTTTGACTTTCTAGTTTCTTATTATCATACTCTATTTTCAGTATCTTATTTGTATGCATTATTTTTTACTTAGTGTTTTACATTTCATCATTTTGGTCTTGGAGATGTGTGCGGGTGTACAGGTACTTACGAGAATTCCTCCCATTTGTGGGATATTCTTTCTAAGTGCTAGTCGCTATCCCTTGACCTATTTGAGGTGGGATTGGGGTAGCCATGAAATGATCCCCTCTAGAATGGTTCAAGACAAAGTGGTATCAAAGGGCTCAGTTCTACCTAAGTATCAGGAGTCTGTGAGGTTGGTTTGGGGAAAAAGTGTTATGTGTTTTGAGTTCAGTTTTCAGGCCAGAGATTCCAGTGTTGGTGCAGCGGCCGAAGTATCCATACACCATGACTTTGGAATCCTACTTTTTGACTTAGTACGTGGAAAACATATTTGTAGGTAAAACAATGGAACATATATCATATAGGATTTAGGTGTGTTCTCATGTCTTTAGAGAGTCATATCACCAGGTATACTCTATTGATCGTGGTATACCTTGTTTTATTATAGGATGTCACTACATAGACAACCAACCAGGATTCTGTTGCCTGATCATAAGGATGATCTACATTGTGACGAGATATAAAAACAATGATTATTTACTAGGGATTTAATCTAGAGGTGGTGCAACCACCATACCTCCACCTGTAGAGTGGGGCGTGGTACCCACATTAAAAGTGGTTGAGGAGCACAAGTTTAGCACACTTCACGAGTTTCAACAGTAGAGGCCCCTCAGGTTCTGAGGTAAACCGAAAAATAGGTGGCTAAGGACTGGATTGAGGTAGTGATCCAATTTTTATGTCTAGTAAAGACACTAGTATATTAGATGGTGGTCTAGGCATCAAGGCTTCTATATGGCTTAGTAGGGCGATAATGGAGTTTAGTTACCCAATCTTAGGATGAGGTGAATATTTCATCGACGGAGTTTGAGAGCCTTTTTATAGAGGAGTTATCACCTAATGAGATAAGGGATAGACATATCCAGGAGCTTCTACAACTCTAATTGGATGAAATATCAGTATCTGAGTATTCATTGAGGCATATCAGCCTTTCCTGGAACTCAAATGATATGATACACTGTTAGTACTTTAGGGTTTAGACCTTCGATCAAGGGATGTGTAGGGACAACTAATCTAGTTTTACTACTTTGTGCTTTCCTACCTATGTTGGGGTGATAGAATGAGCCTTCATGGTTGAGTTTTCCTTGGTTGGATAGATAAAACTAGTGGTAGTCTGTAATAGGTAGGAAGGCATTGATACCTTGATAGTAGGTAGCTGAAAATAGTCATGTGGATCCAAACATTTCAAGGACTTCAATAGGAGATCCGAGGGAGGATTGAGGTAGCTGGGAGATAGAGTGTGTTACTCATACCCAGGTCGGGGATATATGGATTGAGATTTCCTGACCTATCGTACATTTGATTAAGATATAGTCGATGGACTTCCAAGGTAGAGGTAGGAATAGGTTGGTTCGTAGGGTGATGAAAGTTGAAGTGGATTAGGAAAGGTGGAAGGGGGTGGTCAGATGTTCTCCCCATTACCACCACTATCCCTAGGTGGTCCACCAGAGGCTGAGGTAGCTGGGGGATAGGGAAGAGGCCACAAGTAGATGATCGAGGCTTATGACCCCAAGGCTCTGGCGATGATATGAGGTACGATCTCTATCTTTTACACATTAGATGAAATTTTAGTAGACACATGTACTAGTCGTTATTTTCTTTCCAAAAATATTGTTTGAGACTCAGAGATCTCTGTTGAACCATTGACTCAACCTTTACACTTGGAGACTCCTACTGGTGGATATTCATTGATAACACACTGGTGAAAATTGTGTGACTTACTCTGGGAGTTGATAGGTTTGGTTGGGATCTCTTTGTAGTGGTGTCGAGGCCTTAAAAAATCATTATTGGTATGGAGTTTTTATCCAGAGTTCATGCTCAGATGACTATTTTTGGCATAGAGTGTGGTGTTTTTGTAGTGATGGGACCTGTTGTTACTTTTTCTGTAAAAAGAGAATGAAAGAAACATAGGATAGACTCACACATTTGAGGGTCCTACCGATGACTCATTAATTGGATAGACTGGCTATTGGGGAAGTGGATGATCTGAGTCCTCAATTTCCTGTAGCAGTGGATGAGTATGAGGATGTATTTCCTGAAGATGTTCCAAGTTTACCTCCCCGCAGAGAGGTATACTTATTTATTGATCTATAACACAAGATGACACCAATATCAACACCTTCATATAAAATGGCTCCCATAGAGCTTTGTGAACTGAGGGTATAGTTGGAGGACTTATAATGGAAGGGATTTGGAAGATCCAATGTTTCACCATGGGTAGTCCCAGTTTTTTTTCCAAGAATATAGATGAGCGCTTGAGGTTATCTGTGGACTTTCGGAACCTAAACAAGGTGACGATAAAGAAAAAGTATCCAAAATTGAGTATCAATGACTTCTTTGATCATTTGAAATGGGTACAATGGTTCTTGAAGATAGAACTCAAATCTTGATATCACCAGCTTTGAGTACGGGATGCCGATATACCAAAGATGAATTTCAGGTGTTAGTATAACTATTATGAGTACTTGGTGATGTCGTTTGGAATGAAGAACTCCCCAGAAATGTTCATGGGTCCCATGATCAGGATATTTCTTCCTTACTTAGATCAGTTCGTGGTGGTCTTCATTTATGACATCCTAGTGTACTCGACATTTGTGGAGGAGCACACGATACACATGAGGATGGTCCTGGACCCACTTTGAAAGAACCAAATTTATGGTAAGCTCTTGAAGTGTTAGTTATTGATATAAGAGTTCTATTTTCTGGGGCACGTCATTTCTGAGGAAGGAGTTTTAGTGGATCCAGCGATGATTGAGACAATGCTTTATTTTGAGCCCCTCAAGAGTGTTACTAAGGTATGAAGTTTCCTTAGTTTGGATGGGTACTGTTGGAGGTTTGTACTTGACTTTTATAGATTATATGAACTATAAGAATCTTTGAAATGAAAGGGTAAGACTTTTGTGTGGATTAAGAAGTGCCAAGATAGTTTTCAACAGATGAGGTAGAGATTGACGAGCACTCCTATCTTGAGATTTCTAGATGAGGGTGTTGAGTACTTGGTGTTCTGCGCTGCATCATGAACTAGGCTTGGTTGTGTCCTGATATAGTGGAAAGTGGTGATTTCCTATGGCTCATTCCAGTTGAGACCACATGAGTAGTACTATGTGAACCAAGATCTTGAGTTATTTGTAGTAGTATTTAAATTGAATATGTGGAAAAACCACCAATTGGGTGAGCGAATTATCGCCTACTATGAACACAAGAGTCTCAATTATATATTCTCTCAGAAGGATGTGAAATTGAGACAAAGGCGATGGATAGAGTTCCTCTAGGATTATGACTTAGAGTTTTTTTACACTCCTGGGAAGGGGAACATGGTGACAGATTCCCTTAGCAGGGGACCTAGTTTGTAGTTGTCGAAAAAGGCATCAAAGAAGTTGGCCTCATTTTAGTTATCCTTTATGGATGGAGATGGAGAAGTTTAGCTCAATTAGATGGTTTTCACCCCTCCACTCATATAGTGTGTCATGGAGGCATAGCTCAGGGATACCAATTGTGAGACTTTATGTGCTCATATGTCCATAGGGAATGCCCTTAGTGGATATTCGAAAGGTGGGAAGCACGTCGATATTTTCAGAGGAAACACAGTGGTACCAGTTTTTTTATGAGAGGAGATATTGAGGGAGTTCCATACATACCATTTGGTGGAACAACCTAGTTTGGAGAAGATGTATATGGACCTCTGACATCACTTCTTGTGGCTAGGGATGAAGAAGGTAGTGGCAGAGTTTGTTTCTAGATTCCTCACATTTCTGCAAATAAAGGATGAGAACTAGGTTCTAGTGGGTTTGACTCAACACATTTGGGTTATAGAATGTAAGTGGGTTAGGATATCAAGGGAATTCATGATGGGTTTACCACATATGTCTAGGGGACATGATAACAACTGGGTGATCATTGACTGATTCACCATGTTGGCCCACTTCCTAGATTTTCAAGAGTATAGCTCAGTAGAGAGCTTGGGGCACCTTTATGTTCAAGAGATAATTAGACTCCATGGAGTTCCATCAATTATAGTATTAGATGATGATTCTCTTTTTTACATCTAGTTTGTGGAAGGGATTGTAGGAGATATTTTGTGACTAAATTATTCGGAAGCACAACGTTTCACCCACGAACGAACAATCAGACTGAGTGGACCATTCAATTTCTGGAGGGCATGCTATGGGCTTGCATGTTAATTTTTTGGCCAGAGTTTTGAGGATTATTTTTGGGTGATAGATTCCTTATGTGTGTAGTCGGTGGTTGCACATGAATCTCTAAGAGAGAACATGAGTGCAGGAGGCTCAAATCCATGCACAGTACCCACATCATTTTCAGTAGTCTTGTTTTTGGTTTTCTAGAGATGTAAACCCCAAAGGTGGGGAAATAGTGAAAACTTATGTTTTCCTAATTTTATATTTAAAAATTATTTGGGAAAATTATGAGACCATCCACTGAGATGGCATGTGATTCCGAGGCCTGGTGTGCCCAGAACAGTTCATTGAATTTTTTTCAATTTTAAAAAAGTCACGCAAGCAGTTTCTCTAAAATAGTGGAATAACTCTTAAAAGTATGATCAGATCATAAATACAAGGGAACCATTGTGTTCAGAAAAACGAATTTACCTTAGGTGAGGACTAACATCTTCCGGTGTGGGCCGGCTGTGAAAGCTAGTGTTAGGACATCCCCATAAATATAATAATTAAATAAAAATTATTTTATTTTAAAAACCTAATACATCTTGGATGGAGGCTCAGATTCAAAATATGATACTACAATTGAGTTCATAATTTTTTTCCCTATGCGTGGATTAATTTTAGTGAATATGGGTCTTCTATGAAAAAACCCAAAAATGACGTAATCATCATTGAATAATTTAAAGAGAAATTATTGTGTTGATATAGATATGATTTCCTTTAAAAGAATCCTTATTCATAAATTCCAGGGTTAGCCGCATAACCCTGGGAATGCTGAAAAATGCCATAGAGAGTTTTGGAGGATTTTCCCTTGGTGAACGAGGACTGGATTGTGGATCGATGATCGACGAGTGTCAAAATCCAAGGATCTCACCAACGATCACATCACAACTTCATTATTCATCAATGTTTGAACCCAATAAAGTATGTCATTGTATTCTTCTTGATTTTCCTAGTTTATAAATTCAAGTATGAATACATACCAACCCACTAATATGTTGATCTACAGTTAAATCATTCTTGGGGGATGGATAATTAATGTAGGGTTTAAAGGGGAGATATATATCTTTGACATTATCCTTATCTTTGTTATTATTTTTAATTAGAAAGGATCGAGGCTGAAATGAAAAAAGGTCTAGGTTTGTTCCTCTAGGAATTTTTTTCTTATCTTTTACCCTATTTTTGGCGTTCTTCACCATTTTTCCCTCGTGGATGTGACTCAACTTATCGGGAGGCTATGAACATGGTGAGACCCCAAGAATAATTGAAAGATGGATCAGAGACCAAGTTAGTGAAGATCATGACCTAAGGATCATAGATGTTTCTCCATTTCAAAAAATAGAGAAACAGAGCAAGGTGGTTGGCCCATGGAACCAGGGGTGACATTGAATGGTGCAGACGATGTTGATTAGTAGTGCACAACACCACATGGTAGGTAGCTTAGATGCATGGAGGTCGACTCGACCACATGAGTAGCCTGTGGTAGCGGTGAGGCCATGGGGTAGGAGGAGCATAAAGGGAAAGCAGATGTAGTGAGGTGTCCACAAACATGGTAGGGCAGTCGCATGGAGCACGTAGAGGTGGAAAGGCCATGGGGCTGGCGGAATCCATGACTGACTGCACGGGACACAGTGTATCACCACATGAAGTATAAAGGAATGTGGTCTAGGTTGAATTTGTGTGGAAGACCATACTGGCCTGCGTGCGTGCTGGCCAGACAAAATGAGCTGGGACACTCCAGCAGCCCGGCAAGATGGGCCGGTTCGGGCTGATTCAGGTTGGGTCGGACAGACTGGGTCAGGTCAGATGGCGGACCGAGCCAGGTTCAGTGAGTTGGATCAGACCCAAAATGGACCTGAGTTGGACCTTGTTACGAAAAAACCATATCTTTCGAATCATGTGCCCGTTTGATGAGATTTTTGAGGCATTGAGACCCTTGAGATGATGAAGTTATTTTTAGATAAAATAAAATAGATTTTTTTAAGGTGTTCAAATTAACTAATGTCTTGCGAAGTAGGTTCTCCCAGAATGAGTGCACTATGAGCAGAATCTTGTGGATCGTTGTGAATTTTAGACTACATGACTTTACAAGACTACGTTTCTTGTCGAGACTACATGTCTTACCGAGACTATTTTTATTACTAAGACTACATGTCTTACAAATACTATGTGTCTTATTGGGATAGAGTGTCTCATTGTGACTACATGTCTTATCAAAATTGTGTGTTTTGTGGATTACGTCTAATGATCCTATTTTGTGTACTATAGACGTACACCTGTGTGAGATGATTTTACTTTGTGTATTTCCTTCAGGTATACTTAATGTATTTCCTTATGGTGTACTTCATTTACTTATATGTGGTATAAATAGTGTATTTCTATGTAGTATATTTCTTGTATTTCTTTGTAGTTTTAATGTGTCCAACTAACTAATTTCTTACTCACCCCTGCATGGGATTCACCCGCACGTGTTATGTCTTGTGTAGATTATCAATTATTTGATGGAGACCTAGGTGGACCAGGAGTTAGTGGGGCTTAGAGAGACGAAACAGTTGAGGTGTTCTCTTATGGCATCAGACAATTATCCAGCACCTTATGCTTCAGGTAGTATTTTTGTGTGGATGAGTTTCAGGAACTTGTAGTTTCACTTTTACAGACTTTTCTTCTAGATGGGATTGTATTCAAGCCATGTTTACTTTCCATTTTACTACTATTGTACTCTTTTATTGGTATCTTAGTGATATGAATGCTTTCTTACTTAGTGTTTCACATTTTAGCATTTTGGGTTTGCAGATGTGTGTAGTTGTACATGTATTTAAGAAAATGCCTCCCATTTGTGGGATATTCCTGCTCAGTCATAGTCACCAGCCTGTCACAGGCTGAGTGTCTCAGCATAGTAGTGCGCCCGTGCGGCACCCCATCCCCCTCCAATGCGGGTGGGGTTCAGCCGTCCAGCTCTTCATATGTGTGGTTCACTAGTTTCGTCCTGCCATGGACTCATCAAGAGAGTGGCCCCAACTCCCAACCAGTGGTGTCAAGGTTGACACGCACCATCCTCCTCTTTGTTGGGGTGACTCCCATCTCTTAGGTAGGGACTAACCAGATAAACCACAGCTTTGATGTTCTTGCTGGTGTGGGACATGAACCCCATGATTGGGTCGTGACATTCTCCCACCACCATTCCATGCATGCCCTCATGCATGCAGGATCGTGGCCTTCTGTGTGTCCGCGACTGCTTCCAACTAACCAGCTACCAAGCATGGCCTCAGGGGATGCTTCTTCCTTGTCGTTGGCATCAATGTCCCACCCACTCTCTGGGTCACAAACCATCATGGTCCACCCTCTCTCTCATGGTCGAAAACCACCTCCACGAGACCCACCCTTCATAGTGGTGTCTCTGCCTCGGACATCTCGCAAGCGTGATCTACTCTGTCGTGTCACCTCCACATGACACCCTGGGACTCCGCTCCCACCACCAAGGTCCATCCGGCAGCATTCCGAAACACCACGAGGCACATTACCTCTGATACCACTTGTCACGGGCTGAGCTTCTCAGCACAATAGTTCGCCCGTGCAGCACCCCATCCCCCTCCAAGGTGGGCGGGGTTCAGCCGTCCAACTCTTCATATGTGAGGTTCACTGGTTTCGTCCTACCATGGACTCATCAAGAGAGTGGGCCCAACTCCCAACCAGTGGTGTCAAGGTTCACACGCACCATCCTCCTCTTTGTCAGGGCGACTCCCATCTCTTAGATATGGACTAACTAGATGAACCGCAGCTTTGATGTTCTTGCTAGTGTGGGAGAGGACCCCCATGATTGGGTCATGACAAGCCATTGGACTATTAAAGGCGGGCTTGGGTTATTCATGGAGTAGTCCCCTCTGGGACAGGTCGTGACATAATCATTTGAAAAAAAGTTGACATTATAGTTTAAATTTATTAAAGGATGAAATTTTACCTTCCAAGAAAGTATATTTCCTTATGTTCCTAGTGTAGATGGTAAAGTAATTCCTTAACACTATGAAATGAATTTTCACACATATATTTTTCCATATTATGACCATTTATGATGAATTTATGGTCTTTTCACCCATCATAGATTTATGGTTTTTTGCTCATTGACATTATAGAGACCATGTTCTTTATCACTCCCTATTATTTCTTGGGAATTATTTTTTATTCCATGTCAATATTCTCACTTCCTACTAATTTTATCCTACTTGGAAACCCAGTTATGTGATGACCTTCATACATCACTTTCTCTCTTATCAAATAGATGTTTTATTATGCATTTTATGATATGGGTTTTTGTAAAGATACTTTCTAGTGTCAAAAAATTTCTTACCAATATAATTTTCAAATTGCGGGGAAACAATTTATTAATTGGGGGATGAATGTAGCACCTTGATATTTTAAAAGGTAATATTATTTCGGATCGCACATTCGATATGCAAATCGAACCCAAACAAACTATAATTATTTAAACAAGATTGCTGTAACCTTGAAATTAAATTTGATTGTATTAATAGGATTATATAATTTATTAAATCTATATATATTTCCTGCAAAAAAATAAATTTATTGATAAATTATTATGAAATAATCACTCAATTTTTAGTAATGTCTTATTGTTATTCAAAATATGTTTTCGTCAGAAATAATTTTTATTTATTTTTGTTAAAAAATAATATAATTAATTTATATAAAATTTAGAAAATGTATCTGATAAAATAGAAATAATTTTTTATATCTACATATCAATATTAACTCATAATTATGTTTTGTTATTTTTCATAAAATATTTATTTTTCACTGAATTGTGAAAATACCCTTTTTCTTTGTAAAATAGTCATTTATTTCGGTAAATTAATTAATTTAAAAGTAACATTATTATTTTAATTTTATTTAGAAATATAATAATTATTTTTGAGTTATATTTAATACTGTTCATGAAATTTACATCATCTACAAAATTGATTTTAGAATTAGTTCATTTTTAGACTTAAAACTAAATTTTTATGAAAACTATTTTAAAATGAAAAATTTTTATCCATTATAATCATATTAAATAAACCCTAAAAGGAATTTATTATATTATATTTTTAGATTATATATATATTTATCAATTTAAATTCATATAATGAATATTACTAGTTATAGAGTTAAATTAAAATGATATTTTCCTGGAAAATTCATTTTTCAGAAAACATATTTTCATCATACATGTAGGTTTATATTAAATTAAATTACTCCACATATAATAATTTATTTTGACAAAGTGGAGTCAATATTTTTAATCATCATAATTAATATTTGGTAATAAGTTAAACTTAATTTTTTGACAACATAAATAGTAATTATAGTAAATATTTATTTCCATGGTATAATGAAAATTGGTTAATTAAGGGTAAAAATTAATTAACAAGTACTAGAAAACACTAACCCCATGAATATGAATATTTATTTATTAATTTCAATATAATAATTAATATATTGTTTTACTTAATATATTATTAAATAACTATTTTGATAAAAAAAATGACATTTGACGCGTTAAAGCATACATTGTAGTTGGAGTAATATATACTTTTAATCACGACACACTTTTTGATGAACTAAAATTATTTTATAATATATTATATTTTAATTAAATATAATTATTAAATATTAAATATTAAATATTAATTATTATATAATTGTATAAAGTTAAAATGTAATTTTTATAAGGGTTAAAAATAGAATTATTTTGATATAATAAATAGAATTTTTTAATTCAGGACATCGAAATTTACCAATGGGGTATTTTTTTATAATTTTTGGAGATAATAATTATTTTGTGTAAAAACTAAATGTTGTATTAAAATACAGTCTGTGTTATTACATCATAATTACCCAAAAGTGATGTAGTAAATTCTATAAGAGTTATACATGACTAAGAATATGTTTAAATTATAAAATAATGTTTTTATGTTATTTTATTACTTTTATAAATCCTTAATAAATCCACCAAAACCTATATTATATTTTAAGGTTATAAAATCAATTCTTTACGAACATTTCTCATTTCCACATAAACTTGGGTAATATTTCATATAAATAGGCCATAATAATTATATAATAATAAAAATAACTTCTATTTGGAATAAAAATTTATAATAAACCATGTTAAGGTTTGTGTTTTTTATTAAATATTTATTTAGATCCCAAAAACTATGTTTGGAAAGTAATAAAGAACATCCCTCTCTTTTCGTATATAAACACGCCCAGGAACCAATTCCCCATCACTAAAAAAACTTATATAACTAAATTAATCTCCCATACCTATTCTATATTCCTAAAAGGGTTCCCCATTATCTCAATAAGCTCCTCTTAATCTTTTGCAATCACCATCTTAAGATAAGAGACCTCTCTCTCTCTCTCTTCTTTTCAATTCAAGAACCTTCTTTGTATTTGTCCTTTTAAATCCCTATTGGTTATATTTCGATGGATTTATAAATTTCCATATAAATTAAAATTTATTTAATTATATTGAGATATCATTTATTTTCTCTAATTATATCCTTTTCTTAATCCATTACAACGCTGAAATTTAGTAAGGCATTTCCCTCACTTATTTTCCATTCAAGAACCCTCTTTGTAATCAGAATTTTGAAACTCAATTGGTTATGTTTCCATAGATTTATAACTATATATCAAATATACAATTTATTTCCTAAAAATTATATATCATTTATCCCCTTTCCTTATAGAATTTATCTAAGCCGTTACTATGCAGAAATTTAGTAAGGGATCCTCTCTTTGTCCTCATTATTCAAGAACCTTATTTATGTATTGAAATTTGTCTTCTAATTACTATTTATGGGATATTATTTAAACATAACTAATACTTACATTACTATTTAAATGTGATTAGTGACCCATTTCAATCTCATTAAGTCCTACCATTATTTATTATGAACCCTCGTAAGGCTGCTAAAATTATCCTGTGAATTTTTCATGTCATGTTTTTATTCAAGCACCCTCAATGTCTTATACCCACCAATTTCCAAATTATCACATTGGATTATTCTCTTACATATCCCTCATACTGTAATTTTGACTTACATGTGATTATGTACCCCTTTAAATCTCATTGAACCATTTTATGAATATTTCAGTACTGAAGTTACATTGTAAAAATGTCATTGTGATTTTCCATGATGAACATTTGTGAGGTATATACCCATAACCATTTCCAATAAATAGTATTAAAATAGTTTTACCTGTACACCATTATTTATGGAATTATATATATGTAATCCAAAATCCTTAATCATTAGTTTAAATGTGATGAAATATGTTCTTATGTTATATGATCTATGTTGCACACTTATGCATGTACATGATATGATTATAATGGGTGCACCCAGAAATCACTCCAATGTATTGGGTAATGTTTTAGTAGCATGAGATTAAATTTATTGTTCATGGTAGGTGATCCTAATAACATTTCTTGTTGATTTCTTAGTGGTTAAACTTGAATTATGTTTATGATTTTATCTTTAATGTTTTCTATACGTTCCCATGTTTCCATTATATTATCATGCTATATCATGCTTCACTATTCATGTTTATGATTCTGAACCTTCTTAGGTCCTTAAGATTCCTATTTTATAACATGTAATATTTTATTCTTGTTATTATTTTTTATTACCTTACTGGTCTTTATAACTAACCACTTTTATATGTATCTCCCCAGGTTATCCCACGAAGTTTTAAGAATGATGGAATATTATGAGCTTGTTAAATTTTTTTTAAATATTACTGATGTACCATCAACTATTTTATGTTGTTATTTAATATAAATAATTACCCAAAGGAACTTGTATGATTGATATTTTGGGTTTTATTATGTTCATTATTATATAACAATTCATGAATTAATGTGTAATAAAGATATGTTTTGTCATACAAACAACATATCGATCTCGTGTCTCCAATTCACTAATTTATTCTTAGTTCTATATAAATTAAATCCTATTATATTTGATAAATAAATTTGATGTTATATTTATTGATCATATATATAGCTATTTAATTGTTCTTACAAGGTATATGTTTATTGTTGATAGAATCAGAACCGAGATTCTGAGATTTGGCCTATGCACATTGATTTGACCTAGATCGTTGATGGCCACAGATCTTCATGAAAATGTTTTATATTGACATAACTTTTGGGCGTGGTTTCTTATAAACTAGGATCCTATAATTATGATTCACGTAGGATCTATAATTTTTCTAGGATTTTGTGGTGAAATTATAATTAAGAAACAACACTTTCTATTGATTTTCATAATAACTAAGGATGGTGGTTCTTATCATTAGTGCATGTTTATAAGGGTTCATGGAATGATATTTTGACATGACTGTGATAAAACATGGGAAATATATTTAGTAATTTCTCACGTGAGGTGTGTGTGTAGAATTAGTAACCTATGTTGGATGTCTTTTCACATATGAGTTGTTATGGTTGTGAATCTCACTTTATGTAATGTGATTTTTTATCTATAATCTTGTACCTATGTATATTTCATATGTTGTTCATCCATATCCTATAAAAGAGAATATAGGTTAGACCATATAGACCATCCCCTTGAGAGGGATGTGTTGAATGATAGGTTATCATTTTCATGGGCTATCCCATCCAAAAATATTTTTCAAATGTGTTTTGGGATATTCTTTTAGAGGGGGGTGTGTCAGATAGGGATAGATGAAATTCCTTTTCACATGGAGCAGACGTAGGTAGTTCTAGACTCAAATGACTTGACATGTTTTTTATGGTTGTATGATATAACTATTTCATATATGTGCTCCCTTAATTTTAATGGTATTCACGATTATATCTTAGGAACATTCATTAAGTTCCATTGGTGATATCCTACTGGGTCTTTCACTCACACCCTACTCAGGTATTTCGATGCATTTATGGATTTCATGATTAGGGATTCAGTAAAGGGATAGGGCCAAAGGGAGGACAATTGATTAGGTTTAACATGAGGATGAGATCAATCCTTGATGGAATTTAAGATAGATTCCTTCTAATACTTTTATTTAATTTCTTTACCATATACATTGATCCATCCACTATGGGGATCCATTTTCATTGTTTTGGTTTATGTTTCAAACATTCTGTAATGTTACTGCACATCTTGGTACTTAATGTGTATTCTTCTAACTTGATGATTTATCTATTTATTCATTTTTTTATTTTATTTTCATCACTTCAATTACAATAATCATATGTTTTATTTGTATTGAGAGCTTAGTCTCACCATGATGGTCCTTCCCACCCACCACTAGTTATAAACCTATTTCATATGTGGAGGTTCACATGAGTTTGTGTGGAATTCAACTGAAAACTGATTTTTTGGGTTGGTGTGTTATAATAATTAGCTTAATAATAGAATTGAAACCATACAGAGTGATAAAGAAGGGACCACAAGTCACATTTTATAACAATTTTAATTTATAATGAAAACTATGATTCAATTCTCCACAATTAAATAGCAGATAAAAAGATAAATGGGAAATTAAAATAAATGATGAATGTTATGTTATATAGTGTTAGTTTACCATGATATATGTGTGGGGAAATATTTTGATTTCAAATATCTTATTAAGTAGAGTACTCTAAAATAATAAATCAAACATTTTATACTATTACTCCCCACTTTCCATCATTTTTTGAATGATCAAAAGCACCCAATTGTGGTTATAACATTTTATTTTTATAGATTACCATGTTTTTATTTTATACATTTTATTATTGTGTTTCGAAAAAAATGACGACCCAATATGAGAACAAATGTCATTTTTGGAGTCTTCCACATGTAAGTACCAATGGATAACCAGTGTATGACACCATATGGTTGATGAGACATGAATTGAACACTAGTTTTGTCCAAGATACACTAGGGAGATGGTGTAAAATGGAGATTACCATGTTTTTCTCTTGGTTTCACTGGCTCGATGGCGACACCCGCTGACTATCTAGTGGCATCTAGAAAAATAAAAAATATATCTATTAGGGAGGGCCCTCATTTCCATAATTCATCCCCCAATAGCTCTCTAATCCCCTCATAGGTTTTATAGTGATCATAAATACAGTTAAGGATATAAATACACCCCAAGTGTATTTTCATGTATTTGGATACCTTGAAGATAATTTTAGAGATCGATTGTGATACTCTGTGTCATTCTCAAGCTCTATCTCAGAATTTTCTCTATTCCACCCATCTCTTCTTATTGTATTATTACTGTAAGATTTAGATCATTCTTCATAGGAATTTTTCTAATAAATCCACTTCATTTTGTACACTTATTTGGTTCCCACTACCAATTAGTGTGATGGGATAAGTCATCACTACCATTAAAGAAAGTGAAATTGGGTTATCATTACTATTGAGTGTTAGGGGGATTAGTTCTCACTTCCTTAAAAGGGAGGGTGATTGGTTTCCAACCCATAAACTCTAAAGGAAAAATTGTTTAATTACTAAACCACTAAAAATTATGGGCCTCACTACTAGTAATGGAGTTTTTTAAATAACCATTAAAAATTAAGGTTTAACAAAAACCTCTCAAGTATCTTGTGGGGAGATATATAGGGATCCCTATATGTATTATTGTCAATCTCATTATGATTTTCCTATTAAATGTTTTCCCACTACACTTTAACTATTATAATTTTAGATATTACATTAATTATTTTAATTCAAAAAAAAATAGTTTTAATTTATAAAAAATATAAAAGGAAATTAACCCCTATTGTAATATTTAATTGGACCAACAATTGGTATCAAAGCTAACCAAGAGTTCAAAACCATAACTTTTTCATGGATTGATCATTTAAAGATGGCCTATACCTTAAATATATAAGGTGATCTAGAAGGACACTTTATGGGTAGACCTCCATACATTGATTGATCATACTTTGGCTATTTTAAAACTTGAATATCTATTTTTATTAAAAGAAAATGATATCTAGATTAAAAAAAATTTATTCGTGTCTATAACCTAAAGAAATAAAAATAAGAAAACTTTACCCCCAATGAAATAATATATTTTGGTATTTATGGAAATTTCATGAAATACCTACATTGTGGGTTAGATAATAATTAATTTTAAAGAATTTACACGTGTAAAACTTCCCCTAAAATTTAGAAATTATTAGATGTCATACATGACGGTACCAATAAACATAAGGATATTAGGATTTATATGGATAGTTTATATTTAGAAATCTTTAGTATTCATCCTAATAAGTAAATTAGTAAAATTTTTAGTAGATTTAATAACTTCTTTAATAAAATTAAATCTCTTGAAAATGTTCTTATCATGATGGATCTTGTGAAAATGATCCTTTAGTTTTTTCAAGGATCTTGTCCAACCAATGTGATGCAGATTCGAGAAGTAAAGGACATTAATAATACTCTAGTTTAAGATATTATTGAATCACACATCACCTATGAGATTAAAATGATAAGTAAATACATTAAGTAAGTGGAATAAGTCATGGAGAAAAATAAGAAAATTTCCTCCAATTAAATTGATGACAATCCTTCTAGAAGTGATTCCAGTATTTAACTCTTATCCAAGAATCTATGAATGTTCATGAATATAAATAAATCCACTTATCATGAAAAAATGGATACAAAATATAGTGAATAGGAGCTATGGTGTTATGGTTGTAAGAAAAAAGGTCACATCTATAAGGAGTTCCCATTACAAACAAAGTGAATGTGAAAAAGAAAAATATGAAGGCATTAAAAGTATTAACTTGGAGTGTAAGAAAAAACTCCCTCTCATCAACCTCCTCATGTAATGAAAGCCATAAATACCTTATGGCCCAAGATTAGATAAATTATACTACTTCCTATTGTTAATTTTAAGTTATTATTATTCCTCTAGGAATATTTATTATAAATATCCCAAATATAGAAAATAACAATTAATGGAGGTATTTTGTGAACTCACCACAAAATTCAAGGATCTTAAAAAGAAATATAAAACTTTTGTGAGTGAGAAGGATAAAATCTAGAAATAAATGGATGAATTATCCTGGAAATTAAAAGAGAAATAAAAATCTCAAAAATTAGAATCAGTAATAGAAGAAATTGAAAAATATCATTCCAAGTTCAACCAATGTGAGAAAAATTAGAATTTAATTTTGGGATACCAACATCATGAGAAAGGTAATTATGGACTTGGTTCTGTAAAATATTCTATAAAAATACCATGAATACCATTTTTATAATAGGTACCTCTCACTATAAGATTTTTAATTATTCAATGAAAACAAAGATCATGATTTATAACTACAATTGAAATAATACTTGATATAGTGGACCAAATTTGGTCTTACTTTCATCATATATCTTTTCTATAAGATTTCATATATCTTATTATAATTTACATCCCAAGAAAGTTTGGATTATAAAGTTCTTATCATCTAATATTAATGGACCCAAATTTTGAGTATGAAAATACCTAGATTCTTGACTAATTTATATGAATCATGCCTAAAGATAAATTCCCATGGTGTAACATGGTACATGAATAATGAGTTCTCATGAAACTTATATGGTAACTTATTAATTTTATTAATTTTTTCAATCATTTTTAAAACTCAATTTCTTAAATCTTTTAATTTCAATAGGTCAAACACCTATCTATAAAAATGTTTTTATTAAGATGGAATCTATTTTAATTTTAAATATTAAACTAATTTCTATTTATATGATTATTTATTTTTATCTTGAGTTAACTACTTCTTTAAATAATTAATTTATTTCAAATCTTGATCCCATTTATCTATCATTTTATGTTGAATTAATTGATATCATTGATCAACTTCTTTTATTTAAATCTTGAGATCATTGATTTGTTTATCTATTTTATTTAAACCAGGAATTTATTGATCTATTTTTTGCACCATTATATATGTATTTTGTTTTTTTTCCTATTTTATTTAGTTAACTCTTGATTTACATGTTTTTGGTCTACCCTTATACAATATAACATATGCATCATTTGAGAGGAGATAACCTTTTAAAAAACTAAATTAATTCTGAAGTGAAACACCAATTTTTGAATAAACTATAGCATGATAAAATTATTTTTATACTACTACTATCTTTCAAAATTTAATTTCAAAACATAAGTGTGTGAAATTTTTGGTTTTAAAAAACATTTTTTTTGTGTCAGATTTTTTCAATATTTGAAATTTGATTTTAAAATTATATATTTTTTGTATCATGGATTCATTTCTTTAAAACATTTTTTCTCTCTTTAAATTCATTTAATATAGTTTATGGCCTCTTATACTTTTAATTATATAAAATAGGGGTGCAATATCTCTTTTCTACATTTAAATCTATTCTTTGAGGGGTACTTTTTTAGATGAAATTTTATACAAGTTAATATTTTATAGTCATCCATTTTAAAACATTCCCATGTGTTTAGTTTCTCTCAAATTTCAAGGTTTTAAAAAGTTCAAAAATATATTATGAATTTTTTTAATTTTTTTATATATTTCTTCAAAAATTGAGTGCTTTTCAAGACATTAAATTCATTTTTAGTTTAAAAATCACTTTTTGGGACATTATTTGTTGTGGATTTTCAATTTTGATTTTTTCTCCCTTATTCTAGGACCCCATCCTCTTATGAATTCATCAAATTTATTTCTATAACCCAGTTTTATGAGGTTTTTGATAATTACAATACGAAATAAGGTGATGTTATTAAATGTTTTACTTCTATAAAACCTTGTTTAAACTTATTTTTGGAGATAATATTATGAAATCTATGTTATGGTTATATTATTTTCTCTCAATAAATATTTAAAAATGGTTTCATTTTGTTTAATTTTTTTTAAATTTCAATAACTTTTAAATTTATGGTTTTATATCAACAAAGTGGGAGGTATTTTTAAAATAAAAGAAACATTTATATTTTATTTATAGAAGAAAAGGTAATAGTTTCAAATCAATCTTGAGTTTTTTAAATTCATTTAAAACATGAATAGTTTTTATATTTAATTATTATTGAATTAAGAATGTATTTTTTATTTTGAATCATTCATAATAATAATGGGGGAGAAGTTTTGGGATTGTATTTTTGACGAAATTATTATTGAATGTTATTTCTTAATTATTGTTTATATTTTTTGAAAATTATTTGTTGAATTTATGAATGAAATATTTAAATCCATTTTAGTTATATTCATGAGAATTAAATCATGATTATTCATGTGTTATTAATTTCTTATGTGTCTGTGATCATCCAAAATGGGTAGAATGTTTCACCCCAATATCTTAAGTGTTTTTAAGGATTAAAACAATCAATTATGGTTATAACCTTTTATTTTTTTGGATTTCAGGGTTTTTATTATTGAAATTTAGTTTTTGGACCAAATAGTGGGATCAATAGGAGAACAAATTAAATTTTTAGAGTCCTCCACCTATAGTTACTTGTTTTTATCCAATGGACCACACCAGATGACCAGTGGGACCTATACTGAATTATAGTTCTGTCTAAGATTGACCATCAAGATGGTGAGATCTAGAAAAAACCTTCTATCTATCCATATTCCACTAGATTCTTGGTTTCACCCATTAGGTATCCAATGGCATCCAAATATAGAAAAAACCCCATTATAGGGGGGCAAGTTTTCCTTATTTTGACCTTAGTGGATATCTAAGCTCATCATTGGTTCTATAATGATCTTAAAGTTATTAGAGGCTATAAATACACCCAAAATGATTATTATATGTATATAGATAACATAAAGATAATTTTAGAGCTCCCCTGTGCTACTTTGAGTCATTCTCAAGATCCCTCTCTCATAGTTGTCTCTCTTCCTCCCATCTCTTCAGGTTTTATTTTAGTTGGAGGATTAAGAGGGTTATTTAAAGGTAATATTCTAATAAAAACTCACCATTTTATATTTATTGTTCCCTAACTACCTTTTAGTGTTAGGGGATAAGTGAAAAATAACGTTAAATTAAGGTAAATTGGGTGCTTACAACCATTGAGTTTGAATGGGATAAGTTACCACGACCATAAAAGTGAGGGCGATTTAGTTTATAAACGCAACCACTAAAATACTAGTGATTTTCTTTCTATAAAAACTAAAAACCAAAGGCTTAATTATTCTAAGGGGATTATTTCTATAACTATAACAAAACATCGTAGGTACCTTGGTAACCTAATAACTAATCAAGCCCCGATATAGACTGAAGGGTGTTCCTAATCCCTATAGGTCAATGACTAGCACCTAGAATCCTAAAAAATGAAACTGGGAATGATTTTTTCCACTTGTGTAAGAAATATAACAAGGAAATTAGCATACAAAATAAACTCTACTAGGAGTGATGTACCAGAATCCAAATAGGTACAAAATCCCAATGTACTACAACCAAGTACTAGAAAAATAGTAATACAAATAGCCCAAGTCCCATTGGAAGTAACTCTCCATGTCCATAGATAAACATCTAGAACCACCTCTAAGTGGTTCCTTTCCCATGATCAAACCTCTAAGGAGATGATGTAAAAATAATCGAATGCACGTGTAGGATGTGATCTAAAATCATAGTAGGGTCTCACTAAGGATTTCATAGAAAGATTACATTATCAAATTGACTAAATAAAATGATTTCAATTTTAAAACATATAGTATTGTCATTTCAAAATCATAATTAAAACAATCCACATTTACATTTCAAAATATGGAAAATCTTTATAAAAATTCATCACATTTCAATTGATGTAATATTTCTAGACAACAGTTTTTTCACAAATGTTTTAAATAAATTGTTTTATATAAAATAGTTTATATAAATTCCAAAGGGTTGTAAAATAGTTAAAAAAAATGGAATATAGCCATTTAAAATACAAACATGTGAGAAAAATGGTCATATGACTAAGAAGGTATGATTGTTCCAAGCTATAGGGAATCTACACTCAAGGTGACATGATAATATGTAAATACATCCCATTGAAATCAGGACAAAGAGGACTCATCACCATCTCCTAAGGGATGTGACATGATACATTTATGTTTCGGAACATTGTAAATCCTAAAGTCTCATAAAAAACTCACTAACTACACAAGGCATGCATGTGGTCTAATAAAAAAAATTATAGGAAATTTATTTTAAGAAACCTTAAAATATAATTAAATCCCATTCTCAATTTCAAATATGCCAATTTTCCATTTAAAAATCATAATAGGGTTTTAATAAAATACATTCTTTTTTTAAATATAAAACACTAATGATTCTATCAAAACCATTTTAATACATTTTAAAAAATATGGATTTGGAATAAATTCAAAATTAAATCTTTCAAATATTTTTTAAAAAACAAATTCCATTAATTTTCCAACAAACCCCCAATTCAATGGAATTGGAATTTTTCACAATTATTCCATCAAATATAATTCCAAAATTAAATTAAAAAAATTAATTGAAATTTTTTCCATAAAAATCATATTTTAAATTAAAAAATTTAAATTTTATCATATTTCCATAAATACATGCCAATTCAATGTAATTGAGGGATTTCCAATTTCCTGCCAAAAACTCATTTTTAAAACCATGATTCAATGGAATTGGGTTTTTCCAAAAAATCTATTGAAATCATCTTAATAAAATAAAATTAATTTTAATTCAAATAATTAAAAATAAATAAATCATTTTAGGGTTAACATAAGTTGGGCATCATGATGAAACCACCTTATTTGAGATTAATGAATCTCGCAATGCCATAAGATACTTAGGATTTGTCAATGAAGAATGGCAATCATGTAATTCAGGAAAAGGATAAAGACAGGTTTTTAATCACAAAATAGATAGTATTATATCCATAAAGTAACGTGAGGATCCATATAACCCTAGGGAGGAGGAGAGATATTGTAAGAGGTTGAGATCATGAAGAGGAACCCTACTTGGGGAAGATCAAAGGTCCTTTATCAAGCTTTTAATTACTTCTGGTAGGGGTTTGAGGGGATAGAAATGCTTCTTTAGAGCTACCAAGGGATGAGAAATTGATTATGGGTCATACCGGTCCATCATGAACATAAAATATGGGTTCCTTTAAAATTATATCAGGATTAGAAAAACCCGAACACATTTTTCTTGGGAAGACCAGCATGGTTAGACAAAAATGTGTGACCTGACCATGAAATTATTTTAAATAGAATATATGGTTCTTCCTAAGAGGGGAAATTGTTTGAAAAACCAAGAAAAAACCATGAAAACCCCACTATTTTTGTATTCACGGTTAGCCTTAGAGGGCACACAGTTTGGAAAAATCTTGTGCCAACCATGCACTAGCCCAGAATTTTCCAAAAAATTAAAATTTCAACCTAAAATAACCCCAAATGAAACCCATCCAAATTATGGAAAACATATGGGTTTAGGAATACCTGAAAAAATTAATAGTATGTTACAACCTCCCCACCATTGAAACATTCTATCCCCATAAAGCCTACAAAAAAACTTCCATTAAAAAAATATGAGGCCACTACTCTCTCAACAGTGCCTCCCTCTTCCATGTCTCATGATTATCATAATCGTGCTTCCATGGAACAAAAACTAAAGGTATCTTCCCCCAATTAAGTACCTTGGTTTCATAATAAACTATCCCAACTGGATGTTTGGTCATAGATAAATCTTGTTCAACCTCAATATCACTCCAACTCAGGACATGATAAGGATAAGATAAATACTTTCTCATCTATGATATATAAAACAAATTGTGTATCAATGTTAAATGTGGTGGTAGTTCTAAATGATATGAATCTTTCCCCACCTACTCAAAAACCCCAAAAGGTCCAATGAAATGAGGAGTAAGCTTCCCTTTCCTCTCAAGACATCAATGACCCATCTGAGTTGAAACATTCAAGAACACCTGGTCACCAACTAAAAATTTTAGTGGTCTATAGCAAAGATCAAACTAAGACTTATATTGGAATTGTTTCATCAACATCATATGACGAATCAATTGAATATTATTTATCAACTATTGAACTAATCTTATTTTGAACAAGAAATTTTCAATGATCACCAACCAAAACAACCAAAATTTCTAAGTATGACCATAGAATGACTCAAAATAGGCCATCCATATCGCAGACTAGTAACTATTGTTATGAGAAAACTCAAACAGACCAAAATGGTCATCCCAATCCCAACAAAATATGGGAAAAAACATGGACCATACACTAAAAAATATGTATAGGCCTTTATGTCAGGTAATAAAACTACAGATGGTATGCCATGCTTAAACTGACCTGAGATCTTAGAGCCTCCTAAATAACTATCTAAAACTAATAAGTGAACCAAGGATCTCTGTTAGAAACTATAGAAGATGGAACTTTGAGTAAATGAATAATCTCTTTCACATATATATTTACCAACATCTCTACATTTCCTATATCATGAATGGGTATAAAAAGAGGAAACTTGTTCAGCCTATCGATCACAACCCAAATCACATTCTTTTATCCTTGGGTATGTAGCAACCCAACCAAAAAGTCCACATAAATCTCACCCCATTTCCAAATAGGAACCAGAAGTGGTAGATGAAAACCTGAAGGTTTCTGATTCTTAGCCTTTACCTATTGGCAAGTATAACAATGATAGACAAACTCAAAAATTACCCATCTCATAACAGGCCTCCAAAATTGCTACCACGTGTCATAGAATATCATTACGTTTCCTAGAATCATTGATGATTGGGAACTATGGAAATCCCCCAAAATATATTTCCATACTTATAATGGTATAATGAATCTTTTTAGATAGCTTAAAATACCCCTAATGGAGAATGACCAGTCATGTATGGTCTCACCACCATAAAAATAGTCTATAATTATACAAAAATCATCATCATGATATGGTTTTTGAAGAATCAATTCGAGAAGAGTGTATGTCAACTGATCACTGGCCAAGGAAATCTCAACCACTGATTCCTAGACTACAATATGAAAATATGAAAAGAGATCCATCAAGTTCCACTCTTCTGATGATTCCTTCATTTCCTGGGTTATAAGTATCCTACTCAAATAATCTGCAAGAAAATTCACTTTTCTTAGGTTATAGGCAATGTCAAAATTAAAGGACTAAAGGTATTCCACCCAATGCCTCTAGATAATATTCTAATCTTTTTGTAGAAGATATATCTCAAGATCTTGTTGTTAAAATCCATGGTAAACCTTTTTCCTAAATAGTATCTCCACAAAATCTTATGTGCATGCATCATAGATACAAGTTAAAGGTCATGGGTCGGAAAATTATTCTTGGGAGGCCTAACCTGACGAGATCTGTAGGCAATGACATGATAATATTGCATAAAAACTCAACAAAAGCTTAAACTGGATGCCTCAAAAATGACCAGATAGCCCTTCTCGACCTCAGGAAGAGTCAACAACGACCTAGTAGTCAAAATAAATTTTATCTCAAGAAGAGAATTGTTATATTTCTCATCCCAAGACAACATTATTCCCCTCCAAGTTAAAATAGACACCGAATAAGGAAAATTTGAGAAGTCCTTAATGAATCAGCTATAATAACCATATACACCCATGAAGCTTTCAATCTCAAAGTCATTGGGTAGTTGTTCCAATTTCATAATAACATTCAACTTCTTAGGGTCAACTAAAATACCATTTTCTTATACCATGTATCCCAAGAACATCACTTCCTAAATAAAAAAAATCACATTTTTTAAATATTGGCATAAAGTTGGTGATTTCTCTCCAAACTCAAGAACTATTGCTATATGATGAACTTGATCCTACTCAAACATATATTGAAAAACCACCCAAATGACTTATCATTGTAGTCATAATGACTGCACTTTCACTTAAAGGTGGTCTACTAAACATCAGATTATTTTATCCTCAACTTATGGTAACCATATCAAAGGTAGATCTTTGAGAACTACTTCACCCCTTCAATTGATCATTAAAAGCATCAATCCATGGAAATAGATATCTATGATTTATCATAACTTGATTTAGTTTTTGATAATGAACAGAAAGGTGGAGTGATCCATCGGTTTTATTAGAAAAGAAAACACGAACAACCCAAGGTGACACACTCATCCATAAAAAGTATTTCTCTAAAAGATATTCAAAATGGGACTTCATCTGTTTCATTTCAGCTAGAACCATGTGGTAAAATGGAATATGAACTGGTCGAGTACCAGACCTTAAGTCAACAGAAAACTCAACCTCTATTATCGGTGGAAAACCAGAGAAGTCAGAAGTAAACAAGTCAGGAAACATGATGAAAATTAGAGGGAGATCCCAACACAAATATTTCCACTGAAAATAAAAATTAAACACCGATATAACTATCCACATATATAGATAATAAGGCCCATCCTTAAATGCCCATTGGTCCCATTCTCCTTAAAAGTCATGTCACACACCATCAAGTGTAGTAAAAGAGACCCATCAAAGATAAGAATCAATATGAACTTTATTGGTAATGAGAAGATCCATACTAAGAATGATGTAATGTGGTTTTATGTCAAGAACCATAAAACTCTAAGTTAACTCAACATCTAATCATGATAAAACAAAAGTAGGACTACAGAGACCATGATATGTCTTCATACCAAGGGGTTTTGTAATATCCATTGCATAAGACAAAATATCTATAGGAAGATCAAGATGATTAAAAATATAGGTTGAAATAAATGAATGATATGTACTAGTATGAAATAGAGTAGTCACTAATGATGAATTATAGTAATAGTACCTCTCATAGTCTATATACCTATATCTTCTTCTTCTAGAGACTCTTCCACTATATGAAATATCTTTATTTCAGATGCCTATGGTTGGAACCCTTTTTCATGTGAAGCATTTGATTGTGCTATAGTTCTAGAAGGCACTGATGATCTGGTGCCACTACATAGAGTGGAATAAACATGGTATAATTTCTGAAAGTGACCTAAACATCCACAAGAAACACATACCTTGGGAGCCTAAGTGAAACCCCTCTTTGAATTACCTATCCATCCACACTATTATAAAATAAAAGGACCTCTAACAAGAAATACATGAGGTAAAGAATAACCCTTCTATTTAGAACATCCATGATAATCATCATGCTAACTATTTCCCTTTGAGAAATTAACACTTCCACTGGGAGTGAATGAAACTGATAAAAACCTAGAATTTCTAGGAAGGTCCATCTCGACCAACATCACTATATCCAGTACATCAGGATAAGAAGGAATCTTCAATAAGAAAATCAGAGAATGAATATCCTTAAAAAGTCTCGACTTAAACCTTCGACGCTTTATATTCTCATTCAATACTGTCTCACATGATAAATGCATGAGTTTAGTAAAATGGTTTTCATATTTTGTCATTGTCCTGCCATCCTGCTCAAGAATGAAAAACATTATAAACGTGGCCAACATCATCGAATATAGATGGAACTATTCAGTGAAAATAAATTTTATGTATTTCCTATCCAATCCCTCATGAATCTTTTCCATCACCATAGTGTCCCACCCTCTCCTCCTCGGTCCTTCCAGTATGAAGGTGGAACACATTACCTTGATTTTATTGGGTGTGTCGAAGAACCCAAAAATTGCTCCATCCGGATCAACCATTCCCCATCCTCTTGAGGATAATTTGAGACCTTGAATGGTACTGGCTTCTAGAGAAAAAAATTTTGAGAAAAAAATCTTGAGAGCATCCCTATGAGGTTCCAAAGTTGGATCCTGAACATGAACTAGAGGTTGTGCCAGTCCTAGAGCTTGGATAGTGCACACAATCACCTCAACCAGGTTCTGGTCCAGAACATGATTTTTTCACTAAGGATTAGCAGAATATTCTTCTTGGATCTGACTCATAGGTCTTCATAGAGTCATGATGCTACAAAACATAAAGGGAAAACAAGGAATACATCAGATTTAAACTCAAATAGAGCAACAAGTACTACCACAAATCATTGCAACAGAAGTGCCAACTTTTATCATTTCTATGAAATACACACTGATAAAAGGGGGTTTTATTAGCGCTAATAAGTATACCCTTTATCAATGATAAAAAGAGTGGATAAAGGTGTAACCTTTATCGATGCTTTTTTAGTGGTGATAAAGGGCATATTACTAAGTGCTATTATTTGCGGTGATAAATGTTTGCAAAAAAATATTATTAACTTATTTAAAATTATTATATTTATATTCAAAAATAATTTTTATTCAAATAAATTAAATAAAAAATTCATGTTTATAATTAATGTATATTTTAATAATTCAAATTTATATATAATATTTTTTTAAAAATATTTATAAGATTATAATTAAATAAATATATATTTAAATAGTTATAAGATTATAATATATTTGATTAAATAATAAATATATTTATAACATTTATAATTATATATACATAAAATTTCCATATATATATTTAAAATTATAATTATAAATAAATAAATTTATATATTTAAATAGATTTATGTTTCCAATTAATTTGGTCAATAAATATATTGATGCATGAGTATAATTGACATGCATTTGTTATATATTCATTATTAATGTTCATTTATACATTACACCCTTATTGTTATTCATGTTATCAAAACCCGCTAACGTCGCTCCTCCGCTCTCACCCAAACACCTAGCTGCAGCCGTACTGTACTACCCCTCTTGTCAAACTCCAATATCATTGCTCCTCTACTCTTTCCCAACCGCACTATTACAGCTACACTGCGCTGCTCCTCTTACCGAACCCTACTGTCGGCGCTCCTCCACTCTTTCCCAACAACACCATCACAACCCCAATGCACCACCACTCTTGCTGAACCCCACTTCCGCCACACGCCACCACCCCCTAGCCATCCTACCTCTGCACCGCTGCTCCTCCACACTTTCATAGCCCCACCTCGATGAACCCCACTACCGCCGCATTTTCAATGAATCAAGACCCTGAAATGTAAATGTATGATATTCAAATCTTTTTTTATTTATCGCCCTACGATTTATCCTCCATGGAAGTATTTTATAGATACAGATGAATTTATGGTTATTTTATTTATTCTTTTCATTTCCTTTGAAGGAAATAAAAATTAGGTTCTTTAGAAAGGAATTATAGAAGATATATACTCATCCAATCAACTGTTAGGACTATCCGTCTATCTGTCTATAGATTATATCCTTAACAGTTGATGATACTTTTTTTCATGGGTTGTCTCTTTTAAATCATTCCTTTATCACATTCATATATTTATATTTTGATTCTTTAATCCCTTTTGATGTGAATTCTGATTGGCTATAAGGGACATTGGTGCACTATATTGGTATAAGAAAAACTTTACATACCATTTGGGGGAATTTATATAAATTTATAATACATTATGTGATTTAAATGTTTGTGTGTTCATATTAGATAAGAGAGTTCCATGACATAATCCAACTATGGGTTCATGTACAAAAAATGAGATTTTTTTTGTTATAATTCACATGTTAGAATTTATATTTCCATGAAATCATTTCATGGGAATACATTCCCTTAACTTGATATTTTATGGAAGGTATTTGGATGAATTTATGGTTTCTATCTGTCTTATTTCCACAAACTAATTTGCTAACTCAGATTGATGTAACAATCAGTACAAATTACGATAAAGAAAGGGATAATGGCCTTGTTATACTGAGTGTACTAAAAAGATTTATTATTACCCTAGTGATATATATGAGCTCCCTTATATGGAATACTTGGTTCATGTATTCGATCCACTATTCCCAGTGACAGTCTTAATATCCTCATACCCATTGGTTTTATCACATGATTCATGATTAATGACTACCTATGATGTGATATATTTATTTATCTCTTTATTATTGATTATTTATATTTCCAATTTCATCTAACCTTGGTTTTAATTTAATTTCCCATTTGCATATTTTCTATTATGGAAATATTATTTTAAAGAATCAATGATTTTAATGCCATTTTTTAAAACTATAATTAATGGTTTCCATGGTGAAAAAAATTATTTAGATTCAATATGTTATCATATTGGTGTTTTAATCACACCCTACATATTCCAAATGGGTGTAAATAGAATTGGTTTTATAGGGTATATATACTTTCAATTCCAAGCATGTTTTGAAAAGAGAATTCCCATTTTAAATTTTATAAAAAACGAGTTTTTATAAAATTTATGATACCTTTTTAATCACCTTTGAATGTTTTTCTCAAATGATAAAAGTTTTAATGGTTTATATTTGAAATGATATGAATATGTGAGTTTTGAAAATGGGTTTTTGGACCACAATTCCTGGTTTTATGGAAATAGTTGGTTTTTAAACATATATTAGAAAACTGTATGATAGTTGGAAACCTATTTGAGTTTTGAAATGTGTATAAAAAAATATGGTGTTTATGAAATATTTTAATGTCATATTTTAAAAAGGTGATTTAACGAATTGGTATTGGCTATGGAGAAATGTTTTCCAAGTGATTTTTTTCATTTAATGAAAATATTTTATAATGTTTTTTCACACACTTTTATGTGTTACTACTTATTTGGTAAAAAATTATAGGAAATGTTTATTTTTATAATGTATTTAAAACTATATATTTTAGGATGTAATAAAAAAGTGATCTCTTAGATTTGGTTGTTTTTGGTGACCTAATGGACTTTTAGATCACACCTATATTTTATAGGATTAGGTTTGTTCTTCCTAATTTCACTTCCTTTGGATCTTCTGAGAGGTATATATAGTTGGATGGTGACCCTAGTTGAACATATTTTGTGTATTTATATTGTTAAATATTAATATTAACAAATAAAATATGCTTTAATGAATAAATAATGGATGGATGGAAATAAACTGACAAAAGAGTACAATGATGGAGTGAAAGAGTTTATCAAGTTTGAAAAAGATCATGCATAAAACCCTTCTCAAATCCTCTGTCTATTTTTATGCTATTTTTATTAAAAAAATTAGTCAAATGGAGTTGGAAGAAAACTTGATCTGTCATGGAATAGATCGACTTTATAAATGTTGGAATAAAATGGAGGAAAAAAGAGAATGTAGCTAGTTGTTGAGATAACACTACATTTTATGGATCATATGATATGATTATAAGTGAACACAATGAATAAGACTATATCAAATATGTGATTATAGATTTGAATGATGAGGAATATTGTATTGATAAAATGAAAAGGACATTTTAAGAGGAGCTTTAATATTTACATTTTTTTTGAAAATTTACAGAGTTGGTAAAAGACACCATTTTATGTGAGTTACACTAAATATACATCATTTTAATCCATATTGAAGCTTTATAATTTTAAATTAGAAAAAGGTTGGAGTGACACAATTTTATAGAACTACCTACCATCTTGAATGTAATTCCCCTAGAAGATATTAAGCTCCATATCTAAACATAAAACTCAAAACAAATGCTATGCTTGATGGGTATGACCTATGAAAGAATACAAACCTACCTGAATGAATGTATAGTGTTTTGAAATAGCCAAAATCAACCAAAAAATTCCTAAAGTGTGGTCCTTCTTGATACAAGAAAGATGAATTCAGTCCTATGAAAATTTTAAGGTACATTCCAATCATTCCAATATTTATGCACCTATATGGAAGTTAGTAGACCATAGGGAAATTGACATGGCACACAAATACGAGAAATAAAGATGGTAAACTATGCCACCCACCAGAACCTACCCCATGGAAGTGAATTGATCATGTGTATCTGAAATTTGGAAACAAAATAGGAAACTTTCGACCATCATTACATACAGATGTCGTGAATCCTTTTAGTTTTCAAATCATCACTCATAGTACATGGCCGATTAAATTGGTAAATTATAACTTTGCACCGTGGTTATGCCGGAAATGAAAATACAACTTTTTATATTTGCATATATATTGAAAAAAAACCAAGTAATGATATTGATGTTTATTTGGATCCATTGATTGAAGATTTGAAATTATTTTGGGATTTATGTGTTATGTTTTATGATGCTTACATAAATGAAGATTTCACATTGAGAGCCATGTTGTATGAGATGATAATTTAATTTCCTCCTTATGGAAAATTATTAGGATATATATTTAAAGGAATTGAAGGGTGTCCCTTTTTAGAAAAATGTATATAGTTAGTTAGGTAGAAATATTCATGAAAAAACTATGTGTTTAGGACATCATAGATTTTTACCATAGCGGTATAAGTACCAATCTTGGATTACATCATTTTATGGAAGTTTAGGAGAACACACAACAACTTCTCCACTAACAGGTGATCAACTGTTTGAGAAATTATAATATGTAGAAACTATTTTTGGTAAACCATTAAAAAAACCTTAGGAAAACTGATTGAAAAAAGATATCATTTTTTGAGTTACTATACTAGAATTGTCTGTTCATCGTAACTTTTCTTGACATTATGCATGTTGAAAAAATGTATGTGATAGTTTCATCAACACATTGCTTAATAAACCCAGAAAAACAAAGGACAGAATTAAGGCTAGGATAGACATGGTTAAAATGAGAATATGAGAAGAGTTGGAACTAGTGAAGGGTTAAAATTGAAATTTTCTTCTTCCAGATTCTTACACTCATTCCCTGAAGGGTAGATATCAATTCTTCAACTTATGGAATGATGTAAAGGTTTCAGAGGGGTATTCATCAAATATCAAGAATATGACGTCATTATTTAACATTAAAGGGTATGAAATCACATGACTTCCATGTTTTGAGGAAATATCTAATTTCTATATATTTACATTTCAATTTTCCCAAGAGTATACGTCATACATTAACCAATCTATATTTTTTCATCAAAGATATATGTACCAAAGTTATAGACCTGGTGAAATTGCTGACTATGGAGAGATAAATTGCTATCATATTATATGAATTTAGAATGTTCTTCCTACCATCATTATTTGATATGATGATTCACTTGTTTAGAGAGATTCGGATACGTGGTACTATACATCATATATGGTTGTACCCCATTGAACGGTATATGAATATTTTGAAAGGGTATGTCAAAAATAAAAATTATCTAGAGGGTTTTATTGTAGAGTGATATATTGTTGAGTAATCTATTGAATTATATACCAAATACCTATTTGGTTTGGAAATCATTGTTCTACCAAAATCTCATCACATTGGTCATCTTCTAGGTGAAGGAATTTCATGAAGGGATGTTGTCACAATCAATATTATAGATCAGGAGCAGGACCACCTTTACATTTTGTATAACAGTTTAGAGGTTTCCCCATATGTTGAAACCCAAAAATAAATCATTATGCATTTGAATCTATAAAGGTGTGAAATATGGATATGAAATGAACATGATAAATATTATATGGGATAGATTCAGGACCATATTTTTAAGAAGTCGTATAAAAATATGGATTCAATTTTAGAACGGATTTGATGGAAAGCTTGAGAAGCAAGTGTGTATGTATTATATTATAATGGTTATGTAATTAATGGATCTATATTATATACAAATGAACATGATGAAGACAATATCATGAAAAATAGTGGGGTTTCCCTTGTGGATGAAGTGATACATGTTTCTGGTATTAAGGATATAAATACAATTTATGTGAATATGTCATACTTTGGCATCATAAAAAATATAAGAGTTGGATTATAAATCATTCCAAGTCCCAATTTTTCAATGAAAGTGGGTTGATAATATGAGTACTATTAAAATAAATGATTTGGGATTCATGAAATTTGATTTCATTAAATAAGGGTATAAAGATGAAAAAATTATAATGGAATCACAATCAATATAAATATTTTATGTTCCAGATCCTAGAAACTCAAAGTGGTCAATTGTTATGTTGTTGACCAAAACCACTAAAGGGAAATATGAAAATTCAACTCAAGATAACCCTTTCATTGGGACATCGCAATCAGTTTGCAGTGGTCCTAATGTAGATGGTGTTTTTTTAGTTCATAAGAGACCATAATGAAAGGGTTTGAATACTTTATAGAGGGGTAAAATTTTTTTAGCCATTAAAAAAAGAGATTTCAATATCAGGTTATATTTTACTGTAACATACATTGTGTTACCTCATGTTATTATCTATTTTCTATTGCATTCATATAATATAAATTAAATGTTAAATTGATTTTAGAGATAAAGACTTCTGCATGTATCAGTGCTCCCAATCTTGAGGAACAATATGTCTCTTAACCTACTGTTGGTCACAGTGTAGAGGAACAGTTACCTTAGGCACGTGATGGTGCTTATAATCCTAAGGAAAAATATGTTTCTCAACCTCGTGATTCTCCCAGTGCATAATTAAAACGACCATATACACATGATGATGATATGTCTACATAATAACAACATATTGATGATGTTTTATCTGAGGAAATGGGACATAATGAAGGACGAACGATGCCGAAAAAATAAAATCACCATAGTCTGATGGTGTTAGAAAATATCATTAAGGAAAAATTCAAAGGCATTAAATAATATATTATATGGAATGTGTGGGGGTAACATGTTAATCTAAAAAGGCCATGTTCATTAGTTACATTGGAATCATTACGTGACAACACGTGCTGATTGATATAGATTCATGGAACCCTATTGTGCCCTTTCTTAAGACACTAACATGGGAATATATTATAATAACATTATGATATAATTTCTTTATTTTTCTAAACCATAAAATAATAAAACATTTAATTTCTCTTCATCATCCTATGAAAAATACATTTATAGTAGATGACCCAAACAAAAAATAAGTATTAATTATAGTTGGAAGGATTCACAAAGGCCTTCACACAATTCTAATAAGACATAATATTTAAGATGATAAAGGGAAAATAAACCTACACCAATACTTATGTATGGATCCCTGTAAACCTAAGAAGTTTGGTATGCATTTAATGGACATCATGCATATGTGTCTATCCAGGTACACTGTGAGAACTAATATGTTATTTAAAGATACATGTAATCATCACTTTGATTGATTTTTTTTATTTATGAAACAACAATAGAGTGATTAAAATAAGGAATAGGTAGGGAAACCAATTTACTCTTACCGTAAAGAAAGGATGGGGTACGATTCGCTTGGACAACATCGTACATATTTAAAATCTACCATAATACTTCTATGTGACATGAAACAACAACATTATTATGTTACTCTATTTATATATAAATTGATGACTCCAAATATAAATACACTTCCATACCACACCATGTGATATGGAAGGAGGAATTTGTAAATAAATATGGTATAATAATAGATGAAAACATACTAAAAGTTTGGTAAACATGTGAAAGTATGAGATAATAAAAAGTTTCTTTGATTTAAATCAGAATTGCATAAAAATGATTAAATATTTTCCTATATTTTCTACTGAAGATAGTCATAGGAATTAGTTACACCTATACTAGATGAACACCTACGATCAGTGGCCATGAAGCGGATAGAACAGTATGGCCACGTTAGCAGTTCAGGTTTTGGGGTGACACCCCAAACATATTTTCAGAAAAAACAAGTGGAGGATAATGATAATGAAATTAAACATATGAAATAAATAATAGATACCCTTGAAGAACAATTCTAATGGAAGAGGGAGTTTCTAGAAACTATTATGGGGGGATGTAAATAGATGAAATAACTCAAGAACAACCATTGTGTGAAGACCCCCACTCCACCATCTTTGAGGTGTGTCATTCCCCTAAAAGAGATATCTTAGTCAAGGTAATCAATATTATAATAACTATTTCTATGAAATGTGAATATAAAATACAATAATACCTTTAATTTACTAATACTCTATAGGTTGAAAATGTTTATGATTCATATCTATCAACACCCACCGATCCTTTTGTAGTGAGGGCTGTAGTGTTTAATTTCTAAGATGATAGTCTACACAATAGACCACTTTCAATATGTCATGTGAGAGTGGAGATTAGCATAGATCATGATCCAAGCACTGAGAAAACAATTCCACTTGATGATGAATATATTAATATGGTCGACCGAGATGTCAGAACATTCATCACATGGATATAAAATCTTGTAAAAAACATGTTAACAAGTAGGTATTCATTTAAAATTTTAATTTATAGATAAAACTTAAAAAATTGATGAATAAATGTTTAAACTAATGAATGTTATTGCATACAGAAAAATGTAATGGGGTGAAATAAAATACCACCTCAAAATTGTCTAAAGGAACAACCAACTGATTGAAAAGATCTTTTTAAATCACCTTTACCCCACCTGTTATATATCCGCATTTACTAACATTGATGGATTATGTTGATAAAAAGCTATGAAATTGTAGTATTCATATAGTTGATTTTGAATAAAATATGTATGGATAGTAATGTAAAGAATACATTGGTGATGATAATGAAAATGAAATCCTTGACAATGATTGGCTAGGTTCCTCAGTTGTAAATATATACAAGAGGTATGTTTTCATGATTTGATTTTCCAAAAGTTGATATACTATGTTAATTATGAATAAATACATTTCATATTTTTGGAAGGTGTATATATTAAAAACGATAGGAGGGATTTCCCCATGAAAAATATTTAGGCTCATTAGTCCTCACACAACCTCTATCGAAAAAAATAGAATCCAAAAAAGGATGAAATAATGTTAGGCCTGGTCAAATCACATGAAATAAGAATTATGAAGGAAAAACTCTTCTTCATACCATCATTACAGGGGTAAAACTCTAAAATTTAATCATATCAAATATATTTTCATTTCTTTCATTACTTAGTTCATTTTTTTGTTTTTAGGAAAAATTGGGTGCTCATTGCAGACAATTTTGATACTCTGAAGATTTATTTCTTGGAATCACTACATGGATACCCATAAAACTGACAACACATGATAGAATTTTTGAATTTTTAATACACTACATACAATGTTTTATAACTAATCATAATGTTATATAATTTATATAATATTTTAATAAGGATTATATTATGATAGGGCGATGCATCAATATCACCAAAAATAAGGAATGAGGCCATGGGATAAGCACAAGGACCATGAAAAGTTCTAAAACTAAACTAGTATTAGTGTATATATAATAATATTTCACTATCTAGATACATATAAAAAAATTACTAATTATACTCAATGTTTCTCCATTGTCTTAAACAAACAAATGTAAAATATTAAGGTTATTATGTTTGTAAATTTATGAGAGGGGATTATATTCAATGAATAAACTAGCATCCCCAAAGAGGTATTTACAATGTTAATTAATATTTTTTAAAAAAATTATTAATCCTTCATGTATTTATATTTTTCCAGTACTACTATGACTATTGAAAAGACTCATATTCACAAGATGATATAAATTTTCTTAAAAACGAATGGGAAACATACTTGATAGAAGAATTTACACAAATAACATGAATATGTGACTCCCATAGAAGTAGGGATTGTTTCATATTTATGTTTAATTTATATCTTTATATTTTTACTCACATTTTAATGGTTTTATTATACAAGTAGATTACTTTTTTATAGTTGGGGTGGTTTGTTCAAAGCTTCTAATTCTTGTGAGAGATTCGTCTTCGAGGATACAACTATGATATTAAAAAAAATGAAATGGGTCAAGAATGTATAAAAACATAATAAAAATGGTAATTACAACTACTTATTTAATTAATTTTTCATCATTTTATCTATACTTTTTAAGTTAATTTCATTTTAATTTTTATGTAACACTTAATTTTTGAAATATCTTTATGTTTTTTATTGTTTCTCTTTTTCGAGCTTCCAAAATAACATAGATTCGATGTTATTTGTTGGAAAAAGAATTCTCATATAAAAAATGAAGAGTTTAGGAATCTCATGTGCTCATTGGGATGAATTCATGTGATATAATGGGCACAATATCTTCCTCTAATCTTTGGTATTTCAATAATTATAAAGGATTTTCCACTATGAACATAAAGTAGGTATGTTGTGTGAATAGTTTAATAATGAAAGGAAATGAAAATTTTGATAACATTGGAAATCAATGTTTTTGGAGACTTTTGGACTTTTAGCATTCAAATTCTCCTAAATCTGACACATGGTGTGATAGGTATGACTCTAACTTCTTCTTTTGATTTAAAATTGATAGAAATTTTAGTAAAAAAGAAAACTAACATTCTCAAAACCATGAAAACCTATTCATATTGTTTTGATACTTCAAGAAAATTTTCCATAAGTCATTTATGACTTATAGGAATCAACCACACCTCAATATGATACACAATGTTCCTTGTATGACTTAAAGTGTCTATTTTTATTTCAAATTGACTTTAATTTTACTAGAAAGAACAAATGACATATTGAAAACCAAGAAAATACATTCTTATTGATTTTATACTTTATGAAAATGATCTATAATTCAATTTTATGTTTTTAAATCAACCTCACCTCAATCAAATTCATGGTGTGGCCTCTATAACACTAAGTGTGTGTCTTTATTTAAAATTGACATTAACTTTAGTAAAAATAACAATCCACATAATGATAATTGATAAATTGAATTCATATTGTTTTATACACTCGGAAAATGATCTATATGTCATTTGGGACATATAGGAATCAACCACATGTCAATATGATGCACGGTGTGACCGGTATCGCTCAAATTTTATATTTTTCTTTAAAATTGACTTTAGTATTACTAAAAAGAACAAGTCACATACTGAAAAATGATAAAACATATTCATAGTTTTTTGATATTTTAGGAAAATTATCCATTAATCATTTTTTATTCGTAGGAATCAACCACACCTCAATACAATGCTTAATGTGATCGGTATGGCTCCAAGTGTGTCTTTTTATTTAAAATTGACATTAATTTTAGTAAAAATAACAAGTGACATATTGAAAACTAGGAAAAAATATTTATATTGTTTTTATACTTTATTAAAAATATCCATGAGTCTTTTTTGATGCGTAAGAATCAGACAAACCTCAATCTAAGGCATGATTTGTCCTATTTGACTGAAAGTGTCTCTTTTTATTTAAAAATAACTGTAATTTTAGTAAAAATAACAAGTGATATACTAAAAACTGAGAAAATGAAATTATTTTTTTTTTGGTAATTTACTAAAATGATTCATGATTCATTTGTGTACGAGTCAGATACACCTCAATCTGACACACACTGTGACAACTATGACACCAAGTGTGTCTTTTTTATTTAAAATTTACATTAATATAAGTAAAAAAAGAACACGTGCCATACTAAAAATCAATAAAAAAACATTAAAATTGTTTAAATACTCTAGGAATGTGATCTATGAGTCATTTTGGATGTATAAGAATCAACCACACCTCATTCGGACACACATAGTGATTATTAGACTAAAAGTGTCTCTTATTAGTTTAAAATTTACATTTTAGTTCAAAACATGCCAGTAACTGAAAATCGAGAAAAAATTCTACAATTGTCTTGATAATTTAGGAAATCAATTCATAATTTATTTATGATGTGTATGAATAATTATCACATCAAACCGATAGATGATATTACCAGTATGAGTCAAAATTCGTGTTTCTAGTTTGAAATGACATTTTAGTAAAAAAACAAAATTAGCATTATGAAAACGTAGAAAATGAAATTATATTGTATTTATATTATATAATTAATGATCAATAAGTCATTTTTTATGTCTAGAAATCATCCTCAGATCAATCTAATGCACGGTATGGACGATATGACTAAATGGTTCTTTTTTACCTAAAATTGACATCAATTTTAGTAAAAAGAACAAGTGACATACTATAAACTAAGAAAATGAATTTAGATTATCTTTATAATTTAGTAAAATTTACCATGAGTCATTTATTATGTGATGGAGTCAAAAAAATCCATAATATGACACATAGTGTGACAACTATGACTCCTAGTATGTTTTTTTATTTATAATTGACATTAATTTATGTCAAAAAGAATAAGGGACATACTAAAAACTGAGAATAAACATTAGGGTTGTTTTTATACTTTATGAAATAATCAATGAATCATTTTTGAAATTTTGGACTAAAAAATTCCTCAATCCAATGCATAGTGTGACTGGTATGACTAAAAGTGTTCATTATCAGTTTAAAATGTACATTTAAGTTCAAAATGTGTCACTCATTGAAAACCTAGAAAACATAATCTGATTGTCTTGATAATTTAGGAAAGTGATTCATATGTAATGTTTTATGTGTATGAAGTAGTATTACATCAAACCAATGAACGATGTGACTAGTATGATTCAATATGCGTGTTTCCAGTTTGAAATGACATTTCAATAAAAAAAAAAAACTTGCATACTAAAAACTAAATAAATGAATTCATATTGTTTTTATACATTAGGAAAATAATATATAATTAATTTTTGATGTGTATGAATCAGCCTTACCTCAATATGATGAATTATGTGGATGATATTACTAAAATTTCATTTTTATTTAAAATCAACATTAATTTTAGTCAAAAGAATATGTGTGACATACTAAAAACTTAGAGAACACATTCAAATTATTTTTATAATTTAGGAAAATAATCCATGATTAATTTTTGATGTGTATGAGTCAACCAAAACTCAATCCGACATATGAAATAACCTTTATGAATCTATGTTTCTTTTTATTTAAAATTGACATTAATTTAAGTAAAAGGAACCGATGACATACTGAAAACCAAGAAAACACATTTATATTATTTTTATACTTTATGAAGAAAATCCATTAGTCATTTTTGATGTGTATGAATCAACCACACCTCAATCCTATGCATGGTGTGATAGGTCTGAATAAAAGCATCCATTATCAATTTAATATTGACATTTTAGTTTATAATGTATCACTCTCTAAAAAGTAAGAAAACATGCTATGATTTTATTGATAATTTATAAAAAGTATTCATAATTAGTTTTTATTGTGTATGAAGTTGTCTCATGTAAAACCAATACATGATGTAACTAGTATGACATAGAATTCATTTTTTTAGTTTGAAATGAAATTTTAATAAGAAACAAAACTGACATACTGAAAACCAATAAAATACATTTGGGTTGTTTTGATAATTTAGGAAAATAATCTATATGTCATATGTAATGTGTTAGAATTAGAGCCACCTCATTTCAAGGATTAGTGTGGCTGGTAAAACCTCAAATAATTCATTATATTAAATTGACATTAATTTTAGTAAAAGAATAAGTGACATACTCAAACAAAGAAAACAAATCCAAATTGTTTTGATATCTTAGGAAAACTATCCTTAACACATTTTGGATAGGTGGGATTCAATCCCACCTCAATACGATGCATAGTGCGAACTATATAACTCCAAATGTGTATTTTTATTAATAATAGACATTTTATTAATTTATTAATTCATACTAATTTTTAATTTATTTATTTACATTATAAGTAACAAAATTTTATTTAGATATAGGCGGAATATTTTTATCAGGTTAAGATGATTTGTTTTGAAACTCATACCATTAGGGGATATTTTTGAGAGGGGATCACAGGAATCAAAAATTAAACCTTAATGTTTTTAAATGTTTATTGGATAGTTATATATGTAATTATATAAAACATTGTTTGAAATGTATATAGTAATGTTTTTTTGTATCCAAAATGTAAAATTTATTTGAATTAAATTATATAATTTTTGTTGACAAGTTATAGGTTTTTGCTGGGTATGCTATTATATTAACAACACAATACAGCTTGTTAGGCCTTTATCAGCACTGATAAAGTCTCCCCTTTATTAGTTCTTTTTTTTGTACTAATAAATGTGGACATTTAGTAGTGCTAAAAATAGCACGGACAAAGGTTAGACTTTATTAGCACATTTTTTTCATAGATAAAGGACCCACTTTATAATCCCTTCTAGCACAAATAAAGGGATCCACTATCAACACTGTGATTAAGAGCACTTTTTTTCATTGTTGAAGGTGTTTTAGCACACTGTAAAAGGGAATATCTATAGTACTAAAGGGAATGTAAATACCAAAAAAATACAAGTAATATTTGGATTTCAATCTATCCAAATAAAAATTAGGTAAAATACAAGAACTAATACATGATACATAATTCTCTAACCCACCCAATGACTTAAGGTACATCAAAGTGAGAGTTGGTAACACACTCAGTAAAAATTACCTTTGAAGTGTCGAAAAAATTTCCCAAATGCATACCGACATCAAGGAAAGATACAAAATATGCACCTTTGATACCGCATTTTCACAAACTATACTAGGTACCCTGGTAACCTAATAACTGAGCTGACCCTGACATAGCTCAAAGGGTCTTCCCTATCCCCACAGGTCCGTGAAAAGATCTTCGCATCATAAAATATGGATGTGGGAATGATTTTTTCAACTAGAACTAGAGAATAAAGATAACAATAGAATATGAATACAAACAAAATTCCACCGGGAGTGAAGTAACAGACGTCAAATATGTACAACAATCCAAAGAACTAAAACCAAGTACAATAATAATAGGAAGATAAAATACCCAAGTCCCAACGAACATAACTCTCTATGTCAATAAGAAAATTGCCAGAACCACCTCCAAGTGGTTCCTTTCCCCTACTCAAACCTAGATGGGGATAATCTAAAAACACTAAAATTCACATGTAGGGTGTGAGGAAAGATCCTAGGAGGGTCTCACCAAGGATTCCATAACAAGTGGACAATTTGAAAATTACCAAATAAAATGTTTTCAATTTAAAAAAATCAGTTTTGGAATTTGAAGAGAATAATTAAAAAATCATTCATTACATTTCAAAATATGGAAATAATTTAAGAAAAAAATTCACATTTCATTTGGTGTAATATTTTTAAACAATGGAACTTTTCAAAAATGGCTTAAATAACCATTTTATATAAAATATTTTATATAAATCCACAAGGCATGTAGAACGGTTTACAACAATGGTATATATTGATTTAAAATACAAAAAAGTTATCAACAAGGTCATATGACCAAGAAGGTATGATTGTTTCAAGCTATTGGGACTCTATACTCAAAGTGACAAGACAATATGTATATATATCCCTTTGAACATAGGCCAATGAGGACTCAACACCATCGACTAACGGATGTGACATGCTGTATTTCTGTTTTTGAACATTTTAAATCATAAAGTAACATCCAAATATCTCAAAACTACTAAATCTTCCACGTGATCTAATAAAAAATCAATAACATACAATTTATTTTAAGAAACCAAAAAATACAATTAAATCCATTTCTCTATTTCAAATATATAAATTTTCCACTTAAAACCCATAATGGGTTTTTAGTAAAAAAACATGCCTTTTATCAAGAAAAAACCCTAAATATTCTATCAAAACCATTTTAATATATTTTAAAAAAATTGGGATCTGAAATCAATTCACAAATAAATATCACAATACATTTTCGTAATTAAATTTGAAAGAAATTCCATCAATTTCACAACAAACCCCCAATTCAATAGAACTAGGGGTTTTCTCAAATTTTCCATTAAATATAATTTCACAATAAAATTGAAAATTTTAATTGAAATATTCCCCATAAAATTGAAAATTTAAATTAAATAATTTAAATGTTCTAACATTTCCATAAACACACCCCAATTCAAAGGAATTGGGGGTTTTCCAATTTCATGCCAAAAACCTATTTTGGAATGTCCAATTCAATAGAATTGGGTTTTTATTAACAAATAAATTAAAATACATTTAATCAAAATAAAATAATTAAATTAAATTTAAATAATTGAAATTAAATAAATCAATTTTGGGTTAACAAAAATTGGGCGACCTGACAAAACCTCCTACCTCAAGATCAACATAACTCACAAGTCCAAACCATAATCATGATTTGTCAACGAATAACAAAAAATCACGTAATATGGGAAAAAAGGATCAAACCATGATTTTTAATCCCAAATCTAAGGGTATTATATCCCTAAAGAAACATGAGGATCCATGGAACCCTAGAGAGGAAGAGAGAGATCATGAGAGATTGATATCGGGAAGAGGAAACCTACTATGTGAAGATCGAAGGACCTTATTCATGTTTCAAATTTCTTCTGATTGGGGTTTGAGGGGCCAAAAATAATTTCTTGGAGCTCTCAAGGGAGGTGAACAAAATTATGGGTTCTAAAAATCCTCGAGGGACCAAAAAAGTGGGGTCTAGGAAATTCTAAAATTAGATTAAGATTAAAAAAATATCATTCACACGGTTTTCTAGGTAGACCCACTTGGTTTGACCAAACCTTGTGGAATAAACATGTTCCTATATTAAATGGGCCACATGGTTCTTCCTAATAGGTTGAATGATCTAGAAAACTAAGCACAATTCATTCAGAAACCCACGGTTTGGCTTTGCGGAGTTTGTCTTAGAGGGTGCACGGTTTAGGCAAACTGTGTGCCAACCGGACACTAACCCATAATTTTAATTTTTTAAAAGTTATCACTGAAAACAACCCCAAACTAAACCCACCCAAATAATGGTAAAAATATGGGTTTAAGAATACTTGAAAACATTAATCAGATGTTACAACCTCCCCACCATCGAAACATTCTCTCCCCAAAAAGCCAATAAATAAGCTTTCATTTCCTAATAATGATGCCACTACTCTCTCATCAGTGCCTCCCTCTCCCATGTATCATGATTATCAGAACCATGCTCCCACTGTACATAAATGAAAGTTTTATTCCTCTAATTATGTACATTGGTTTCATAATGAACTATCCAAACTGGTCGTTCTATCACAGATAAATCAGGTCCATCCCCAATATCACTCCAGCTCAGGACATGAGATGGATCAGATAAATACTTTTTCAACTATGATACATGGAACAAGTTATGTATCAACATCATATTTAGTGTATGTATTTATTGATATTAAACTATACCCACCTATTCAATAACCTCAAAAGGTCTAATAAATGAGGAGAAAGCTTCCCTTGCCTCCCAAGAAATCGATAACCCAACTCTGGTGAAAATTTGAAGAACACCTTGTCAAAAACTGAAAATTACAATGGTCTATGGTGATGATATGAATAAGACTTATATCTCCTCTATTCCATAAAAATCATGTGATAAATCAAGTGAATATTTGTTTTTGTCTCTTGAACCAATCTTGGTCTGACCATGGAATTTTCAATGATCTCCGAACAACATAACCAATCCTTCCAAGGTAATCCATAAAAGGCGTAAAAATAATCCATACTCATCCCATACTAGTAACTATTTCTATAAGATAACTCAACTATCCCCAAATTATCATCCCATGCTCCACAAAAGTCAAGAAAAAATGTGGAGAATATCCTCATGAATATGTATAGGTATTTCTATTGGGCCATCTGTCTACAGAAGGTATTTCTTGTTCAAATGGACCTGATATCCTAGATCCTCTTGAAGACCTCTCCAAAAAAGTACATGTGATCCAAGGGTCTATATGAAAAACTATAGAATATGAAACACTGTGAAAAATAACATCGTCTTTCCCATTGAGAATTCCCACTTCTTCAAATTTGGCTGTATCATAAATTGGTATAAAGTGAGATTACTGGGTCAGCCTATCAATCAAAACCCATATCAAATTATTATTTCACAGAGTATGTGGAAACCCAACCACAATGTCCATAGAGATCTCATTGAACTTCCTTTTCAATACTATAAGTGGATTCAAAAAACCTAATGGTTTTAGGAGATCGAGCTTAACCTGTTGGCTTGTATAACATCAAGAGACAAACTCATCAATGCCCCATATCATACCTAGCCACCATAATAAATGCAACATGACATAGAACATCTTCATGGTTCTTAAAATCACTTCCAATTGGGAACTATAGAAATCCCCCATAACATCTTTCCATACCACTAATGGTACAATGAAGATATTTTGATAGCATAGAATACCCCCAGTGGATAATGACCAGTCTTGTATGGTATCCCCACTATAAAGATAGTCTCTAATGATATGAAACTAATCATCAATATATATTTCCAAATGAATTAATCCAAGAATAGATGATATCAACTGAGCACTAGCCAGTAAAATCTCATCCCATCAGTCCTAGACTCTAATATGATAATATTTATAGATGGCCATCAAGTTCCACTATTCTAATGATTACTTCATTGCTTGGGTAAAAAGTTTATAACTCAATGCATCTTTAATGATATTACCTTTCCCCAAGGTATATGAAATGTTTAAATTGAAGGACTAAAGGTATTCCACCCAATGTCTTTGGATAATATTCAGATCTTTTTCAGAGAAGATATATCTCCAGCTCTTGTGGTTAGAATACATGGTAAACCATTATACTAAAAGATAGTTCCACCAAATCTTATGTGGCTGCATCAAAGATGAAAGTTCAAGGTAATGGGTCAGATAATTATTCGCGTGCACCCTAATATGATGAGAGCCATAAGAAATGACATGATCACCATGCATAAGAAATCATCACATTCCTAAACCTGATGCATCACAGAAGACCACATAGCCATGCCCAACATCAGGAATAGTCAACACCAGTGCATTAATCAAAAGGTGTTTCAAATCAACAAAATAATTCTTACATTTCTCATCCGAAGCAAACATTAATCACTTTTTAGTTAAAGTAGTCATATAAGAAGCCAGCATTGAGATGTCCTTAATGAACTAGTGTTAATAACAAGTTACACCCAAGAGGCTCCAGATCTCAAAGACATTGCGTGGTTACTCCTATATCAAAAAAGCTTTCACCTTCTCAGGTCCAACTAAAATATCATGTTCCAAGAGCATGAGTCCCAAGAACCTATGAATTGAAAAATCACAATTCAAAAGCTTGGCATAAATTCGGTGACTTATCAGCAAATTTAGAACTATTTTCCAATGATGCACATGATCTTACTCAAACTTAGAATAAACAAGGATGGAATCCACAAAGACCTCCATGAAGGTTAAAGATACCCATAAAAATACCATTCATTAAAGCCATGAAAATTGAAGGAGCATTGGTTAGACCAAATGTCTTGATAACATAGTCATAATGACTTCACCTTCTCTGAAAGATGATTTTTAGAACATCATATTATTTTATCCTCAAATTATGGTAAAAATATCTAAGGTTAATCTTTGATAACCACTTCACCCCTTGAAATAATAAAAAAGGACCATCAATCAGTGGAAAAAATAATTTTTATTTATTATAACTTGATTGAGTTTTGGATAATTAACACAAAGGTGGAGTGATCCATTATTTTTCATAGAAAAAATTACATAGACCGCCCAAGGTGACACACTCAGGCATATAAAGACATTCTCTAGAAGATTGTCCTATTGGGACCTCAGCTCTTTCATTTTATCTAGATCCATGTGGTAAGAGGTAATATAAAATAGTTGAGTAACAGTCATTAAGTCAATAGAAAACTCAACTTAGCTTATTGGTGGAAAACCATATAAGTTATAAGGAAATATTTTAGGAAACTCGATGAAAATTATAGGGAGATACCAACACAAATATTCCAACTCTAGATGAAAAGAAAACACTAGTATCACTTTCCCCAACTCCAGATAAGAAGGTCCATTTCTACTCAACCTTGGCTCCCATTCTCCTTAAAAGTCATAGAACACACCATCATGTGTAGTAAAGGAGATTCATCAATGATAACAATCAATCTAAGCATTATTGGTAATCAACCAATCCATCTAAATAATTATGTCAAGTGGTTTCATGTTGAGATTAAGAAAACTCCGAGTAAGTTCAAAATCTGATAGAGAGAAAACACATGTAGGACTACATAGACCCTTCTCTATCTTCATACCAAGGGGGTAGTAATATCCATTACAAAAGATAAAATATTCGTAGGAAGATTAAGTAGATTAACAACATAGGATTAAATATATGAATGTGATGCACTAGTATCAAATAGAGCAGTCACTATTGATAAAGATATAGTAATGGTACCTCTCATAGTTACTAGACTTGTATCTTCTTCAGCTGAAGACTCTTTATCTACGTGAAAAAGATTCATTCCAAATGCATGTTCCTAGAACCCTTTTTTCACATGAAGCATCTGATTGTTCCATAGTTCTAGAAGGCATTGATGATCTTTTTACACTACAAGGAGTGGAATAAACATGGTGGAATTTCTATAAGTGAGCTGAGCATCCATAAGAACCACATACCTTGGGTTCATTATTGAAAACACTCTTTTAATTCCCCATCTTTCCACACTGATATCAAATCAAAGGGAATATACCAAGAATGTCAAGAGATAAAATGACCCTGATATCAAGAACCACCATGATAATCATCACTCTTCCACTTTCCCTTAGAGGAATTTGTACTTCCACTAGGAGTGAATGAAACTCTTCAAAACCCCAACTTACCAGCCAAGTCCATCTCAACCATCAACGCCCTATCTAGTACATCAGTATAAGAAGGAATATTCTGTAATAAAAACATAGAATGATTATCCTGATGAATTACCAACTCAAACCTTCGATCCTTTAACTTAACATTCAAAAATGTCTCATGTACAAAATGTATGAGTTCAGAAAAATTGTTTTCATACTCTATCACTGTCCTGTCAGCCTGACCAAGTATGAAAAAATCCATAGCCTTGGACAAAATAATGGAATCTAGATATAATAGTGGGAGAAAATAACTTTGAAGTCTTTCCACTCCAAGACATCAGGCATCTTTGTCGTCACCATTATGTCCCACCATCTACACCTCGATCCTTCGAAGATGATGGTGGAACACTTTACCTTGATTTCGTCAGGGGTGTCCAAGAACCCAAACAAGCACTCTATTATTCTCAACCATTCCTCATAATCTTGAGGATAATTTGATCCCTTGAACAATGTTGAATATTGGAGAATAAAATCTTGAGAACAAACCTTGAGAACACCCCTTTGAGGTTCCACAACAGGAGCTTGAATGGGAATGAGAGATGGTGCCTGTCCGAAATCTTGGACAATGTGCAAAATCACCACAACCATGATTATGTCAGCAAGAGGATTTTCTCGCTATGGTTTAGAAAAAACATCCTCTTGGATCAGATTCACACGTCTTCTCGGAGGCATGATGCTACACAACATCAGCATACAACATGGAAGACATCAAATTTACATTAAAATAGAACAACAAGAACTACCACAGATCGACACAATGACAGTGCTAAATTTTAGCAGTGCTAAGAAAAATAAACTATAAAAGGGGTCCTTTATCAGTTCTAGCTAAAAGAACTAATAAATACACCCTTTACCAGTGCTAAAAAAGTACAGATAGAGGTGTGCCCTTCATCAGTTCATTTATTATCATTGAAAAAGGGTGGATTACTCAACGCTATTATTCAAGTTTGTAATGGGTTTTAATAAAAAATATTATTAATTTATATAAAATAATTATATTTATATTCTAAAATAATGATTATTTATAAACATTAAATAAAACGTTCATGTTTATAATTCATATTTTTTAAATAAGTCAAATATATAAATAATATTTTAAAAAATGTATTTGCAAGATTATAATTAAATGAATATATACTTAAATAATTATAATTGTATTATAAATTTAATTAAATAATAAAAATATTTATTATATTTATAATTATATATTTATAATTAGATATTTATAATTAGATATTTATAATTAGATATTTATAATTAGATATTTATAATTAGATATTTATAATTATATATATTATAATTATATATTTATAATTATATATTTATAATTATATATTTTGTCACAACCCGTCTCCCAGGGCCCGTGCCATGACTACCCCAAGCTCACCTTCCATAGGCTAGGGGTTGGCGACTAAAACCAGAACGGCGTATCCCTAAAACGGGAAGGAATTGCCTTAAAACTTATACAAACACAAAGAACAAGAACACAACAAGATGCAACCATGAAGTAAAACAATAGTAGTAAAAATGTGTACTTAAAGTATATGTTCTAGAATATAATCCCAACTAAAAAGATAAAACTAAAATAAGAAAGTGAAAAGAATCTCATAATATCATCCACTAAGGATCCTATCTGAAGGGTAGGTAAATATCATCTCCATTGCTCTCTACATAAACTATCACCACCATCCACTATCAGGTCCTAGCTCCCCAAGTCTCAGTCAGGGTTGCCCGTCGTCTACACAAGACATAACAAGGTACGGGAAAATCCCATGTAGGGGTGAGTATAACTATACCCAGTAGGGACCCCGAGACCCCCGAAGGTATCTCAGAATTACACAACGGAAAACCACAAAGCATGATCTCAATCACAAAGCACAAAGTAAAGACGTGGCTCAAACCAGGTATAACTTAAGTACATAATTAAAAATGATTAGTTGTAAGGCTGGATCATCTTATTCTGTTAAGAGGCACTGCTGATAACCCCCACATGATCGATAGGTACTAACCCCTGCTAACCCAAAATGGATCGAAACCACCCAGGATCGATATGTACTAACCCCCACTAACCCACACATGATCCGACCTTCCTAGGATCGATAGGTACTAATCCCCGCTGACCCACACAGGATCTAACCCACATAGGATCAGTATGCGCTGACCTACACATGGTCGATGACCATGGACCGACATAGGATCTGACCCACATAGGATCAATAGGTGCTGATATACACATGATCGCTAGGTGCTGATCCACACATGATCTCTAGGTGATGATCCACATAGGATCTCTAGGGGTTGATCCACACAAGATCACTATTCATTCTTCACGTCTCAGCCAACCACTGGATTCTTGTATATAGTACATTTGATTCTGGTAGGATCTGCTCCTCAATCCATCCATTTTACTTAAACTAAAAAGTTCCACAAAAAAGTAACCCAATGATCCATCATTTCATAAGGGTTCCAACAAAATAGAAAGCACGTCAATCAGACACCCAGTCTGAGAGTTATAGGAATTTTAGTGCCGAGGGACCAGTTGGATTCAGGTACGATCAAACCAAGCCATACTCCAACTTTCTCCAAAACATAGGTTGATTATCTCAAAAGGACCGTCTAATTACAAGGATTCCATCACCATAAAAGGTTCGCCAAATAGACATATGGTTTGTGAGATATGGACTTTTAGGATTATCTGGTCCGAAATGGGTCCGAGTCCGGCCTAATCCGGTTGGACAGACCTGACCCACCCCGCCCCGGGACGAATCGAACCAGTCTGGTTCCGACCTGACCCGGACCAAACCAGCTAGTCCGACCCGAGTGGGCTGGTCCACGGGTTCGGCCTGTGGGGCCGTCGACCGACCCGCTGGGCTGTGGATAGGCCAGCTTGACCGCAAACCAGCCCGACCTACTTCAGCTGGGCGCGACCCACCGTGCGACCTGACTTAGTGTTTGGAGCGGTCTACCATCCATGAAACCCATGCAAAAGGGGTCTCTCCCCCCTTACTGAATGGAATAAAATCCATTCGTATTTTATGTAATCAAGGACGCCATGTGGTGCCGCCTCGGCTGGTAGCGGGACCCACCGGGTGCGGGTCCCCTTCTCCGTGGCTTTGAAGCCATAGCCACCTCCCATTGCATGCGACGACACACCTATCTTTTTTAACATGGCTAGATTCCCGTTTGGTCAACCGTGATGCCGAGCAGCGCCACCTATTTTTGTGGTCGGCGAGCGTCGACCTTCGCCCTCATTTTCCGATGCTGGTCACTGATGCTATACCAATGCACCATTCGTGGGATTCCAGTGATGGTAAAGAGCTCCGTTTTCACTCCCATATGCACCTACGGGCCTCTCAAGATGCTGCCATCACTAAATGACCCTCTAATTCGCGTTTCCATCAAATTCAGAATCCTTCTATGAAGAACGCAACAATAAAACAAGCGGTAGAGTGTTAGAGACTTGGTCATTTTGACCACGCCCTCCGTGTTAGCATCATTACAGGGGGGAATTGATTAAACAAACTCTTAGAATTAATCAAGAAAAAACTAAAGAGTTAATCAAGACAAAAACCCCCTTCCTCAAGAATCATTGGAGGTGTCACAGTTGTGGTGGGAGAAGATTCCTCAATGGATGAAGTTGCCGGCATTCATCAATCCCGGATGGTTGTCTCCCAAGCATCTATCCTTTGTTGGTGGCAGTTGCTGCATTACTTCACCAGAGATTCCTCCCTGGATGAATAAATGTCAAAAACCCCAATCCGAGCTCCATTTAAATAGATGGGAAGGGTGAGTAATTCATCAAAAGAATTAATAAGGTTCATTAATGAGTTTTAAATTAATGAAACTCTTGATTCCCAATGGTGTGGTTATGCAAATGAGGAGTCAAGACATTAACTGGATTGACAACCCATCAGTCCCACCACAGTTTCTCAATAGGAGGTAGGATAATAAAATAAAAAAAATTTAAGTTATTTTATTATTTCTTTAAAAGTTGCAAAAACTAACCTTTTCACTCGACCTATTGCAGTTGAAGTTGAGTCTCCCTTAATCAAATCCCAGCACTGTGGATTCAATGGTTCTCTCATATTTTTAATCCGAGCACCGGTTCAAAAGATAGAAATTTCCCTCTACGCGTTTATTGAACGTATCTTAAAAAAGGTCAAAATATTTTTTTGGGAACACCTGGCCTCAGAATCATGCGCCATCAATTTTTAAAGACTCGTAGTAATACCAAATAAATTTAAAAAAAATTATATTAAATTTTCTGGGTCTTTATATTCTCCCCACCTTAAAAATTTTCATCCTCGAAATCTAAAACCAAAACTAGTAAAACAAATGGTTTTATTGAGCACGTATCTGAGCCTACCATTCCCATGTTATCTCCTAGGAGTTCCATTTCTACCAAAAAAATCACATTAGAGGAATCAACCACCCACGAAGGACCCACTCTTATCAATCCTTTATCACCACCGAGAACTCCGCAAATGTCTCCCCATCGTCGATGTCCGGCTCTCCCCAGTCGATAACATGTGATAGATCAGGCACGTACCTCCTTAGCTACGACACATGGAAAACTTTTTGCACTCGGTGCATATGTGGGGGATGAGTTAAATTGGTACACCACCTCACCTACTATGCTGAGTATTTGGAAAGGTCTGATGAACATCAGTGATAGATTTCCTCCTTGGAAAAACCTCAGTAATCCTCATTGGGGTGAGACCCATAGGAAGACATGGTCTCCCTCCTCAAACTCTAAGTGTCTCTGTCTGCTGTCGGCATAAGACTTCTGTCTGCTATTTATAGTCTTCATCCACTTATGGATGATTTGTACCTTCTCTATGGCAGCTTGTACCAACTCTAGACCCATAAGTGTTGACTCCTCTGGGTCTATTCAACATATAGGTGATCTGCAAGGTTGCCCGTAAAGGTCATCAAATGGAGCCATGACGATGGTTGAGTGATAGATATTGTTGTATGCAAATATCACCAGTGGAAGGTGGTCCTACCAACTATGGAAAAAATCAAGGACACCAGTATGAAGCATGTCCTCGAGTGTCTGTATGGCCCACTCCATCTGAAAATCTATTTGAGGGTAAAAGGTGGTGCTCAAGCATAGTTGAGTCCTAAATGCCTCTTGAAATCCCTTCCACAAATGGGATGTAAAACATGCATCATGGTCTGAAATGATCACCGATGACACCCCATGAAGTCGTACAATCTCTTGTTGGTAGAGGCATCCCAATATCTCTACAGATCCCTACTCTTGGATGGGTAGGATGTGTGATGACTAGGTGAGTCCGTCAACAATCACCAAGATGGAATTGTGGCCCCTGGACGTACATGGTAGCCCTTTCACAAATTCCATGGATCTATCATCCCACTTCCACTCTGCTACCACAAGTGGATGAGATAAGCCTGCTGGTACCTGTTGCTCAGCCTTCACTTACTAAAAAGTGATGGATTAAAATACGAACTCTTCCACTGCCTTCTTCATCCCTGGACACCAATACTGATGCTGGAGGTCCTGATACATCATCCGTACCCCAGGATATACTACCAAAGGGAATGGACGGAACTTCCTCAACACCTCCTCTTGTATCATAACTGGTACCATAGTGCGTCCTCTGAAGAGGATGATATGCTCCCCACCTTCAGAAAATTCATCAAGAGACTGTCCTGAGGATATATGAGCACGTTGAGCATCGCAGTCTACATCCCCAAGCTGTGCCTCCCTGACAGAGTGAAGGAGTGGGGGAGTAACTGTCATATAATGAAGGTAATATACTCCATCACTATCCATGAAGGATAACTACAACGCAGCTTGCTGCTCTATCATCTCACTCAGCAAATGTAGACCAGACCTCCTGCTAAGTGTGTCTGCTACTACGTTCCCCTTCCCAGGAGTGTAGACTATCTCAAATTCACAGTCCTAGAGGAACTCCAACCATCTTCACTATAATCGGTTTAGGTCCTTCTGAGAGATGATATACCAGAGTCTCTTGTGATTATAGTAAACAGTAAACCTTTCTCCCATCAAGTAGTACCACCACATCTTCAGTTCAAAGGCCATTGGTTCTAACTCCAGGTCAGGGGTAGGGTAGTTCTGATCATGTTGTCTCAAATTATGTGATCCATAGGCGATAACTAATCACTCTTTCATCAAGACACAACATATTCTAGTGCCTGATATGTCGTCGTAAACTACATACCCAACGCCCTCTTCTAAAAGCCTCAATATGGGGGCACTTTTCAGCTTCTGCCTCATCTCTTGAAAACTCCGCTGGCATCTTTCCATCCATGTGAAAAGTTGTCCCTTATTTTTCAAAGATGACATGGGTGCTGCAACTCTGAAAAAGTGAGGTATGAATCTACGGTAGTACCTAGCCAATCCCAGGAAACTCCGCAACTTGTTCACACTCCTGGGTGGCTCCCATGAAAACACTGGCTCTATCTTTGCGGGATCCACTACAACTCTAGCCTCCGAGATAATGTGACCCAGGATGTGGACTTCCCATATACAAAAGTGGTACTTTGAGATCTTTCCATAAATATGGTTCTCTCAAAGTGTATCTAGAACTATCTATAGGTGCATGGTGTGCTCCTCCTCCAATTTTGAGTATATCAATATGTCATCCATGAATACCATAATTAAGTGATCGAGGTAAGGCTGTAAGATCATCTTCATTAGCCCCATGAACACTGCTGGAGCATTGGTTATGCTAGGGGGAATCACCAAGAACTCATAGTGTCCATACTGACATATGAAGGTTGTATTCAGTATGTACTCATCTCGTACCCTGAGCTGATGATAGACTGATCTAAGGTCTATCTTCGAAAACCACCAAACTGTCGTTAGCTAGTCGAAGAGATCATTAATCCTCAAGAGTGGATAATTTTTCTTCACGATCACTCGGTTAAGGTGTCTATTGTCCAAAAAAATCCTTAGACTCCCATCTCCCTTCTTGGAAAACAAAATTAGGGATGCCCCTGGAGAAACACAAGGCCTTATGAACCTCTTCTTTTGGAAGTACTCCAACTATACCCGCAACTCACAAAGTTCTGCTGGATCCATCCGATAAGCTAGTGTAGATATCAGTGTCATCCTAGGGTATAGGTCGATATAAAAGTCTACCTCTCTATGAGAAGGTAGTCCCAAAATATCATCAAGAAAGAAATCAACATAATTGTCCACCACTATTGGATAACTCATAATCATTACGTCAATTTCTCCGAGTGTAAGGCTAGCCAGCTGATGTGTGATTGGCTGCCCCCTCCTCTGATAAAGTCCATCTTGTGCTGAAAAGGTTCCCTACTCACTGGGGAAGGAAAACCTGGTCCTATCCTCGTGGACACACCACAAATTGAGCCTAAAACAGTCAATATCAGAATGGACCATGGATAAATAGTCCATACCCATGATGACATCGTAAGGTCTCGACGCTGCTACTAGGAGATCCCAGCAGAAGCTCTTGCCACCTAGAGTGAGATCACACTATCTGTACTTGTTTGTAATCATCAAATCTTCTCCCGAAGGAGTCTTTAATCATACGTATCGAGCCAAAGGATCCATCTGAATCTCCGAGCAAAGAACGAGTGTCGTGGATATAAAAGAGTGACTAACACCTGTGTCTATATGAACTGTAGCTAGGTTTGAATAGACATAGATCGTACCTCTAATCATCTCAGGAGATCCATGGTCATGGGCCTCTACTGCCTGAAGTTGAGATGACCCCTTTCCACATTCTCCCTATGGTCGGGGTGGACCACCTTGGGGTGGTGGTGGTAGAACCTCAAACCATCTTCCAAAACATTTTGCACGACATGCACCTTTGCCACACCCGCCACCCTATAGACCTCCTCAGTCAAACCTCAATCGCTGCCTCAACAGTCCCTCGACCATCTGTTGATCATCAGTATGGCGGGTTGGGCAGTTGCGAGCCATGTGGCCCTACCCACCACATGTGAAGCACAATATTATCCTCTGTTGTCCTGCTCCACCTTGTGAGGTCCACACCTCTGACCCTACATCTTGGGGTCGTCCCACAGAAGGTATGGCGTCCTTGGACCTCTGCGCCATCTGCCTAGTGCGTACTACATATGACTTGACTACCTATTTTCTGGTGGTGGCTCTCACCGTCGGTGCCTGCTCCGCTAAGAATCCCTCCACCAATAATTCTCATTCGAGCATTCTAGCATGCATTAAGATATTGAGTGATATCATTAATGCTCTCATATCTCACCAGAGACCCTACTCAAAGGTCTGAGCACAGAAGAAAGGGTCCCATACCGTGTCAGTGGGGTAGCGTGAGAGGTCAATGAATCTTACCGAGTACTGGGCCACTGATAGGATTCCCTACTGTAAGTGCAAAAACTCTTGGATACGCACTGAGTGTAAAGTCACTAGTACAAACTCCACCCTGAAAAGGGTATCAAATTTCAACCATGAGAGTGTCATCTCCTCATGCATCTAGAGCATCAGGCTCCACCATCTCTCTATTGTTCCCTGGAAGAGGCAAGCGGCTAGGATCACCATCTGATCTGCTGGCATCTCAACAAAGAGAAATCCCATGCCACAGCCTCCAACTAGTCCTAAACTACATCATGAAAGGTCTCGCCTTGAAAATTCATAGGAATATATCTTTGGAACTCATGCAAAGTGCTCAGTCAGCGTGCACGGTCTTCTAGTGGGGCTGGTGGAAACTAATACCCTCTGAGTGGTGGTGTTGTTGGTACACCACCTGAAGGTGAAAAAACAGTAATATGGCCTTGCACAAAATCCTTGTCGCTCGGGGGGCCATCATCGTGTACTGTCTCAGGAATCCTGGAAAGTTGTCTATGTGACAGAATCCTGAAAAGAAATTGGTGCACCACTGTCAAAAAGTTATACCTAGTGAGATGATTCAAAAGAGATCAAAAGTAAAACTTTTCCAAAACACAAGCAATCAGTATTTTCATCCACTTAGTCGGAAATCAGAATTCAGGGTCCTAGTTTATGGATAAATCGACCGCTGCACCAACATTGGACTCTCCAAACTAAAAACCACACTCAAAACACAAAACAATATTGCTACATTGGAATGATCAGAGTCCTAGTTCTTCGGTCGAACTGACTCCATTGTTACCACTTTGTCACGAACCGTTCCCAGGGGCTGATGCCATGACTACCTCAATCCCTCCTTCCATAGGCCAGGGGTTGACTACTAGCACCAGAAAAGTTTATCCCTAAAACGAGAAGACATTTCCTTTGAACTTGTACAAACCCACAGACCGAGAACTCAACAAGATGAAACCACGAAGTAAAACTGCAGTAGTAAAAGTGTGTACTAAAATTATAGGGGTCATAATACAAGACCAACTGAAAAGATACAACTAAAATAGGAAACAAAAATGCAACTCCTAAGATCATCCACCAAGGATCCTACCTGAAGGGTAGGTAAAACTCGTCTCCACATCTCTCCACGTAAAATGTCACCGCTGACCACCGTCAATTCCGAGCTCCCCGAGTCTCATTCAAGACTTCCCATCGTCTGCAGAAGACACGATAAGGTGTGGGCGAAGCCCGTGTAGGGGTGAGTATAACAATACCCAGCAGAGACCCCAAGACCTCCAAAGGTCTCTCAGAATTCCACAAAGGAAAACCAAGAAGCATGATCTCAATCACAAATCACAATGTAAAGACTCTGCTAAAATCAGGTATAACTTAAGTACATAAGTAAAAATGATTAGTCATAAGGCTAGATCATCTTATTTTGTTAAGAGGCACTACTGCTGACCCACACAGGATTGATAGGTACTAACCCCTGCTAACCCACAGAGGATCCGACCTGATTAAGATCGATAGAAACTAACCATGATGACCCAAATAGGATTCAACCCGCCCTAGATCGATCGGTACTAACCCCCACAGACCCACACAAGATCTAACCCCCATAGGATCAAAAGGTCCTAACCCCTGCTGACCCACACAGGATCTAACCCAGACATGATTGGTATGGGCTGATCCACAGAGGATCGCTGGGTGCTGATCGACACAGGATCACTAGGTGATGATCCACACAGGATCTCTAGGTGCTCATCCACACAAGATCACTATTCATTCCTCATGTCTCACCTAGCCACTGGATTCTCATACATAGTATGAGCGATTCTTTGAGGATCCAGTCCTCAAGCCTTTGGTCATACTTCAACTGAAACAAAGTCCCACAAAGTTTTAACATGGTGATCCATAATATCATAAAGGTTCCAACGCAATAGACGACGCATCAATCGGACACTCAGACTAAGATTTATAGGCATTTTAGTGCTGAGAACCCGGTTAGATTCGTGTGAAATCCAACATAGACAGACTCCAACACTTAGGTGGAGTGTCTCAAAAGGATCGTCTCATTACACAGATTCCAGCACCATAGACAGTTTGTGAAATGAACGTCTAGTTTGTGAGATACATCCTTTTAGGCGTAACTGGGATGAAATGGGCCAGGCCCGGTCCGACCCGACCGGACCCGGTGTGGGATGATCCGACCCAGTTTGGGTTGAACCGGAGGGGCTGGGTCATGGGTTCATCCCTTTGGGCTGCAAACTGACCTGCTAGGCTGCGGACCGGCCTGACCCGCTTCGGCTGGGTGAAGCCCACCAGGAGGCCCCACCCAATGGCTGGCGTGAACCACCAGCTGGGCGGCCCACACAGAGGGGGTCATTCCCCCTTCCTGAATGGCATAAAGGCCATTTTGATTTTATGTAAGGGATAATACCACGTGGTGCCGCCTCGGAAGACATCAAGATTCATAATGCGCGAGTCCCCTTCGTCGTTGCTTCGAAGCCGCATCCCCCTCCGGCAGTGCGCACCATCACGCCGCTCTCTGCCAACACTGTCAGTTGAGGGTCGGCCACCCATCTGGTATACTGCGGTGCTGAGAAGAACCACTTCCTTTTGTAGCCGGTGAGCGCCGTCCGCTACCCTCGCCCGCCCACATACCTTTATCGGGGTTCCGGCGACCCTCAGGAGCTCTGTTTCCACTCCTGTCTGCGCCTACGGGCCTCCCGAGATTCTGTCGTCACTGTGTGACCCTATGATTCATGTTTCCCTCAAATTCAAAATCTGTTCACGAAGAACACAACAATAAAACAATCGATGGAGTGTCTGAGCCTTGTTAGTTTGGCCTGCACCCTCCGCATTTACATCATAACAAGGGGGAGTAATTGATTCAACAAACTGTTAGAATTAATCAAGCCAAAACTCAAGAGTTAATCAAAACAAAACCCCCTACCTCAAGAATTGTTGGAGGTTTCGTGGTTGTGGCTGGAGAAGAGTCCTTGATGGATGAAGTCAGCGACGTTCATCGATCCTAGATCGTTGCTGCCCAAGCTTCCATCATCTATCGGTGGAAGTGTCCGCACTACTTCGCCAGAGGTTCTTCGCTTGATGAAGCTGCTTCAAAAATCCCAACCTGAGCTACATTTAAACAGGGGGAGGTTGAGTAATGCATCGAAAGAATTAATGAGGTTCATTAATGAGTTTTAAATTAATGAACCTCTTAATTTCCCACAGTGTGGTTACGCAACTAAGGAGTCAAACCATTAAAAGGCCGGACAACCCATCAGTCCCACCACCACCTTTCAATAAGAGGTAGGATAATAAGAAAACAATTTTTTATATTATTTTATTATTTCTTTAAAAGTCACAAAAACTAACTCTTTCACCTGACCTACTGTGGTCAATGTTTAGCCTCCCTTAAGCGAATCTCGGTGTTGTGGATTCAATGGTACCCTCAGTTTATTATTCCTTGCACTAGTTCAAAAGATAGAAAACACCACCCACGTGTTTACTGAACGTACCTTAAAAATGTTCAAAATTCCTTTACGGGCAGACCGGGCCTCGAAATCATGCACTGTTAATTTTCACAGTCATAAAAATCCCAAATAATTTAAAAAAATTATATGGAATTTTCCAGGTCTTTACATATTTGTAATTATATATTTATAATTAAATATTTATAATTATATATAAATAATTTTTAATTATATATACTTATATTTATAATTATATATATATATTTATTTGAATAAATATATTTTTACAGTGAATTTGGTCAATAAATTTATTGATGTGTAAGTATAATTGACGTACATATGTTATGTATTCATCGTGAACATTAATGTATACATTACACCCTCATTATTATTCATGTTATCCATAAATGTGATGACTTGTTTTTTATGATCTATACATTACTAGGTATATGATTCATTCATGTTATACTTAGTAACATATTATGTTCTCATAAATACATATAAAATTACAATAAAAATATTGAAATAATAAATATATTTATTATATTTATAATTAGAAAATTTTAATTATATACAAATACTTTTAAAATATAATTATTTATAATAATAATTATAATTAAATATATATATATATATATATATTTAAATAATTATAATATTTTAATAGATACATCTATAATTCTTTTAAATATATACATATATATGAATATATTTATAATTATATACATATATTTATAAATATATTTATTTATATTTCTAATTATAAATTTATTTATTTATAATTATAATTATAAATAAATAAATAAATATAATTATAAAATTATAATAGATATATTTATTGTACCTATAATATTAATAATATATATAACATAATAAATATTTTTATAAATATATAAAAATATTTATAAATTAATACAAATTTTTATAATTATAATTCTAAATAAATAATGATATATTTAAAATAATATAAAATTATAAGAAATACATAAATTATATATATTTTTAAAATTATTAATAGAATATTTTTTTATAATTATTTAAATAAATATATTTATATATATTTATTATTATTTTTTAATTAAAAATAAATAAATATTTATTTATAGTTATAATTATAAATAAATAAATATTTATTTATATAATTATAAAATTATAAAAAATATATTTACTATACTTACAATGTTATAAATATATATAATTAAAAAAATAAATTTATAAATATATAAAATATTTATAAATAAATAAAAATATTTATAATTATGATTGTAAATATATATAGATATATTTATACAATTATAAAATTATAATAAATATATTCATTATATATTTATAAAATTATAAGTATAATAAATACAGTTGTTATATTTTATAATTATTTAAATAAATAAATAAATAAATAAATTTATAGCTATAATTATAAATAAATATATATTTATTTAAATAATTAAAAAATTATAATAAAGATATTTTTTATAAATATAAGAAATACATTTATTATAATATTATAATTATTTATATAAATATATATCAATTTACAAGTATGAATATAAATAAATATATATTTATAATTATTTATAATAAATATATTTATTATATACATATATATATACATATATTTATTATATATAATTATAAATATAATTATTATAATTATTATAATTTCTTAGATATAAATAAAAAAATAAAAAAATATATTTTTATAATATTTATTAAATTTATAATTTTATAAATATATATAATTATATTAATATATTTATTATATATATAATTTTATAAAAATATATAATATTCTAAATAAATTATTAACATTTTATATGTATCAATTCTTTTTTTAGCGCTGATAAAAATATATCTTTGTCATCAATAAAAAAAGCTGTTTAAATGTGTCTTTATCAATGCTATAATTTTAGCACAAATAAAGACACCATTTTCCAATGCTTTTTTATTGCTGATAAAAGCGTATACTTATAAGTGGTAAAAAAGTTATGTGAATTGTAGGTTTTATCAGCGCTTTCTATTTTAATGCTGATGAAATATACCTTTATCATTTCTTTTTAAATTGTACTGGAAAAAGGGTTACCTGCTTTTAAAAATAAACCACAACAGTCATCTTTTTCTCCCACACACCTTAAAGTTATCATGGAAGCCAACTGTCGCCGCACCACCACTCTTGCGGAACCCCGTTGTCAGTACTCCAGTTCTCTCACCCAACCGCATTGTCGCAACACCGCCACACTACTCCTCTTGCTGAACCCTACTGTCGCCTCTCCCCCACTATCACCCAATAGCACTGCCACATCCCCACTACGCCGATGCTCTTATAAAACCCCACTTCCATCACGTGTCACTCTCCTCCAGTGAGAGTACCTTTGTGCTGCTGCTCCACCACACTAAGATTGTTCTACCTCAAAGAACCCCACTACCACCATATTTTCGACGAATCGAGACCATCAAAACTAAAGGTATGATATTTAAATTTTATTTTTTATGAATTTCTCTATGATTTATCATCCATGTAAGTATTTTATTGATACAGATGAATTTAGGGTTCTGTTATTTATTGTTTTCATTTCCTTTGAAGGGAATACAAATTAGATAATTTGGAATGGAAATATATGAGATATATACTCATTCAATCATCTATTAGGACTATCCATCCTTCTATATGTAGATACTATCCTTAAAAATTGAAGATACTTGTTTTTATGGGTTTTCTCTTTTAAATCAACCCCTTATCATGTTCTTATTCTTCTATTTTGATTTTTTGAACCCTTATGATGTGAATTTTCATTGGTAATAGGGGAAATTGGTTCACATTCATAGTATAAGAGAAAATTTATTTGAATTTTGCATCATACTATTGAAGTAGTTAGTACATACCATTTTAGGGCCTTTAAATAAAATTATAATCCTTTATGTGGTTTACAGTTTTGTGAATGCATATTAGAGAAGAAAATTGAATGAAATTACCTAACTATGGGTTCATGTATATCCATGAGACACTTTTCTATTATAATTCACATGTTTGTTTTTATGTTTCCAAGAGACCATTTAATGAGAAGACATTCCTATCACTTTCTAAGTAATGTAATGTCTCTGGATGAATGTATGATTTATTTATTTCTTTTTTCCAAAAACTAATTTGGTAGCTCAGACTGATGAAGCGACCAGTATAAATTATGATGAAGAAAGGGATAGTGGCCTAGTTAGATAGAGTGTGTTAAAAGTATTTATAAGTACCCTATTGATATAGATAATCTCCTACATATGGAATACATGGTACAAGTGTTCAATCTAGTGTTCCTAGTGACAATATTTGTATCCTCAGACTCAAAGGTTTTATCATATTACCTATGATTAATGCCTACTTATTTTGTGATATCTTTATTTACATCTTTATTATTTAATCATGATATTTCTAATTTCATCCAATCTTGGTACTAATTTATTTGATTATTTTCATATTTTCTATTATGGAAATATTATTTTAAATAATGAATGATTTTAATGTCATTTTTTCAAACTAGAACTAATTGTTTCCATGGGGAAAGACATTATTAAGATTCAATGTGTCTTCCTATTGGGGATTTCTCCACTCCCTACATATTCCAAAGGGGTTTATAAAGACATAGTTTTATAGGGTATGTAGACTTGTAATTACAAGTAGGTTTTGAAAAGAGAAGGCCCATTTGAAATTTTATAAAAAATAAGTTTTCATAAAAGGCGTGATACCCTATTAACACCCTTTGAAAAGTGTTGTCAAATGAGAAAAGTTAGAATGGTCTGTATTTGAAATGAAAAGAATGTGTGAGTTTTTAAAATGGGGGTTTAGGCCACCATGTCCGGTTTTATGGAAATGGTTTGATTTCATAAATATATTTAAAAACTGTATGATACTGGGAAACCAATTTTAGTTTTGAAATATGTATATCAAAAATTTGTGTTTATCAAATAGTTTAAAGTCATATTTTAAAATGGTGATTTTACCAAGATGTATTGGCCATGAAAAAATGGCCTCCAAGTGATTGATTTCATTTAATGAAAATCTTATAAAAAGAGTTTTAATACACTTTTACGTGTTACAACTTATTTCGTAAAACATTATAGAAAATGTTTATTATTATAATATTTTTCAATATATATATATTTTTTTGTAAGGAAAAAAGTAATCTCTTAGATTTAGTAGGTTGTGGTGAACTACCAGAATTTTATATCACACAAATATTTTAGAGGTTTAGGTTTGTTTTTTATTGTTTTTCTTCCTTTGGATCTTCTAAGTGGGACATATAGTTCGATGGTGACCCTAGTTGAACATATTTTGTGTATTTGGGTTGTTAAATATTAATATTACAAAATAAAATAGGTTGAATATGAATACAGAATGGATTCTAATCGTCTGATATAGAGAACAAAGATGGTGTGAAAGAGTTTATCATGTTTGAAAAAGATCATGTATAAGAACCTTCTCATGTAAAATATGGATTTTAACTTATTTAGATGATGCACATGACCATACTCAGACTTAGAGTAAACAAGGATGGACTCCAAAATTACTACTATAAAGGTTCAAGATACCCATGGAAAATCCAATTCATTATTGAGATGAAAATTTCAAGAACATTGGTTGGAAAAAAGGACATGAAAACATACTAATAATGACTTAACCTTCTCTGAACGGTGATTTTAGTTACATCCAATTATTTTATCCTCAACTGATGGTAACCATATCGAAGGTAGAACTTTGAGATCAACTTAAACCCCTTAAAATGATCAAATAGATCATCAATCTGTGGAAAAAAATACTTGTTCTTTATCATAATTCGATTGAGTTTTTGATAATCAACATAAAGGTAGAGTGATCCATCAATTTTATTATCAAAGAAAACATACCCCGCCCAAGATGAAACACTCAAGTGTATAAAGCCTTTCTCTAGAAGATCACCCAATTGGGACTTCCACTCTTTCATCAAACTATATCCATATGGTAAGAGGGAATAGAAACTTGTTGAGTTGAATACATTAAGTCAATAGAAAACTGAACCTCTTTTATTTGTGGAAAACTAAATAAATTTGAATGAAACATGTCTGAAAACTCAACAAAAATTAGAGGGAGATCACAACTCAAATATTCCTAATCCAGATCAAAAGCAAAAACTAATATCACATTCCCAAACTACAGAAAAGTAGGTACATATCTACTCTATGTTGGGCCCCATTCTCTTTAAAAGTCACATCACACACCTTTGGGAGTAGTAAATGATACTCATCAAAGATAAACATCAAACTCAGCTTTATTGGTAATTAACCAATCCAACACAAGAATGATGTCAAGTGGTTTCATGTCGAGAACTAGAAAAATCTAAGTAATCTCAACATATGATAGAGAAAATACAAGAAGACCTATAAAGACTCTTCTCTCTCTTCATTCAAGGGGTGTAGTAATATTAATTACACAAGATAAAATCTCCATAGGAAGGTTAATCATATTAACAATATAGGTTGAAATAAATGAATGATGTGCAATAATATCAAAGAGAGAAGTCACTAATGATAAAGCTATAGTAGTGGTACATCTCAAAGTTGTTGGAACTTTATCCGCTTCCTCTATAGAGTCTTACACTACTTGAAGAAGCTTTATTCTAGATGTTTGTGGCTAGAACCATTTTTCACCTGAAGCATCTGATTGTGCCACAATTCTAGAAGGTGTCTATGATACTGTGACACTACAGGGAGTGGAATAAACATGCTATAATTTCTATAAGTGACCTGGACATCCACAAGAACCCCATACAATGGGTGTCTCAGTGTAAAACCTCTTTGAATGCCCTATATTTCTAAAATAGTATAAAATCAAAGGGCTTCTTCCATGAACTATATGACATCTAGAATGAACCTGCTGCCGAGAACCACCACAATAATCATTACTCTTTCGGTTTCCCTTAGTTGAATGCACACTGCAACTAGGAGTGAATGAAACTCTAAACAACCTTGACTTTCTTGCTATTTCTGTCACGACCATCAACACCCTATCCAGTATATCAGCATAAGAAGGAAGATTCAATAAGAAAACCTAAGAATGAATATCCTAATAAAGTCCCAAATCAAACATTAGATCTTTGATCTTTGCATTTCATACTATCTCATGTGCAAAATGTATGAGTTCAGAAAAATGGTTTGCATACTCTATCACTATCCAATCAGAATACTCAGGTATGAAAAATAAGTATCCTTGGAAAAAAGAAACGAATATGGATAAAATGGTTTGGGGAAAATAACTTTGAAGTATTTTCACTCCAAGACATCATGTATCTTTGATGTCACCATAGTGTCCCACCATCTCCTCTTCAGTCCTTCCAATACGAAGGTGTCACACTTTACCTTGATTTTGTCCGGTGTGTCCAAGAACTCAAACAACCAGTCCATTCTCCTCAACCATTACTCAGCCTCTTGAGGTTCATTTGATCTCTTAAATAGTGTTGGATTTTGGAGAATAAAATCTTGAGAACAAATCTTGAGAACATACCTCTGAGGTTCCACAACTAGAGCCTGAATGTGAATAAGATTTGGTGCTTTTCCCAAAGTATAGACAGTGCACACAATCACCTCAACCAGGTTTGAGTTTACAAAGAGGATTTTCTCGCTATGGTTTAACAGTAGATTACTCTTGGATCCGACTCAAATGTCTTCTCAGAGGCATGATGTTACACAACATTAGCAGAAAACATGGGAGACATCATTTTTAAACTCAAGCATAACAAAAAGCACTACCACAGATCAATACAATGCCAAAGCCGACTTTTATTAGTGCTTAGAAAAATTCACTAATAAAAGGGGGGATTTTATCAGTGCTAGCTAAAATCACTAATAAATATACCCTTTACCAACACTAAAGAGGCACTGATAAAGGTGCACCCCTTATCAGTGCTTTTTTTAGCATTGATAAAGGGTAGATTATTCAGCACTTTTATTCACGCTGATAAAAGTTTTTCATAAAAAATATTATTAATTTTTATAAAATTATTATATATAGATATAGAGATATATATATATTCTTAAATAATTTTTATTTATAAACATTTAAAAAAACGAATGTTTAAAATTAATATACTTTCCTAATAATTCAAATATATATATATATATAATCTATTAAAAAAGTATATATAAGATTATAATTAAATGAATATATATTTAAATAATTATAAGATTATAATAAAATTAATTAAATAATATATATAATTATTATATTTACAATTATATATTTATAATTATATACTTATAATTATATATTTATAATTATATATTAATAATTAAATATTAATAATTAAATATTTATTATTAAATTTTTATAAATAAATATTTATATTTATATATTTATAATTATATATAAATACTTTTTAAATATATATATTTATAATTATAATTATATATATATTTAAATAAATATATGTTTACATTGAATTTGGTTAATAAAAATATTGATGTGTAAGTATAATTGGCATGCATATGTTATGTATTCACCATGAATGTTCATTTATATATTACACCATTATTATTTTTCATGTCATCTATAAATGTGATGACTCATTTCTTATGATCAATACTTTACAATGTATATGATTCATTCATGTTATACTCATGAATATATTATTATCTCACAAATACATATGTAATTATAATAAATATATTTTAATAATAAATATATTTATTATATTTATTATTTGAAAATTTTAATTATATATAAAAACTATTAAAATATATTTATTTATAATTATAATTCTAAATAAATAAATATATTTTAAAAATTATAATATTATAACAGATAAATTTATTATAAATATATATATATATGAATAAATTAATAATCATATACATATATTTATAAATATATATATATATATTTATAGTTATAAATATACAAATATATATTTAAATAATTATAAAATTATAATAAATAATTTTTATTATACTTATAAAGTTATAAATATATATAATTAAATTAATATATTTATAATTATATACAAATATTTAGAAATTAACACATATATTTAATATTATAATTCTAAATAAATAAATATATATGATTATATAATTAAAAAATTATAAGAAATATATTAATTATACATATTTATAAAATTATTAATATAATAATTTTTTTAATATTTTATAATTATTTCAATATATTAATAAATATATATAATTCTAACTATAAATAAATATATATTTATTTTAATTTTTTAATTACAAAAATAATAAGTATTTATAGATAAAATTATAAATAAATAAATATTTATTTATATAATTATAAAATTATGAAAAATGTATTTATTATACTTATAATGATATAAATATATATAATTAAATAAATATATTTTTAAATATATACAAGTAGTCATAAATAAATAAAAATACTTACAATTATAATTTTAAAAATATATAGATATATTTAAACATTTATAAAATTATAATAAATATTATAATTATATGTATTTATAAAATTATAAGTATAATAAATACATTTATTATAATTTTATTATTACTTAAAGAAATAAATAAATAATTATTTATAGTTATAATTATAAATAAATATATATTTATTTAAATAATTATAAAATTATAATAAATATTTTTATTATAAATAAATGTAATTAATACAATAATTATATATATTTATAAAATTATAAATATAAGTAATACATTTATTATAATTTTAAATTATTTATATATATAAATATATATATAATTTTACAATTATAAATATGAATAAATATATATTTATAATTATTTATAAAAAATATATTAATTATATATATTAATTATAAAAAATTATAAATATAATAAATAAATTTAGTATAATTTCATAATTATAAATAAATAAATAATTAATTATAATATTTATAATATTTATAAATATATATAATTATATTAATATATTTATTATATATATACTTTTATAAATATATATAATAATGTATATAAATTATTAACTTTATATCTTTATCAATGTTTTTTTAGCGTTGATAAAGATAAGCCTTTATCTGAGCTAAAAAAACACTATTAAAATTTGTCTTTATCAGCGCTATAATTTTAGTGCCAATAATGACATGATTTACCAGTGCTTTTTAGCACTGATAAAAGCATATATTAATGAGCGTTAAAAATGCTCTGATAAATTTAGGTTTTATCATCATTTTCTATTTTAGCACCAATAAAATATACCTTTATCAGTACTTTTAAAATAGCACTGGTAAAAGTGTTACCTTATTTTATAAATGAATCATAATAGTCAGTTTCTTGGCTCACATAATTTCACGCTCTAACGAAAGCCAACTTCCGCCACATCATCGCTCTTGTCGACCCCCACTGTCCCTGCTCCAGTGATCTCGTCCAACCATAGTATCGCAGCACTGCCATGCCACTCCTCTTGCCAAACCCCACTACCGCTGCTCCTTTTCTCTCACCTAACCTCATTGCTGCACCCTCTCTGTGCCATCACTTTTCTCAAAAAAGAATATACTATGTTCATTATGAATAAATACATTTCATATTTTTGGTAGGTGTATATATGAAAAACAATTGGAGGGATTTACCCATGATTTTTTTGGACTCATTAGTCCTCACACCACCTCTATTGAAAAAATAAAAATAGAATACAAAAAGGATGAAATAATGTTTGGCTAGGTTAAATCATATGAAATCAAACACATAGATGAAAAACTATCCTAAATACCAACATTTCAGGGGTAAAAACATACAATTTAATCATATCAAATATATTTTAATTTCTTTCATTACTTTTTTTTTATTTTTAGGAAACATTGGAAGATCATTGTAGTTATTTTGGATACTCTAAAGATTTATTTCTTGGATTCACTGCATGGATACCCATCAAACCAACCACACATTATAGCATTTTTCAAATTTTAATATACTACATCAAAAATTTTAGAACTTATTGTTATATTTTATAATTTATATTATATTTAAATGAGGATTCTATTATGATTGTGTTGTGCATCAATATCATGAAAAACAGGGAAGGATGGCATGGAATAAGCATAAGGACTCTGAAAAGTTCTAAAACCAGACAAGTATTAGGGTATATATAATAACATTTCACTATATAGACACATATCAAACCAAATCACTAATTCTCATAATTTTTTTTCCAATTTTTGAAACAAACAAACAGAAAAGATTGTAGTTATTAAGGTTGTAAATTTATGAGAGAGGATCATATTCCATGAATAATCTTTCTCCCCCCAAAAGGCATTTTCAATGTTATTTACTATATTATTTAAAATATTTATTAATCCTTTGTGTATTTAAATTTTTACAGTACTACTATAACTATTGGAAAGATTCGTATTCACAAGACGATATAAATATTTTTAGAAATGAATGGGAAGTATTCCTAATATAAGAATGTAAAAAAATAGTCTGAATACATGAATCCTATATAAGTAGGGATTGATTAATTTTAATGTTTAATTTATTTCTTTTTAGTATTACTCACATAAGAATTGTAATTTTATATAGGAGGTTTCCTTTGTTCGATATGTGGTACTTTGTTTAAAGCTGCTCATTCTCATGAGGGATTGGGCTTTGAGGCTACAACTGAGATATTGAAAACAATGAAATGGGCCAAGAACATATACAACCAATATGAAAAGGTGAATTCCTATGAATTATTCAAAAAAATTTGTTATCATTTTATCTATTTTTTTATTTTAATTTCCATATCATTTGTTTCTAACACTTATATAGTATTTTCATTGATCTTTACACTTTCCATTTCATTATTTTTTTGAGTTTCCAACACAACATAGATTCAATGTTATATGATAGAAAAACCTTTCTCGTTGAAATACAGAAGAGTATAGGAAGATTATCTTCTCATTTAAGTGACTTCTTATGATATAATCAGCCCATGAGCTTTCGCCACTCTCCTAGAATTCTATAATGATAATGGTTTTTATGCTAAGAACATCGAGTCAATATACAGTGTTGACAATTTAATAAATAAAGTCAATGGAAATCATGATAAAATTGGAAGTTAAGGTTTGTTTCAAGACATTTAAACTTATAGAATTCATACACACCTTAATGGGACACACATTGTGATGAGAATGACTCTAGTTCCTTCTTTCTATTTATAATTGACATAAATTTTCGTAAAAATACAACAGACATACTGAAAACCAAGAAAACCTTTTTACCTTGTTTTGATACTTTAATAAAATGGTCCATAAGTCATTTGTGACATGTAGGAATCAGCCACATCTCAATCTGATACACGATATGCCCAATATGACTCAAAGTGTCTCTTTTTATTTAAAATTGAAATAAATATTAGTAAAAAACAAATGAAATACTAAAAAGAAAAGAAAAGAAATAAAATTTTATTTATTTGATAATTTATGAAAACGATACAAAATTCATTTTTGAAGTGTATGAATCAATCTCATCTCTATTTGACAAAATGTGTGACCTCTATAACTCTAAGTGTTTCATTTTATTTAATATCCTCATAATTGTTTTTTAAAAAAAAATTCACATACGTAAAATTGAGAAAACACATTTGGATTGTTTTTATACTTTAGGTAAATGATCTATATGTCATTTGTGACATGTAAGAATCAACTACACCTCAATATGATGTAAAGTGTGACCAGTATCACTCAAAGTGTCTCTTTTTATTTAAGATTGACATTAATTTTACTAAAAACATCAAGTTCTATAATGGAAATTGAGAAAAAACATTCATTTTTTTTGAATGATCAATGAATAATTTGTGACATTTAAGAACCAACCGAACCTCAACTAAATTCATGGTGTGACTGTTATGACTCCAAATGTGTCTTTTTATTTAAAACTAAAATTAATTTTAGTAAAAAAGATCAAGTGACATACTAAAAAGAGAGAAAAATCATTAAGATTGTTTTGATACTTTAGGAAAATGATCCATGTGTTATTTTTAATGTATATAAATCAAACAAGTCTTAATTTGATGCATGGTCTGACCAATATGACTAAAAGTGTCTCTTTTTATTTCAAATTGCCATTAATTTTTGTAAAAAGAACAAGTTACATAATGAAAACTAAAAAACACATTTGTATTGTTTTGATAATTTAATAAAATTATCCATGAGTTAATTTTGATATATACGAGTTAACCGTACCTCAATATGACAAATGGTGTGACCGCTATGACTCCAAGTATGTATTTCTATTTAAAATTTACATTAATTTAAGTGAAAAGAACAAGTGAAATTCTGAAAATAGATAAAATTCATTATTTTTTTAATACTTCAGGAAATGATTTATGGATCATTTTTATGTATTGAAATCAACCACACCTCAATCAAATTCATGGTGTCATTGTTATGAAAATCATTGTTTGTTATCTCTTTCAAATTAGCATTTTAGTTCATAATGTGTCACTCCATGAAAACCTAGAAAACATGCTCCGATTGTACTGATAATTTAGTATAGTAATTAATAATTAAATTGTGATGTGTATTAACTAGTATCACATCAAACTAACACACGGTGTGAATGGTATGACTCAAAATGTTTGTTTCTAATTTGAAATAGCATTTTAGTAAAAAATGTCATACTGTAAACCGAGAAAATGATTTTGGAATATTTTGATACTTTAAGAAATAAATCAATAAGTCATTTGTGATGTGTAAAAATCATTAGTACCTAAATGTAACAGAAAATGTGACCAATATGACTAAAAGTGTCTTTTTTTATTTAATATTGACATTAATTTTTGTAAAAAGAACATGTGAAATACTTAAAACCAAGACAACACATTCAGATTTTTTTATAGTTTAGTAAAATAATCCATGAGTCAGTTTTTATGTGTAGGAGTCAACCAAACCTCAATATGATACATGTTGTGACCTCTCTGTCTCCAAGTGTGTATTTTTTATTTAAATTTGACCTTAATTTAAGTAAAAAAGAACAAGTTTCATTCTGAAAACTATGAAAACACATTAGGATTATTTTCATACTTTTCTAAAATGATCCATGAGTCATTTTTTATGTGTCAGAACCAACCAAACCTTAATCTGACACACTATGTGACTGGTATGACTAAAAGTTCCTGTTATCAGTTTAAAATTGATATTTTGGATCAAAATATGTCACTCAATAAAACCCCAAAAAATGATCTATTATTTTATAGATAATTTAGAAAAATTATTCATATGTCACTTGGGATGTGTATGAACTTGTTTCATGTGAAACTGATGCAAAATGAGACCAGTATGATTGAAAATGTGTGTTCCAAATTTGAATTGATATTTTAGTAAAAATAAAAATCTATCCTATTGAACCCAAGTAAAAAAATTGATTGTTTTATACTTTAGGAAAATGATCTATAAGTCATTTTTGTGTGTAAAAATCTGTCATACCTCAATCTGACACACAGTGTGGCCGGTATGACTAAAAGTGTATTTTTATTTAGAATTGACATTAATTTTAGTAAAATGAATTTCTATGGCATACTAAACACTAATAAAATGCATTCATATTGTTTTTATAATTTAGGATAATGATCTATGGGCCATTTTCTGATGTGTAAGAGTATCTTGATCCTCAGTCTGACCCACAGTGTGACTTCTATGACTCTAGGTGTGTTTTTTATTTAAAAATGACATTAATTTAAGTAAAAGGAACAAGTGGCATACTAAAAACTGAGAAAACACATTCATATTGTTTTTATAATTTAGGAAAATGATCCACGAGTCGCTTTTGATTCGTAGGATCAATAAAACCTCAATCCAACACATGGTGTGACAGCTATGACTAAAAGTGTCTGTTATTTGTTTAAAATTGATATTTTTATTCAAAATGTGTCACCCACTAAAAAACAAGATATTATTTTATTGATAATTTAAAAAATATGTTTCATAAGTCATTTTTAATGTTTACAAAGTAGTTTTACATCAAAAATTTTGATTCAACTGCTATGACTCAAAATGCATTTTTCCAGTTTGAAATGACATTTTAGTTAAAAAATTGGACTATTGGAAATCGAAAAAATGCATTTGAATAGTTTTGATACTTTATGAAAAAAAATATATGTCATTTTTAATGTTTATGAATTATAGGACCCTTAATTTGATGCGTGGTGTGGCCGGTATAACACCAAATGAGTCATTATTTAAAAAAGAAATTAATTTTAGTAAAAGAACATGTGAAAAACTCAAAACTGAGAAAACACATTCATCATGTTTTGATATTTTAGGAAAACAATCCAAAACACATTTGTGAATTGTAGAATTCAATACCACCTCAGTACGATTCATGGTGTGACCGAAATAACTCAAAATGTGCCTTTTTTTATTAAACATTTACATTTTATTAATGTATTCTTTAAAATTAATATTTAATTTATTTCTTTATAATATTACTAACATAATATTTTATTTATTATATAGGATGAATCTTATTCTCGGGTTAATATGATTTGTTCGTGAACTAATACAATGGGAAGACATTTTTGAGAGGGGATCACGAACATCATAATATAAAACATTAATGTTTTTAAATGTTTGTTGGATAATTGAAATTATAATTATATAAAACATTATATGAAATTTATATATTATAGTTTTTTATTCATAATGTAAAATTTATTTTAATTGTATCATATATTTTGTGTTGATAGGTTATAGGATTTTATGGGTGTTCTGTTATATTAACAACAAGGTTCATCTAGTTAGGCCTTTATCAGTGCTAAAAATAGAACTAATAAAGGGTGGAATTTATCAATGATTTTTTAGCATGGATAAAGGATACCCTTTATCAGCCCTTTTTAGCACTGATAAAGGGGACCCCTCACCTTTATCAATTTTATGATTAACAACACTTTTTAGAACGATTAAAATTCTCTTTGCACACTGTGAATGGGAATATCTGTATTAGTGTAGGGAAAATAAATACCAATAGATAGACAAACAATATTAGGATTTTAATATATCAAAATAAAAATTAGGGAAAATACTAGAACTAATCCTCAATACATCTTTCCCTAACCACCCCTAGTTATTTAAGGTTCAATACGATGAGAGGTATCCACGCACCCAATTGCAAGTATCTCTTAAGTGTTGAAAAGATTTCAAAAATGCATACTAACATGGAGGAATGATAAAAAACCTAAACCTTTGATACAATATTTTCATGAACTAGACTTGGTACCCCGGTAACCTAATAACTGAGCTTTTTCTGACATAGCCTGAAGGGCGTTCTCGATCCCCACAGGTCAACGACTAGAGCCTCGTATCATAAAAAAAGAATGTGGGAATGATTTTTCCACTATTATTGTGGACGAAAGATATCAATACAATATGAGTACAAAAGAAACTCCACTAGGAGTAAATTATCAGAAGTTAAACAGGTATAACAACTCACAGTACCACAACCAATTACCATAAAAGATGGAATACAAACTTTCCAAGTCCCAACAGATGTTACTCTCCATGTCTGTAGATCAATTTCTAGACCCACCTCAATGTGGCGCCTTTACCCTACATGAAACTGGAAGGAGATAATCTATAAACACCTAAAGTAATAGGTATAGTGTGAGTTAATATCCCATTAGGGCCACACTAATGATTTCATAACATGAATACAATATCAAATCAACCAAATAAAATGATTTCAATTAAAAAAACATGTTTTTCATTTCAAAATAATAATAAAAAAATTCCTGATTTATGTTTCAAAATATGTAAATATTTTAAGAAAATGATTCACATTTCAATTGATGTAATATTTATAAATAATTGTTCGTTTTACATGTTTCATAAATAAAAAAATTTATATTAAACAATTTATATAAATTCAAAAGGTATGTAAAATAGTTTACAACAATGGAATATATTCATTTCAAATACAAACAAGTGGGAAACATGATCATATGACTAAGAAGGTATGATAGTTCTAGGATATAGAGACTCCTCACTAAAGGTGAGACGAAAATATGTACATATTTCTCTTTGAACTCAAGCCAAAGAGGACTCATAAACACCAATTAAGGGATGTGATGTGTTTCATTTATGTTTTGGAAAATTGTAAATCATAAATTTCTATCCAAATAACTCACTAAATACCTATGGTTTGTATATTCTCTAATAAAAAATCAATAATGGGAAATTAATTTTAAGAAACCATAAAATACTAGTAAATTCCATTATAAATTTCAAATATTCTAATTTCCCATTTAAAAACCATTAAGAGTTTTTAATAAAATAGAAATCATTTTTATCAAGACAAAACCCCAAGGTTTCTATCAAAACTATTTTAAGCCAATTTCATAAATTGGGATTTAAAATCAATTCAAAATTCAATTTTAAAATCCATTTTCACAATTAAATTTAATAATTTAATTTCAAATAATTTCCATCAATTTCACAACAAACCCCAAATTCAATGGAATTGGGGGGTTTTTATAATTTTTCTATCAAATCCAATTACAAAATTAAATTCAAAAATTGAACTGAAACAATTTCATTCAAATTCAAAATATAAATTAATCATTTTAATGTTTCTAAAATTTCTATAAACACACCCCAATTCAATAAAATTGGGGATTTTTCAATTTCATGCCAAAAACCCTTTTTAAAGATAATAATTCAATGGAATTTGGTTTATCCAAAAAATCTATTGAAATCCATTTAATAAAAATTAAAAGAAATCATTTAATTAAATAAATTTAAATTAAATAATTCAATTCAAGGTTAATATAAATTGGACATCATGACATAACCACATACCTCCGGATCAATGGAACTGAAAATGCAAAACCCTAAACAATATTTTTCTATATAGAACGCTAATCACGTAATCTCGAAAACAAGCATCAAACATAATTTTTTGTTTAAAAATAGAGATTATTAGATCTACAAGGAAATATAAGGATTTATGGAACCTTAGGGAATAGGAGAGAGATCATGGGATATTGGGACCAGGAAGAGGAAACCTACCAGGTCAAGATCAAATGGCATTCCTCACACTTTGAGTAACTTATGGGAGGGGTCTTAGGTGGAAAAAATGCTTCTTAGAAGCACTTAAGGGAGGAGAAATTGATTTTAGGTTTTACTAGTCCATTGGGTACCTTAAAGTGGGGTTATAAAAAATTTAGAATTTGATTCGGATTAAAAAACCTGTATGCATGGATTGCTGGGAAAACCTGCATGATTAGGGTAAACCATGTGGCCTGGCCAGGCACTTTTTTTAAATGATCTTCACAGTTCCTCCTATTAGGGAACATGGTCTTAAAAATTGTGTGCCATCTATGAAAAACTCCACTATTTGGGTTTTCATAGTTTGGATAGAGAGGGTGCATGGTTTGGCCAAACCGTGCTCCAACCATACACCAGACCATAATTTTCAATTTTTTTTAAAATTTCAACGCGAAACAACTACCAAATAACCCAAAAAATTATTTGTAAAATGTGTGGTTTAGGAATACATGAAAAAATTAACAAGATGTTACAAAAAGAAATTAAAACAATGTTTTAATCCAAAACATATCAATTATCTTAATGGTAGTAGAAATAGGGACCCCTATATGGATTATTGAAAAACTCCTTTATCAATTTGTTATTCTATATCATTTGATTTTCTAATTTTTCCTTCACTTTAACTCTTCTAATTTAATTTATCACTTTAATATTTTTAATTCTATTAAATATAGTTTTAATTTATGAAATGTTTTAAAAGGAAATTTATCCACTCTTTAGATCTTCACTCAAACCAACATCTATGAGTTTTTAAAAGAAGGTAAAATTACTTTTACATATCTTGAAGTGTGAGGTTGTTGATTGTATGTTTCAGCTATTAAACCTGGAAGGGATAATGTTAGTTTAAATATTTTAATTGTTACTTTATTGGTTAATCACTTAATACTAGTGTATTTCAATATTTATGTAATAAATTATGGAATTTAAATTCAATACCATTATTTAATAATTTGATTCTTCCTTATAAGAAAATATATTTCTATATAGTATGATTAATGAGATAGATGGAAATAAGAAAAAACTAATAAATAATGTGAATAAAATAGGTTCAAACTTGTATAATAATTAACATATAAAACTAAAATGATATATATGTATTTTGGATAAGGGTTTCTCACATATTTTCTAGAAAATGATCCTTAAAAAATTTAAGAGACTATGTCAATCTCAAAAGCTTCAATTTTGAAATAAATTTTAAATCATTAAATTGATTTCAACTTGTCCAAAAAAACTTGATAATCGGTTGATATTCATTTCAAAATGATGAAAAATTCATATAATGTGTTCTCCATAAATATTTATATAATCAATGAAACTATAGGCATTTATAAAGATATACATGTCAAAAAAAGATAAAATCAAAACCAAAAAAATGATTATTTTTTTTCTTATTCACCTATTAAAAATATTAAACCTAGATGGATGTTATAATTCCTAATATATTGAATGTGATTAAAATATATCAAATAGATGTTAATGTAACCATATTAAATTGGGTTCAGAGAAAAATTATTTTTGTGGAACAACCTAAAGGATTTAAAATCCCATGAAAAGAAATAAATATTTTTAGACTAGTTAAATATATTTTTAAATCCAAATTTGATCCCAAACAATGAAATATAAAATTTTATTATGTAACTTTATCACATGGGTTCAAGATTATTTTTTTTATAAATTTATATACTATATAAAAACTTTATATTTTCATGTCAATGTATGATTATATCTTGAATATATGGGAATATTTGTATCAAGGTTGATATATTTAAATCCATAAAATGTGTTTCTATCAATAAATTTGAAATAAAATACATTGTGGTTATAAATTTCATTTTGGGTATTCAAATTGATAGGAAATATAATTTATTAATATTGCATAGTCATATTTTTTTGGAATTTTCTTTAGAATTATCATATTCATGATAAAAAACCAATATATTAAAAAAATTAATCCATGTATTTTAAATAGAACTGGTGAAGTAAATACATGTTTGAGTGTTGTCGTATTATATATATTTTGATGTCTATTATAATTTTTAGTTGAATAGATATATAATTTTTTAATAAGTTCAGTTAATTTATTATCAATTTGAATAAAATCAATTGGATGGTTGTGAAATAACCATTATGATTTTTAAAATAGAATCATGACCCAAAATTGAATATATATATATATATATATATATAAATATAATACATTAATATCTCCAAGGAAAAAGGGTAAAGTTAATAATTAGATCCATAGTTAAAGGATTATTAATTTGTTCATATAATTTTACAAAGATGTATATACCTTATTTTACAGACCTACTCAAAATGAAAATGTAATTTTACTTGGAGAATTAGGGAGATACCTAGACAACATGTAAATTAAATGTTTATGAGAGATAATGGATGAATGAGAACATGAGAACACTTTTTATGATAGAATATAAATAACCATATCATAATTACAAATCTTAAATAAAATATCTAATTAAAAAACATTCATTTGATCCTTTAAGTTTAGAATTTTAGATAATTAGAACAAAACATTAACGAGAGAAACACGTTTTTTCCAATTAATGGGTATTTTTACTCTATATAGGCAACTATTTATTTTATAAAAACTGTTCAACATATCCAATAAACACTCCACATAATATATTATTCTAAACACATCATATGTATTACATTTCTTTATATCATGGGGAAATTAAAATAAAAGAAATTGGTGGAATCAAACGGCCAGAAAGGGAAACATAAGAAATAATTGTAAAAGGTCATAAGAAAGAATAATATGAAAATGTGGGTATGCTAATATTATCAATGTACATGAATAAATAATAGAGAAATCATAAACTAATATAACATGGATCATAATCTGAGAATAATCAAATGAATATTTCTTTTAATAATGGAATAGATATCATAGAATAATGGAATCAAAAGATTATGACGACAACTTAATACATGATTCCATAAGAATATCACCAGATTTCATCACTAAGGTGTAATAAAATTATATTAACCAGGTTTTTCATTAAGGTATCATAAAACATTACAATGGCCTGCTTCTTAGGTATCATCTACATGTCATCTCTAGAGATTAATTCTTTACCAAATGCATTGGAAACTATTAAGGAGAACGTTTTCATATAATACATGTAAATTTTATATGTGTATCACATTAGGGAAATATGAATAATTATATCAATACATAATTAACCTAAGAATAAAATGGATTAAATTATATTATAAAAAATATAATAAACACTGAGAAAGAAGGTGGATAATATCACTAGAGTATTTCATTAGAATGATTAGTGGATGCTAACATAGAATAAAAGTAATTGTATACGAATATTTTTTTAATGGTATATAATTATAAGAGATAAATAATTGATTCATTTCAATCCATATGTTAAATATATGAAAATAGGTTATTTAAAAAAGAAATTCACAAGAAAAGAAGATTGTCCATTCACTATAGATGGTCAGTCAAGAAAAATGAAGTGAAGAATCAATCCTATAATAAAAAATAACATTTTATAAGTTTTCCAGATAAATAAGGTGGATGATATCATTATAAGAATATCCTTGATCAAAAAAAATATATGGAAATTGAGGTTAACTTAGATTAAAAAAATCCCTTTGTAGCATTAAGAAAATAAATTTGGAAATAAGAGACATTTCTAACAATTTGGACAACAATTATTCCAATAAATATAATTTATAAAAAAAAATATAAATATAATTTATTTTATAAAACATTAAAATTTAGATAAAAAGTTTCATAGAAAATCTATTGGAAAGATGTATTCACACATAAAACATTAAAAAGGGATTATTTTCACACTTTGATAAAATGACCCAGGTGAAAAATGATAAAAATTTATTTATAACTATTAATGTATTTGATGTAGTGTAAAAATACCTTAATCAATTAATAAGGCATAGATAAGGAAATTATTAAATTAATCCAATGATTATAGTAACGGATGAGGAGGACTTCCAACCAAAAAGAAGAGGTAGGTCGAGTTTCCATATAATGAGTAAATAATGAGTCAAGGAGGAAATAAAATGTTGAGAACACATATAAATTCAAAAAATTATTAGTGTAGAATAAAATTTGGGGGTTTTATAAATAAAAATCAATCAAATTACCAATATGGAATATGTTTGAAAATAAATCTTGTTTTGAAAATTTGATTGGAGAAGAAACCCTTACGGTATTGGTAATATAAGATTCAAAAGTACACGAGAGGGAGATCATGAAATTAACATTAATATACCATGAATTAGAAGATATTTATAATACATAATTTCAATTGGATTATTAATAAAGTATATATAGTAAACGGTGGTGAACAATATCAAACATATCTCATGTAATTGAGAATAGCTTCAAATAACACTTATAGACTTGGTATCTTTTAAATCAAAATACATTTAAAGAGATAACATGATATGGATCAATAAATCCAATGAATTAAAATAACATGGTAAAATAATTTCATTATGCAACAATTAGACCTTATATATCATGGTTCATTGTAAGAAATATGTCCCATGAAATTAAATTTGACAGAAAGAACCTATAACCTTAATTCCTAACTTCCACTAAAGTGCTTGAATGTACTATATTAAAAAATAACTATACTAATAAAATATTTTACAACCTTATTCTTATATATAAAATTTTATAAACTTCATCAATAATTATTCTAAAAATTACTATTAGTTAGTTATTATATATTTTCAATATTGGGTGTGAGTAATCTTGACCATTTTGAACTAGTTTCATAAAACAATATTGTTCTTCATTATTATCCAAAATATCATCATTTAATTTTTTTAGATGTACTGGAATTTATTTTTTATAATTATATATAATTTTATAATATCACTATATTTTTGTTTTCATTTAGATCCTTAAAGATGAAATCAACGATGAGCATATTGAAGCGATTTTTAATTAAAAAGCACTATTATATTAATTAATGAGATTAATATTAATGTTACTATAATAGAAAAAAGAAAAATATTTATTTTAATATTTATATCATATATAATTGCTAATTAAATTCCTATAGTCCTTCATTATATTATTTTATATCATTGTTTATGTTGGCGGTTAAATTGACAAACCATGAACTGGCCATAATTAATAATTGATTATGAAGGGAGTTAATTTTAATATAATTATTATAGAGGTATAATGATATTATTTATATTTTATTAATTTGGTGAATCATATTATAATATAGTTTCATAAATGAAAAATAAACAAGATTAAAAATGAGATACATTACCTCACAGAGGCGGTAAACAAAAAAATGACATTTTCATTTTTCTTAATGGAAAAGGTAAGAGGTGGTTAATGGTTATTCCCAAAAAATAAAACATTACTTATACTATAAATAAATAATTAATCATATAATATTAGTAAATATATATTTTAAATGGAAATATATAAAATAAACAACATTGGAGAAAAGTTAGCACTTATATTGGGAGCTTTGAATTTCCTTTGGAGGATTCCATAAAAAGGGATGACTTAAGATAAAATAACGTGTATAGAAGATTAAATAAGTGAAATAGGATCATAGTTAAATGAAATATTGTATATTTTCAAGATATAACCGAAATTTTGGAATGTTCTTGAACTGGTGGTGAGAATTCCCTTTTATAAGTGGTGAGAATGAAATTATTGTAATCATTTCATCTTAATATATAGAGAGGAAATGTTTCACATGTAAATAAGACTCAAAAATAAAAAATAATGGATTAATGATATGGTTTGTTCTATAAAACCTCAAACACTCTATTTGAAACATTTTATTAACATGTTAGGCCTCTTACATAGTTAACCATTTTTAACTATTTGGATTTTACCATGGTAACTTGTTTTTACTAATTAATTCATATTTAAGACTATAAATAAAATGCACCTAGTAAATAATATAGAAATTATAATTCAAAATTTTAAATCCTTTTTCTTTTATTCACTTATAAATATTTATGTAAATAATTTTTAAAATGATAAATGTGCACTGAATTAAAAATAGTTTTAGTAAATATTGGAACTTAAATTCTAAAATATTAAACAGTGGTTTTTAAAATAAAATAAATTTGTTAATATTTATAATTTATTTTTTAAAATACATATTTCTCTAGAAAATTATTTCATAATGTTATAATTCATACTTGTAAATTAATAATGTAATAAAATACAAAGTATTTGTAAAAACCATTTTTTTTCACTATTCATAAAAAAATCAACATTTTTAGAAATATCCCACAAACTTACCATAAGATAATAATTACATAAATTATATATAAATTATTTCCATTTTATTAAATTTAGATTAAAAAATTTAGGAATTTAACTGTGAAATAAAATCATAAAATATAATAAAATCATTTTTATAGAAAATAACTTTTTAAAATACTCACCCTTCTTATTATTAAACAATGATAACAATATAATTAATAAATAAATAATATATTATATTGGAATGAACATTTAAAAATAATGTAATTATTTTTATTTAGTAAAATGTATAGCTCATAAAAATAAATCTTATAGTGAAATAGTGTTTTAATCACAAAATGAACTATGAAAATTTGTATAAATTGAACATTATATTTACTTATATATATATTCCATAATTCACTTAATTATATTCATAAACAATAATTAGATGAGTAGGATTTAGCAATTATATTTTTATCTAAATAAAATACATGATGATTTTGTTTTAGTTCGGTGTTGCATGTAGGAAATGCTATTAGAATATTATTTACTCAGGGAAAATACATAATAAAATTTATCATCATTACATTCCTCCATTAAAAATAATTTTGGCCTTATAATTATAATTATTGCAAAATTATTAAATAGTTAAGGGTTTCCGTAATATTTAATTTGTAATTAAATTTCATCATCACTATCCAAACATTGACTATAAAACTCATCTTTTACCTCATAATTAGGGTGTAACGAGTATTGTGTTTTTCTATAACCATTTTTGATAAATACCAAAATATAATGGAAGAAATTTTTCATAGAGTTTATTGTAATCCTTGAATTAATATGTTTTCCAAGATTGATTTTGGATTTGATTTTACTATCTTAACAATTATCATTGAAAATATTTTAAGATAGCCAATCCATGAAAAATATAACATCAAATTTGATTAAAGAATAAATAATAGGATTTTATAGGAAGAATATTCCTATAAAAAATATTAAAGGGAAGCAATATGACTATGAAATAATAATAAGAAAAATATTTTTTACTAATTATTCAATATCTAGTCATCAGGGTGGTGAGTATATATTTTTAGTAAACATTCTAGGTATATAGGAGTAAGTTGAGAAATATACAAATACAACACTACAATTATCGAGCTAGTGACCAATGTTCCTCATTCTATATCATTTTTTGAAACAATTTGCATAGTTGTGATTTCAAAATAATTCCATTTTCATGGAATTTTAATGTTCTAACTAACCTTTTTATCCTTTAGATTAGGGAATTTAGTTGGATAATGTAGAATTATTCCATATTTAATACACTGAACTATTAGTGGTATATTAGGATGAAGTCCATTTACTTGCACCAGGTTGAATGAACTCTAAATTTTTCCAATTAAATTATTTTTTATATGTTCTCATTTTCCACTCATAAAAAACTCTTAGTTCCTTCAAGACATTCCACTTGGTGATTCTTATCACATTTTTTACATGAAGAAGGTTAAATATTCTTTACTTTATCATCTTTGCCGCCTAAAAATTGATGAGAATATTTCATTCTCTTATTTGGTGTGTTTTGAAATTAAACTAAGTCTATATTTTTAATATTAATTTTTGAATGTTTTTTTGGAGTAATCATAATATTTATCAGCTCATATCTTATCCTATTAGTTTTATCACTAATACATTCTTCACATTGTCCACGTCATCCATTGTTAACATGGTTTCTCCTTGCTCTAACATTATATTAAATAACTAAAAGATAGGGATAAAAACAACTAATCTAAAACATAAAAGGGATAAATAATAAATGGAATATATACTCTAACTTATAAATTTATTGTTTTCAATATGGGTTTCTATAGTTTGGGTTCTTTCATATTACGTAAATGGTTCAGATCATGGATTTGGTAACCCAAAACCATGACCCCACAAATATATTGAAAAATATAAATGCAACATATAGACATGGGATGAAAACCCCAAAACAAAAAGAGTCTTAAAGAACCCTCAAAACCATTGAAATAATCCCATAAAAACAGCGATTCAAAGACCAAAAAATCATCCCATCACCATCTAGTGAAAATCACGTACCTGCCACATGCCCTATCACCAGCTAGCCTCAACAACACTTTAGAGAACATTATTATTCACCCCGCATTCTGAGGGCTGGTGACCACCTGAAATATGACGTCTCCATCCTTGTGAAAAAATTCATCTCACATCCCTATACACACAGTCATCCTCATCCTCTGGTGGGCACCAATAATCATCATCCACAAAACATGCGCTAGACTGACATGTCATCCGCTAAACACTAGCTGAATCTCGATCATAGCTTTGTATATCATCACACCAGCCATTCACCATTGCCTGGGTCCCCAACTCGTGCGGAACTGCACCCTGCATGCATCTCAAGGGAACCTACCTCGAGATCATCATCACCTTCGGCCAACACGCCCCATCGGTGAGCGGCCAGTGGTACACCGCTGACCATCGCCCAACCATGCCAAAAGACTAGGCTCTACACCATCCTACAGCCACCACCCTGCACTTCCTACCACTTTCATCATCAACCGGGATGACCAAAGCTTCAATGTTCCTTACTAGGTCCCCTCCGCTAAGACCCCAGTTAGCCCCACAAGCATCCCAAACACATCACACCTGCTCCAAGCTATCACTGTTGTAATGGCCTACACTCCACAATACGACGACATCGACCACCCCTCGTCTAGTTCCCCTTGCACCCTACAACACCAGCCAGAACCAAAAACCCTGAAAAAAAAGAAGATCTTAGGAAACCCATGAAGAGTTACCCTTGCTGATAGTCACGCCACCAGAGAGTGACACTGCATCCTTCACCTATCACCATCATCGTCTGAATCCATGATATTGCCTGTAGCAAAGAACAAGAGTCATCAAATTCCCCACATCTACATTTGAATTTCCTCCCTCACCAGTAAGGGTTTCACAACTAGATTACTTATCAAGCAGCGCAATCCTTTTATATGGGCAGAAAAGATCAAACATATCTTTGTTCCCAACCACATCAAGAACATCCACTGATTTTAACTGATCCGCATAATCAGCATATATTGAAAGATAGATAAACTCTCCTCTAGATAGAGATACTCTCGCTATCAAATAATTCTTTCATATTGATTAACCTAATTAAATAGTAGAATAAATGTTTCAAATTTTTTAATAAATAGAATGTGATTAGTGAAAATCATATCCCTTGGAGATTCAATCTAGGTATGAAATATTTTTTCTCGTTATCAAACAATCACCACTTTACCAATACTTTGGGATGTTATCCAGTATATATACTTATCCTTAGTGTTTTCATTGAATTTATCTTATCATGCTCAACAAAATCTTTAATATTACTTCAATCGGCCAAAATAGTCATCTATACTTTTAAAATTATGATCAACCATAAATTATCAACCTTATTGACATTTACACACACAACCAATAACATCATAATCTCTAAAGATTTCCAAACCCTAATCTAATACCAAAAATGAATGCCTGACCATGATCATCTCATAATTACATAAATTAAATAAAATATCACATTAAGAAACATTCCCATGATCATTCAAGATTATTGTTTTATAGAATAAGGAAATAAACTTTACTAACAAAACCCATGCCATTTTAAACTAATGAAAATCTTTCCACAAGCATATGCAATTGGTTTATCTATAATAAGTATTTAAAATCTCCCAAAACAAACCATTGAATATATTTTTGAGAAACATCACACATATTAGTTTTATTTATAAACTAAGGAAATTTAAACATAAGAAAAGGGTGAGATCAAATGATTAGTAAGGGTAAAAATAAGGAAAAAAATCAATGATCATAAAACCATTAGATGAACATGTGGGTATGATAATATTATCATGGTACATGAAGAAATTATATAGTAATAATATCCCAATAAAACATGGATCATAATCCAAGAATCATGATGAAAATCTTTTATCATAATGGAATAGATATTATAGGGTCATAGAATCAAAATATTGTGACCACTATATAATATATGAGATCATAATCATATCACAAAATTTTATCACTAAGGCATCATAAAATTATATTACCAATTTTTTTCAACAAGGTATTATAAACCATTACTAAATCATGATGCTAATGTATAAAAAACATGTCATATTTAGAGATTAATTTATTATCTAATGCATTGGAGTTCTATTCAGGAACAAACATACATACATTACACGTACATTGTATATGTGTGTCACAAAAGGAAATCATACATAATTTTATCAAGTAATAATTATTCAAAAAAATAAATAGTTACATGATAATAACGAACATGAGTACAAGCCTTCATGATAAAGATGGTGGATGATATCATTTGAGAATTTCATAGGAATTATTAGAGGGTGATGACATAGAAGTGAAATAAAATTATAAGAATAAAAAATTTTAAACTAATTTCATAAGAATATATAAAAAATTGGAATATTTTATATCGTATGTTCAATATTCAAAAATAGTGTCTTAACAAAGGAAATACATTGGAAGACAACATGTCCCATTCACAGTGGATAATTATACAAGATAAAAGAATTGATGGATCACTCATCTCATAAAAATTAAAATTTCATAATCAATCTATTGAAATAAGTTATATGGTATCATTTTAATAATATTTTTTATTAAGTATAAAAATAGACAAATACGTTTTTATATAAAAAATATTGTTTTGGGGAATTAATAAAATCAATTTGGAAATAAAAAATGTTCGTAATTTTTTTAAAATTATTTATTTAAATTTAAATATTATATAAAAATAGGAAAATAATAATTTTTTAGAAAACATGGAAACATATATATAATGTTTAATAGAAAAATAAAAAGTTAATTGGAAAGATGTTATCATATGGAAAATGATAAAAAGGCATTCCTGTTCCACTTTGATGAAAATGAACCATATGAAAAACATTAAAAATTTATCTAAAACTTATAAAGAAGGTTATGCAGTACAAAATGACCTTAATAAATTATTTAGAAATGGATAAGTTCATTCATAAAATCATCTATTAAATATAGTCATGGAGGAGGAGAATTCTCTAACAAAAAAGAAGAGGGATGGTCAGTTTTTATACAACAGTTAAATAACGAGACAAGGGGGAAAATTAAATATTGAGATGACATATAAAACCCAAAAAATAATTAGAGGAAAATAAAATTTTGATTTTTTAATAAATAAAAATCATTCAAATTCCCCAAATGTATTACATTTAAAAAGTAACCATGATTGTAAATCGAGATTGGAGATGAAACCCTAATGGTATTAGTAACATAAGAATCAAAATGAAAGAGAGATAGATCATGAAATTGAAATTTTAATATTATGAAATTGAATATTTTTATCATACATTAATAAAATATTTCAGTTAATACACCATGTAAATAAAAATATGTTGTGAAATATAAAAAAGTTCTCATGGAATTGGAAATATAGACAAATAACCCTATCAACTTTGGTATCTTTTGAATCAAAAATCAATTGAAAGAGAGAAAAATATATATCTCATTAAACCCCATGAATTAAATGAATATGTTAAAATAAATTCATTAGTTAGTAATCACATCATATTAAATATATCACGGTGCATAATAAGAAATATGTTTCAAGAAATTAAATTTTTAATAAAGAGCACCTTATCTTAATTCCTAACACACATTAAATTGCTTGGATCTCCTGTATAAAAAAAATTAACTACATTAATAAACTGTTTAATAAAATTATTCATATCTATAACATGTTATAAAATACATTTATAAATAATTGTATATATTTATTTTATTTATTTATTATCTATTTTCAATATTTGCTGTGAGCAATCTTAATCATTTTGAACTCGTTTCATAATAGCAGTGTTGTTAATTATTATAATTCCAATGTTCTTGATAAAAAGATCATAAATGATACCAAAATTTATGTTTTATAATTTTTTTAATGTTATCATTTAATTATATTGTATTTTTATTTACCATTCTTAAAGAAGTAATAGACAATGAGCATCTTTTAGTGATTTTAAATGAATGGGAGTTAGTATCTTCATTAATGAATTTATTATTAATGTTACTATTAAAAAAAATACAAAATACTTATTGAATTATTTATATCATATATTATCATTAATTATGTTCTCACATTCATCCATTATATTATTTTATAGCATTTTCAAATAGATGGTTAGACCAACACAAACATGAACATATAAAATTTAATAGATGATTATGAAGTGATTTAGCTGTAATATCATTATTATTGAGTCATAATGATAATATATCAATTTTATTAAGGTATTTAATCTAATTATATAAATAATAAATAAATTATATGAAACATTAGATAAGTTACTTCTAAGAGGTGTTAGTCCGCATAAATTTACAAATAAAGGTTTTATTTTTATTAATATAATAGGGGAAATGTGGTTTGTGGATATTAAAATAATATAAAACATTCATTAAAATATAAAAAATATATCATCATATAATATTTTGAAAAATATATTTTAAAGGTTAATATAGAAAAGTGGAAATATTAAGAAAATGATAGCTGTTATTTTATGAACAGTGAGTTTGCTTTCAAGGATTTCTTGTAAAAAGAAGAAATAGGAAAAAATATTATTCCCCTAAGCTTAATTAAATAAAATAGGATTATTGTGGATGTAACTTGGGTATATTTTAAATATAACAGTAAAATTTGGGATCTTTCTTAATGGGAAGGTGGTAGGACCCTTTGATAAGTTGTTACAATGACTTTTTTGTAATTATTTAAACTTTATATAAAGAGAGAACATGTTTCACATTTCTAGAAGACTCCAAAATGAAAAATAATGGTGTGTAGATATGGTTTGATCAATAAAAACCATAAAAACTCAATTATAAACATGTTTTTAATATTTTAGTCATTATACACAATTTTTTAACCCTCTTTATAATAACCTTGGTACTGATATAATTTTTTCTCATATTTATTTTTTTCTTTAATTAAATAGTTAAAATCATAATAAATATGTTAAGTAATTCTTAAAATAAAAAAATAGATTTACTGAACTAAATAATTATATGGTTAAATTTGAAGGATTAATTTACAAATTATTTAATTTTAATTTGATAAAAAAAATTCTATTTTTGAATTCATCATGTCAAAATTATCTTAGGATTAATTTTTGAGAATTTTGGGTTAAATGTTGATTTTTCAATAATGGATGAAAAATACTGATTTTTTAAGAAATAATATCTTATTTACAAGGTAAAATTGTTCTTTATATTAGTTTTAAATTTTATTTCGTTTATTATTTTTATGTTACACTAATTATGGTTTTTGGAATAGTTTTTATACTTTAATCTAGAATAAAATAAATTTATATTTAAAAGAGGTATTTCTTTGAAAAATCATTTTTCGATGAATTTTTTTCTTTAATTTTTAATTAAATTATTAAATTATACGTATTTAATTTTAAAAAATGGATTATATATATGGAATCATAAATTCCAATTTTTTTAAATTTTCCTCCTTTATTTTTGGACAGTATGAATAGAAAACTTAGTAATTTTTATTACCACGATTAAGGGTAAATCAGTAAATTATGTTTAGAAGTAATATTTTAAGGACTATTAAATTACCCTAAAACTCATAAAAATTTTATTATATGAATAATGTTTTACCCAAATCATCCATGGATATAATTTATGACCTCTTGGAGAAATATGATTATCATTTATTACATATTATTTTATTTTAAGAAATATCAAACTTGTCACACTACTGTTTTTAATAAGTATAAATTTTATAATGTATTGTAATCGAGAAGACATGTTTAAACATAAAGAATATTTTGAAATATAAAAAATTATCTTCATCATAATTTTTTTAATAAATAATTACTTTAAAGGCTAGCACAATAATGATGTAGTAATTATTAATTTAATGGAAAAACCAAACAAATGATATTGAAAATATTAAAATATATATAATTTGAGATATTAAAAGTTATCCAAGAATTATATACATAAATATGAAATTTATAGGATATTATAAAAGCGTTCTTTAATTTTTGTTTTCTATTTTTGATGTTTTTAGAGTCGTAGAGATGAATTGTATCAAATTTGGAAACAATGATATTTCATGAATATAGTATTTTATTAGTTTCATGAAAAGTAATAAAAATATTAAATAAGTCTATATGGGACAATATATGGTTGAAAATTCCATACCTTATTTATTTAAGATCTCTATGGAATTATTTTTCTCTAGAATAGTCTAATTATATTTTTATATTTTAATAAATCCAAAAAGTATTCCTTACCTTAATTATAAAAGGGTACCCTTTATTTCGCTTCATTTCACCACCATTAGACTTATATCTCGACCATACCTTAAAAAATGCTCTTCTCCACTTCCCTAGACACATTCTAGAGGTGATGGTCTCACCAAAAGACCAATCCCAAGTTCCTTAATAGATCATTCAAGGAGGTGATATTCATGACATATATCCTTAAACCACCTATCTAAATTTATTTTCTTATTATAACTTCTTATAACCTCATCCATACCTCAATAGATAATAAATCCATTATCATGTATACACTGAAATTTTATATTTATAATTTAATATCTTCTACCCAACTTTTTTTCTCATACCATCTTATTAAAAAAAAAGGAAACAATTGTTCAAATTATAGTGATTACCAGTCTCTGTGGAAAATGTGGTTTTGTTTTTCATTACCACATTCAAGTCTGGTTATAAACATATTATTATAGTTATATAATATTTTAATAAGTAAATAATAACTTATTTCATGTTCTAGAACTAATATATAGACATGATATTAAATAAAATGTATCAAATTCATGATGGTTTGAAAAAAACTGCCAATATAAACAGAACAATTATTATTAACATTTTATCAAATAAATCATTATCTTTTTAGAAATAATATGAAGATATGAGACCATTTAAACTTATGGAGGTTAATTAATACCATATAATTTAACTTCTATAGAAAAATTACCATTTGAAAAGAACATTAATAAATATACACCAGTTAACCAACCATGTAACCATGATACAAACTCTCCTAGAATGACAATTTTGATCTTTATAACTCATAGAAATAGTCATAAATAAACTTAAAAAAATTATTATAAATAAAATTTCTATGGAACAGGTTCTGAATTAAATTGTTAATGAATATAATTTTATTATCTAGGACATTAAATGAATATACAAAATACATTCGGACATAAGGTAAGGTGCCTTCCTTTAAAAATCCTCTTTTATTGTACCTTTTTACAAAATTCAAAACAAAAGGTTTTTTTAACTTTTTTGACATGATAGTATTTTTTAGATTTCAGGATTTCTTAATGTTTTTATGTTTCCTTTATAATGTTACCTAGTTATTTTGAAATGAAATGTTTTTATTTATATGTGCACAATATTTCATTAAAATTACCAATTTTCCTCAAGTAATTTTTTTTATGATGAAATTATTCATTTTTAATGAATATGTTATGGTTCTTGGTCATTTTATGTTGAATAGTGGTTTATTTATAAACCAAATATGGATGGGTCAATTATATCCCTCCAATTCATTATTTTTTTGAAAGTTGGTTGTTATGGTTATTCGAAGTGAAACTATGATAGTTACATCCAAGTATAACTTTGAGGGTTATTTTATGGTATTTTTTAGATTTACAGTCATATAAAAGGATTGATGGTTAAAACATAAGTAATTATGATTAAAAATTATCCCATAATTTATCAAAATTGGATATTTATTCTTACTAAGTTCTATATAAATTTCATATTTTCACAACGTAAGTTATTGAGGAAAGTAGATGTTACTTTTAAGGGAGAGAAATATAACTTTGTGAAAATTAAATCACTAGTCTCTAAGTATTCATGGAATAATAGTTTAGTTATTTATTTTTATGTCCCTTATTTAGTTTTTTTCTCATCCAATGATTTATTTTTTTAATAGGGTTTAATGGAGAGTATGGACAATGTTGAGAACAATGAGAAAATTATGAAGATTTTTCATGAAGAAAAACCATGTTTTATTTTAAATTATTTGGTTTTATTGGAAAAAAATGGATACTAGGTATATGTGTAAACTTTTAATTTATGGGTTTACTTTGTTAGATCATTTTCATTGTTTTTAAAAATATAAACACGGAAAAATATTCAAATGTAAGAGAGTGAATTCTTGGCTTAAAACTCAAAATTATGTAATTTATAAGGACAGGTCCTTATTGTTGGTATTAAAGGACTATTTAGATTACTTTAGAGGTTATGATAATATTAATATAATAACCATACCTTATTTTTCATTATTTTTATCTTTAAATGATATATAATTTTAATATTACCATGTTTCTTCATCTAAATTATGTTAGTTAAGAATGGTTTTCAACAGAAGAAATAGAGAAGATGAAGTTGGAAGGCACTGAGAGGAAAATATGCTCTTGAATCCCCAACCCAAAAAGATTGGAATTTTAATTTACCAGTTTATGATAGTAATGGATTATTTGATACATGTTATAAATTTGTGGTGGAATTCATGTAGTAAAATATTCAGATCTACCAACCTAATGAAAGTGGAATATTTAATGAGAAACACCCTCTATATTTTATAGGATCTTAAAAACTAGTGGAAGATAAAGGGTAGATTATATCTATTAAAAAGATATTTTATGTCATATGGTGCTCATATAATCAATAGGACACTCTTTTTATTTATCATTTGAAGGTAAATCCGACCAGTGGCGGTAAATGGTCAAGAATATCAAAGAAATGGATGAGATTTATACATTGTAATGGGATGGATTTAAGAATATTTTCTTTGAAAAATATTTTCATAAGGTGGTTTGACTTAGGATAGAAAATAAATTCCTTGAATTGAAACAAATGGAAGAAGATTCAGGGGGTATATACAAAGAAAACGTATATTGGAAAGTTATTCTCAAAATATTATCTATGATCTTGATAGTAAAATAAATCCTTCTTAATTAAGATTAAAGCCAACATATCATAGGTAATTGGATACCCATTAATTAAAAAGTTATGAGAAACATGTTTGATACAGTGAGAGGGTAGAAATAGAATTTTTCTATGATCATGTATTTCAAGACAACAGGAAGAAGAAAAGGTCTAGATGGAATGCTATGAGAAAGCATCAATCAAATAAATCTGAAGGTAAGAAAATAAATTTCTAGTTTGTGGATGGTGTTATAAAAAGAACCCTAGGAAATTACTTATCCAATATGGGAAGTGATTATGGTGTGGTAATCAGATACATATGGTCCATTATTACAATTAAGAATATCTCAATAGTGGTAAGTTTAATTTTGATATGCTGATAGAAAAATGTTTTAAATGTGGCGAGATAAGGAATTATACACATACGTACCAAAATAATGACCCAAATGATGAGAACTACCCTTAATATAAGCATAGAGGTGTGGTGAAATCTGTTTCAACCACTTCAATAGATGTTGGTACATCCAATTAAGTGGTATTAGGTGAATTATTTATCCCAATTATTCCAATGTCTTGTTTGATATGCGATCTACACATTACTTCAATTATATGAAATTTTGTTGTAAATTTGAAATTTTGCCTCATGAAATGGAACCATAGCTTATTGTAAAAAAACCTATATAAAATATAAAGGAAAAATTAATTATAATAATTATCAGGTAATTGACTGTGAAAATAAATTACCTAAAAACGATGTCATATTTCCCTTTGTATAGTTTAATGTTATTATAGGTATAGATTGTCTTTATTTTTACCATGATAAGATAAATTTAAGAGTTAAATAAGTTGTTTTTTCATAAATAGTTTATGTTTATAGACTATATTGAACCCATACCATTGATAACATATTAGGAAACGTTGAAAATATTAAAATATGGAATAGAAAGTTATATTGAATATATTGATGATAATAAGGGAACATATTAGATTAATTTTGTGGTTATGGTAAATTAATTCTTTGATATTATTCCTAATAAGTTTCTTGGTGTTATACCAAATAGGGAGGTTGAATTTACTATTTAATTAGTTTCTCATGCAAAGAATATTTCAAAAAACCCTTATCGAATGGCTCAAGTATAACTTTTGGAATTGAAAAAGCAGTTAAAGGAGTTGTTTGATAAAGGTGGCATTCATCCAAGCACTTCACCATGGGGTGATTCTATATTATTTGTTAAAAATAAATATTGTTTTATGAGGTTTTCATTCATTACAGAAATTTGGATAGAATTTCTATTAATAATACGTATATATTTCCTCATATCAATGTTTTATTTGATTAGCTCCAGGGAGCTAAGTATTTTTCCACGATTAACATGGGATCTGGGTACTATCAGCTGAAGGTAAAAGAGGATTACATTCTAAAAATAGCATTCCATAATATATATGGGCACTATGATTTTGTATCCATGACCATTGGTTTGAAAAATGCCACAAATGTATTTATGGATCTTATGAATAGAGTATCATGTAAATATATGGTTATGTTTATGGTAGATATTATTAAATATATTTTAGTTTTTTTAAAATATTATGTGGTTCATGAAAAACATCCATTTATTTTCATAAAAACCCTTAAATAAAATAAGTTATTCAAAAAAATTAGAAAATATGATTTTTGGTTAAACCATATTTATTTTTTAGGAACATTATAAATAAAGATGGAATTATAGTTGATGCTGCCAAAACAGTGGTTAATGAATGTCCAAGACTTAAAAATGTGTTATAACTTAGGTTTTGACCTATAAATATTTGTAATCCTTCTAAGAATATTCTTGAAGCCAGACGCTGAGTTGGTGCGGGATTCCTGGTCTCGGAGAGCCTTAGCGTGGTGATATAAAAAATATTAAATATATTTCGTCACAAGTGAAAAGTTTCTCTTAAATGTGGAATAAATCTAGGATGGAGTCTAAGATTATAATTATGAGACCTCATTTTAGTTTATAATGTTGTGTTCACCCAAAGAATGAAAAAAAATTTGTTAGCATTGGGTTTTCGGTCAGAGGTGAGTTAGTGGTGGGGTGTTAAATGAGAAGTTATTAATTTAATGAAATAAATTAATAACACATTTTCCCCTCCCCCACCCCATTGATGCACATGAAACAGCGATATGTGAACACCTCTTCTATTCCCATTTGGAGCGATGGTGAACTAATGCTGAATCGATGCAATGATGTCTGTTCACCCCTGTTTTTGATGCCGATCATAATGAGATTTAGAAGTAGAGTTATCTGAGCATCGTTTTGGACCCTAAGATTCAGTGTTTGACCACGAGGTAGTAAGATTTGATTTTAGTCCTGATCCCATTTTATGTGATTTTTTTACGAATGTAGTGCCCTATTATGATTTCTATAGTTCCCTTCAAGGTTTATCTGTAGGTTTTGTCGAAAACTGGGGTGAATCTGGCGATTTATAGGAAAGTTCCCATCAGAATTCTCATTTACACAGCATGTAGGGAAGTGAGACATGTCGTGTGTTTATCCTATTTAGGGAAGTCAAATTTTTGGGACTACATGATATTTACTAGGGTTACACGTTGTGTAATTAACCCTTGTCATGTGGATAGAGGAATTGGCTAGGGTAGCCATGTGACACCACATGGTTGTGTAAAGGTACACATCCAAACTACATGAGCACGGGGTACCAGACATGGGAATGAGAAATAACATGACCAAGTAGCCATTTATCCTAGACACATCATGTATGATGGAGTACATGCTGTGTGGGAACACATCTGGCAGAGCTGTGTGGAGTAAAAACATGGATACGGTATCGGTAAGTTAGAACAGACTATGTAAATCCTATACTCACTATGTACTCCTACAAAGAAAACCAATTCATGAAAACATGGGCCATGAGGAGGGAAAAAATGGATCACACAATGTGTGGGACCCAGTGAATGACATGTACTTTCCTTAGGATCTTCTCTAGGTCTTCCACCTTTGAATCTCCTTTTGTCGAACCCAGATTCAGGCTTCAGAGTAGCCTATGGTAAGTGGTTTTATAGTAAGAACACAACGGTGGACTTTGTTTTGGCCTATAAGATATGATGTGGTGAGAATCATGTATGATTCTATAGTAGTGGTGATTAACCTTGTGTAGTAATAAAGGTGGATCACTGGGGTGACGTTAGGGTGAGTACCATTCCCTATCATCTCATGATGTGGGTCCCCTAGACTTTTTAGGATGGTATATTGGTGATCCACTATTTATTTAGGGCGTGGGTCCCCTACATTTAGCAGTTTTATGATGTGAGGCATGATGAGTGTGACACCCATTTATGTGGAGCTTAACTAATGATGGAGATCAATGTAGTTCTTAGAGAGATATGTTGGGACTGGTTCTCCCCTAAGGAATCAGGGTGAGGGCTTCCATTTCCTTTATGATTTTCTATATACAAAACTACCCATATCGTGGGTGTGGGTTCTCTACCCTTGGGATAGTTCTCCCATGGATTATACTCCATTTATTGGTTAGGTTATAGGTTCCCAATATCATTCATGTAATTCAAGACAGTGATCCCCTACCACGTTAGGGTGAGATCCCTTTATACTCATTGTTAAGATAGAGTTGGTACTCCCTTTCTAGACAAAGGTGCATGTCCTCTATCCATGGAGTCAGTACTCCCCTTCCATTTTTGTGAATTGGAGGTCTATATGAGATGTATAGGTGGTTTGGGTCCTCCCTAGTCATGTTATAGTGTGGTTTTTCTATACTTGGCGTCAAAATTCCCCTATCATTATAGGGTGTGGGTCCTCCCAACATATTATTCTGATTGAGTTGGTAATCCCATATAATATTGGGGAGTGGGTCCTCTAGCATGGGTTCAGTAAAACCCTATAATGTTAGGGAGTGGGTCCCCCATAGTGATTGTACTATTATAATGGTACTCACCTGTTGTACTAGGGTGGGGGTACTCTATCACAGAGTTGTATTCCCCTATCATATTAGGTTGTGAGTCCTCAATTCTATGGTTTGTAGTCCCCTATCATATCAGGGTGTAGGTGCTCTATAATTTTATTGTCACTCCCCTTTTTACTAGTGTGCATGTCCTAATCTATGTATTTTTACTCCCCCATATTTGAGTAGTAGTGGGGAGTGAGTCCTCCACTAGAGTCGATGCTCCATTAGCTATAGAGCACTATTACAAGAATAAGGCCCCTCCACTTATTATGTAAGATACATGGTTTTGAGTTAGTTCTCCCTCAATGGAGGGAGGTGCATACCACTCTATATGGGTGTGAAAAAGGTTTCATGGTTTGTTAAAGAGACAATTCTCCCTCAGCTACAAGGAAGTGGAAAGGTGCAGGTCCATCCATTCTATCCCACTATAGTGAATGCACACTATGCATTATCTGGATCAGAACTCCCTAAAACGTGTACACTGGTGAGGGGTGGGCCTTTCCACTTGGGTTTCCATGATCTTGCATTGGGCATATGGTAGTGACTATAGGGCCTCTTGTGTCAGGCACTGTAGTTAGAGCTATAACTATTACTAATAGTGTTTTCTCTCTAAAAAGGTCCATTAGAAATTATAGATTTTTTTTTGAGGAAGTGTTTTTCTTGAACTTGTTCCATTTGGGAAGGTTGATCCCATGGATTATGTTCATCGTGTTGTGTGTTACTTTAGGAGCATTGAGTGAAATCATGTAGCTGAATATGAGGTCAGAAACTCATGAGACTTGGAGTACGAGATGAGTATATCTGGGTGTTTCTAAGAGTCATTGCGGTGTTGACATGTGTTTTGGATGGCACCCCTTGTGGAATGAGCTGACTAGTCATGTATAGCCAAGTATTGTTCCAGATGGATTTTATCTCTCATTTAGGTTCCCGCTTTCTAGGTCGAGTGGACTATTGATTTTACAATGATACCTATTATTTTGGGGTTTTGGGGAACCTACTAGGTATTCTTATACACACCCATGAATGTGATTTTTTCCCATGTGATCTATCTTGTACAAACCACTAACCTTTTCACAGAGTAGCTAAAGGACATGTGGAAGGTATATCTTAGAGATCTAGACAAACCGAAGTGTTTAATGGATCTAGGATGAGGAGATTTATGGGAGTTTCATTTGAAACGGATCCCCTCATTCTGAGTAGGATGAATGATTTTATAGTTTTTGGCCGAAATGTGTTTTTTCCTTTTTCTATTTTAGTACTTATATTATACTCTGGTTTGGGATAGATGTATTCATCCATTTTAGTTTATAGCTTCTATATCTCTAAACTATTTCATGGAGGTGTTTATGGGTTTGGGTGTACATGTTCCTTAGGAAAAGGCCTCCCATTTGTGTGATACTCCTACAAGATGATATTTTCCAACCCTTGGTCTATTATAGGTGGTCTTGCAGTAGTGTTGGGTCATGCCTTATTTAGTTTGGTCGTGAAAGAATACCATCAGAGTGAGTTCCACTTTGTGACCACAGTATCGTGATATTGGTTTGGGCTGCATAGAGAGTGTGTTAATGTGTTTGGAGTTTGTATTTTAGTCCAAATACTTTGGTGTCGGTGCAATGACTGACATATCCATTCAAAATGACTTTAATAACTCTCTTTTTGACTTAGTACATTAGGAAACTAGCCGTAGAGAAATTTTTGTACACGAATCATATCGTATTGGGTTGTGGGTTCCTTTTTCTTCATGAGTCTGCTCCCCATATATACTGTTTGATTATGGCGCATCATGATTCTGTTTCAGGATTCCACCGCAAAGACAACTAGAAAGGGTTCTGCAATGTGATTGCGGGGAAGATTATCCCCATGATGAGGCTTCAGTGCAGGGAACTAGTTTTGAAGCAGTTTCTTTAGATTGTTCTCCAGTAGATGTAAAAATCATTGAGCGGCTGGTTATGGAAACATTTTAGGATGAAGATGCACACAAGAAGAGTGCACTACATGAGTTATAGAGGTTGACCTCTGAGGTATTAGGCTGATCCTGACCCCCAGGCAGTTTATGAACAGCTTGAGGAAGTCATGAATGTTTTCATCCTCTTGAGGACACCTCCAAATAATATGGTGGTCCTAAAATAAAGCCTTCAGGAGGGTTCATCTAGGAGATGGTGAATTTTAGTGATGTAGATCCATAATGAGGTGACACTCACTTGGGTGGAGTTTGAGCAGCTCTTTGGGGAAGAGTTTTATCCATACAGATTGAGATGACTGCATATCTAGAACCTTTTGTAACTCTTATAGGGTATCATGACCATGGAATATTACACAGTGAGGTTCATATACCAATCATGATACTCCCTGGATATGGTTTGAGACCTTTTATTGAGAGATTAAACCTTTAATAGGGTCTCTATAGAGACTTCTGTGCAGGTGTGGTCTCCCTAGGCCTTCCCATTTATGTAGGGTTACTAGATCAAGCTCACGTTGTAGAGAGATTCTTGGCATAGGGACAGGAAGATGTGTCCCATAATTTGTTTCGTGAGGTTGAGATTTCTATAGTAATTGGTAGATGAAAGATGAATGGATTGTGGCATAGGAGTAATACTCTTTCCCAAACTTAGGCACAGAGGCATGTAGCATAAGAACCACCCTAGTGATTAGGCCATCCATATGAGAGGTAGTGTTATAGTCTCTACGGTTGGGGGAATCCTGCTAGAGATTTTCCAACCCGTTGGGTTGTTGAGGGGGATATGATCAACATACCTTTTTGTAAGATGCAACACTTGGTGTTGGGAGTTCGACATGATGAAGTACATGGTAGAGGAGTAGGGAGATAAGAAGTATGTGGAAGGTTGTTTGATGTGTCTCCACCACTACCTTATTTGGTCCACACTAGGATCTTGGAGCTGAATAATGAGGGCGAGGATAACTGAAGGCCATAGAGTACTTTGACTTGGAGGCTCTGAGTATGAATAGAGGAACACTATGTTTCCATTCTAATTTCTATAATATTAATTATTAGAAGTTGTTTTAAGGTATTTTTTTCTTCTTCTTACTGATGGTTTAATCATGGTGATGCAAGGAATCGGTAAATCCCTTTATGGGCAATGGTTATGTATATTTGGACTCATGAGGAATAAATATTCTCTCCCCACTGATATATAATTTTGTGACATGAATAAAACTATGAGGGAGATTTAGTGCCCCACAAAGAAGATAGTATAAATGTGTGGTGGAAGAGTTCCTTAGATTTGTGTTTTTGGGGCATGGTTTTATGTCGGAGAGTCGGATCAGGCCCAAGAGATACCCGTGGAGCCTCTAGCTCGACTCGTATGCTTCGCATCCCTAGTGGGGGGAGAGCCTTCCATGGAACCATTATATAGAGGTAGCTTTAGACCCTAATATTTTCCACAATGTGGATTGGTGTTCTATCATCCATACTTAGCTAGGAAGCCACTAATGGTTGTGGCTGATTTTATGGTTTGGTGAGTTGTGTTATAGTTAGAGGTTCATAGACAAAGGGATTAGTAAGAACCAATGTATACAATCGATAAACCCTATATTTTTTGATACCCTCATGTGATTGAAAAAAACATCGTACATAATATTCTTGAGGAGGTGGTGGGGAAGTTCATCCTGGGGTGGATGTGAACTGTGGGGTTATGCAGACATCTGTATCCCATTAGGGAGGTAGTGTACCATTAGAACCTATTAATGTAGCTGGACAATGGTGCTTGGTGATTTCCACCTTTCACAGCCAAAGATACACATGCCCACTTGTTTAATGGTATTGAAAATGTAGGAGATTGATGTAAGTTTAGTTGGACCTTGGTTATTCCCCTGGGAGCATACTTGTAAGAAGGACACGAACCCTTAGTGAGCTTGTTGTCTTGGGAGTTCCATTAGACAGCTCCGTTTCATTCTATTGGTCTTAGGATTTTAATTTTTGGGGATAAAAAGACTTAATATGGGGGAATATAGTTACTCTAGTTTTGATTGTTAATTTTTTTGAATATTTCTAATAAAATTTTATGAGTCTTGGTGCTGAGTTGGTGTTGTATTCTAGGGACTAGAGAGCCTCAGTTCGGTGCTATTAAAAATATTAAATATATTTCATTGCACACACATAGTTTATATTAAAAAATTGAATAACTCTGGGACAAAGTCTGTGATCAAAATTATGATATGGTTTTTTAGTTCAGAACAACATATTTTCCCGTGGAATTATATAAAATTTGTGAGTGTTAGGTTTCAGTCATATGGGAGTTGGTAATTGGGTGTTAAATAAAGAGATATTAATTTAATGAAATTATATTAATAAACCATTTCCCCTCCCCCACCCCATTGGTATACCTGAAACAAGGAGAGGTGAACCCCTCTCCTCTACCCCTATAGAGTGATGGAAAAATGAGGATAAATTGATAAAATGAGGCACCGTTGAATCCAGTTTTTGACATCGATTGTTATCAGATCGAGGAGTAGTGTGATCTAAAAATCATTTTGAATGTAGAAATTCAGTGTTTCACCATGAGTTAGGAGGATTTGATTGTTAGTCCAAATCCCATTTTTTTCATTTTTTATGGTTTTAGAGGCTTATTAAGATTTATAGAGACCCCTTCTTGGATGATCTATAGGTTTTGGTGGAAATTTGGGTGAATTGGATGACTCGTAGGAAAATTACCATCGTAATTCCCATTTTTAGGGATAATAAACCTGCAAGACATGTTGTGTGTTCTTACTATTTTGGGAAGAATACATTTGGGGACTACACACCATGTATCAGTGTTACACTCCAGGTATTGAACCCATGTCATGTAGCCAAAGGACATGGACAAGGTTGTTGTGTGATAGTACATAGTCATTTAAATGTACATGACTAATGTAAATGGATAGAGGGTAGAGAAAAACATGGAAAATGACATGGAAACGTGTCCATTTATCCTCAACTCACAATGTACTATGGAGTACACACCATGTTTGAGACATGGATGTCTGAGCCATGTGTAGGATGAACAAAAATGAGGTATCAATATGGTAGGGAACACTGTGTATATCATATACATTCTGTACATGCCAACATATCAAGTCAATATGTACAAATAGGGGACAAAAATAGGTGCATGGGTAGGTTCACATGTTATGTGGGCCCTATTTCACACCTTAAAATTTCCTTGGGATCATATAGAGATCATCTTCCATGCATATCTCCTTCTACGGAACCAGGATTCAAGATTACGAGTAGCCTATCCTGAGCGATATTCCATGTAGAACATGATGGTGGACTCTTTTTTGGATAGTGAGATATGATATGGTTTGATTCAATCAGAAATATTCACTAGAAGTTCATAAACATGTGTTTTGATCATAGTGGATCACTATTTTGAAAACGGGGTTGGAACTCTTCCCTATCATCCTAGAATGTGGGTCACATAAACTCTTTAGGACAGTAGAGAGGTGCTCCACCATTGTATTAGGGAATGAGTCCCCTACCTACGGAAGTGTTGTAAAATGAGGTATAAAGTGTGTGATTCCCCATTCAACAATTCTTGAACGATGGTGGATATCAGCGCGGTTGTTAGAGAGAGACGTTGATATTGGTTCTCCCTTATGGAATTAGGGAACATGTTTCCCTTACCTCTCTAATTTGGTAGAGGTATGACTCCCCACATCATGGGTGTGGGTTCTCTACCAATGGGGTAGTTTTCCCAGGGGTAGTACTCTCTTTATGGGTCAGGTCGTGGGTTCCCTATATCATTCGTGTTGTTATAGACAACTCTTCTCTACTGTGTCAGTTTTTGGAACCTCCATACTCAATTTCCAAATTGTATAGGTACTCCCCTTCTGTAAACGGGTGCATGTTATCTATCCATGGAGTCATTACTCCCCTACTAGATCAAGTAATAAGTCTTCCATATGATACATATAGGTTGAGTGGGTACTCCCCTATCATGTCATAGTGCGTATCCTCTATCCTTGGAGTAATAACTCCCATGTCGTTCTACGGTGTCGACCCTCTATATGTATTGTTTCAGAATAGTCGGTACTCCTCTATTGTATTAGATAGCAGGTCCCCTAGCCTAGGGCCATTAATCCCCTATTGTGATACGTTTTGGGTCCCCTATAGGTATTATAATAATAGAGTGATACTCCCAATTCATACTAGGGTGTGGGTCCTATAGCGATAAAGTGGTACTCCCCTACCGTATCAGTGTGTAGGTCCTCTATCCTTTGAGTGGTACTCCCCTATCGTACTAGGGTGAGGGTCTTCTAGAAATAAGGTGGTACCACTACCATATAATGGTGTGTTTCATTTATCATTTCAGTGGTACACCCCTTTCATACTAGGGTTGTGGTCCCCATCTAAAGAGTTTTAAACCCCCATCTTCAAGTAGTAGTGGGGAGTGGGACCTCCATTAGAGTCAAATTCCTCTCAGATATGGAGTATAGTTAGGAGGAGTAGTCCCCTCCACTTATCACATTCAATACATGGTTAGGAGTTATTTATTCGTTGAAGGAGTTAGTTGTGGGCCTCTCTATATGGGTCTGATAGAGGTTTTTCTGGTTAGTTAGGAAATAGTGCTCCACGAGCTACATGGTATTAACAAGGTGCATGTTCCTCTATTATCTCACACTATAGAGGATTCACATAGTGAAAAGCCTAGATTAGTGTTCTCTAAAATGTGTGTAGTGGTTAGGGGAGGTCCTCTCTACCATGATATTGCATTGGTAATAAGATAACAATTATAGGACCTCTGGTACTGGGCACTAGAGTTAGACCAAGAGACATTCCAAATTGAGCTTGTTCTCTCAGACGGGCCATCAAGAATGGTAGAGTTGTTCCCAACATAGTGTATATATCAGATGAGTGCTATCTGAGATGGATGAGCTCATAGAGTGTGTTCTCTTGGTTATGTGTTACCTTTAGAGTCTTGATAATAATCCTGAAACTAGTCATGTACATCCAAGGATGGTTCAATATGGAGTGTCTATCTCATTTGGTTTCCCTCTCACTAGGTTGAGTGGTCTGTTTCTTTTTAGTTTCTCCTTTTTATTTTGGGGTTTTTGGGTGCCAAATATGTTCATTTATACTCACCCATGTATGGGATTCTCCCACATCTATTGTTTCTAGTGCTAACCAATAGACTTTAGGAAGAGTCCAGAAAGGACCTAAGGTAAGAAAATCTTATCAAGCTAGACCGACTAAGGTGTGTACTAGAGTTGGGCCGATGAGCTTTCCAGTAGTTTCATTTGATAGTGATCCCCTCTTAATGTGAAGGTTTGACACTTTAATAGTTTTCATTGAGCATATGTTTTCCATTTTTGACTCTCAGTACTTCTCTTTTACTTTGGTTTTGTATAGATTTATGCATCCATTTTAGTTTAAATCTTTTATATCTCTTTTAATGTTTCATGGAGAAATTTTTATGTGCATGCATACATGTACTATAGGAAAAGGTCTCCCACTTGAGTGATATTTCTAATTGGTGTGAGTCTCCATCCAATGTTCTATTAGAGTTGGGATTGGTTAAGTTCTAGATTGGGCCCCATTGGTCTAGGTCTTGAATAAATGTTACTAATATTTGATTTTTTTTCTTAGATTAGAAAGCTTTGACTAGAGGTTTGTTGAAAAAATTTCAGGGTTATCTATTCCAATAACTATGTTAAATCAAAAGGGTGTTAAATTTATCCCTAAAAATTATTTTCATGATTTTTTTACAATAAATAATAAATAAGATTATTGAATTATCATGTTTTTTCCTTTCCCATAATAAATATATATTTTTTCATCTATAGTGATGCTTCATTGAAGGGACTTAGTTGCGTTATGATGCAGAATGATCATGTAATTTCTTATGCATCCCCAAAACTGAAATCCTTAAGAATTAAATTGGCATATACATGATTAGTAATTATATAATTGGGTATTTATTTGAAAATTTGGAGCAATAATTTAAATGGACCCATTTGTGAAATATATATTGTTCACAAAAGTTTAATGTGTATATTTACAGAGAAAGAGTTGAACATGATTCATATTAGATGGCTAGAACTGACTAAGGATTATTATTTCATGATTTATTACCATCCTGAAAAAATACAAAGTGTATAATTTTTTGAGTCAACAAGTAATGCCACATTATCCATGTTATTTTGGAAACACGACCAATTGATTAATAATTTAATGTATTTTTATTGGAAGTTATAGGTGTATGAAATTCCTCTATTTTTTAGGTGCCCGTGAAATTTTCTTTGTCAGATAGAATTAATAAATCTCATAAAGAATGTTGTGAGTTATAAAAAAGATAGACTTTGTGATTAAGGGAAAGTTATCTAAATTTAATGTTTATAAAGAATGTATTTTTAATATTTAGAAAGATATTATGTGTGCCTTTTGATTCCTAGGTGAACAATGAGTGGTTATGTGAAGATAATAGTTCTCTATTTTTAGTTCATCTTTGAAGAACTAAGATGTGACCTTCAAGAGTATTATAGGTGGGATGTAATGAAAAGAGATATTGTTGAAATTATCATGAAATTATTGATGTGTCATTTGGTTAAAGAATAATGACAATTAAAAAAATGGATACTTTATCCTTTTCCAATACCATAGCAGAAATGGAAAAAATATATCCTTTGATTTCATGGTGGAACTACCAAAGAATTCTTAAGGTGATAATGAAATTTTGGTTATTGTTGATCAAATGGATATATATGCACATTTACTTCCCATTTGAGATACTCTACCTTTAGATCAAATTTCTTGCTTGCATATTAAGGAGATAGCGAGGTTACATAGAGTTCCTCTCTCCATTGTATATGACTATAATCCCATGTTCACTTCTATCTCTACAAAATTCCTTTAGAAGTCATTGGGTACTAAATTAAAGTTTCTAATATCCTTTCATCCTCAATATGATGGATAGTCAAAACAATCAATTTTGACCTTGGATTATATGATAAGTGATTTTTCAATGAATTATGAGGTAATTTTGGATCAAATTATTTTTTAGTGGAGTTTTTTTGTAATAAAAGTTTTCATTCCAGTATATAGAAGAAAACTTTTGAGGAATTATATGGAAAGAAGTGTGGAGCTCATGGATTTTGGGATGATGTGGGTGAAAGAAATTTACATGGACCATAATTTATAGAGAATTTGGTTGATTAGGTGAAACTGGTTCAAAAAAATATGAGGTCACCTAAGAGTAGGCGGAAAATTTATGCAGATAACCGGACAAGAGACCTTTCTTTTGAGGTTGGTGATCATGTTTTTCTTAAATATATTCATAGAAAAGTGTTAGGTATATTGGTGAGAAGGGAAATAAAAGTCCATGGTTTATTAGACCATATTAAATCTTGATGAATTTTGTACTGAAAGCCTATCGATTAGCCTTACCAATGAATTTATCCTACGCACACATTGTTTTTCATGTTTTGATGTTAATACAGTACATGCTGAATTCATCTCATTTTTTGACCCCTAAAGTAGTTTATTTGGAAGATAAAATTTCATATGAGGAAAATCCTATTCATATTATTCATCATAGAGATAATTATTACTCAACAACTTAATTTCCCAGGTTAAAGTTTTATAGAGAAATCATATTGTTGACGAAACAACATGGGAATCAGAAAATTCTACGAGGGAATGGTATCCCCATTTCATTAATAGGTAAATAAAATTGTGAGGATATAATATATACAAGGGGGATAATGTAACAACCTATATACTGATAGAATAACGTTTTTCATATTTATTAGTATTTTTGAATTAAATAGTTAAAATCATTATAAATATTTTAAGTAATTCTTAAAATAAAGCGATCATTTTTTTTAAAATAATTAATTATTTGGTTATATTTAAATGAATAATTTTCAAATTATATAATTATAATTTTTTAAAACTAATTTCATTTTTGAATTCATCATTTCAAAATTATCTTAGGATGATTTGTTTATAATTTTCAAAAAAATGATTTTTTTTCAATGAATAGTAAAAAATATTTGTTTTTATTGAAAAATGTATTTTATTTATAAAGTAAAATTCTGATTTAGATTATTTATAAATTTTTATTATTTAATTTTGATTTATATTAATCCAATTACAATTTTTAATGGGTTTAATACTTGAATTTAGTGTAGAATCATTTTATATTTAAAAAGATGCATTTTTCTGAAAAATTAATTTTCTATGCATTTTTACAGTTTAAATTTAAATTAAATTCTGAAACTTTTTTGTTTTGAATTTCCAAAAATATATTCCATATTTGGAATGATTATTTCCAAATTTAGTTAAATGGCCATTTTATTTTTAGAAAATATTAGTAGTAAACTTAGTTTTTTTATTACCTTGGTTAAGGGTAAATTGGTAATTAAGTGCAAAAATAATAGTATACGAACTATGAAATTACCCTAAAACTTGTCAAAAATTTATTGGATGAGTTAGGTTCAACCGAAATCATAAATGGGAAATATTTATGACCTCTTGGAGCCATTTATTTTGACATTAAGTCCCTTATAGTATTTTATTATAAGAAGAGTCAAACTTGTCACATTGTTGTTTTTAATAAGTATAATTTTTTTGACATATGGTCAACCAGAATATATGTTTGATTATAAATATTATTTTTTTAAAAAATATTTAGGTTAATCATTGTAATTTATTTTTATATTTTATGTATGAAATAATTAACTTAAAGGCTTTCACCATGATGATGTAGTAATTAATAAATTAATGAAAAAATTAAATAAATGATAATTAAAATACTAAAATAAATATAATTTGAGATATTCAAGGCACTCGAGGAATTATATAGATAACTATGAAATATATAAGATATAATGAAAATATTTCTTTTCTATTTTTACTTTTTTTGATGGTTTTAAAGTCATAATAATGTAGAGTATCAAATTTGACAATAACATTTTTTCACAAATATTATATTTTATTAAATTTTTAAAATTTGATAAAAATATGAAATTAAGTCATAGGGGATAATAAATGGTTTCAAGTTACACTTCTATTCATTTAAAGGAGTTTTTAATTATTATTCTCTATAGTAGTCATAATATATTGTAATATTTTGAGAAATTCCTAAAGTGTCTCTTACATAAATTTTAAATGGGTACCCATTCCTTCACTTCATTTCACCAGAACGAGCCTTATAAATTGATTACCCTCTACCAAATTCACATCTATACTTATCTAGAAAAATTATAGTGGTTTTGGTCTCACCAGAATACCAATTACAAGTTTATTAAGGGTTCCTTCAAGGAGATGATATTAAAGATGTAACCTCCTTAAACAACCTCTATTAATTTGTTTTCTTCTTCTACCTTATCATATACTGATTCATCCAACAAGTAATAATTACTCCAATATCATGTATATACTAGAATTTTATATTACTTATATAATATATTATATCCATCTTTTTTATCAAATCCTATTATTCAAATAAGGGAAACCATTGTGTAAATTATGATGATTAATAGTCTTTGTGGATAATGAGGGTTTTTTAATTACCAACTTAAAGGATGATTATAAAATTGTTATTAGGGTTAAATAGTATTTTATGAATTCTAGTATAACTTATTTCATATTATGTAACTAATATATTGATATCATATTAACTAAAATGTAACAAATTCATTTTGGTCAGGAAAAACCCACCAAAATAAATAAAACAATTATAATTAAGGTTTTATCAAATGAATAATCTTCATGTCTGGATGAAAAAGAAGATCTGGGAACCTTTAAAATTTTGGAGGTAAATTTATTCCATATAATTTCACTTGAACTGTATAATTACTATTTTAAAATAACATCAATATATATACACAAGTTAACCAATAACGAAACCATGAAACAAACACTCCCAGAATGACAATTTTGATCATTATAAATCATTGAAATGGTCATAAATGAACTAAATAAAATAAAAATAAATAAAATATATACGTAAGAGGTTATTAATTAAGTAAAGAATGAATCTAATTTGATTTTTGATGATATTATTGAATGTATATAACACATTCAAACATAAGGTACACAGATTTCCTTTAAAAACACTCTTTTAATCTCTCTTTTTAAAAACCCGAAAAGAATGTTTTTTATCTTATATAGAATGAGTGAATTTTTCTGATTTCGTGATTCCTTAATGTTTTGATGTATCATTTATAATATTATATTGTTATTTTGAAATAAAATGACCTCTTTTTTATACGCACAATATTTTTTTAAAATAATAAATTTTCCTCAAGGAATGATTTTTATGATGCAAATATTCATGTTTAATGATTATGTTATGGCTCTTGGGAATTTTTTATAATGATGAGTGATTTAATTATAAAAAAAATATAGGTGGGTCTGTGATATCCCTCTAATTAATTTGTTATGTTTAATGTTGATCGTGATGGTTATTCCAAGTGTAACTATGATCATTACATCCAAGTATAACTATGGTTAGCATCATATGAAATCCATGAGGGTTTCAATATTTGTAAGTATGAAAAAATAACTCCCCAAGTTACCTAAATGGTTTATTTATGATTCCAATGTTTTATAAAAATATAATGTTTTCACAAATTATGTTATTGGGGAATTTATATGTTACTTTTATGGGTGAGAATTATAATTTTGTGAAAATGACATCATGTATTTATAAATATTCATAGAATAACAGTTTTTTCTATATATTTATATCCCATACAAGGATTTTTTATCTCATCACAAGATTAAATTTTTTTCCATAGGTTTAAAGGGAGATTGTGGCCAATAATGATATCATGGATGAAATTATGAAGATTTTTCATGAAGATAAACCATGCTTTATTTTAAACACTTGTTTTATAGAAATAAGGATATTTTTTATATGTGTAAAATTTTAATATATGGGTCTACTTTGTAATATTCTACAATAATTTTCTTAAACTATAAACTTTAATGGATCCAAAAATTCATGATAATGAATTCTTAACATAAAAATATTTATTATATAATGTTTAATTCTGGTTCCTTAAACTTTTTACCCTTTTGGATTTTATTACTGTAACTAGTTTTTATTTAAGTAATTAATTTTTATGTTTAAAAATTAAATTTATATTCTTTTGATAATATGAAACTTATAATAAATAATTTAAAATTAATTTTGTTGTATTCAATATTAGAGTTTTGTAAAATTAATTTTTAAATAATAAATGGATAATGTATTAAAAACAGTTTTAGAGAATAATTTCACTTAAGTTATAAAATATCAACCATAGTGTCTTAAACTAAAATAGATATTTTTAAATTTATTATTACTCTTATAAAGTAAATTTTTTATAAATAAAATTTATTTATAAACTTACTCGTCATTCTTTTATACAAATAATTCCACAAAATTTATCATATTTGTAATAACGTTTTTTTTTCACTTTTCACCTCAAAATCAATCAATTTATAATAATACCAAAAAATTATCCTAATAGAATATTTTCATGATGAGTCATTAAATTATATCGAATTTTTTATATTAATGTAACAAAAATTAGGAATTTAACCAATAAATAAAATCTTAAAATATAATGAATACTATATTTATATGAACATAACTTTTTAAAATACAAGTTGTTCTTATTCTTGGACAATAATAAAACTATATGTAATAAATAAATATTATATTTTATAAAAATAATAATTTAATAACATATATTTAGTTTTATTAAATAAAATTTATATCATATTAAAATACAACATTTATTAAAATAGATTTGTAAGCATAAGTAATATTTTATAAAATGACTTATATATATATATTTCAAAATTCCGTCAATACTTTTCTTGATTAATAATTTTATGGATGTTTTTTAATGGAAATATTCATATTTAAGTAAAATATATCTTTGTTTTGGGTTAGTTTATTGTTTCATGTTGGAAAAACAATTATCTTGTTATTTATTTAAGGAAAATACACCGTTAAATTTTGGGTTGTTATATTCTCCACCTTAAATGAATTATGTCCTCACAATTTTAGTTATTCATAACTAATGAAATATTTAAGGGTTTATATAGGATAAAAATGACCCAAGAATTAAGTTTTAATTATGATTTATCCTTATTTTACTTGTTATGACCAGTGGACTCATCTTTTCCATCATAACTTGAATGTAACTAATGTTGAGTTTTTCTCTAACCATTTTTGTTAGGTACCCAAATATAACGTGAGTAATTTATCATAGGGAGTTTATAGTCATCTTTTTATTAATATGTGTTCATGATATTATTTTTAGATTTGATTTTATTATCTTGGAAATTACAACTTCTTCTGTAGAGACCCAAATCTTGACATACATGTACATTACATTACTTTTGCAGAATACTTAATACATTACAAAAACAAACACCGAAGGACCATAATACTTTATTGTCTTTGGAAACTCGGAATATAATCTTCTAATCATGGTGAAAGATTTTCAACATCTATTATAAAGAACTTACCCTTTAGTTTTCTTACCTAAAAACTTTATTTATATCCTGGGGAAAAGAAAACATAAAAGGGGTGAGCTCAAATGCTCAGTAAGGGTAAACATAGAGAACATAAAACAATCCACAAATATTTGAATGAAAAAACACGAACATAAAATCTATACATCAAAATCTTGAACAAAGAAATAAATCTTGGAAGTACATAAGTCATATATAATAATGGAACATCAATAATGATAAAATAGAATGTGAAGAAAAAATGTAATTGTGGAAAACCATTAAGCCCTTGATATGATTTCCATAGTAGCCAAGGCATTGCCGCCAAGACCATCTTAGTGGACAAAGTCCCTTTCTGAATCGAGTTCACTCCTCATTCCAGTCCAGTATCACTGAACCGAATTAACTTACCATTCCATCCATGTCTATCTCAAGATATATAAATCTTTACCCAATGAATTGGAGGGAGATATAGTTCCCAACCATATCATAATGAAATCATTCTTACTTATGCCACAACATGAACATTAATCATTCATCATTACCAAAATTATAAAATAGGCTTCACAAAATTCATCCCATCATAACATAATCCATACAAAAAATGGATATAATTTCATCATAAGAAAAGTGAAACCATGAAAATCATAGAGAAATTATACATTAACCATACAAATATAAAATAATTCCATCATATATAGAAAATGGTTTTGATAATACACTTGAAATAAATTCTTGAGGAAAATATCCTTTCTTCTTCAAAATCATTTTCATTTCACAAAATGCCATGAAATTATAATAGAAAAGGATTTTTTTTGAAAATATTCCTGAAATGAAAATAAAGTGAGATGAAACCGTAAAAATATGTTCATGCCGTATATGTTAAAAAACATTCTCCTCTTTCTTTAATCAGAAAACTCAAAAAGTTCCTTGTATGGTAAACAAAAGAAAGATTCCTTCCATAACACAAAGTAAAAGTAAAAGCGGGGTAAAAATGATATTAAACATACATGGAAGAATATTAAACACTTTATGAAGAACATTTTATGGGTATGGATGAAAAATATAACCTCAGTAAGTACTTACATATAAACAATCTCAGATAAAAATGAGATTGGAAAATTTTCCCTTACCATAGGTCTGATATGCTTCGTACGTATCCGAAGCACCTATATAATGATTTAAATATTGTCATTGTTTTATTAAAGAATCATATTTATTGTTAGGATATCATATATGGTTCACTTATGACTTTATATTACCAGTTCTTTTGTAAATTCCATGTTAAACCAGCATTTTTGGTAAAAACGTTTCATTTATAGTCCGTGTTTTGACTTGTAATTATTAATATGATTACTTAGATCATGGTTAATTAATTATTGTATATAAAACATGATTTATATATAATATATATTCAGAATATACATATATATAATAGATAGATAAATGGAAAGAAATACACCGTTCATGGAGACGGTAGACCGTATGTACTCATGAACACTGTTTTCATTTCCTTATTGAATTGAATGAATTAAGTAGATGAAATAGATATATATATACATAAATCCAATAGAATTATTATGTCATATATTTCATTATTACTTATTATATATACTTTATAATCATTTTTTAATTGTTAACATGGAAAATGAATCTCATCGCGTCATGGAGATGGTAATCTGTACGTACGCACGAGCGATGATATCGTTCCCATATTTATTGAATGGAATTGTAGTGGATGATATAATATCATATAATCAGTATGATGTTATAATAACCATATTTAGTTATTCTTTACACCATTATACCCATCCAGGTAAGGTTGTGGTGGAACAACAGATTACACCACGGCGTGGAGATGGTATCCCGTACGTACGCATGCGCGGTGATTTCATTTTCCGTAGGATGGATAGATGGTGAAATGGGGTTGTTTCATATTTATAATAACATATAAGTATATAATTAATAATTATGTTTTTACTTTATAATGAAACAACTAAATAAGAAGAAGTTGAAGAATTACGAAACTTGAAAGAATCGGTAGAAGAGATTACATCTTCCTCGACACACCTCCTTTAAACTTATTCTTAGGGAACTAGAGTTGGTATTTTCAGAATAACAGAACCTCTATGATATAAATAGAGAGGTTTAGAAGAGTAAGTTTCAGGAGTGGATGAGTATCAAGGCTCAAAAGGGTGTGAAGAGAAGAGGGAAGGGGTTCCCTTTTTATAAGGGATGAGAGGGGCACCTTAGGAAAAATTAAAATATTATTTTATAATAAAGTCATATTCAGTTTTTAATTAATAAAAATTGATTTATTCTGAGGATAAGGTGGTTATGGGTCGAAATATTCTCATCAAATAAGTTTTAGGCATGTTTAGGTTACTAGTTTATCCTTATAATTTAGATTTAACTCTAAGTTAAATAATTTAACTTTTACCGTGTCTTTTTGTTTTCTTACACTATATGGTTAATAAACACACTATAACAGGGAAAAAGAACACCAAGTGGTTCATTATTAATATATATATTCTTATATAATTCATTTTTCCAAAACCTATATTTTTAGGAATAAAATAACAATTAATAATATAATATTTGTTTAAAAAAACTATTTTATGTCAATTTTGACACTATTTGGTACTTGATTTTTGTGAAAATCATAATAGAATTATTAGTTATAAAAAATATAATTAAATATTTACTAACATTTCATATTAACCTAGAAAATTAGTGGAATTCATAAAAAGTATAAAATTACATTTATCTGGGTATTTATAACATCAATTATGTTAATATTTCATTAATAAGGTAATTACAGCATCATCTTTGTGTCATAAATAAATTAAATTATTTAATGTCTAAAAATTATAAATAAAATAACATTATGTAGGAAATCATTTTATATTTATAATGAATATTTATAGTCTAATTTATCTTATATATATCCATATATTAAAAATGTTTTAGTTATTAAACATTGATTTTAACTTTTTTAACTATTTTTTTTAATATAATTAAAATAAATGTCCTAATCTAATCCAAGTGGACCTAAAGGGTAATATTTTATAACTAAGGTTGTTTTTGGTCGAACTACACTTATCCAATAGAATTAAGACATGTGTTATGGTAATAATAATATCATTTGTACCCTTAATTACCCTATTTATTTTTAACCATGGTAAGTAAAAGTAAAAAGTTACGATTCACCAAAAATTATTTTTATCTTATTGAACCACATTTTACTCCTTGATATTAACCTTGTCTCTCAGAATTTTGAAATTCCCCTCATAGAAGCGGTAAAATTAAGTTTTATGTAAATTTTCAAACTCTCATACGAGGTGGGTAAGAGGATGTGAAAAGTTCAATAAAAGTTTTATATATCTAAAATTATTATAAAATAACTCCAATGAATTAAATTGAACTTATATAAGTATTATGTATCTATTTAGACCTAAAAAAATTTAAATAAAATAAATTATTATTTAAATAAAAAGCCAGTTTTTAACAAATATCTCAGGGTTTTCAGTATTCATCAAAAATTGAAAGTTTTCAGAAAAATACCAAACTTTTACTCTAGGCTAATTTCAATATTCCGAATCCAAAAATGAAGTCCATTTCGAAATATAAAATTTATAAAATTTCAAAAAGTGGGTATTACTATTCATAACTGTTAGTTCATAATAATATTATCGTAATATCTCGTTTAGTGAAACTCGATATTGCGTTCAACACATGCTATCGTGGAAGGTCGCGATTGCATGTAACGATAGCAATATTAGGGATGCATGTAGTGAATGATCCTTTTTGTGTAGTGTAAACACCAGACATCATTGAAATTAAAAAGAATATTTTTCATAAAATCTCAGGGTGTTATCTTCTACCCCCCTTAAAATGAATTTCTCCCTCGAAATTCGTTGGGGTTATAAATGGTTTACTACATGAAAGTATCCTTAATATAAACCCACATTGTAAAAAGGAATACCAAAAGATATATTTAAAAACTAAAGTATGAAACGTAATGGTTACCCAAAATTACTAATCACTGGATTTCCACATAGGAGAACATAGGAGAAAATATGGATATGGAAGAGAAATCTAACCATCATGTTCTGATGGAGAGTGGTAGAGAACATGGCTATGAAAAATCCAACAATAACAAAGCCATAAATTTTTGATGATCTACGGTACCATCTGATTCATCGGATATGAGGACACTAGGATAACATTTTTTGGTTTTCTAGATCATTTCCCTAAAGTTGAAGATTTTTTGAATAAAAATAAATACTTACTTCATTTTGGTACAATATTACCGTTGCAAATTCCTTGAACAATTTCCACTTCATCTCTTAAAGAAATGAAGTTGAATTTGTCTTTTGCGAAGTGATAGAAGATCATGCGATAGAATGATAGGTCATTCTATCTATCTCAAACATAGGATTAGCAAAATTTATATACATAAGTCCATCTTATGGTGAGATTAATCGTATATGCTTCCAAAAATGGACTTATACTTAATCTATCATACCACTTAATAAAATAAAACTAGTTTCTACTAACCAAGGACTTCCTGTAGGCCAGTGGTATGCGATAAAGGCCTGTCACACTTCAGTTGTGGATTCGATTCCTACAGCCTTGTCCGACGCGAGTGGTTGTCGCCCATCCTGCAAGTTGTCCCTTTTTTCAAAAACTACATTATAATAAGATTCCTATAATAAAAGAGAAAAAATTTCAAGCCATAAAAAATACTATATTATGTCTAACCTAATTCATTCCAGAATTTAGGCTTATCCAAAATACTTCTGTCCAAGCTCATAGTATAAAGAAATTACTAGAAATGTCATCTACCGAGCATGTGAAAACCATAATTTATCCCCCGTATATCATACGATATATCTTGTTGGTCACATTCCAAATATTTTAATACCTTAATCATGTATTCTCTTGAAAAATGAATACCTATTGAACCATAGTGAAAACATGAATGCTTTCAAAAGTCAACACTTTCCACATACAAAAACAAACAATTCTATATACTCAAACCATGATATAACCTTGTCCCTATATCAGTCATGAGCTCATGAATACTATCAAACATTTAATTTTATCCTTATCCCTTCATTATGTGCATATCATCTACTTTCTAAAATATTTGAATCACTTTTCATGGTTACTAGTACCATATTGTAACGCCCCAACCCCAACTACCCAGAGTCGGTGCATTACTTCGTAACATTGGCAAGATCACAAAAGATCAAGTCTCGAAAGATTGATTAGTTTAGTAGCCTTGAAAACACTAGATACATTCGTAAACGTTACATTACATCATAAAGTGAAAAACTACAATAACAAAGTCTCCATAGTCCACCCTCATATCCTCTTCTCACAATCCCTGCAGGTCATTCATAAAATACTTCTTCACATCCTGGAAAATATTAAAACATTGAAAGGGGTGAGCTCAGATTCTCAGTAAGGATAACAATATTGCGGAAGCTTTTATAAGAAAACATAAGCATTTAAGGCAATGTATAACTAAAACAAAAGCCTTATTGAACTTGAACTTCAGCATAATATGGAAAAAGTAAAATAAAATAATTCCATTACTTACTCACATGGATATTCTACTAGACGAATAATCACATGAAATAACAATAACCACTTTCATAATGAGGGAATGTATAATGCCGGACATTCTGAAACATTTTGTCAAGGCCTCGGCCAAGACGTCTAAAATGATTAAGGCCTCGGCCAAAACCATAAATCAAATTGGGAAAGGGCCTCGGCCAATTCCACGTCTAGTTGTCTCATGAGACCTACCGATGCATCGAGGAGCTATAGCGGGCTCCACCCGTCACTTATTAAGTCCAATACATTCCTCATATGAATAGGTTTAAACATATCATAAACGATAACATAATCGTATCACATAAAACATGCATAAAGGAAACATAAAATTTCCACATTTCAATCACAAGATATCAATACAACACATTGATATAATAAAAACACTTTCAAAACCATTTTCAATACCAAAATAAAAGAAAGTTAAAACTTTGTATTTATTTTTCATTAAAAAAAATAATGGCTTGTAGAGGAAGACGAAACTCAAATAATGGTCACGACGGAGGAGAAGTCGTTGTCGCCGCATAAGTACGGAAAGAAAAACATTCCCTCTTGTCGTTTAGCAAAACTCTTCGTATAAAAAAAGATTCCTCTTGAATAAACGTAAAAGTCAAATGGGTTTATACACCGTATAAAAGAAAGTTGTGTATAAAACCAAATATACCTTAATGAAAGGAGATTGAGACGAAGTCCTTAAAAAGATAATTTTTAAAATAAAATAGATCTATTATATTTATTCAATATTGGTACACATAAATAAAGTAAAAATACAAAATAGGACATAATAACATCATAACATAATTTGAAAGTAGGAGATTAACCCAAAGAATAGAAGTTGGGTTAAGAAATTCCCTTACCTTGTGTCTGACTTGACTCAACCGTTCTTTAACCTCATGAATAATAAACTAGAGTTAATATCTACCATATTAAGAACCATTTTCAATTTCATTATCCTTTTTATATCACTTATTACAATGATATGAACATTATGTAATTATTTAAGTTAATAACGTTCGTTTTGTCGATCTTTGGTACTTGAGTCAACAATAAACTTCTTATAATTACAAGTTGTTTATGTGGTAGAATATCCATTATCACCAGAATTATATTCATGATTTAGATGTCATATATGTCATATATATCCAGTATATACATTCATTTATAATATTACGTAACATTTAGAGGTAAGAAATGAAATGCACCGTTCATGGAGACGGTAAGCCGTACGTACGCATGAACGCTAATTTCATTTATATTTCAAATTTAATGGAATGAAATAATAATTATATAAAGGTATAATATAGTTCCAGTATAATATCATATATAATATCATTTACTCTATCCTTTATACATCCCACATATGGCATTAACGATTCACATCACTTTGATGGGGCGGTAGTCCGCACTTCCTAAAATGAAATTATCGCGTTTTACCCATAATGGAAATCATAAAGTATGACATAAATGAGAAATACAGAATCATAAGTAAAACATAAACATATTATATATCATATATAAAAATAGTGACATCTTAATGGCCACCTTTGAAGGTGTTATATGAGTGTTGAACAATCATCGTTTCGTGAGGCAGAAATTCGCCATCCACAGAAACCGTATGTTCATTGACCATTAGATGTAGGTGTGTGTAAGTGTAGCTCTAATCCTTATTATAACAACATAATAGTATATTGAGGATACTGGTGTTGTTACAAAAGAAATGAATAAAAAGAGTTTAGGGGGGTTGGAGAAGAAAAATAAACCAAAACAACATTAGAGAAGACATTACCTCAAAATCGGGTAACTCTTTTTTATTTGAGCCAAAGTCTTCCTTGGGAAGAGTTCTGCCCAAAGTGAGGCTTCTAGGAGTAAGAGAGGGATTTTGGGAGAGTATTTGGGCACAGTTTGGCCGAGCCAAATGGCTTGAATGTGTGAATAAGGTGGGAGAGGTGGGGGCCTTTTATAAGTAGAGAGGAGGGGCTCTTTTGGAAAGATTGAAATGTTACATTATTACATAATGATTTTGGGATTTTAAAGGTCCCACACTTATATAATTCGTGTCTAAGGTGATAAGGGTTCGAAATATACCCATCCAATAGTCTTTGGACAAGTGTAAGCCTTGTATTTTACATTATCTTTTCATTTTATTAAAATCATTAAATAATGAGGTCATCGCTGCATCATAATGATGTCATAAATAATTTAATTTATTTAATGTCCAAAAATTATAAAAAAAATACTATGATGTAGGAACTCTTTTTATCTTTCTAATGAATATTTATAGTCAAAATTTGGACATGTTTAACCCCACTTAAAAACTATTTTAGTAAAATAACTCATGTTTGTGTCAATTTAATTTTAACGTTAAATAAATATATATTAATGTCATTTTCCAACTAAAGTGGATCCATGGGGTCCCCAAGTTGACCCATGGGTTGTCTGGATCGGCCATGAATCATCCAATAGGAGTAGGACAAGTGTCATGCTCATCTCATATTATTAAAACATTATTTGTACCTTAAACTACACTAATTACCTCTAATCGCGATTAAGAACTTAAAAGTTACTATTCACCAAAAAATTATTTTAATCTCATTGAACCACATTTTACTTCTTAATGACAACCATGTATGTCGGTTTTTTGAAAATCAAAACACAGAAGTGTTAATATTTCATTTAAACGAAAAATCAGTTATTTAACTACCACTTAGTGGTTTCACTATTCATAAAAAATTGAAGTTTTTCAGAACAATGCCAAAATTTCACCCTAAGATATAATTGATATTCCGAATTCAAAAATGATGTCTATTTTACAAAATTCCAAACATATATTTTTAATTAATTAATTTTATAATTAATTCCCACTGTTACGACAAATAGCGTGTTTTTAAGAAACAATTTATATCAAAAGATTGGCAATTGTTTATGTCCAATTTCAATGTTAAATTAATTCTAATGACCACCATTGGATAAAATGGTAAAAATATATTCTAATTATAACTTAAAACCACTAAATAGTATAATTTATCACAATAAATTATTTTGATTAAAAAGTTGTTTTAAGTATTTTTTACTATTCATAAAAAATTAGAAGTTCTCAGAAAAATACCAAAAATTCAACATAGGCTAATTTCGATATTCCGAATCCAAAAATGAAGTCCATTTTGAAATATAAAATTTCTATAATTTTAAAAAGTGGTTATTACTATTCATAACGGCTACTTTGATTAGTCGCGGTGTGTTAGAACTCGAAGTTGCGTACAATGCAAGCTATTGCATTATTGAATGAGAAGCGTATCGTGGAAGCTCGGGGTGTTACATTCTCCCCTCCTTCAATAAATTGCGTCCTCAAAATTTGAAATTTTTCTTTGAAAATAAAAGGTTGAAAATAGAAAATACCTTTGAGGAAAACCCACATCGGAAATAAGATTAATAAAATTTAGCCTTAATAAGAGGGAAAGTGAAATGAAAAAGTCACCACCCAATTATGATCTCGATTAGGAGAACATTGGTGGCAGTTAAAGACATATAATTGGAGGAAAAACGTAAATATTTATAGGGAGTGATTGAGGTCATCAATCACAATCAACTGTCAAATTGAGGGCCTCAAAGCCTTCAATCTATGTTGATTTAAAATATCATCAGTTTAACAAGACATAAGGTATTAGGATAATACATTTTTTTGTTTTAATAACCCTTTACTAAAGTTTAAGAATTAATTTATTCATTGAATAAGAGATATGTATATAAATATTTATTCTTGACAATTAGAGTTTAAACCTTCAACTCATCTTTCACTCAAAAAGATAATAGAACTCAAAAATATTATACTTATCCTAATTGTATAAGGTTCCAAATGTTAACACATACCATTTAGATTAGTAAAATTATTTTGTAATAACTAGGGACTTCCTGTAGGATAGTGGTAGGAAATAAAGGCCTGTCGCACTATGGTTGTGGGTTCGATTCCTCCAGCTTTGTCCGACGCGATGGGTTATGCCCCACCCTGCAGGTTGTCCTTTTCCTAAAAATATAGTACTATACAATTCCAAAAATAATCTTCATAAATGTTTTAACCTTAAACAATACTATCGAAAGATCAACTTAATCCATTCCAACCTTTATAGTTATCCAAAATACCTCTGTCTAGACTTTCTCTAAAGGGTCGTTAAATTCCAAAATCAATTTATCAGATTCCCCAAACAAAGTTAAGTTTCTCTTATTGTCACATACTAAAAATATAATTACCTTCATCATATTAAAACTTTACTGAAATCAACAAGTACTGCAGTACAATCCTTATATATCACATTATTCTAATAACCAGAATATAATCCATGAGTCCAAAAGCACCAATACATTAATTATTCCGCTTCAACTGTAGTCACATCATAAGATTGGCCTTGATCCCTTGGCCTTTTCTGAGGTAAGTTTCCCTGACGCTTTGGACATTCATTTGCATAATTCCCCATTTCCCTACAATTGTAGCATTCAACTTTGACAGCCTCTTTCTTTCCCTTGCAATCACGAGCCTGGTGACCCTTTTCTCCACATTTATAACAAACTCCCATTCCTTTTAGGCAAGTACCGGGGTGATTCTTCCCACAATTATCACATAATGGAAAATCCTTCTTTCCCTTTTTCCCTTTATCTGTCTCTTGTTCCACCGTTCTCTTATTCTCTTACTTTACTTTGTTGTCATAAGACTTAGAGAATTCCTTTTCTGTCTTGGTAGCACACAAGACAATATCTTCGTATGATGAGAAGGATTGTGATACTAAAGCTCGACGGAGAAATGGTTTTAACCCATCAAAGAAACGATCAATCTTACTTCTTGGGTTACGTATATAATCGGAAGTATGCCTCGCTAACCTTGTAAAGTTAACGTCATACTTTGCGACATTATCATCCTCCTTCTGCCTCAGACTCAGAAATTGCCTTTCCATATCTGCTCGATGGTCACGAGGAAAGTATTTTTCTAAGAAAAGATCTTTAAACTCCCTCCATTCCATATTCGATACGTTATCATCTTCCTTTGTGTTTTGAATCAGCGACCACAACTGATCGGCATCTCCAGTGAGGCGGTAAACTGCCATGACAACCTTCTCCCTTTCACCACTCCCCACGGCATGAAATATTTTCTCTAAGGAATTTATCCATTTCTCAGCTACTATAGGATTTGAACTCCCATTGAAGGTTGGTGGTTGTTTCCTCATGAATCGATCTAACATTGATCCTCCACGCTGTGGATCAGGGTACTCCATACGGGTAAGGTTATTATTCATAACCTGAGTAAGTTGTCCCAGTATGGTGATTAGCTGATAGGCACCAGTTGCATCACCAGCTGCACTATAATTATCTTGAGCAGGAGGGAAATCCCTAAATGGAGTGCGTGCATTGATACGGTTTCCATTTCTTCCACTAGGCGCCATTTCTAAACAATTGCGTAAACTAGATCAGTTTATGAATCAAAATACATAATCCCATACTTATAAAACACTTAACATAAATTGAACTATTTATGGATATAATCCATAATCATAAAAATGTTTTCTTTGAGGAAGTATATACTCATAAACCCTTAATAATGATTTGTAAAGAAAATGAGAGTTATCCTAAGCATATCCCCCGGGAGTGTCGTAACCAAGAGTGCAGCAAGGCCCGTTGTTGTGCACCAGTTCCCGTTCGAGTCTAGCTCAAAGCGGTATTTTCGGGTTTTACCCCTAGGTACATCTGTGCTAGATCCGCCTCTACCTGCTCGTATCCAGACAGGGATGTATTGCTCAGAAAACTCATAACATCTCTATAATACCAAAATTCTAGGAAGTTCTTCTATAATAATCCTCAAAGTCTATCTTCGGGCTATGTGCTCTAATCAGAGTTTATCTAAATCTAGCTTCCAAGGTTAGTACTAAACTGCCTCTGATAACAACTGTAACGCCCCGACCCCAGCTACCCAGAGTCGGTGCATTACTTCGTAACATTGGCATGATCACAAAAGATCAAGTCTCGAAAGACCGATTAGTTTAGTAGCCTTGGAAACACTAGATACATTCGTAAACGTTACATTACATCATAAAGTGAAAAACTACAATAACAAAGTCTCCATAGTCCACCCTCATATCCTCTTCTCACAATCCCTGTAGGTCATTCATAAAATACTTCTTCACATCCTGGAAAATATTAAAACATTGAAAGGGGTGAGCTCAGATGCTCAGTAAGTATAACAATATTGCGGAAGCTTTTATAAGAAAACATAAGCATTTAAGGCAATGTATAACTAAAACAAAAGCCTTATTGAACTTGAAATTCAGCATAATATGGCAAAAGTAAAATAAAATAATGCCATTACTTACTCACATGGATATTCTACTAGACGAATAATCACATTCAATAACAATAACCACTTTCATAATGAGGGAATGTATAATGCCGGACATTCTGAAACATTTTGTCAAGGCCTAGGCCAAGACGTCTAAAATGATTAAGGCCTCGGCCAAAACCATAAATCAAATTGGGAAAGGGCCTCGGCCAATTCCACGTCTAGTTGTCTCATGAGACCTACCGATGCATCGAGGAGCTATAGCGAGCTCCACCCGTCACTTATTAAGTCCAATACATTCCTCATATGAATAGGTTTAAACATATCATAAACGATAACATAATCGTATCACATAAAACATGCATAAAAGAAAACATAAAATTTCCACATTTCAATCACAAGATATCAATACAACACATTGATATAATAAAAACACTTTCAAAACCATTTTCAATACCAAAATAAAAGAAAGTTAAAACTTTGTATTTATTTTTCATTAAAAAAAATAATGGCTTGTAGAGGAAGCCGAAACTCAAATAATGGTCACGGCGGCGGAGAAGTCGTTGTCGCCGCATAAGTACGGAAAGAAAAACATTCCCTCTTGTCGTTTAGCAAAATGCTTCATATAAAAAAAGATTCTTCTTGAATAAACGTAAAAGTAAAATGGGTTTATACACCGTATAAAAGAAAGTTTTGTATAAAACCAAATATACCTTAATGAAAGGAGATTGAGACGAAGTCCTTAAAAAGATAATTTTTAAAATAAAATAGATCTATTTCGTGTATTCACTATTGGTACACATAAATAAAGTAAAAATACAGAATAGGACATAATAACATCATAACATAATTTGAAAGTAGGAGATTAACCCAAAGAATAGAAGTTGGGTTAAGAAATTCCCTTACCTTATGTCTGACTTGACTCAACCGTTCTTTAACCTCTTGAATAATAAACTAGATTTAATATATACCTTATTAAGAACCATTTTCAATTTCATTATCCTTTTTATATCACTTATTACAATGATATGAACATTATGTAATTATTTAAGTTAATAACGGTCGTTTTGTCGATCTTTGGTACTTGAGTCAACAATAAACTTCTTATAATTACAAGTTGTTTATGTGGTAGAATATACATTATCTCCATAATTATATTCATGATTTAGATGTAATATATGTCATATATATCCAGTATATACATTCATTTATAATATTACGTAACATTTAGAGGTAAGAAATGAAATGCACCGTTCATGGAGACGGTAAGCCGTACGTACGCATGAACGCTACTTTCATTTCTATTTCATATTTAATGGAATGAAATCATAATTATATAAAGGTATAATATAGTTCCAGTATAATATCATATATAATATCATTTACTCCATCCTTTATACATCCCACATATGGCATTAACGATTCACATCACTTTGAGGGGGCGGTAGTCCGCACTTCCTAAAATGAAATTATCGCGTTTTACCCATAATGGAAATCATAAAGTATGGCATAAATGAGAAATACATAAGCATAAGTAAAACATAAACATATTATATATCATATATAAAAATAGTGACATCTTAATGGCCACCTTTGAAGGTGTTATATGAGTGTTGAACAATCATCGTTTCGTGAGGCAGAAATTCGCCATCCACAGAAACCGTATGTTCATTAACCATTAGATGTAGGTGTGTGTAAGTGTAGCTCTAATCCTTCTTATAACAACATAATAGTATATTGAGGATACTGGTGTTGTTACAAAAGAAATGAATAAAAAGAGTTTAGGGGGGTTGGAGAAGAAAAATAAACCAAAACAACATTAGAGAAGACATTACCTCAAAATCGGGTAACTCTTTTTGATTTGAGCCAAAGGCTTCCTTGGGAAACGTTCTGCCCAAAGTGAGGATTCTAGGAGTAAGAGAGGGATGTTGGGAGAGTATTTGGGTAGATGTTGGCTGAGCCAAATGGCTTGATGGTGTGAATAAGGTGGGAGAGGTGGGGGCCTTTTATAAGTGGAGAGGAGGGGCTCTTTTGGAATGATTGAAATGTTACATTATTACACAATGATTTTCGGATTCAAAAGGTCCCACACTTATATAATTAGTGTCTAAGGTGATAACGGTTCGAAATATACCCATCCAATAGTCTTTGGACAAGTTTAAGCCTTGGATTTTACATTATCTTTTCATTTTATTAAAATCGTTAAATAATGAGGTCATCGCTGCATCATAATGATGTCAAAAATAATTTAATTTATTTAATGTCTAAAAATTATAAAAAAAATACTATGATGTAGGAAATCTTTTTACCTTTCTAATGAATATTTATAGTCAAAATTTGGAATTGTTTAACCCCACTTAAAAACTGTTGTAGTACAATAACTCATGTTTGTGTCAATTTAATTTTAACATTAAATAAATATATATTAATGTCATTTTCCAACTAAAGTGGCTCCATGGGGTCCCCAAGTTGACCCATGGGTTGTCTCGGTCGGCCATGAATCATCCAATAGGAGTAGGACAAGTGTCATTCTCATCTCATATTATTAAAACATTATTTGTACCTTAAACTACACTAATTACCTCTAATCGTGATTAAGAACCTAAAAGTTACTATTCACCAAAAAATTATTTTAATCTCATTGAACCACATTTTACTTCTTAATGACAACCATGTATGTTGGATTTTTGAAAATCAAAACACAGAAGTGTTAATATTTCATTTAAACGAAAAATCAGTTATTTAACAACCACTTAGTGGTTTCACTATTCATCAAAATTGAAGTTTTTCAGAACAATGCCAAAATTTCACCCTAAGCTATAATTGATATTCCGAATTAAAAAATGATGTCTATTTTTCAAAATTCCAAACATATATTTTGCATTAATTAATTTTATAATTAATTCCCGCTATTACGACAAATAGCGTGTTTTTAAGAAACAATTTATATCAAAAGATTGACAATTGTTTATGTCCAATTTCAATGTTAAATTAATTCTAATGACCACCATTGGATAAAATGGTAAAAATATATTCTAATTATACCTTAAAACCACTAAATAGTATAATTTATCACAATAAATTATTTTGATTAAAAAGTTGTTTTAAGTATTTTTCACTATTCATAAAAAATTAGAAGTTCTCAGAAAAATACCAAAAATTCAACATAGGCTAATTTCGATATTCCGAATCCAAAAATGAAGTCCATTTTGAAATATAAAATTTATATAATTTTAAAAAGTGGTTATTACTATTCATAACGGCTACTTTGATTAGTCGCGGTGTGTTAGAACTCGAAGTTGCGTACAATGCAAGCTATTGCATTATTGATTGAGAAGCGTATCATGGAAGCTCGGGGTGTTACAATATAGTTATTGAAAACCACAATAAACCATTACATAGATATTCCAATGTTCCACAATACTATAAATGAGATTCCACAACATTATTTTGGAATCCCTTTACATACACACATAATCATTCCACCACATTGTTGACATACTCAAAATTGCTAATAGTGATCGCATGTGACTTCCCTTTATCCTTTTCCTTAAGAGGTTTCTCACGTTGATCATCATTAACCCTTGGATTAGGGTATTGATTAGCATAATGCCCCATTTCCTTTCACTTGAATCATTGAAGTGTTGGTGGTGTGTTCTCTGTAGTATTTTATTTATTCACATCATTAGAAACCATTTTTACATTACTTCGACACTAGGCTGATCGATAACCTTCTTTTCCACACTTAAAACATTTTATAGTCCCTTTAAGAAAATCTCCACCATGATTTTTTCCACAATTTGAGCATAAAGAAACATTTATATTCTTTCCACCATTATTCTGTGATTACCCCTTGAACACCATCTATTGTTTCTTGTCAAAACCATGAGATGGATATTTAACACCAACTTCCATTTCTACCTAGAGAGCACAATGCACAATTTCTTCATAGATACTGAAGTCTCTTATAACTAATTCCCTTCAAAGACTTGGTTTTAAGCCACTAAAGAATCGATCAACTTTACATTCAGGTTGGATGATAAAGCCAGATGCATATCTCGAAAGCCTTGTAAAATTCTCTTCATATATACCAACATATTCATCATCCTTTTTCTTAAGCTCAAGTAAATCCTTTTCCATCTATGTTCGAAGAATACGAGGGATGTACTTATTGAAAAATAAGTTCTTGATCTTATCCATCTCCATGGTTTCAGTTTCATCTCGGGGCCTCGTATTCCTAATTAGAGTCCACCATTGATCTGATTTACCTTCTAAATGGTAAATAGCTAGAATGATTTTTTCATGTTCTAAAAAACGATGTATGGAAAATATATTTTCAATGGTACTGATCCATTGTTCAGCAATAAGTGGATCAGAAGACCCACTGAAAGATAGTGGACGGTGCCTCATGAAGGACTCAATAGAATATTGATCCCTTCTCTGCTCATTTGGAAGTACTGAATGATTCATAGCTTGTTTAAGTATAACAATAATATTTTTCACTCCATCTCCCATAATGTTGGTATGTTCATGAGGACAATCATTTCATCATCCATTACATTGATCAACATGGTTCCTTTGGGTTCCAGCCATCATCTAAAATCGAAAAAGAATAGTGTGAGAGGAAAAAATCATGCTAGGGAAAAAAACATAATAAAGGGGGAGTAACTTTGATATCTAACATCTTAGGTTTAATTATAATATCATTGCCTTAATACTAGGACTATAACCTATACATATACTTAACCTTAGGGACATCCCTAGACATTCCTTAGAAATATCTCTAGGGATATCACTAAAGTTTTCGCATCCTTGTTTCCAAAGGATAACTAAACCTTTCCTTTGATGCCAACTGTTGAGACCCAAATCTTGATGTACATGGACATTACATTACTTTTGCGGAATACTTAATACATTACAAAAACAAACACCGAAGGACCATAATAGTTTAGTGTCTTTGGAAACTTGGAATATAATCTTCTAATCATGGAGAAAGATCTTCAACATCTCCCATAAAGATCTTCCCCTTTTATTTTCTTATCTAAAAACTTTCTTTATATCCTGGGGATAAGAAAACATAAAATGGGTGAGCTCAAATGCCCAGTAAGGGTAAACATAGAGAACATAAAACAATCCATAAGAATTTGAATGCAAAAACTTGAACATAAAATCTAAACATCAAAATCTTGAACAAAGACATAAATATTGGAAGTACACAAAGAATATATCATAATGGAACATCAATATTGATAAAATATAATGTTAAGAAAACATTTAATTGTGGAAAACCATGAAGCACATGATATGATTTCCACAGTAGCCAAGGCATTGCTGCCAAGACCATCATAGTGGACAAAGTCCCTTTCTGAATCGAGTTCACTCCTCGTTCCAGTCCAGTATCACTGAACCAGATTAACTTACCATTAAAGCCATGCATATCTCATTAGATATAAATCTTTACCCAATGCATTGGAGGGAGATATTGGTCCCAACCATCTCATAATTATATCATTCTTACTTGTGCCACAACATGAACATTAATCATTCATCATTACCAAAATTATAAAATGGGTTTCATAATCATCATCCCATCATAACATAATCCATTCAAAAAATGGATATCATTTCATCATAAGAAAAGTGAAACCATAGAAATCATAGAGAAATTATACTTGAGACATACACATATGAAATAATTCCATCTTATATGGAAAATGGTTTTGATAATACACTTGAAATGAATTCTTGCGTAAAATATCATTTCTTCTTCAAAATCATTTTCTTTTCACAAAATGCCCTGATATTTTAAAAGAAAATTATTTTCAATGAAAATATTCATGAAATTAAAATAAGGTGTGATGAAACCATAAAAATCCGTTCATGTCGTATATGTTAAAAAAACATTCTCCTTGTTCTTTTTCCAGAAAAGTCAAAAAGTTCCATGTATGGTAAACAAAAGAAAGATTCCTTCCATAACAAAAAGTAAAAGTAAAAGTGGGGTAAACATGATATTAAACATACATGGAAGAATATTTAACACTTTATTAAATACATTTTATGGGTATGGATGAAAAATATAACCCCAGTAAATACTTTTGTATAAACAATATCGGATAAAATGAGATTGAAAAATTATCCCTTACCTTAGGTCTGATATGCTTCGTACATATCTAAACCTCCTGTATAATGATTTAAATAATTTAATTGACTTATTATAGAATCATATTCCTTTTTATGATATCATATATGGTTCACTTATGACTTTATATTACTCGTTCTTTTGTAAATTCTATGTTAAAGTAGTGTTTTGGGTAAAATCGTTTCATTTATCATCCGTGTTTTGACTTGAAATTATTAATATAATTACTTAGATCATGATTACATAATTACAGAATATTAAACATGATTTATATATAATATATATTCATAATATACATATATTTAATATATCGATAAATGGAAATAAATACACCGTACATAGAGACGGTTGGCCGTAAATACGCATGAACGCTGTTTTCCGTTCCTTATTGAATTGAATGGAATTAAGTAGATGAAATACACACACACACACACACACACACACATATATATATATATATATACATAAATCTAGTAGAATTATTATGTCATATATTTCATGATTACTTATTATATATACTTTATAATCATTTTTGAATTGTTAACATGGAAAATGAATCTCATCGTGTCGTGGAGACGGTAATCCATACGTACGCACGAGCGATGATATCATTCCCATATTTATTGAATGGAATTGGAGTTGAGGATATAATATCTTAGAATCAGTATGATGTTATAATAACCATATATAGTTATTATTTACACCATTATACCCATCCAATTAAGGTTGTGGTGGAAAAACAGATTACACCACAGTGTGGAAACGGTATTCCGTACGTACGCACGTGCGGTGATTTTGTTTTCCGTAGGATGGATAGATGGTAAAAAAAGGTTTTTTAGTATTTATAATAACATATAAGTATATAATTAATACTGATGTTATTACTTTATAATGAAACAACTAAAGAAGAATAAGTTGAAGAAGAAGGAAACTTGAAACAATCGGTAGAAGAGATTACCTCTTCCTCGACGCACCTCCTTTAAACTTCTTCTTAGGGCACTAGAGTTGGTCATTTGAGAAGACCAGAACCTCTATGATATAACTAGAGATGTTTATAAGAGGAATTTTCATGGGTTTTCTGAGCTTCAAGGCTCAAAATGGTGTGAAGAGAAGAGGGAAGGGGTGCCCTTTTTATAAGGGAAAAGAGGGACACCTTACGAAAAATTAAAATATTATTTTATAATAAAGTCATATTCTGTTTTTAATAGCTCAAAATTGATTTATTTCGAGGATTAGGTGGGGATGGGTCAGAATAATCTCAACTAATAAGTTTTAAACAAGTTTAGGTTACTAGTTTATCCTTATCATTTAGATTTAACTCTAAGTTAAATAATTCAACTTTTACCATGTCTTTTTTTTCTTACACTATATGGTTAATAAACTTACTATAACAAACCAAACGTAATCCAAGTGGTTCATTATTAATATATATATCATTATATGATTTATTTGGATGAACCTTATATTTTTAGGAATTAAATAACAATTAATAATATAATATTGTTTTAAAAAACTATTTTATGTCAATTTTGACACTATTTGGTACTTGATTTTTATGAAAATCATAACAGAATGATTATTTCGAAAGAATTTAATTAAATAAATTATAACATGTCATAGTAACCATGAAAAATATTATAATTCATAAAAAGTATAAAATTACATTTATTTGGGTATTTATAACATCAATTAGGTTAATATTTCATTAATAAGGTAATTACTGCATCACCATTGTGTCATAAATAAATTAAATTATTTAATGTCCAAAAATTATAAATAAAATACCATTATGTAGGAAATCTCTTTATATTTATAATGAATATTTATAGTCGAATTTATCTTATGTATAACCCTATATTAAAAAAGTTTTAGTTATTAAACTTTGATTTTAACTATTTTAACTCTTTTTTAAATAAAATAATAATAATAAATGTCCTAATCTAATCTATGTGGACCTAAAGGGTATTATTTTATCCCTAAGGATGTTTTTGGTCGAACTACACTTATCCAATAGAATTAGGACACGTTTTAGTGTAATAATAATATCATTTTTACCCTTAATTACCCTATTTACTTTTAACCATGGTAAATAAAAGTTAAAAGTTACTATTCACCAAATATTATTTTTATCTTATTTAACTGCATTTTACTCCTTGATATTAACCGGGTCTCTTGGATTTTTGAAATTCTACTCACAAAAGCCGTAAAATTATTTTTTATGTAAATTTGCAAACTCTCCTAGGAGATAGGTAAAAGACGGTGAAAATTTCAATAAAATTTATATGTTTCTAAAATTATTTTAAAATGACTCCAATTAATTACATTGAACTTATATAAGTATTATGTGTCTATTTTGACATAAAAAAATTTAAAGAAAATAAATTATTATTTAAATAAAAAGCCGGTTTTTAACCAATAACTCAGTGTTTTCACTATTCATCAAAAATTGAAAGTTTTTAGAAAAATACCAAAATTTCACCCTAGGCTAATTTCGATATTCCGAATCCAAAAATGAAGTCCATTTAAAAATATAAAATTTATAAAATTTCAAAAAGTGGGTATTACTATTTATAACGGTTTGTTCATAATAATATTATAATAATATCTCGTTTGGTGAAACTCGGTATTGCGTTCAACACACGCTATCGTGGAAGGTCGCGATTGCGTATAATGCAAGCCAAGTTAGGGATGTGTTTTGTGAAACATCATTTTGGTGTAGTGTACAATACAAGACATCAATGAAATTAAAAAGAATATTTTTCATAAAATCTCGGGGTGTTACATCCTCTAGGTCAATAGAGCCAACACATGCCTTATATCATAATAAATTTAACTAAAGGTAGAATAATAGAATTTTATTGGATGAAAAAACATATAAATATCTATTATATATGATTTATATACTCTGGATAAGATTATACTACTACTAATTCATTTATTAATAATTAAACATATAGTCATCATGGGGGTGATTTTAGGTTTCTACTAAACATTCTAGGTACAGAGGAGTAGGTTGAGCAAGATACAAAAAGAAAACTCTTAGTTCTTGATTATGTGATTACTATTCCTTAATAAATAACATTTTCAAAACCCACTTATATAGTTTTTCCAACATATAATATTCATTTTCATAGATTTTTCTAGTGACTATCATCCTTTTTAGCCCTTAGTTTAGAGAATAGAATTTGATAATCCCCATGTTTTACACATTTATGTTTCTGAGATATCAACGGTAATTTGAGATGGAATACTTTTTTTCCTTCCACCATGCCAACATAACTCTTAATTTTTAATCAGCAATTAGTGTCTATATTTCCTCATATTCTACACAAAATTCATTTCCTAGTTCATTCAAGACATCCCTCTTGGAAATTATTACCACATTTTTGACATGAAGTAAGTTGAATCTTATTTCCTTCACCATGTTCATCACCGAAAATTCCATAATACTCCATCCTTATCTTATTTAGTATTTTTTGATATTTATCTAATTTCACATTGTTAATAATAAATCATGATAAATAATTTGTAATAAACAAAAAATTTATTACTCAGGTATTATCCCATTTGGGTTCTCATTGGAAAATCCTCTACATTTTCCAAAAAATCCATTGTTTACCAAATTTCATATTTCTATAGCCATTTATTAAATAAATAAAAAGTAAATATAAGAATAATTAATCTCAAACATAATAGGTATAAATGATAAATGACATATTTACCATAACTTATAAATTTATAGGATTCAATGTTGGTTTATTTTGGTTGGGTTCTTTTATATTCCTTAACCTAATTCATTGTCATAAGAAATAATTCATAATGTATTTTAAAGAGAATGTTATTAACCAAATAATTTCACCTGGGAGTGTCTATATAGGTGTGGTGTATTAGGCCCCATTATCGTACACGATAGAAAATATTTAGTTGATAATCAACCAAAATTTTTTAGGGTGATTACCCTTAGGTTAATATATTCCACAACCACATCCACTTTCATATATCCAGACAAATATATAATTTCAAGGAGAACTATACAGTCTTTATTTTACCAAAACTATTAGATGTTATCCTATTATTTGAATTATACATTATACATATCCCTATAAGATATACTAAATTAATATTATCCTAATCCCTAAAATATTAAATATTATTTCAACTAACCAAAAGGGTTATCTATACCTTTGTTATTATGATCAACCATAACTGATCACACCTTGATGAAATTAACGTCGTCAAACAATAACATCTTAATCAATAAAGTTATATAAACCCTTCTATAATACCAACCATGAAATACCAAACACATATATTTTATAATTACTTAAAATAAATAAAATATTTCATTAGAAAAACTTCCATGAGATTTTATGTAACGCCCCGACCCCAGCTACCCAGAGTCGGTTCCTTACTTCGTAACATTGGCATGATCACAAAAGACCATGTCTCGAAAGACCGATTAGTTTAGTAGCCTTGGAAACACTAGATACATTCATAAATGTTACATTACATCATAAGGTAAAAAACTAAAATAACAAAGTCCCCATAGTCCACACTCATATCATCTTCTGACTATCCCTGCAGGTCAATCATAAAATACTTCTTCAAATCCTGTAAAATATTAAAACATTTAAAGGGGTGAGCTCAGATGCTCAGTAAGGATAACAATATTGCGGAAGCTTTCATAAATAAACATAAACATTTAAGGCAATGTATAACTAAAACAAAAGCCTTTTAAAATTGAACATCAACATAATATGGCAAAAGTAAAATGAGATAATTCCATTTACTTCTTCACATGGATATTCTACTGGTCGAATAATCACTTGCAATATCAATAACCACTTTCATAATGAGGGAATGTATAATGCCATACATTCTGAAACATTTTGTCAAGGCCTCGGAAAAGACGTCCAAAATGATTAATGCCTCGGCCAAAACCATAAATCAAATTGGGAAAGGGCCTCAGCCAATTCCACGTCTAGTTGTCTCATGAGACCTACCGATGCATCGAGGAGCTATAGCGGGCTCCACCCGTCACTTATTAAGTCCAATACATTCCTCATATTAATAGGTATAAACATATCATAAACCATAAACTAATCGTATCACATAAAACATGCATAAAGGAAACATAACATTTCCACATTTCAATCACAAGATATCAATACAATCACATTGATATAATAAAAACACTTTAAAAACCATTTTCAATACCAAAATAAAAGAAAGTTAAAACTTTGTATTTATTTTTCATTAAAAAAAAGATGTCTTGTAGAGGAAGCCGAAACTCAAATAATGGTCACGGCGATGGAGAAGTCGTTGTCGCCGCATTTGTATGGAAATAAAAACATTCCCTTTTGTCGTTTAGTAAAACGCTTTGTATAAAAAAGATTCCTTTTGAATAATCTTAAAAGTCAATGGGGTTTATACACCGTATAAAAGGAAGTTGTGTATAAAACCAAATATGTCTCAATGAAAGGAGATTGAGACGAAGTCCTTAAAAAGATCATTTAAAAAAATAGATCTATTATGTGTATTCACTATAGGTACACATAAAGAATACAAAATAAGACATAATAATATCATGACATAATTTGAAAGTAGAAGATTAACCCAAAGAATGGAAGTTGGGTTAAGAAGTTCCCTTACAAAGATAATTTTTAAAATAAAATAGATCTATTATGTATAATCACTAAAAGTACACATAAATAAATTACAAATTCAGGATAGGACATAATAATATCATGACATAATTTGAAAGTAAGAGATTAACCCAAAGAACGAAAATTGGGTTAAGAAGTTCCCTTACCTCGTGTCTGACTTGACTCAACCATTATTTAACCTCTTGAATAATAAACTAGAGTTAATATATACCTTATTAAGAACCATTTTTAATTTCATTATCCTTTTTATATCACTTATTACAATGTTATGAACATTATGTAATTATTTAAGTTAATAACGGTCGTTTTGTCGATCTTTGGTAATTGAGTCAACAATAAACTTCTTATAATTACAAGTTGTTTATGTGGTAGAATATCCATTATCTACATAATTATATTCATGATTAAGATGTCATATATATCATATATATCCAGTATATACATTCATTTATAATATTACATAACATTTAGAGTTAAGAAATGAAATGCACCGTTCATGGAGACGGTAAGCCGTACGTACGCATGAACGCTACTTTCATTTCTCTTTCGTATTTAATTGAATGAAATCATAATGATATAAATGTATAATATAATTCCAGTATAATATAGTGTATAATACCATTTACTCCATCCTTTATACATCCCTCATATGGCATTAACGATTCAAATCACTTTGAGGGGGCGGTAGTCCGCACTTCCTAAAATGAAATTATCGCGTTTTACCCATAATGGAAATCATAAAGTATGCCATAAATGAGAAATACAGAAGCATAAGTAAAACATAAACATATTATATTTCATATATAAATATAGTGACATATTAATGTCCACCTTTGAAGGTGTTATATGAGTGTTGAACAATCATCGTTTCGTGAGGCAGAAATTCTCCATCCACAGAAACCGTATGTTCTTTAACCATTAGATGTAGGTGTGTGTAAGTGTAGCTCTAATACTTCTTATAAAAACATCCTAGTATATTGAGGATACTGGTGTTGTTACAAAATAAATGAATAAAAAGAGTTTAGGGGGTTGGAGAAGAAAAATAAAACAAAACAACATTAGAGAAGACATTACCTCAAAATCGGGTAAGCTTTTTTGATTGGAGCCAAAGGCTTCCTTGGGATGAGTTCTGCCCAAAGTGAGGCTTCTAGGAGTAAGAGGGGGAAGTTGGGAGAGTATTTGGGGAGATGTTGGACGAGCAAAATGGCTTGAAAGTATGAATGTGGTGGTATAGGTGGGGGCCCTTTATAAGCGGAGAGGAGGGGAACTCTTCGAAAGTAAGGAAATTTTACATTATTATACAATGCTTTTCGGATTCTAAAATTCCCACACTTATATAATTCTTGGATAAGGTGATAAGGGTTCTAAATCTACCCATACAATAGTCTTTGGACAAGTTTAAGCCTTGTATTATACATTATCTTTTCATTTTATTAAAATTGTTAAATAATGAGGTCATCGCTGCATCATAATGATGTCATAAATAATTTAATTTATTTAATGTCTAAAAATTATAAAAAAAATTCTATGATGTAGGAAAGCTTTTTAGATTTCCAATGAATATTTATAGTCAAAAATATGACTTGTATAACCCCATGTAAAAATTGTTTTAGTAAAACATTTCATGTTTGTGTCATTTTTTACTTTAACATTAAATAAAAGGTATTTATTTCATTTTCCAGCTAATGTGGCTCCATGGGGTCCCCAAGTTTACCCATGGATTGTATTGGTCGGCCATGGCACATCCAATAAGAGTAGGACAAGTTTCAAGCTCATCTCATATTATTAAAACATTATTTTTACCTTAAACTACACTAATTACCTCTAATCGCGATTAAGAACTTAAAAGTTACTATTCACCAAAAAATTATTTTAATCTCATTGAACCACATTTTACTTCTTAATGAAAACCATGTATGTCGGATTTTTGAAAATCAAATCACATAAGTGGTAATATTTCATTTAATCGAAAAATCAGTTATTTAACTACCACTTAGTGGTTTCACTATTCATCAAAAATTGATGTTTTTCAGAACAATGCCAAAATTTCACCCTAAGCTATAATTGATATTCCGAATCCAAAAATGAAGTCCATTTTGAAATATAAAATTTATATAATTTTAAAAAGTGGTTATAACTATTCATAATGGCTACTTTGATTAGTCGCGGTGTTTTAGAACTCGAAGTTGCGTACAATGCAAGCCATTGCATTATTGAATGAGAAGCGTATCGTGGAAGCTCGGGGTGTTACATTCTCCCCTCCTTCAATAAATTGCGTCCTCGAAATTTGAAATTTTTTTCTTTGAAAATAAAAGGTTTAAAAGAGAAAATACCATTGTGGAAACCACACATCGAAAATAAGATTTATAAAATTTAGCCTTAATAAGAGGGAAAGGGAAAAGAAAATGTCACCACCCAATTATGATCTCGATTAGGAGAACATTGGTGGAAATTAGAGACATATAATTGGAGGAAAAACGTAAATATTCATAGGGAGTGATTGAGGTCATCAATCACAATCAACTGTGAAATTGAGGGCCTCAAAGTCTTCAATCTATGTTGATTTAAAATATCATCAGTTCAACAAGACATAATGTATTAGGATAACACATTTTTTTGTTTTAATATCCCTTTACTAAAGTTTAAGAATCAATTTATTCATTGAATAAGAGATAGGTATATATATATTTATGCTTGACAATTAGATTTTCAACCTTCAACTCATCTTTCACTCAAAAAGATAATAGAATTCAAAAATATTATACTTATCCTAATTGTATAAGGTTCCAAATGTACATATCATTTAGATTAGTAAAATTATTTTTTAATAACCAGGGACTTCCTGTAGGCTAGTGGTAGGAAATAAAGGCATGTCGCACTATGGTTGTGGGTTCGATTCTTGCAGCTTTGTCTGACGCGATGGGTTATGCCCCACCCTGTAGGTTGTCCTTTTCCTAAAAATATAGTACTATACTATTCCAAAAATAATCTTCACAAATGTTTTAACCTTAAACAATACTATCCAAAGATCAACTTAATCCACTCCAACCTTTATAGTTATCCAAAATACCTCTGTCCAGACTTTCTCTAAAAGGTCTCTTAATTCCAAAATCAATTTATCAAATTCCCCAAACAAAGTAAAGTTTCTCTTATTGTAACATACTAAAAATATAATTACCTTCATCATATTAAAACCTTACTGAAATCAACAAGTACTGCAGTACAATCCTTATATATATATCACATTATTCTAATAACCGGAATATAATCCATGAGTCCAAAAGAACCAATACATTAGTTATTCTGCTTCAACTGTAGTAACAACATAAGACTGTCCTTGATCCCTTGGCCTTTTCTGAGGTAATTTTACCTGACGCTTAGGACATTCATTTGCATAATGCCCCATTTCCCTACAATTGTAGCATTCAACTTTGATAGCCTCTTTCTTTCCCTTGCAATCATGCGCCTGGTGACCTTTTTCTCCACATTTATAACAAACTCCCATTCCTTTTAGGCAAGTACCATGGTGATTCTTCCCACAATTATCACATAATGGAAAATCCTTCTTTCCCTTTTTCCCTTTATCTGTCTCTTGTTCTACCGTTCTCTTCTTCTCTTGCTTTACTTTGTTGTCATAATACTTAGAGAATTCCTTTTCTGTCTTGATAGCACGTGAGACAATATCTTCGTATGATGAGAAGGATTGTGATACTAAAGCTCGACGGAGAAATGGTTTTAACCCATCAAAGAAACGATCAATCTTACTCCTTGGGTTACGTATATAATCTGTAGCATACCTTGCTAACCTTGTAAAGTTGGCCTCATACTTTGCGACATTCTCATCCTCCTTTTGTTTCAGACTCAGAAATTTCCTTTCCATATCTGCTCTATGGTCACGAGGAAAGTATTTTTCTAAGAAAAGATATTTGAACTCTCTCCATTCCATATTCGATATGTCATCAACTTCCTTTTTATTTTGAATCAATGACCACCATTGATCGACATCTCCAGTGAGGCGGTAAACTGCCATGATAACCTTCTCCCTTTCGCTACTCCCCAAGGTGTGGAATATTTTCTCTAAGGAGTTTATCCATTGCTCAGCTACTAACGGATTTGTACCCCCATTAAATGTTAGTGGTTGTTGCCTCATGAAGCGGTCTAACATTGATCCTCCACGTTGCGGATCAGGGTGCTCCATACGAGTAAGGTTATTATTCATAACCTGAGTGAGTTGTCCCAGTATAGTAATAAGTTGATCAGCACCAGTTGTATCTCCAGCTCCACAATAATTATCTTGAGCAGGAGGGCAATCCCTACACGAAGTGCGTGCATTGATACAGTTTCCATTCCTTCCACTAGGCGCCATTTCTAAACAATGGCATAAACTATATTAGTTTATGAAATAAAATACATAATTCCATACTTGTAAAACACCTAACACTAATTGAACTATTTATGGATATAATCCATAATCATAAAAATGCTTTCTTCGAGGAAGTATATACTCATAACCCTTCATAGTGGTTTGTAAAGAAAATGATAATTATCCTAAGCATATCCCCCGAGAGTGTCGTAACCAAGAGTGCAGCAAGGCCCGTTGTCGTGCACCAGTTCCCGTTCGAGTCTAGCTCAAAGCGGTGTTTTCAGGTTTTACCCCTAGGTACATCTATGCCAGAGCTGCCTCTACCTGCTCGTATCCAGACAGGGATGTATTGCTCGGAAAACTCACAAAATCTCTACAATAACAAAATTCTAGGATATTCTTCTATACTAATCCTCAAAGTCTATCTTTGGGCTATGTGCTCTAATCAGAGTTTATCTAAATCTAACTTCCAAGGTTAGTACTAAACTGTCTCTGATACCAACTATAACGCCCCGACCCTAGCTACCCAGAGTCAGTGCCTTGCTTCATAACATTGGCATGATCACAAAAGATCAAGTCTCGAAAGACCGATTAGTTTAGTAGCCTTGGAAACACTAGATACATTCATAAATGTTATATTACATCATAAGGTGAAAAACTAAAATAACAAAGTCTCCATAGTCCACACTCATATCCTCTTCTGACTATCCCTGCAGGTCATTCATAAAATACTTCTTCACATCCTGTAAAATATTAAAACATTGAAAGGGGTGAGCTCAGATGCTCAGTAAGGATAACAATATTGCGGAAGCTTTCATAAATAAACATAAACATTTAAGGCAATGTATAACTAAAACAAAAGCCTTTTAAACTTGAACATCAACATAATATGGCAAAAGTAAAATGAGATAATGCCATTTACTTCTTCACATGGATATTCTACTGGTCGAATAATCACATGCAATATCAATAACCACTTTCATAATGAGGGAATGTATAATGGCAGACATTCTGAAACATTTTTTCAAGCCCTCGGACAAGACGTCCAAAATGATTAATGCCTCATCCAAAACCATAAATCAAATTGGGAAAGGGCCTCGTCCAATTCCACATCTAGTTGTCTCATGAGACCTACCGATGCATCGAGGAGATATAGCGGGCTCCACCCATCACTTATTAAGTCCAATACATTCCTCATATGAATAGGTTTAAACATATCATAAACCATAACATAATCGTATCACATAAAACATGCATAAAGGAAACATAACATTTCCACATTTCAATCACAAGATATCAATACAATCACATTGATATAATAAAAACTCTTTAAAAACCATTTTCAATACCAAAATAAAAGAAAGTTAAAACTTTGTATTTATTTTTCATTAAAAAAAAGATGTCTTGTAGAAGAATCCGAAACTCAAATAATGGTCACGGCGGAGGAGAAGTCGTTGTCGCCACATTTGTACGGAAAGAAAAATATTCCCTTTTGTCGTTTAGTAAAACGCTTTGTATAAAAAAGATTCCTTTTGAATAAACTTAAAAGTCAAAGGGGTTTATACACCGTATAAAAGGAAGTTGTGTATAAAACCAAATATGTCTCAATGAAAGGATATTGAGACGAAGTCCTTAAAAAGATCATTTTTTTTAAAATAGATCTATTATGTGTATTCACTATAGGTACACATAAAGAATACAAAATAAGATATAATAATATCATGACATAATTTGAAAGTAGGAGATTAACCCAAAGAATGGAAGTTGGGTTAAGAAGTTCCCTTACAAAGATCATTTTTAAAATAAAATAGATCTATTATGTGTAATCACTACAAGTACACATAAATAAAGTACAAATACAGGATAGGACATAATAATATCATGACATAATTTGAAAGTAGGAGATTAACCAAAAGAACAAAAATTGGGTTAAGAAGTTCCCTTACCTCGTGTCTGACTTGACTCAACCGTTCTTTAACCTCCTGAATAATAAAATAGAGTTAATATATACCTTATTAAGAACCATTTTTAATTTCATTATCCTTTTTATATCACTTATTACAATGTTAAGAACATTATGTAATTATTTAAGTTAATAAAGGTCATTTTGTCGATCTTTGGTACTTGAGTCAACAATAAACTTCTTATAATTACAAGTTGTTTATGTGGTAGAATATCCATTATCTCCAGAATTATATTCATGATTTAGATGTCATATATATCATATATATCCAGTATATACATTCATTTATAATATTACGTAACATTTAGAGGTAAGAAATGAAATGCACCGTTCATGGAGACGGTAAGCCGTACGTACGCATGAACGCTACTTTCATTTCTATTTCGTATTTAATGGAATGAAATCATAATGATATAAATGTATAATATAATTCCAGTATAATATAGTGTATAATACCATTTAATCCATCCTTTATACATCCCTCATATGGCATTAACAATTCAAATCACTTTGAGGGGGCGGTAGTCCGCACTTCCTAAAACGAAATTATCGCGTTTTACCCATAATGGAAATCATAAAGTATGCCATAAATGAGAAATACAGAAGCATAAGTAAAACATAAACATATTATATATCATATATAAATATAGTGACATCTTAATGGCCACCTTTGAAGGTGTTATATGAGTGTTGAACAATCATCGTTTCGTGAGGCAGAAATTCGCCATCGACAGAAACCGTATGTTCTTTAACCATTAGATGTAGGTGTGTGTAAGTGTAGCTATAATAATTATAATAAAAACATCATAGTATATTGAGGATACTGGTGTTGTTACAAAAGAAATTAATAAAAAGAGTTTAGGGGGTTGGAGAAGAAAAATAAAACAAAACAACATTAGAGAAGACATTACCTCAAAATCGGGTAACTCTTTTTGATTTGAGCCAAAGGCTTCCTTGGGAAGAGTTATGCACAATGTGAGGCTTCTAGGAGTAAGAGGGGGAAGTTGGGAGAGTATTTGGGCAGAGGTTGTCCGAGCTAAATGGCTTTAAAGTATGAATGAGGTGGTAGAGGTGGGGGCCTTTTATAAGAGAAGAGGAGGGGTACTCTTGGAAAGTAAGGAAATTTTACATTATTATACAATGCTTTTCGGATTCTAAAGTTCCCACACTTATATAATTCGTGGATAAGGTGATAAGGGTTCGAAATCTACCCATACAATAGTATTTGGACAATTGTAATCCTTGGATTGTACATTATCTTTTCATTTTATTAAAATCGTTAAATAATGAGGTCATCGCTGCATCATAATGATGTCATAAATAATTTAATTTATTTAATGTCTAAAAATTATAAAAAAAATACTATGATGTAGGAAAGCTTTTTATATTTCCAATGAATATTTATAGTCAAAAATATGAGTTGTATAACCCCATGTAAAAATTGTTTTAGTAAAAAATTTCATGTTTGTGTCATTTTTTACTTTAACATTAAATAAAAGGTATTTATGTCATTTTCCAACTAAAGTGGCTCCATGGAGTCCCCAAGTTTACCCATGGATTTTATTGGTCGACTATGGCACATCCAATAGGAGTAGTACAAGTTTCAAGCTCATCTAATATTATTAAAACATTATTTTTACCTTAAACTACACTAATTACCTCTAATCGTGATTAAGAACTTAAAAGTTACTATTCACCAAAAAATTATTTTAATCTCATTGAACCACATTTTACTTCTTAATTAAAACCATGTATGTCGGATTTTTGAAAATCAAATCACAGAAGTGGTAATATTTCATTTAATCGAAAAATCAGTTATTTAACTACCACTTATTGGTCTCACTATTCATCAAAAATTAATGTTTTTCAGAACAATGCCAAAATTTCACCCTAAGCTATAATTGATATTCCGAATTCAAAAATGATGTCTATTTTACAAAATTCCAAACATATAAGTTTCATTAATTAATTTTATAATTAATTCCTGCTATCACAACAAATAGCGTGTTTTTAAGAAACAATTTATATCAAAAGATTGGCAATTGTTTATGTCCAATTTCAATGTTAAATTAATTATAATGACCTCCATTGGATAAAATGGTAAAAATATATTCTAATTATACTTGAAAACCACTAAATAGTATAAATTATCACTATAAATTATTTTGATTAAAAAAGTTGTTTTTAAGTATTTTTCACTATTCATAAAAAATTAGAAGTTCTCAGAAAAATACCAAAAATTCAACATAGGCTAATTTCGATATTCCGAATCCAAAAATGAAGTCCATTTTGAAATATAAAATTTCTATAATTTTAAAAAGTGGTTATTACTATTCATAACGGCTACTTTGATTAGTCGCGGTGTTTTAGAACTCGAAGTTGCGTACAATGCAAGTCATTGCATTATTGAATGAGAAGCGTATCGTGGAAGCTCGGGGTGTTACATTTTAGTTTTAGATATTTGGATAATTATGATGAAACAATTACTAATAAAACCCATGTAATTTTCAGCTAATGGGAGTTTTTTTCACTATATTAGAAACTTGTCAATCTATAACAAATCATCAATATCACCCAAAAAACCTCTATATAAGATAATATTTTAGACACATATTAGTTTTTAATTTTCACCATAATCTGGGGAAATTGAAACATAAGAAAAGGGTGACCTCAAATGGTCGGTGAGGGTAAGTATAATAAAATACAATCAAAGGTTATAAGTGATTATACTATGAACATGTGGATGTGAAAATATAATAAACATATAAGAAAACATAATAGAGAAATGATACCATAATAAAACATGGATAATAAGAAAATAATCATCAATTGAGGATTTTATGATAAAAAAATATATATTATAGGATAATGTCATGAAAATATTTTGACGATAATATAATACCTGATGTCGTAAGAACAAGATGAAAGTTCATTAAAATGGTTTCAAAAAGGTATATTACCATGTTTTTTTCACTAATGTATAATAGAAAATTTCAATGCAATTCTACCAATCTATCTTAAGTATTTTATCTCTATAGATTAATTCTTTAACAATTACGTTTGAGCTCTATTAGGATACACCTTTCTATATATTACATGATCATTTTATATATATACCACATAAGGAAATCATTCCTAGTTATATAAAATAATAATTAATCAAATAATGAAATAGGTTAAATTATGATACAAAACATGAGAATAATACATCCTAGGAATTAAGGTGGATGGTTTGATTTTTATAATATCCTTGATAGACCATAAAATTTTTAAAAGGATGTTGAATTAGATGGTTATTGTTTGGGAGCATTATGAAAATCACATCATAAACAAGAATGATTATTGAATTTGTAGAAAAAATTAATGCAAATAGTTTTTTTAAATACTATGGAATTTTAATTTCTTTTTATTTAACATGAAAACATATATAGTAATTTTCATATAAACTGATAAATAAAATGTAAGTATCTGTTCACATAGAAAATGATAAAAATGACGTTTTTTACACATTGAAAATAATGAACCATACCAACGATGTCAAAAATTTATTTATAACATTTAAATAAGTTTAAAAAGTATAAAATAACCTTAATCTATTATTTTGGAATTTATAATGTTATTCATAAAAGCATCCAATGAATATATTCATCGAAGAGGAGGATTCCCGACTAAAAAGAATAGGTGGGGTCAATTTCTTTACAATGGGTAAATACAGAGACAAGGGGGAAATTTAAAGAGTGAGAAGACATATAATACCCAAAAAAATAAATGGAGAATAAAATTATAAGGACTTTATAATTAAAAGAAATACAAATTCTCTAGATGGATTATCTTTCAAAAGAAATATTGACTTGAAAATAAGATTGGAGATGAAACCCTTACAATATTGGTAACGTAAGAATCAATAAGTAAAGAGAGGGAGATAATGAAATGGGCATCAATATATCATGAAATGTGAGATATTTATCAAACATAAAGGTAACAGGGTAGTGAATTAACAATATAAAATAAATGTGAGATATTTTAATATTTATGTTATGATTTGTTTACTCTTTTACTGGGTTTATAACTCTCCATTTTCATAGGCATGTACTCAGCTTATCCCATGTAATGCTAAGTACGAGGGAATGGAGTGGTCATGTAAAGGATGTTTTCAATAAGATGTTGTGATTTATGTTTTATGTTGTTATGTAATGTTCCTAATCCATAAATACACTAGGCCTCTCAATTTAATATGTTGAATCAAGTGAAGTTTTTATGTAATAAATTTTTTAATTGTGTAATAAATAGAATGGTTGTCATATTAGTCCATTAAACTACTCAGTGATAAAATTCTATTTAATAATATAATATCACTTTGATAAGTTGATAGATAAAAACAAAACTTTTAAGTTGAGTTTTCTTCATAGAACATAGATGATTTTCTATTGTAAAATAAGCACACACTTCTACAATGGATTAAAGGCACCAGTAGTGATGTATTATGATCATAGTTTTTTTTCTTTAACTTATTGTTGATCACATATTATTATTATAAAATTTAATGTATAAGAGAAACATTATGTTTTTAATGATATATAATTTTTAAGACAGATATTGCAAGATAGAGAATAAAACCCACTAATCACTATAGCCTAGCCACTCATAAACATTCAATGAAACATTTAAAAACTGACATTACTTTCTAACTTCTGCTTTTTTTATTATTTATCATGATTCAAAAACTTGAGTAGAGGATCGTGTGTACTGACTAACAATGGGATAGAATTGATTTCTATAAAAATATTTATGATCATTGATCCATCCCAAGACGGGTTGATTCTCCTATTATTTATTCAAATATATCGAAGCGAATAACCTACGTCATACATCATGGGGGATTACTGAAATACAATATTATTAATGTCGTACTTATTTTTTATTCTTTATTTTATTTTAAAAATGAAAACAAAAAAATATAAATGATTATTTAAGGATTAATTTTTCTTTGAATAAAATATAGAGAAAATGAAAATAAATTGAAATTTATATCTCAAATGATGAAACAATGGAAAATCCTTAATATATGAGACAACTCTCAATTTAGATAATATTTTATCAAGATATTGAGTACAAAATTTTTATTTAATTACAATCAACCACAACATTTAATTACACATTCCTTGATTCATTTAAATCCACAATATAACTAATAAAAAATGAAAACAGAAAAAATTAGTAATCATATATTAAATATATAAATATAGAATACAATTAAAATACTGTAAATAATAGTGAATTATTCCTCAATAAAAATACCACACTATAATTATTAGAGGTGAAAAACTGGGAAATGAAAATATTTTTAAAATCTCAAGAATATTCTTGGTTATCCCACTTTAAATAAACCACTATGATATATTTACATATAAAAAAGTGTTTTAAAATAACAAGGGAACAAAAATTAAAGATACAATTATTATGAACTAAAATAAAATTCAACCAATAAATCTTCATCTCTGTCCCTCTCTCCTATGATTCTCCTCTCCAACTTTCTATATTTTCACATGAAATAGGATCATTCACGGATTTCATTTAATATCAAACAAAATATAAACTTAACATATAATTTTTCCATGATTATTGTGATCCTTTTAAGTCCTTTAACCTTTATGGACCAATTAAAAACTCCATTAACAATTTAAATCCATATAAGGATTAATGAAACTCTTATCCTCCAATCTGAGAGGCACTTATTTAGTGTAATAAACTGGAATCTTTTTCAATGAAACATTCATTCATAATTAATATTATTTAAATTTCATGTCATACATGAGTCCACTGGTCAGTATCTATGGTTGGGATTCATGATGTTATAAACCATCCTTAGTTATTATATAATAAAATTAAATATTTCTTTAAGAGGAGAGGTATCAATAATGGTCTTGTACTGGAAGCTTCATGCCATGTATTGTAATAAAATATTTCATATTATATGATTGATTGATGTTTTATTATATGTTATGCCATATTTTTTTTATATCCATAAGTTTATTGTACAACTATAATTAATTATCATTGTTTTTATATTATATTTCTATATCATAACATGTGATTCAATTATAGAGAATGAAAAATATTATAATAGTTTCTGCTATCTACAATTTCATCAGTTCCCAATACGTTTTATTTATAATAATTCCATTCAATAAATGAAGTTTTTGTTATATACTATGACAATACCATATCATATCATGTGATTTTGTCATAGAAAATGATAATCTAATGAGGCCCCTTTCAATCTATAGGTTTCTATATATATTTTATCTATAACGTATACTATATTCTATTCTTATATAAACTCCCTATAACACCTTGCTAATTTATTCTATATTTTACTTTAAATAAATAGTAAGTTGAATATATTATAACACATACAATATTAAACTAAAATATGTAGTGATATATTAAAGTTAAAATAAGAATAACCATTTGGTAAAAAAATATTTCAATTAATAATGATGCTTATGTAGTATTATAATGTTATTATTGATGAAATTTAATGATTAGAAAATAATTAATTAAAGTGATATGATTCATATAATTCAATGTTAAAAGGAATATTTTTCAAGGAAACATTTTCAATGTTTGGTTTACTTTAATAAATTGATCACTTGTAAAATATTTCAAGAAAAAATAGGGGCACATAATTTATTATAAATTGATAGGAAACAAATTAAGAACAACCGGTGTCTAAAACGGTTATTTTCAATAAGATTTTTTTATTTAAAATTAAAATTAAAATTTAATATATATATATATATATATATATTAATTTTCATTTCAATAAATAAAATTAATTTTCTAATTAAACATGTCAAAAGTATCTCAAGGTAAATTTTTGGTTTTTTATACAATTGTTAATTTTTAGGTGAAAAGTGAAAAAATATGGATTTTACAAATATCATCACTTTTAAGATATAATCATAAAACAATAATAAAATAAATATTTATTATGCCTATTTGATCAATGGAATATTTATTAATGGAGTGAAATATTTTATTTTTAAAAAATTACATTGGATTTATAAAGTAATGACTAACATTTTAGAACCTTTATTTTATTTTAAAAAAGCTATTTGTTCTTATTTTCATTATGTATTAACAAACTACCATTATAATTCTATTATTAATAAATTTTATAAATTTTAGGGAAATCAACAGTATAAATAATTTTTGTGGGAAATCATTTTTTCATTCCGAAAAACACATTTTTCTAAAAAAAATGTTTTTTTTTCATTTTTTTCACTTATATTAAAATTAATATTTTAAAAATATAGAAATTTAATCTTGTAAAATTTTTTCCATATTTTCAACCAGAATATTTAAATTTTTTAATAAATACAGTTTCATTTTGGTCCTAAAAATAAGTTACCATGTTAAAATTTCTTCACAATGGTAAAAGTTAAAAGAATTAACATGGGGTTTAAGATAAGACATAAAGTTTCAAAAAGCATAAAACCTTAACTTTAATTTGATTGGTTTAGTGAATATCTTCTATTACATCATATATCTGAATTTGGGTTTCCATGGTTCCACTAGTCAGTGAGAAATAAATTTTTATTATTTAAAAGCTATGGGTATTTACAAAAGTGCTAGACCTCTCCCTTATAAATGGATTCCTTCACCACCTCACTTCTTTGTACTCTTGGAGAATTTCATCTGGAAAAATCACAATAAAAATTGATTCCCAACACTATATTTCATGTATTTTTTTGTTTTGTTCTAAAAAAATTACCTATCTAATATTATTTAAGGTGTGATCAAATGAAGGATATCCAAGGAAGGGGAAATTATCTTGAAAAGTTCTTTAAATTTAATTTCTTCATAAAAGACTTCCAAATTTTCTATAAATATTCAAAATAATGAAATTAGAATGATTAGTTTAATGAAATTATATTATTTAAATATAAAAACAATTATCTAAATATTTTCTATCAAATGGAAAATGAAAATTTCATTTGTGTGTACATGTAGACTACCCCCAATGGATGACATATTTAATTTTTCATCACTACCTCAAATTCCTAGTTCCATAGATAAATTTAACGAATAAATATGATATCTATGAAAAAATTATTATTTGTAAGATATAAATAATTATATATGTTTCTTCCTTCTCATTCTTTAGAAAATGAAAACATTTCTCTTATCACATGTGGACTACTGCTTCAAGGAATGATATATTTCATTTTCCATAATTCCCTATTATGGATGGTTCTAAAGGTGTGTTTAATTTATAAAATTTATTTTTATAATTTTTTTAAGGATATGTAATAGTAATTTGAGAATTATCTTAATAATATTAATAATAAATGGTCATTATAAAATTTAATTATCTAAAATGATCATACTGAGACACATTAAAAGTGAAAAATTCTTAATATTATCATTTAATTATATTATTATTATACCGATCCATAAAAATTATTTATCACTTCAGTAATTTTTTTAAATAGTTAATCTTATGGTAAAGTAATATTATGTTTTTACTAATTTAGTTGTAATAATACGCTCTTATTTGGGTTATTTTTACGACAAATATGAAAGTTGTTATAATGTTTATGCCACGAATTATTAAGGAATGTTAAATAATGGTAACATCTTGTAAAAATTATGAATTAATTCTTCTTTCATAATTATGTAATGGTATTATATTTTTGTATATTTTTTAATAAAATCAAATCTATTTATGATAACAAAATTTCTAGAAAATGATATTTTTAAGAATTTCATGAAAATCATTACAACGTGATTCCTTAAATAAAGAAAAGACTCAAACGATTGAAATAATGCTTATAATAAAAGCCTAACTTATTTATCCTCTTGTTCAAGAATAATTATCTTATATATCCATTTTATTTTTTTCAAGAATTTTCTTTTAGATACTTTATAAATTTATTGAGATTAAATTTTTTAACATTGTATTTCCTTCCATAAATTTTAAAGTATTATTTTTTATATTTTTGTTATAATTAATTTTGTAGTTTCTTAAAAAAATTGTGAGAATAATTATTTTTTCTATTGTATGCTTGAGTAAATTTTCCCATCATCATTGACAATTCTTCATTAGTTATATTCATTTATACGTTTTTATATTTTTTTTAAAATTAATATCTATTCCCATTATTTTTTAAAATATTTATTATTATATTAAAATAAAATGACATTATTTTTAAATGGTTTGAAAATGTATTTTTATTGAACCTATGTATATTTTAATCTCATACTCCAAATTTTTTTCTTTAATAATTTCCAGATTACTTTATTAAAAATTCTTTTAAAAATTTGTTTGAAATGTTTCATTTAAACCTTATGAAAAGTGTTTTGGAAGTAAGCCAAATTTTTGTGACTATGTTCCATAATTTTTAAGGAATTTCTTTTTAACATCTCACATCTATTTCTTGATCTATTTTCAGAAAAAGGAGAATAAATTTATTATAAAAAAATCATTTTTTAGGAATTTATGATCTCATTTATTATTTTCTGATTTATAAATTATTTTATGTATATGGTTTATCCATAGTCCCTTTATTCTTTAATGTTGTTTTCTCTATCACACTCCATTATTATTTTTGACACATGTTTCCATATATCCATGTTATTTTTTACTATGGATATGTTTAATATCATTTACACTATTTCAATATTTTCTTAAGAATATACCCAATGGTATATACAATGTTAGTTGAAGGAAGGTTACTAAGAAAGTTATTCTACTGACCATGGAATATTGATATTCTGTATATTTGATTTAATTTTTATATTTATGTATTAATAAGACTTATTGATTATATTTTATATTTATCATTCAATATTTGATCAATTCATTAAAAATTTGGAAGTCATGGGTAGTGCCTAAAATTATATAACCCCTCAATGCATCGAGTAAGGTATCATGATATAAACAAGTTGGAATAAAATATTATTTGGGTATTTCGTGTATGAATGCCAATTTATTGAAATTTTTCTGGATGTGGCCTCAATATTAAGTGGAATATGTCTTACAGTATGCATTCCATCATTATGAAAACAATAATTATTATTCGTACGGTTACTATGTTTTTATTTTCCATGGATATAATTCATGATCATTTTATTGGTTATATGGAACATTAATTGAAAATTTTCTCTTCTATATTGTTTATACTCAATGTATTATTGACATATTACATTGTACAGAACCCCTTAATGGGAATTTAAGATCACCATTTTTATTTTCCCTTTCCCCTGGTTGCCAAGAAGGTATGTTTTATTTAATTCAAGTATATAGAAGAAATAAAAAATGAATGTTTTCATAAAGTTTATATGTTTTATTTAATGTATTCAATATAATTTGACAATCATGAATATATATAGTGTGTTATGACTATTAAGCTAATTTATAACATGTGATGAAATATCTTGTATATTATAACAATGTAATATAATAATCAACAGCACCATGTTACTGGATTCGGGGATATTTTAGTCAGAATCAGATAAAGTTTATTTGTAATCATGGGAACTATATTTTAGAAGAACATATTAAATATGAAAATTTGATAAACCCTAAAAATTATCAAGAAAAATTAACTGGATGGGAATTTTTATTCTATGGCTCAATATTCCTAATTTTACGAGGTAAATAAGTATATTCCATTTTTTAGAGACAATTACTAGTGGAATAAATGGAATGTGTTTAAACACCCATAATCTATATATGTATTTCTTCCCAAGAGAGTATATAATAATAGAGGTAGATCTAAGAATTTTATAAATATATTGGGGAATTTTAAGGCTAATAATCTTGGATATACTTAGTAACCAATTGATTCCAAACATAATTCAATGATACAGGAAAACATCATGTTGAAAAATACCTATATACATTAATGTAAATACTAATCACATTGTAGTTGAAAATGGTTTATGTCCCTCAAGAAAATATTTATATATTTAGGGATTAATGAAAGGGGAAGGTTATTTTTATAATTTATTATTTAAAGCTAGATGATGATAAATTGTGGTTGTAAATTTAAAACAACAAGGAGGTAGATAAGATACATGGAATGGAATGGAAGACTTTTAAATATATATTATTTTGAAAAAGTACTCATGGGAAATGAGTTGATTTAGAATGTATATTTTTAAATTTGGGACAAATGGATGAGGAAAATATTTCTAAGTATGAGGTTAGATTTTCAGGTTATCAAGGAATATTGAGGACTATGTTTGTAATCTAGAAATAAATATTGATTGTTTCATTGATGGTATAAAATAAATCCTTCAAAGGGTGTTACTCATTAAAAAATCATTATATGAACATATAATATCAAGTTCCATAAATACAAAGAAGGAATTTGCCAATTATTCAACTTTAAAATCATGGTATGAGAATAATAGAATGATTTATATATATATAAAGAGAAATGTGGGAAAGGGTAATAAGTGAAGAGTAATTTTTTTAACACATAACAATTTTGTTAAGAAACAACTTTATTTAAGGTAATGATAGTTTGTTTAATGTGTGGATATAATGGCGATCAAGCACATTAATTCAAAATTAAAGTTCAAATTATTCCAATTTAAGGATATTGGTAACTATGAAAGTCAACACCCAAAGTGTATTGGGAATTGACCTTAGTATAGGACTAGAGAGAAATGTTACGCTTATATGATTACTATAACAACATTTGAACCACTAAATAACATGATAGAAGGTAATTTGACCATAAAATCAATGTTAGCTAATGATTTATTTTATTCTAAATCTATATGGCCAATTAAAGGTCAAATTCTTACCAAAGATATTGAATCATCCCCTAACACCCTGAGGATAGATTTTTTAATAATGACACCAATTGGGAATCCAATTGTAAAAATAATGTATCGGGTGGTCTCAGTTAAGATACATACATATTCCCTGGTTAAAAACTCAGTTCCTATAATTATGGTTAACTTTGACATAATCATTAAATTAGTGTATTTCTGGGATATGCGAGCGTGGGACAACCATATCAAATAAGGGGATGCTAATACCCAGTATTTTCATCAGAAAGCTTCCACCAGGCAGCGGAAAAACTCCATTACCTGCTTATCACAGCCTGATGGAAGCAAAGTTTCTGACACCAATAGTATCCACAAGGCCTTGACTGGCTTCTACCAGAACATCTTCTCTGCAAGAACCCCTTTCATGTCTGTTGAGGTGGAAGAATGTATCAGACCTGTAATCACATATGAGATCAATAGGAAGCTCTCCAAAGAGGTTACAGATGATGAGATACGCCTGGCTTTGAAACATATTCCTCCCACCAAGGCTCCAGGACCCGATGGGTTCCACACCCTCTTATTTAAGCAATAATGGCACATCATCGGTCCTGACATCTGCAATTTGATGAAAAATATCTGGTCTGGCAACACCAGCATTGCGGCCATCAATGAAACTATCCTCGTCTTAATCCCCAAAATCAAGAAACCTATGGCGATCCCTGACTTTCGACCTATTAGCCTATGTAATGTCACTTAGAAGATCATCTCAAAGATACTTGTCAATCGGCTGCGACCTTGGCTACCAGAAATTACCTCTGAAAATTAGAGCACTTTCGTGTCCAAGAGACTGATCACTCATAATGCGATTGTGGCCCACGAGGTGTTCCACTCTATGAAATCACGCTCCACGAAGAAGAGAGGAACGATGGCCTGGAAATTTGTTATGTCCAAGCCCTACGATCGAGTTGAATGGCACTTCCTTAGAGCCGTTATGCAGAAGATGGGTTTTTGTGCTAAATTGATAGACATGGTCATAGACTGCGTCTCGACTGTCTCGTTTAAAATAAATGTCAATGGGGAGCTTAACAGAGTTTTCACTCCTTCTCGAGGCCTTCGTCAGGGTGACCCTCTATCCCCCTTCCCCTTCATCCTGGTGGCTGACGCGTTTTCTAATCTTATTTCCAGGGATGCTTCTTCTAAGTCTATTCATGGGGCAAAAGTTTGTCGAGTTAGCCCTCTAGTGTCACATCTCCTCTTCGCTGACGACTGCCACCTTTTTTCTAGAGCAATAATTAACGAATGTCGGGTGATCTAACAGGTGATCCGCCAGTATGAGAGGGCGTCTAGCCAAACAATAAATCATGGTAAATCTAAAATTTCCTTTAGCGCAGGGGTGACTCTGTCTAAGAGGGATGAACTTTGCGCTTTAGCTGGCATCCATATGGTTGTTAAACATCAGAAGTATCTCGGGCTCCCCACGGTGATTGGCCGGTCTAAAAAAGAAATCTCCGCATCCATCGTGGACAGGATTGAGGCTAAAATCCAAGGTCGGACCCCTAAAAGAATTTCGAAAGCAGGCATGAAGACTCTCATCAAAGCTATAATCCAATCTGTTACCAGCTACTTTATGTCCCTCTTTAAGATCCTGGTGGCCATCGCTGACCATATCCACACACGTATTGCCAATTTCTGGTGGGGGATGCATGATGGAAGGAATCGACCCCATTGAATGGCCTGGGCGAAACACTACAAACCCAAACCAGAGGGTGGTATGGGGTATCAAAATCTTCCTCTCTTCAACAATGTGCTTCTAGAAAAGCAAGGATGGCGCCTTATTGACCGACCTTCATCTCTTTGTGCGCGAGTTTTACAAGCTAAGTATTTCCCTGACACGGAATTTCATGCTTCCTCTCTTGGTCCTCGCCCCAGCTTCCTCTAGAGAAGCATCTGGGGGGAAAAAGTTCCTGGATAAAGGATTGGGTTAGAGAATTAGGACTGGCTCATCTGTAAAAATCTTGTCTGACCCCTGGCTTGTTGATTAGGAGGGTTTATGGGATACATCCCCCACCCAACTAGGTCTGCAAGACGCCACTCTCAACTGCCTCCTTTCCGACCGGGGACAAGGGTGGTGTTTGGATAAGATCCTCGAATGGTTCAACGAAAGAGATCAAAGAATTATCCTCATCATCCCTTAGGTACCTGACGCAGGCCCTGACCGTCGCTTCTGGATCAATGACACCTCAGGCGTTTACACGGTGAGATTCGGCTACAGACTTGCTCTTGTAACCCACCCAGTTGGCAGGGACGAGGGTCCGTGGAAATCGATCTGGTCCCTCAAAGTCCCCCCAAAAATTCTCCTTTTTTGGTGGCAGGTTCGTATGGGTACTCTCCCAACAATGAGCCTCCTCGTTTTCTGACATATGGCCACCACCGCCTCTTTCCCTTTCTGTCCGAACACTCCTGAAACCCCTCTGCACGCTATCATTCTCTGCCCGGGAGCTAAGGAAATTTGGAATCTACGGGGCTCAGCTTCTTCTGCTTCGCTGGCATTGGCTTCAGACCTTCCCGATCTTCTGACACGTTGGCACTCTTCTCTCTCCCCGGCTGATGTTGGTTCACTCTACACTCTGGCCTGGATTATTTGGGTCTGGCACAAGGACGCTGTTTTTCATCATGCCTTCAGACCCCCCAAATTCTGGATTGATCGTGCAACCTCTTGGATTGAAGCTTGGGAAGGCCACAACATATGTTCTTTACCGGGTGACCCCCCTCTCCCCATGTGCCCTAGAATCCCCCAATGGAAGGGACTCTCAAGATCAATGTGGATGCGTCTCTTCCAAAAGCTGGGCTTGTTTCCCTCGGCCTCCTTGCCCGAAATCATCTGGGGAAAATCCTTGCTACTAAGTATGAACCACATAAGACATTCTGGGAACCGGTGGTCGCTGAAGCCAAGGCCATCCTTGCTGGTATGATGCTCGCCATTGAATGTGGATGGGGCGACATCATCATTTAGTCTGACTGTCTTTCCATTATCGATGCTATCAATCACAACGACAGCAGACTCCAGTCATTTGGTGCCATTGTCAGGAGAATTCTCTCACTCAGCCAACACTTCTCATTGTGCACCTTCTCTTTTACCAAAAGGGATGAGAACAACGCGGCCCATCAGCTAGCGTCCTCAGGCCCATTCGATACTGACCAGCTCTGGCTGGACAATTTCCCTTCATGGCTTCGTGCATGTACTTCTACTAATCTTTCTCATCAATGATATATGATTTTCAAAAAAAATATTTATAATTTTGGATTTTAAGTTCAAAGTATAAGAGAATTACATTGGGTGTTATTTATGAGGTTTTGGAGAATAATATATATCTTTTTCACATAGAGGTTTATTTATATTGAATATTATCTCAACTTTTTCTAACTATTTTTGTTTTAGTAAATGGATAAAGATAGGAGGAATAAATTTTCATTATTTTGTGACTTTTATAGTCCATTAAAAGTTTTTTTGTTATTATGAAATGAAAAAAATCATCATAGCCATTTATCATTTATACTATCACATAGAATAGTGGAGGAAAAATGATTGAAACAAAAAAGGATTAAATTATTCTTATGGAATAGAAATTATTGTTAGTAAATGTTCTCATAATCTCTTTCTCTACGGTAAAATAATTACTTAAAATAAATTAATAGGAAGATAAATTAATCGAGTCACATATATAAAATATCTCTTAGATATCGATGTATGCTTCTTGAAACACATTCACATGTATGATCATTATAAAGTATCATATGTGGTTTTAGAAAAATTGAATTAATAAATACAAAAATTACTAGAATTAAATTAGGAAATAATGTTTAAGATAAAATATTCATATCAGGTTATAATTATGTCAGTATATATTCATTATAATAATAGAAAAATAAAATTCTAAGGGAAGAATTAATTTTAGGTGATTGGGATGTAAAAACCAAATATTTTAGATTATATTTTCTTTTAAATAAATATTACATCGAATAAATTCGAATACACATGACATTAAACTAAAATGAGTCACAATATATTATAATTATAATAAGAATAAACCCATAGTAAATATAAAGATTGTAATAGTTTAATATTATTATATAATATTTTTTTATTGATGAAATTTAATGATTAGAAAATAAATAATAAATGTGATATGATTAAAATCATTTATTTTTTAAAAATAAAATTTTACAAAGAACTATTTTTAATGTTTTGTGAATTTTATTAAATTTATCACTTCTAAAATATTTTAATCTAATATATTAACACTCAATTAATTAAAAATTTATTTGACATAATATTTAAAACACTTGATTTTATAAATAATCATTTTAAATAAGATTGATTTTTTATATATAACAGTTTCAATTAAAAGAAAAATGACAATATTTTTAAATTTTAATTTTATTTAATTAACTTCATTTTGTTAACTCATCACATTAAAATTAAATTAGGGTGAATTTTTGGTATTTTTCTAAAATGTTTGATGTTTTTTTGGGTAATAAAAGTACTGTTATCATAAATATTGTTATTTTAAGATATCATTATGATATAATAATTAATTAAAATTTATGAAACATTTATTATATACCAAATTTGTTATTAAGGTTTGAAATAATGTATTTAAAAAAAATACATTATTGTATTTTAAATCTATGATTAACATTTTGGAAGCTAATTGGTATTTTTTAAAAACTATATTTAGTATTTTTTTTCTTTTATTAAGTATGACCAATGTTGCATTAGGATTTTGGTAATTTTTTAATTCATATAACACTGTTTTTTATTCATATAAAAATAAACTTCAAGGGAATCGACACTATAAATAATTTTGGTGTAAACTTATTTTTTAAACTTAAAGATATATTTTCCTATAATTAATTTTTATTTGTACTTAAGTACTTATATTAAAATTATGTTTAACCAAATTTAGAAATTGAATACTTAAAAATGGTTCAAATATTTTGAATAATAATATTAAATATTTTTTAATAAGTTTAATCTCATTTTTTAATTAAATAACATATCATGGTAAAATATTTTCACTTTAGAAAGAATTAAAGGGGTTATCAATAGGGTTAAACTAATATATAAGGGTTAAAATACTAAAAAACCATACCTTTAATTTTATTGGTTGTGTTTGTTTAGAAATCTCCAATATGATATTAAAATCTAGGTTTCTTAGGTTCCACTTTACCATGATAATGTAATTTATATTATTATAGAGTTTATAGTACTTACAAAAGTGCCATCCCTCTCGCTTATAAAAGGAGTACTTAACCACCTCACTCTTCCACACTCGTAAAGAAACTTAACTAAACCAATACTTGTAAAAAACCTCTTAAACTATCTTATTAACATATTATATGTTATAGTATTACCAAAATATGAAACTATGAATGTTTAATATGTGATCTAAAATAGGATATACCAAGAAGTGGTAATAATCATAGAATTTTTTTAAGTTTATTTCTTCTTAGTCCTCTTATAAATATTATATAATAATACCAAAATAATTAAATATTTATTTTTATTCAGTTTATAATTTATTATTTCAATGTAAAAAACTTATGTATTTCATTTCCATTCAATTGAAAATGAAAACATTGTACATCTGTACATGGAGACTATTGCTATCACGAACATTGTATTTACTTTTTCATCATCGCCTCACAAGGATGGTTCCAAATATGTTTGTAATGAATAAATATTATATCTATAATATATTTCTTATTTTTTAGAGATAAATAATTATATACCTTCCTTACCTCATATTTTCTTGAAAATGTAAACGCCACTCAAGTTACATGTAGACCACAACCTATAAGAATGATGTATTTAATTTTCCATCAATGCATGGAATAGATGGTCAAAAAAGTTTATATAATGTGAAAATATTTATATTTACAAAACTATTAAGGATTTATAATATTATGTTTTCTAATATGAAAATAATATTAATAATAAATGGTCATCATACAATTTAACCACATAAAATGATCATATCGAGACACTTTGCAAGTAATAAATTCTTACCCTTGAATCTCATTTATTTTATTCATATAACTCTTTTTAAAAATGATTTATAACTTTAATAAAAAAATTATTTTATTAAGATTATTTAAAAGTGATATAATGTTATTACTCATTCAGTTGTTACAGCAAGATATTGTTTGGGCTAGTTTTACCACATACTTGAACAATGTTATAATGTTTCCATTTTTAATGATTATGGAATGTTACATATTAATTATATAATTTAATAATGATTAATTTAAGGTATTTTTATACTTATTTATTGGTAATATTACTATGTATATTTTTTTATTAAAATCAATTCTTTTTTATGAAGTCAAAATTTAAAGAAAATGGGATTTTAAAACAATTCATAAAAATTATTACCACAAGTTCCATGAAATGAATATATAAATACATAAATATATCGAAAAAATAATATATAACTTATTAAAAATTATAGAGATGTTGAAAACATAAAAAATGAGAAAAAAATAGATTCACAAAATAGAAACATATATGGAAAATGGAGAAATTAACACAAAGGTATTGATTTTTACAAAGAATTATTAATAAATGGGAAATGAGAAATTATAAGTGAATAATTTCTAGTAATATAATTGTGAATATTATTTGGATATTTATATAATAATTATAAATTTATTATTTTTGAGGCTAGATCATGTTTGACCAAGAGGAAGTTTGAGGTAATTGTTTATTTTAAAATCTCACTTTTTTCAGGATTGTTTATTTTTCATTTTTATTAAATAAATATCATGTTATTACAAAATATATGGGAAGGTAAGGATAAATTGGCTTGAAATATGGCTCAAATATATTTTTATACATGGATTATATGTTCTTATTAAGTAAGTAATATGTTAATCTGGATTATATAGTTATAGGGGAATAAAACTATAGAATGACTCAATCATTTAAATAAAAAAATATAACTCTAAAAGTCTTGAAATTGAAAAATGTTACGTTATTGAATTGTTTATTGTCTAAAGATACCATCAAGTAAAAATTGTACTATAGAGAATATATCTAAAAGTTTTATAATACCTCTCATTTAGAGATGATAAACATTGTTCATTCTAACATGGAAATGGTTTTAATAATCCATAAATAATTAATAAAAAGATTGGAATATTAATGTTAGGGGAATGGAAACATGTCAAAAATTATATAGATATTATGTATATTTAACTTTTAACTCTTATAATATGATTTATTTATTATAAATGATGTTAAATATTATATTAATCTCAATATTAAAAAACTATATAAAAAATTAAACAAGTTTTTTTAAAAATAAAACAATCTTAAAATGAAATAGTAGAAATTATCTTCATCCTAAAAATAATAAACTTTCCCTCTATCATGAATAATTGTTTATTTGTCTTAAATGTTTCTTAAAATAATAATTAATTAAAATAAAAATATAAAATAATAGTATAATAATAAAACAAGTGTTATAGGAAGAGATAAATTGATTAACTCATTCTATATTGATAGATAAGAAGAGGGTGATTTCCTATATTATTTTATACTATAAGTAAATGGGATTTTTTTATACATCTACCCACCTAGAATATTTTGTTCTTAAAATAAAAAAAACTATGATTTTTTTTATTAAAAAATTAACATATAATAAACAATAATAATAAATAAAAATGAATAAATTAAATCATGGATTATATCCCAAGACACACATAATTTAGCATATATTTTATAAAAATTTTCAATTGGCTATCCAATGTTTATTTATGGATGTAATATACATAGATTAGACAACCATATTGTTTTTTCTTCAATGTTTATTCATATACATTTCTTAATGTCCCCATATATATAAACATTTATAGATATATTTACCACTACATTTAAATAAAATATGTAATTGGTGTCTAGAGTGTGTTAAAACAAAACTAAATGTTTTCTGTTAGATTTATGGATTTATTATATTAACTCATAATAAATTTAAAGTATACTAAGTGATAAATCTTCATTTTTTGAGTTGACCCTTTTAATTTATCTTAATAAATTTTTTATTCATTGAATATAAACTCATCATTATATTATCTTAATTCATTTAGAAGAATATATAATGTTATTATATTAATATATCAACATCTTCATAAAAAATTGAATCCTTTATAGAATCTCTATTATCATATTATAATGATGGAAAAAATTCTCCCAAGATATAAATTTTCACAGAAGAAAAATACGTTTACGATTTAACTTGGGATAAATTAGATAGATAGTAGTTCAAATTTTTTTAATCTTTCTCTAATTCCTTATCACATATTTATATTTCCATCTATATTACTTTTATAACAATGCTTGTGGATTGTCAAAATAGGGGATAATGTTCTTCTAAAATTATTATTAACCCTTATTAATTATTCCTCAAAATCCATAGCTACATTATGTTTTATAATTCGTAGATTTTGTAAATGGACTAATTGTTTTCATATTTACTATTGGTGGAAAGTAAATATTTTTATAATCTATTTCATCAGGTCCTCTATTTAAAATTCTCATTTGATCATGATTTTAACTGGAAATTCAATAAGAGAATTATTTAATTATTAATTTTTCTTTAGAAGTATATCTACTTATTATATCCTCTACAATAATGTCCTAAACTGTCACAACCATTTCATCTAGGAAAAATTTCACATGTCCCCATGTGCCCTCCATGATCAAAAAAGAGTCTAGCAATTTGAACCAATGGTTTAGTGATTTTTCATGAGGTGTGATATAATCTATAATGTTCCATCATAATAATGTACTGAAAATATATATCATAAATAAAATAAATAATGAAAACCAACATAAAAATATTTTATATGTCATAATTTTTTTTGATAAATTGCTACATATTCTATACATCCAAACAGAATCCTAAAAAAGATTAATCACTAAATATTGAATGATGCAAAATAAAATTAGAAACATTAATTAGTGTGGATAACCCTAAAAACTACTCTATATGTGAATTTTTTTCCATGATGTCTCTAGATATCATCTCCCAATATATTGAGGCCTCTTTCATTTACTTGTAACATCATAAATATAGTCTGTATCCACATGATGTGTGTAGATATAAAATTAATAAATAAATTCCTACTAGAAACAAATTCAACCCCTAATATCCCATATTATTTAATTATGATAATAATAAATGATTTAAAACAATTAAATTATTAACAAAAACATTTTTAGTATGAAAATAAATCATTACCTTTAAATTGAATCCCTAAAAATATTATAAAAACATTAGAAAATGACTGTATAACCTATATTACTAACCACCAAATTAAAATAATCATTTTTTTAAATGATAAATAAATGTCACCATAAAATTTCCCAATTATAACTCAAGGCCAATGAAAACTCATGTTTTACACATTGATATCTTATGTTTCAGCCTACCCTAAGGCTCCCTTAAAGTGAACAACCTAAGGGATTTTTTCAGAAGATAAAATAGTTTGAGGAAATAATCAAAACATCATTTTATTTCCAATATATCACATAAATACTCATCTTACTGTTATTAGACTTTAATAAGTAAAAAAAACATAAATATATATGTACACATCAATAACCATAAACAATTTTCATACTCAAACATATAATTTTAAAAAACAATTCTATACACCAAAGTTATTATTATTAATTTCATAATCACACTTTATGGGGTAATAAATTTTAAACACATAATTCAATTTTTATTCTTGCATTAACTTATTTGAAAACAAATTAAAGTAATTACACACCATTTTAGTTAAAAAAAATTAATAATAAACACCATAAAAACACTAGAATATTTTTTTATTATGCATACTTACCCCTTTATAATAATCCTTTATTGATAAAAATCTACTAATTAAACTAGAAAACATCAATTTAAAACACTCAAAACATAAAAAATATATTTCAACGACTCAATAAAATTAATATACTCAATAAATTATTTTTGTAGTAGTGAATAACACTTAACAAACCAAAATCATTATTAGAATAGCTATTTATACAATAATATTCTTATCATTAATTGTTACATTAAGTAATAAAATCAAGTACACATTTCTATTAAACAATTTCTATATTAAAAATTTTATTTATAAATGAATTTAAATAATTCAATCACTTTAACTCAACTTTAAAACATAACCATCAATAGAAATATTATGAAAAATAATTTTCTAAAGATAGAAATATTTTTTCATGTCAATAAAATTTCATGAAATAAAAAAATAAAAAAATAAAACTCAAATAATATATAATCATAAGACTAAAATTAAAATAAGAAAGTATTAACATATCTCACACTCACTATTTAATACAAATTAGTAATGGGGTATGTATTCCTTCTAGAGAAAAAATCACTAAATCCTTGATCTAGAAGATAAAAACTGAAATTGAAAAAAGCAACATTAACATCTCTACCTTCACAAAAAATGGAAACATTCTTGGAATAATATATCTATGGAGATAACTCCACTAAAGGATCACAAATATGACTTGAAAAGAAGTGAATTTAATTCCTATATGATTAGGGGTGGAGAGAAATTAGGGAATTATAGGCTTATAAAAAACCCTTATGGTGATAAAAAATTAATAAAAGGACAAATCTTATAGATATGAGAATTAAAAAAATTTACTTCTTTAATAGAAATCCCAGTAGGATATCGAGTACCCAAAAACCGACCATTGATTAACTAATGGTCACCCAGATGATCCACTAAAAGACTACCTCTACCAAGAATGGTACCCCACAATAGGCACCAAGTGAAACCTGCAATACAAATGTGACCAAAATGAACTTCCGTAGAAAGAGGAAAATTGATCCATCTGGATATATTCTTTGAAAATGTTGTTATAAAAATAATATTCCAAGTTAAAATGTTCTTCCCACACACCTCTACAATACAAAATACTGAAATAGTTCATATCTGGATCACATGTTCTCCCCAATCATGAGAGGCTAGTGAATAAAACTAAGGTTCTAAAGGTATCATTTCGGGTGAGAATTTCATTGTAATAATGTACTCAACAATTACATCATTAATTTAATAAGAATTATAAATGAATATAATCATTCTCAATATGTCATAGAAAAACTCAAAAAATGATTTCATATTTCATAAATTTGAAAAGGTCTCAAAAAACATATGTATAAGATAATTAATGATTCAATTGAAATAATAAATATGAAAAATCATGGGAAAACATCCACATGGCTCCACACACAACCAAAAACTAATGTAGTTTTTCTTCAAGAATCACATCCCATGATACTAAGTCCTATTTTATTTATATTAAATATAATATATATAGTCTGTATACACATGTGGTGTATGCATATCAAGTGTGAAAATAAATATCCAACCTAAAATACTACAACCCCTAACATCCCTTGTATTTTAATTGTGATAACATATAAATAGTTTAACAATTAAAATAATTTAGAAACATAATTTTTAGTATGTAAATATAATATTAAGTGGAAACCAAATCACATGAATATATTATACATACTATTTTCAATGATGGAAGAAATTCTGATACCAATTTTAGAATAAGTAACCAAAGAGATTAATCATCATTATAATGTATGTCAAATGAACGGAATCACATAATTTTCTGGTCCAAACTCAATACTAAAAAAATCATGGATATTATTCTAATATCTCATGTTTCAACCAAACATAAATATTCCTCTAAGTGACCAACTTATGGAAACTATTCACAAGAAAAAATAATTTGATTAATTTATCCAATCATAAAAATGTTTCTACAATAATAAATCAATATTCATCCCCATTTTATTTCACTTGAATAAATGAAACATTTTATAAAAACCCATAAAAATAATAATAACCATAAAAAAATTTTCATATGAAAATGTATAATTTTTAGTAATATTTTTACATAATAAATATTCATTTTAAGTATTTAAGTCACAATTTTCTATTATTTCAATTTTATGAATCCATTTTTTCAATTTATCAGTACTTTACTTGATTTAATAAAAAATTCCATCAATCACACTCCACTTTCCATAAAAAATTCATAACAAAAACCATCTAAACACTAAATAAATTATCTATATTATTAAGTGTTTTTAAATTTTAAAAACATGTTTTAACTAGAATATATCAATTTGAAATACTCACAACGTCAATAAATCTATCTTAATAACATATTGAAATTCATATATGTTTTACATGAATTTTCATAGTAACAAATAACACATAACACACCAAACAATCATTAAAACAATGATTTATGTGACTTACTAGGAAATGTGAATAATAAATAAATTTCTTTTATTATTAATAATCATGATTATAATTTATGGATTCACATTAATTACAATAATTTTATATGGTTTTTTCAATTCAAAAAATAGTTTTATTTTTAAAAAAGTGTTTTCAAATTACTATATGAATTTCTTTAAATGATAAATTTATAGATTTTTGAAACTAAATTTGATAATATGTATATAATTTTTTATTTATTAAAAATAAATATATATTATTGGGAATTTTTGGGGGTTTTTATGAAAAGATTGATTTTGGAGTGAATAGTGAAAATACCGATTTTAATAAAAAATATCATTGGTTTTCAAGTATTTAATAATTAACATTATAATTTGGATTACTTTTAAAGTAATAATTATAATTTTTGACAAAATATAATCTTACTAATTCCATATTAATTAAAATTATGATTTATTTTCGATTAAAAAAAATTTAGGCTTAAACACACATTTTTCGAAAATGTCTATTTTTCATGGTGATTTGTATGCTTATATTAAAATTAGTTTCTATAGATAATAAAAATTTAACCCCAAATAAAGATTTAATATTTAGCTTTATGATTTGTAAACTTATTAATGGGTTCAATTTCATTCTTGGTCATAATTTATAGTAACCATGTTAAAATATTATCACCATGTTAATGGGTAAAAAAGGTAAATTATGGTGAAAACTAAGTGTTAATTTCAAAAACTATCATCTTAAATACTTTTGGAAGATATTATTTTGGTCCCTTTAATCATATATACTAATTGGGATATACTTAGTTACCCATTCTCATAAAAATTTATATTATTTTAAAATTTTGAAAAATAAGAAAAGTGACACTCCCCTTATATAGAAAAGTGCACCCCTATCCTCTATTATTCACATAATATGGGCTATCTATCAGAATAAATACATTCCCAAAATACCAACCCACATCCTATGGTTCTTGATATCACCAAAATAAAATCCTAATAAATATTAGGTTATAACTAAATGGATGTCATCCAAAAAAGAGTAATAATTCTTAACTGTGTGCTTCATGTTTATTTCTTATTATAAGTCATTCAAACAATCATAAACCATGATTAAATAATAAAATTGTTATAATAAATATTCTAAAAATATATTATTATTATATAATAACCCTTTTCCCCTTCTTTTTCAATTCTATGAGAAATGGAAACTTATCATGTGCATACATGTGAACTACCTCCTTCACAAAGTGATGTTTTCTTATTTTCATCACCAATATAGAGGGGTGGTCATTATTATAAAATAAATGAAGATATATTATATTCATAGACTAATCATTATTCTTGAAATATTATATATTACTTACCTTCTTACCCTTCTATTTTTTTGGAAAATGATAACGTCACTCGTGCGTACACGTGGACTACCACTCCATGAAGTGATGTGATTATTTTATCATGAACACCATTATTATATGAATATAAAAATGAATTTAATTTATAAAAATGATAATTATTAAATTATTAATATTTAATAGAATATGGAACAATTATCCTTTGACCATGGTTAATGTACCATGTCTGTTTTCGGATTATGAACCAAACATCCCAAAATCATCCCACATGAACTTAACTGATTTGATGGCAATACAAGGCATGGTAATAATTGAAATAAACGAAATAAAAGGGTTAAAAGTCAGACAATTCACCTCAAAAATATTATATTCATGTAAATAATTAATATAAGTTTATTATACATGATTTAAATTATGTATGTATAGAGTCTGACTCATAGTAACCGATTTCTCTTTAAAACCATATTTTAAATCATTTAAATTTTTCTTATAATTATTAAACATATCCATGATATTTAAAATTATTCATTAATGTTATTAATATAGTTAAATTTATGTTCAATATAATTAAAAATTACTTTCATTAAAAAGTTTTTAAAAAGATTATCTTTCAACATTTTCTAAACATGTTATTTATGAAATTTTTGTAAGAGTAAAAGGCATTTTTTAAACATATATAACATGAGAATAATTTAACACTTTAATGAGAATTATTATTTAATAATATCCCTCTATATTTTTTCACAATCTTTCAAATAATATATTTTTCTTAATTCATTAGGGAAATTTTTATTGTAAGAAATTTTGAAAAAAAATAATTTTCTCCATATTTTTATGTGAATCTCGGATTTGCTTCTTCACATGTGTTAAACAGAATATTTAATAAAATTTTATTAAAAAAATGTTTGTTTCTATGTTTTATTTCATGTGTTATTATCCTTGAACATTTTTAATAATAGAGAGTGAGCCCGATATAGATATTTATTCCATTAGTTAATGATTTTGTTCTCTGGGGAATATATATTGTAATTAACTGAGTAGGATATTTCATTTGTAAGAGTTCCTATAAGAGTGATTTAAAAATTATGTCCTAGGATACCTAAATTAAATTTATTTTAATGGAAAAATGTTTTTATTTATGTTCTTTTATTTTATAAGTTACGTTAACGAGATTATGTTTAAATGAGATTTTATACACCTTTTAAGGGTGAAAATAGGTTTTGGAAGAAAATTTTGTTTTGAGTGATCATGATTTAAAATAATACCTCATGATTATATTTTACCTTTATACTTTGTTAGAAAAAGTTTTATGAAAATATTTTTTAAGTAATGTTGATTTTTTGAGTAAGTAAAAATTTTTCTTCAGCATAATATTATTTTCATAGAAGAAAAATTTTATTTGGGATTTTATGAATTTGATAATGGAAAATCATGATTATTTATTTATATATCACTTAATGATATTTTTATGCTAACATAAGTTTTCAAATATTTTTCATTAGGTTTAAGGATGAGAAGGAACTACATAAAGGTATACCATTATATTTTTAGGATTTACTTTAAAATAATTGATCATGCATAGTTTTAACAAATAATATAAATTTAAGAATCCTTTTTATGGGAAAACATGATATTTATTTGAAGTGTACAATTTGTATTATAAGAGTTTTAAATGTAATGATTTTTCTTAATTACCCAAAAATCATAACCAAAATGATCCTTTAAATGTATGAAAGAGAAAACCTTATTATGTATCATGAAATTATGATTTTTTTAATTTATAGGTCATTATAGTTTTTATGAGAGAAATTATTAGTTAAATTTAGAGATTAAGTTGTTTTTAAGAAAATATATGTATGGTATGTTAATCTACAGATTATATTATCTTGATAAATTACTGTGGTTTTCCATGTTTATTTATATTATCTATGTATGTTTTTGAATTATTCGGTATAGACTAAATAAGGTGAATGAAGTGGAAAGGAATTATGAGCATAATATCTTTTTGAATTACTAACCTAGAATGGTTTTATTTGGAACAATTTTTTTATCTACGATAAATCAGTTTACATAGGCTATTAATGGTGGTACTCATTCAAAATAGTAACTGCAATCTATATAGAGGAACATCCCTGTAGTGGATCATTTTATGAAAAGAACCCTCCAATATTTGGTGGCGCCTCATATCTAGCGGTGACCAAATTATGGGTCAATGATTTAGAAAAGATATTTTAGGCATTGGATTATTCCAAAACTCAAAAGGAAATCCATTCCATTTATTATTTTGAAGGTGAATTGATTTAGTGGTGGTATCTAATTTACAATACTAATGAAAAATATGATATTGATGTTAGGGAGTGGATAATATTTAAAGATGTTTTCCTTCATAAGTATTTTACAAAACATATTCATCATAAGATTGGATGTAAATTTTTATAACTAATGTAAACAGATGAGGAATCTATTGTCTCATATAAAGGCAATTACAAAAGATTGTTCATGTATACACCAGATTTTAATCTGTACCACGATAGATAAATTGATAGGTTTTACATAGGATTGAAACAATGTTTGTAAATTGAATTTCCCTTTGAGAAATTTAAAATCTATGTGAATGTTTTATGGAGTGTTGTGAAGGTCTAAATAGAGTTTATTAACATTTACAACAACAAACATAAGAATTTTTTAGTGTAAAAATAAACGGAAAATAGTTATTTTTTGAAATCTAAAGGAAAGAGGTCTAAATTTCCCTCCAGTGATAGGTGTGGTAAGAGTCATCCTAGGGAGTTTTGATGAAATATTTAAATTTTTATCAATGTGGTATACTAAGAAATTTGGCTTGTGATAGAAAAGAAAAAAAACCATGTTTATTGAGATGTTTTAATTGTAATCTGATCGTATATTATGATAATCTGTGTTAGATGAAAAGAATGAATGATGTGAATCATCAAGACCATAATAATAAAGATGTTACAATGTTATTTATGTCAATCATGGAAAATATAGGACCATAAAATTATTTGGGGACGTGTTCATTAATTTTTTACTCAGATTATAACAAATTATTATTTGGATTGGGCTCTACACCTTATTTTAATTACATGGAATTTTTTGATAAAATCTAAATATTACCTGAAGGAATAGAGAAATAAATTTTAGAAAAAACTCATGATTAATGTATTAAAGTAATAAATATTTCTAGGAATCTTCTTATGATTATCCATGGAAGGGTTTTTCCATAAATCTTATTACGTTGCACATATTTTCATTTTTTGTTATTTTAGGTGTTGATTGGATTTTAGTTTGTAATTCTAAGATATATTGCAGAGATATGGAAGTTATATTCAATTTTCAAAGTGAGTTTCAATTTCTATTTAATAATGAGTTCATATATATGATAACTTATCAGGAAGCTGAGAAAAATATTAAAGATGGTAGTAAATGTCATCATTATCATATTGTTGAAAAAATGGATTTTCTTCAGATTAGATATGATATAATAGTAAATAAATATATAGATGAGTTTCCTATTATATTTTTGGGTGTTATTCGTAATTAGGTGGTTAAATTCACTATTGAATTAGTTTTAGATGATAATCTATGTTCAAAACTCTCTTATCAAATGGATTAATAAGAGTTATTAAAATTGAAAAATAGTTACATTAGTTTTTTTATAAAGGATTATATTCATCCTAGAACTTAGCCATGGGGAGGTATCATATTTTTTTAAAAAAATAAAGAGGTTTCTATATGGATTTTCATTAATTGTAGAAATATCAATAATATTACTATTGAGAACAAGTATTAGTTTCTTCATATAGATGAATTAATTGATGAGCTATAGGGAGAATCACATTTTTCAATGATATGCCTTGCATTTGGAAGACATCAATTGATAGTGAATGAGGAATATATTATAAATATGGAATTTCGTACTAGCTATAGGCTTTATATGTTTTTTTTATTCCCTTTGGGTTGACTAATTCACATGTTATACTCATGGATCTTATGAATATAGATTTCTATTATTATTTGGATAAATTTGTGTTTTATTTTATTGATGATGTTGTAGTTTTTTCTAAATATCACGAGGAACATGATATGTATCTAAGGATTTTTCTATATATATTAAATGAATATACATTTTACAGTAAATTTAGTAAAAGTGAGTTTCAGTTATAACTATTTACTATTCTTGTATATATTTTCTCTAAATTTGGCCTGCCTAATGAACCTATTAAAAATAAGGTGGATAAATAATGGCCAAGAACTAAAAATATAACTGGGTTTCTATGTTTTCTTGGATTATTGGCTTACTACATATATATTTTATAAACATTCCCAATTTTCAACCAAATAACTGTGTTAAATTTAAAAGAGATAAATTCATATAGAAAATGTATTGTGATGAATGTTCTCAAAATCTAAAAATGATATTGGTGAATTATTTAAGGTTTGACTTACCATCAAGAAAATGTGGTTTTATATATAATTATGTTTTTAAGGGACTTAGTTATCCATTAATACAAGATGATCAGGAAATTGCATGTGAATCACATCGATTGATAATAAATGAATAGAATTACCCTATACAAGTTATCGAACTAGTTTTAGTATTAATTATTTTAAAAATATAGACATACATTTTATGTGGGGTAATTTTTTTAATATATAATATTCATAAAAAATTATTTATATATTCAATAAAAAAGAGTTCAAAAAGAAAGAGATGATGGTTGGAGATAATAATGGATTATGGTTTCATGATTAAATATTATCCAGGTGAATAAAAAATTAGTTGAAGAATTGAGTAGAAAATATAATGCTCCACTAGTTATGTTACATTTAGAACATGGTATTTTGTTCAATGATTTAATGGATTTTTTCATAGAAATGATACCTGCATAAAGACCCACATTTTTGGTTAAGTGTTATTCCAATAATCTGTGTGAGATAGAATTAATCATGCTCAAAAAGAAGATAGAGTTTTTCATGGAAGAGTGGAGTTGGTTAATAATGTAAATTTGAATAAATATAATATTAGAAAAGAACATTTATGTGGTTTATAAATTGTTCATGTGTGCCTAGTGATTCCCAGTTGTATAAGGAATTTTGAGTGGAGGTCATAACTCTCATTTTTCTATTCATCATGTAGGAACTAGGATGTATAGATACCTTAGGGAATATTATTAGACCTAGGAAATAAAAAAGGATATTTCTATTTTTACCATGAAATGTTTGAGATTTCAATAGGTTAATGTTGAGTGAATTATTTTAAGGGTATGCCTCAACAATTTACAGTGATTAAATAGAAATGGGAGAATATATCCATTGATTTCATTGTGGGATTACCAAATATATCTCTAGTTAATAATGTTATTTGTTTTATTGATGATTTATAAACAAAATCAAATAATTTCCATTTTATTTTAGATACTATTTCATTGGTCAAATTTTTAAAGTATACGTTAAAGCTAGAGTCATATTATATGGATTCCCTCTCTTGATAGTATAAAATCATGATCTCATATTTACCTATAATTTTTTTAAAGGATGTAAAACGTCATTGGGAGCTGAATTAAATTTATGTATAGATTTTTATCCTCAATATGATGAACTATTGGAAAAAATATACAGTGTTTGGTTGAAATACATTATTATTACTCTTTAGATTATTAGGGAAGTTGGGATCAACATATCTCTTTGGTTCAATTTCATTATAATAACAGTTTTTAGTCCAATAAACAAATGGATCCTTTTTGGAAATTATATACAAAATGGTGTCAGATTCTAGCATATTTGGATAATTTTGGTTAAGGAAAGATATTTGGACCAGAAATAGTAGAAAAAATAGTTGATAAAATAAATATTTTTCAACATCATATGTGGGTATCTCCAAGAAGGTATAATAGTTATGTAGATAATAGGAGGAAAGATCATTCATTTGGGGTAGGTGATCTTGTTTTTCATAGAATATCTCTCGATAAAGGTGTTATATGATTTGGTCAAATGGGAAAATTAATCCCATGGTTTATTTGCCTGTATAATTTTATTGAAAAGGTGGGATCTGTTTCTTTCTGAGTAGTTCTACATTTGAGTTCAACACATATAAATAATGTGTTTCATTTTTCATTGTTAAGGACATATGTACTTTATTCATCCCATTTTTTAGACCTGAGGTAGTACAATTGGAAGAGAATCATTCTTATAAGGAATAAACCAATGAAAATCATAGATCACAGAGAGAAAGTGTTATAGAATATATTACTCAACTAGTTAAGGTTTGAAGGAAAAACCATATGATGTAAGAAGCTATATGGGAACCATAAAAATCTATGAGAAAAAAATATCCCTACATGTTTAACTGATAAATAAAATTGATAGGGCGTAACATCATTAAGGAGGGAAGAATATGAAAACCAATGTAATGGTAATAAGAAATCAATTTCTTATCTTACTAATATTTCTGACTATATTTTATGGTTCCACATAGATCACAATAAATTTAAATTATTATTCAAATCGAAAAAGAAATATTTTTTATAACTAATTTGTTTTCCATGAATTATATGCTTTTATTTAAATAATAATTTTTTAAATTTTAGAAATTTAATTTGATAAAATGGAATTTATTTTATATATCATCATATAAAATATATATTATGTTTATTTTTTGTGTTTATTTTATGAAAATATTTATTTTTTGGTGAATAGTAAATATATTGATTTTTTTCAAAAATATCATTTCATTTCAAGTATTTAAAAAGTACCAATATAGTTTATACCAGGTAAAATATAAAATTAGTCCCCTTTAAAGAAAAATAATCTAATTAATTTAATAGGAATAAACCTTCTACTTTATTTTTTTGAAATTCATTTTTGCACTCGAAATGCATTTTTAAATCTATTTTTCAATGTGTTTTCCACACTTATATTAAAATTAATTTCTTCATGTTTTACAAATTGAATCTTGAAAAATAGAATTTAAATTTGGAATCAATAATTTTGAATTATTTAATTATTTGAGTATAAGTTTTGGCTATAATAAATAGTAACCATGGTAAAAGGTTTTCACTATGGTAAAATAAGTTAATTTATGTTAAAACTAAGTGATAAGGTCACAAAATATTATATTAAATTTTCTTGGATGCGATTATTTCAATAATTATCATATTATATTATAATTGTGATACATTTAGTACCACATTACCAAGAATAATACTTTATATTATTTTATAACATTGAAAAATTACAAGAGTTCCACTAACATCACTTATAAAACAGAACCCTCTCCCCTCTCTTATACAGATACATTGGGAAATTTATATGGAAAAATACCTATCAAAATAAGAAGAAAAATAACACCACATATCCCATTGTACCTATTCTCACACAAATAAAAACCTAAGAATTATTAAGGTTTAATCCAATGGAGGATTTCCAAAGAAGTGGTATAACTCTTAACTGAGTGTTCTATGTTTGTTTCATCATATACCTTATTCAAATAACATTTAAACAAGATGGAATAATTACATATGTAACTTAAATATAATCTTATTTTATTATTATTATGTTTCATTCTATTTTGTCTCTTTTTCCATCCAATGTGAAAAGGAAACATCGTTAGCGCATACAGGTAGACAACCAACTCCATGAAGTGATGTTTTTTTTCATCATCGCCAACTCACAATGATAATAATTACAATGGATATAACTAATATATAATATATTCATGACATATTTATGATTCTATAATGTTATTATATTAATTAACTTTTTACCCTTTCATTCATTGGAGAATGATAACGTCGCTCATGCGTATGTGTAGACTACCACCTCCACAAAGCGATGTGATTCATTTTTCATGTACTTCTTTCATAAATTGTTCTAAATTTTTTTTTAAATTATAAAAAATATAACTATTTCATTAAGAATATTTTTTTATGAAGCAATAATGAACCCTTTGACCATGTTCAACCCCCATTGTTGTTTTACGATTATGAATCGAATATCCTCAAAATATCTGATATAAATTTAACAAATTTAATAACTATATAAGACATAGTAAATAATAAAAAACGGGAAAATAATAATGGAATATTTTTTTTAAAAATGTTCATATGAATGTAAATAATTAATATTGGTTTATTATAATTGATTTTAAAGTATGTATATGGTGATTATGACTTGAGGTATGTTATTTTTCTTTAAAACATAATTTCAAAAGTTTTAATGTTTTTATTCTATTTTGACTCCATATAAATGTTAGTTATTTTTTTAATTATGTTATTAATTTAATTAAACTTATTTTAAAATTAATTTAAAACTATATTTTAAATTTATATTTATTATTTTAAAATAATCCTTCTTATCAATTTCCAAACATGTTATTTTTGATAGATTAACAAAAGTGTGTAATGAATTATTCAAATGTATATGACATGATAAGAATATCCAATAACCATGGTCATTATTATTTAAGAAGAATCATCTATATTTTTTCATTATTTTTCAAGTAAAATTTTATTTCTTATTTTTGGGGATTTTTTTTAGAATTTTAAAAGAACAAGGATTTTTATCCATTTTTCTACTTGATGACCAAATGTGATTTTTTTATGTGTGAAATGGAATATTTTATGAGTTTTTATTATGAAAATTAAATATTATATGTATTATATATAAGTTTTGATGTTTCAATGTTGTTCATGATGATGAGTGAGCACAATATGGAACTCTAATGGCTTAGGAAATTATTTTTTTCAAGGTATATATATTGAAAATAATCAAGCATGCCATTACATGTATAAGTGTTATTGTAAGTGTGATTTTAAGAGTTCATTATGAGTGATATAAATATGATGTCCCAAATTACCTATATGATTTTTATATGATTCAATTTTTTCAATGGATTTATTTTTATTTTATAAGGTAATATAATTATATGATGTTTCAAGTAAAGTTTATGCCCCATTTAAATATGAAAGGTATGTTTCTGAAGAAATAGTTTTAATTAGTGAACATATTTTACAAGATCTATCATTATTATTATTATTATTAATTTATTATTGCTTAAAATTATTTTTATGAAAAACATTGGGAAGTGAATTTCTTTTTTTGATTAAGTAAAATAATTATTTAATCCCCAGATTATTTATAAGAAAAGAAAATTTTCTATGGAAATTCATAAATTTAAATATAGACTAATGAGTTTATTTTTTTCCTATATACCTTATAATTTCTTTTATTCTCATCCTAAGTATTCATATATTTTTAATAGGGCTAAGGATGAGTATAAAAAATATTATGGTCTATGATTCCATTATAAGGATTCATCTTAAAAGAATCAGACAAATTTTGAATGAAACATGGGTTTATTTTTATGAATCCTATTTTTATAGTGAAATAGATATTGATCATAAATGTCTATTTTGTATCATAGGTGTTTGATATTTAGGATTTTTCAAAATTATATAAAACAATATACCTAAAAGTTCTTTAAAATATAGAAAGTGTAACCCTTATTATAAATCATGTATTTATGGGTTTTTTAAGAAATGAGTCATTATTATAACCTCCCTCATTTTCTTATCATTAATTATTAATTTAATGAAAACATAAATTACACAATTTAATTATCTAATTTTTTTATTACACTATATCATTAATCATGAACCTCTACAATTATACCAACTTAAAAAATGTTTAAAATTCAATCATCACTTATCAAATTATGAAAAAATATTATCTAAATGTAATACTATTTATTAATCTTAATTAAATATCATGAAATAATTAAATCACAAAGAATTACAAATTATATATAATTAAATAATTTAAAAATAAAGAATGAATTCGTCATCTACCTTACACCCCACAAGAAAATAAAACAAGGAAGGGAGGCACACAACCTCTTAGAATATAAGGGAATCACCAAATCATTAAACTAAAAGCAAATAAGAGGTATTAAAATATGAAAAAAGATAAACCATAATAGCTTTACACAAAAGGATAATCTTCTTGTAGATCTAATAAATATAGATAAAATGCCACTAATGGATTAAAAATCTTCAAAATAAAGGTGAAATCACACCTAAAATATTGGGAGTTAAAGAGAGAGATTAAGGTGTGATAGGTTCTTTAAAAATAGCCATTAGGATAAGAAAACTCATATTAATGGTGAAGATATATGAAAATAAAATGTTAAAAATTCCATTATTTAAAATATACCCCTAACTAGATACTAGGTTCTAGATCACCCAAGACCAGGTACTCATTAGTATCTCAAATGATCCTCCCCACTTCAACCTCCATAGGTTACCCAATATCCCACACATGGTACCTAGTGTCATATTTTAGATAAATTAATGCAATTTCTACAACTAAAATTCCTTCCCTTCACATCCCTTGACTCCAAACTACATAAATAAACTAAAAAATAATAATAAATGAAATTAAAATACATTAAAATGAAATAATAAACATACCTCAAAGACCATGGTTGTTACATCTACTAGAATATATGAGGTATATATTCATGTTATAAAACCGCAACTATAATTATTATTTAATTAATTCACAATTAAAACATGTTTTATTTTATCAACCTTGATTTTATAATTTGTTTACGGATATGGTTATAGTTCCTCTTTAAACTCTACATAATGATTCTATTTTTTCATGAACCCATATAAAATTATCTACATACTGATTTTGAGAAATATTTCTAATCATAGGAAGAAATTTAAATAATCCATCATTGAACGATTGAATTATATATGATAACATAGATTTGAAAGAAAAGAAAAATGAATAAATAAATGAATTAAGTAAATTATAACTAAATGAATCTATTTAATTAAAAAAATGAGTAAGATAAATTTTCTCTCCTCAGAAACCACTCTATATTTTTTATACAAGCAATTTAAAGCACAAAAAATTTTAATTTATAAAATCTATAGAAAAAAAGCAATGTAAAAATTCTATGTTATCTCTCAAGGAGGAATAATATTAATTTGGAGACTATTTTTTATTTTATATTTTAGGTGAAAATGAATGAAAAAATATAATTGGTGATTTGAGATTTGATTATTTTGAGATAAATAAAAAAATAATCAACTGAAATTAAAATGAAAATGTTAATTGATTTGAAAATGGAAAACATTAAATTCCCAAGACACATTGAATCATATTACAATATAAAAAATGCCAAATTTCATCCTTAATTAGTGGATAAACCCAATATCACGGATAAAATAACCACACATTATTTCCAAAATCATGGAATTTGAACACTATGAATATAATAAATAAATTATCTTATATGCCCAGTTATCTAGTATAATGCACCTATAATCACCATATAATTTAAGGACACATTTTTTCTTGACTACTTGAAAACTCTCAACTAAAAGAAGTATTCTTTGTGCATAGAAATTATATCCACTATTTTGTATCTATGTTTAAAAGTGGGTTCTTATGTTACTAAAAGTTACCCTCAAATGATTTAGTATAAAAAATAAACAGTAGGTAAAAAATAGTTGTCATTGGACCACAAAAATGAGAATAATTCAACTTATAAAAAGTAAAATATAGTGTTTTCTATCCTTTAAATCAAATGTGACATAACCTAACCCATGGAGTCTCCTCATTGGATGGTAATGAGATGAGTGTTCCACCCAATCCCTCCTTTAATAGGCCAAGTGATGGTGAATATAAACCACAAGGCATAAATCACATATGAATGACCTTAACCTATAGAACTTGAAAATTCATACATTACACAGCATATATAACATTAACTAAATTTAAGAATACATAACTATATAAAATGTAAAATTCATAAAAAAATTTATACATACCAAATTCATATGATATAAATTCGCATACAAAAGATTAAATATTTCAAATAAAAACACCCCAAGATGTAACTAACCATAAGAAACTGGGAAGAAGGGAATAAACACAACCAACTATAACCTTGAGAACAAGAAAACCATGAATCCAACAGGGATCCAACAATCTCTAACCTTAATATCTCTATAACCAGCGAAATTTACACATAACAATTTTCCATCTACGCAGACACAACATGTGTGGGAACACAGATAGTGTAGGGTTGAGTATAAAAATACCTAGTAGGATGTTATGAAAATATAAGGGTATGAGGTCATTGGCCAGATCACAAACAATGTCCAAACTATATAGCATCTCAACTTAAGGTTAGAGGGGGCATTAGAATACACAGAAGAATTTATGAATTCAATTCCCAATAAACCATATCCCATAATTTTTTGGGGAATAAAGACTCCCCAATAGTCTAGTTTATTAATTAAATGAGTACTTAAAAAATATAAATCCCATGACTCATGGGATAAATAACTCCCTACTAATTAGCCTGAAGGGAAGAAACCTACATGCTCATCTTCCTCATGAGTTACCAAACTATTTATGTTCGCATGAGGGTAACTACATCCCAAATACCCATGTCATAAATAGGGGTTCAAATCAAGAAGATCCCAAACCAAATTTGTTCATCAACCATGTGCCACCCCTCATGCCCCAACATCACCACCCACCCGTCATGTTGGGAGAATAACCATACTAATCACTATATCATTTATCTGAGAACAAATACTTATACTATAAAGGCCCATATGAACCCCTTATACATAGATCCCCGAATCAGTAGCCCGATTGATGTGAGAAATCTACACCTTAAGAATGATATGATTATTGAGGGTAAATAAAATCCATGGATAGCTAACTCGTTCTATATTCCAATGGGGAGTTCCTCACCCCATCCTATGAGAGAAAATAAACACCTCCCCAACCACACTAGAAATAAGAAAAGTCCTAAAACCAAATAATTATAAAAAGGGGATGATCAAAAATCTGTAACATAGATTCAAAAATACTTATAAAATATCAAATATTGTGTAATACTGAAGGGAATGCTCAGAATTGTTTTGCACTGTATGTCCCTAAGAAACTAAAATATAATGTCCTAGCTTATATTCCAGTAAATAAGTTCCCCAAGCTAGTATACCACATGACCTCAAGTACACCTCCTAATATTCCAGAGGTTGATGATTAGAATAATGTATTAAGATAGTACCATGAGAAGACTATAACCCCATATCAGAGTGATCAATAAAAATATAAATAAACAAGAATTATATACATCAGAGTTTGTAGAAATAACAAAAAAGTAGTCATAACTCATGTGGTATAGAATTGGAAATAAATAAATATAACATGATTATATAACTAATCAAATGAGGTAAGGTCCTGAAAGCACTATCCCCTCACTGGGCCTATCTCATATATGAAATAGACAACTTGAAATAAATTCACTATGCCTTACAAAAAAACTTATCCAAACCAAATCAAATTTCATGATTTTAATGTCTCAGAAATTCCATGTAATTTTTTTATTTGATGGAATTATTTCGAGACAAGGTACTGAGAAGACGAGTGATTATGAGGCCCAAAGTGCCTAAAAAGATCCGTCGAAAAATGTTAAGATTTAAATAGCTTCACATGATTTGTTTTACGGAAAAAGAATAATCAATTTTAAATGGTTTACTATATCAGAAATCCAAGGTCCCCATTGCATTTAAGATTGTTTTCTTACCCTAGGCATGACTTATGTTTATTCGGCGCAAGCCTCTGGTGAGAAAACCTTAAAATTACATAACTACAAAGAAAATAATTAAATAAAATTGTTTTATTTTTCAAATGATTATAACCCACAAATGGTGAATCAGATTGGAAATACGAGACCACCATTGAGCTTGTGAGGGTTAGATTTCATTTGGAAAATCATAGCATTGGCCGGTGTAGACCAAAATTTGAAGTTAGTGTTGGGTCGTAAAGATAATAATTAAGTAACAATTATTTTATTTTCAAAACCTTATAACTCCAAAATGGTAACTTAGATTGAAAATACGAGAGTACCGATGAGCTCAAGGGGGCGTGTTCCACTTGGGTGTATCCTAACCATGACCTATATAGGTCGAGGGTGAAGGTTAATTTTTGAAATATTTTTAAGGTTCATTTAAATAAACGTTCAAGCAGGTTTTTTTCTAACATTAAAATCAGTGCTAAGACCAAAAATCTGAGGGAAATGTTGAAATCAAAATGGTGGGATTCACCTAGAATGGACCTAACCTTGACCAATGTGAGTGGAGGTAAAAATTTAATTTTGATACTTTTTAAATAAGAAGTTAAAAATAAAATAAACTCATTTTCTTTTATTTTTCTGAATTTTCAAATTGTTGCAGGTCAATGGTTTTCCAAATAAGTGTAACTGAATAGGTTGTTTCATTAAATGAAACAACATAATGACTTCATTATAGAAACATAACATAAATGCTGATTCGTGTTTGGTCCTTTAATGGACAAAAAGACAGTGCATGGTAATTTTCACAAGTCTGGTTCAAATCTGAAGCTCTAGTGGGTGATGACGATGAACGCCAACCACCCTTTCAAATCGATCATAACCAATGATGATCGAACAACAACCATAAATAGAGGATCACATAATAATGAACATAGTGAAACCGTTCATCCCCAACGAATGATATAAACCATATAGTGTTTATGTGCTTTCTTTGGGATTGCTTCTTCCCGTTCTTTTTTTCAAATGACAAACATTATTTAACCCATGAATAGTTTGACTAGTGGTTTAGTTATTCTTGCTAGTTGGGAAATAAAATTGCAGGGAGTTACGAGATTTGAAATCGGTGTTAGAATTTTGAATCCCCATTAATATATTTTTGTAAATTATTAAAGCGGAGGGATCAGTCCGACATGAACACGACTTGAATCCCTCCACATCAGGTGTTTTTGTACTTCATGACCGAATGGAGGAATTGAAAAATAGGTGGCATTAAGTCCATGGAAGTGATGGAGATGTCCCGAGTTTCCCGATGGTGCAGAGAGATTTGAAATAAAACCAATTTAGCAGACTTAGTGGCCCATGAAAGGTGCTGATGATGCGGCACCACCGGCGACTGGCAGAGGCGGCTCTACCTGGGCGCCGTGTGTAGGATGAAGTGGCCAACCCTCACCGGCCACACTGGTGGAGTCGACGCACCGTGATGGAGGAGTGTTGTGGAATTTGGATGGATGTGGTGCCAACATAGTTCCACGTAGGGGTAGTGGATTGCTCTATGTGGTCCGTGTGTTGACCAAGTGGGGAAACCAAATGACCAGCCGCACACACCCCAATCGGACAGGCCGGGCCGGGCTGAATCGGTCGGTCCACTCGGTAGGTATGGGCTAGTGGACTGGGATCTCTGAGTAAGCCGACTAATTTTTTGGATCTAGTCTGCTTTAGAAGATCGGACTGATGGGATAAAGTGGGGCCACATGGTGACCAAGGCTGGGAAAAGAGATCAGCCCACTAGTGTGGGTCAGGCTGGATCAATTTGGGACACTGGGTGACCAGGAAGACTGGTCCCACAATCAACTTTGGCTGGATCCAGTGAGGACCAATGGGAAAAGAAGAGAGGATCAGGTCATTTGGGACCCCTCGACGGATTGGTCGAGTTGGTCAACCCAGTCAAATCGGGCCAGGATACAACTGGCCCCTATTTACAATAAGGGACGTATATCTTAGACCGTGAATGCGATTGATGCGCAATATGTGGCATTATGACCCATGTGATGGGATGTCATTATGAAATAATCTGATTAAGATTTCATTGATGTTGACCTAGCAATGCTTCCAGACTCAGCTTCCCAGCGAGGCTTTGTAACACCCCAAGCTTCTACGGTACGTTTCCCTTCGAATAATGCGATAGCGTGTGTTGTACGCAACCTCGAGTTCTAACACACACCACAACTAATTAAACTAGCCGTTGTAAATAGTAATACCTACTTTTTGAAATCATATATATTTTATATTTCAAAATGGACTTCATTTTTGGATTCGGAATATCGAAATTATCCTAGGGTGAAATTTTGGTACTTTTCGGATAACTTTTATATTTTGATGAATAGTGAAAATTACTAAATTTTAATTAAAAACAACTTTTTTAATCAAAATAAGTAATAGTGATAAATTATGAATTTGAGTGGTTTTAAAGTATATTTAGAATATATTTTTACCATTTAATATAATGTTGGTCATTGGACATAATTTTACAATTAAACCGAACATAAACAAGTGTCAATCTTTTGGTAGTTATTATCTCTTAAAAACACGCTTTTTGTTTTGACAGCGGGAATTAATTTTAAATTAATTTCTGCCACTTCTGTGTTTTGAATTTAGAAAAATGGATTTCATATTTGGAATCAGGATGTTCAAATTGTGTAAATAGGTAACTTTTATTTTTAGACATTTTGAATAATTACTGCGGTAAATATTTTATTTACCATGGTTAAGGGTAAATCCGGTAAATAAGGGTTAAAAAATAATAATATAATAATAATAAATTACCCTAAAACGTGTCCTAACCTTATTGGTGGACACATACCCGACCATGGGCATCCTTGGGTCAATTTGGGGACCCCTTGGAGCCACTTGTATGTGGTAGGGACACATTATATTAATAAAGTTAAAATAAAAATAAAAATGGCATAAGCTTACATCTTTTAGAAGAACAATTTTTACATAGGGTTATACATGTTGGATTTTAGATTATAAATATTAATTAGAAAGCTAAAAAGATTTCCTACATAATGATGTTTTATTTATAATTTTTAGAGGTTAAATAATTTATTTTATTTATGACACAATGATGATGCAGTAATTACTAAAATAGTAAAAAATTAACATAATTGATATTATAAATACCCAAATAAATAAAATATGAAACTTTTAATGAATTACACTAATTTTCTAGGATAATATGATATATTAGGATTGATTTAAGTGACTTTGTTAGAAGTAATCAATCTGTTATGAGTTTCACAAAAATCAACTATTGAATAGTGTCAAAATTGACATAAAAGAGTTCTTAAAACAAATATTATATTATTAATTGATATTAAATTCCTAAAAATATAAGGTTCGGCCAAGAGACTTATATTATGATAGGTTAATCATTAATGGACCACTTGGGGGTCTCTTGGATGTATATAGTAAGTTTATTAACCATATTATATAAAAATACAAAGAGACATTGTAAAAGTGAAACTAATTAACTTAGAGTTAATACTTAAAGATAAGGTTAATATAAGTACCCAAACCTGTCTAAATTCCATTGGATGAGTTGTTTTCGACCTATCCCTACCTCATCCTTTGAATAGTAAACTTTGGAGCCTTTATAAACCGAATATGAATTTATTATAAATTAATATTTCTAGCTTTTCCAAAGGTGCCCCTCACCCTTCTTATAAAAAGGGCACTCCTCCTTCTCATTTCTTCACACCTTCAAAGCCTTTTGGTTCGGCCAAACTCTGCCCAAATACTCTCCCAACATCCCTCACTACAACCTAGAGGCCTTAGTTTGATCATAAAGCCAACCTAAGGAGCCCTTTTGATCAAATCAAAAGGAAGAACCCGAAGAAGAGGTAATGATTTCACCACCCTTTTCTAAGTTCATTTCTTCTTCCACTTCTTCTTCCTTTGTTCTTACCATTCTAAAATAATAACTCCAGTATCTCACATATACTGTGATGTTATTATAAGTATGGTACAACCATATTCAGTATTCTATCCACCCTTTGAATAACATGTCACCATACGTGCGTACGTACGGCTTACCGTCTCTACGTCGTGGTGTAATTGTTATTCAATATAATATTATTTGGATGGGTATAATAATGATGTGTAACTCATGTAAATAATAAATATAACATGTTAATGATTCTGTATATATGATATACCATTCATTTATATATTATTTTAATATCAAAAGAATGATATTGTCGCTCGTGCGTACGTACGGACTACCGTCTCCACGAACGCGATGAGATTCATTCTCCATCGTATCCATTCAAGTATAATTATCATTTTATGATTTAAAAATGATGTTTAAGGACTTGATATCATTCTGGATATGAATAAGATACAACAAACATGGCTTATGTAACAAAACATATAAAAGAAAATGAGTAAGTTAACACCCGAAACGATGATAATTCTAAGATATTATTAATAAATCAATGTTAAAAGATCATATATGATATCATATTAATATATATGAATCTTGTATAATTTAATAACAATTATTTCACCATTATACAGGAGGTTAACCTACCCCAACCAAGGAAAAGTACAAGGTAAGGGTTATTTCACAATCTCTTCATTATCTGAGGTTGTTTATATGTAATAGTCTACTGGGATCTCTTTATCATCCGCATCCATGTTTCTTCAAAATGTATTTCAAAACATTTTTATTATTTACAAGAATATGGGTTAAAGTCATTTATACCCTTGTTTGACTTTTTATAAGAGGAATCTTTCCATCGTTTTCAAAACAAGTTCCTTTTTAACCTTTTCGACAGAATTAAGGTAAGAATGTTTTTTTTAACTTATACGGCGAGTGCTGTTATTTTCTGCCATTATAAAATCTTCAAAGTTTTCCTTACAAGCTTATGAGAATATTTTCAAGAAAATGTTTTATTTTATATGGCTCTTAAATGATTTCAAAAATATAAAGAGATATTTCTCCAAAAAGTGTTTTGATTTCATCTATGTCAACATCCTTTGATGGATTTTAAGATTATTTGAAGTTGATTTATTATGATACAAAACTTCTATATTGTATTGAAGGTTTTGTGATATGTTTGACTATGGATGTGCTATTTTTATACCATTCATAGTTTATGGTGAAATTATTGACATTTCGTATGCTAGATTTAATATGAATGTTTATGTTATGTTTAAACCTTTTCATATGGGAATGCATTGGACTTAATAAGTGACGGGTGGAGCCCGCTATAGCTCCTCGATGCATCGGTAGGTCTCATGAGACAAACTAGTGTCTTGGCACAAGGCCTTGACAAAATCTTATTTGTAGTCTTGGCACGAGGCCTTGGCTATGTGGTTATGATAGTCTGGCATTATGCATTCCAACATTATGAAAGTGGTTATTGATATTGCATGTGATTATTCGATTAGTAGAATATCCATGTGAACAAGTAAATGGCATTATTTCATTTTACTTTTGCCATACCATGTTGAAGTTCAATTTTAAAAGGCTTTTGTTTTAGTAATTCATTGCCTTAAATGTTTATACTTATTTTGAATGTTCCGCTATATTGTTATCCTTACTGGGCATTTGAGCTCACCCCTTTTCTATGTTTTATTTTTCCCAGGTAGTGAAGAAGTAAATTATGATTGACTTTCAGGGATATTATGAGGGGTTTATAGTGTGGACGTTGGAAACATTATGTTGTTGTAGTAGTTTTTCATTTTATGATGTAATGTAAAACTTATGAATATATCTAGTGTTTCCAGGGCTACTAAACTAATCGGTCTTTCGGGATTTGATCTTTCTTGTGATCATGCCAATGTTATGTAATAATTCACCGACTCTGGGTAGCTGGGGTCGGGGCGTTACAGTTGGTATCAGAGGACGTTTAGTACAAACCTTGGAAGCTAGATTTAGATAAACTCTGATTAGAGCACATAGACCTAAGATGAACTTTGAGGATTAGTATAGAAGAACTTCCTAGAATTTTGGTATTGTAGAGACTTTGTGAGTTTTCCGAGCAATACATCCCTGTCTGGATACGAGCAGGTAGAGGCGGCTCTGGCACAGATGTACCTAGGGGTAAAACCCGAAAACACCGCTTTGAGCTAGACTCGAACGGGAACTGGTGCACGACAACGGGCCTTGCTGCACTCTTGGTTACGACACTCCCGGGGGATATGCTTAGGATAACTCTCACTTTCTTTACAAATCATTATGAAGGGTTTATGAGTATATACTTCCTCAAAGAAAACATATTTATGATTATGGATTATATCCATAGATAGTTCAATTTATGTTTAGTGTTTTATAAGTATGGGATTATGTATTTTGATGCATAAACTGATCTAGTTTATGCCATTTTTTAGAAATGGCGCCTAGTGGAAGAAATGGAAACCGTATCAATGCACGCACTCCATGTAGGGATTGCCCTCCTGCTCAAGATAATTATAGTGGGGCTGGTGATGCAACTGGTGCTGATCAGCTGATCACCGTACTGGGACAACTTACTCAGGTTATGAATAATAACCTTACCCGTATGGAGCACCCTGATCCGCAGCGTGGAGGATCAATGTTAGATCGATTCATGAGACAACAACCCCCAACGTTCAATGGGAGTACAAATCCCTTAGTAGCTGAGCAAGGGATATTTTCCCTAGAGAAAATATTTCAGGCTTTGGGGAGTAGTGAAAGGGAAAAAGTTACCATGGCAGTTTACCGCCTCACTGGAGATGCTGATCAATAGTGGTCATTGATTCAAAACATGAAGGAAGATGATTAAGTATCAAACATGGAATGGAGGGAGTTCAAAGATCTGTTTTTAGAAAAATACTTTCCTCGCGACCATCGAGCAGATATGGAAAGGCAATTTCTGAGTCTGAGACAAAAGGAGGATGAGAATGTCACAAAGTATGAGGATAACTTTACAAGGTTAGCGAGGTATGCTGGAGATTATATTCGCAACCCAAGAAGTAATATTGATCGTTTATTTGATGGGTTAAAACCATTTCTCCGTCGAGCATTAGTCTCACAATCCTTTTCGTCATACGAAGACATTGTCTCATGTGCTATCAAGACTGAAAAAGAATTCTCTAAGTCTTATGACTTTAAAGCGAAGCAAGAGAAGAAGAGACCTTCTGATCAATCTGGGAATGGAAATAAGGGGAATAAGGGAAAGGTTGAATATCCATCTTGTGGTAAATGCGGGAAGAAACATCCTGGTGCTTGCCTGAAGGGAATGGGAGTCTGTTACAAGTGTGGTGAAAAAGGCCACCAAGCTCATGATTGCAAGGGGAAGAAGGAAGCTACCAACGTTCAGTGCTACAATTGCAGGGAGATGGGGCATTATGCAAATGCATGTCCTAAGCGTCAGGAGAAATTACCTCAGAAAAGGCCAAGGGATCAAGGCCAGGCTTATGCTATCACTACTGCTGAGGTAGAAGCTCCGAAAGACGTGGTGGCAGGTAATTTAATGGTTTCCTCAAGTTTAGCAAATGCATTATTTGATTCTGGATCATCGCATTGTTTCATATCTTCCCAGTTTGCTAAGAAAATTAGATATTTCCAATTTGATTTAATAAGGGAGTTGTCAGTTAAAACTCCTAAGGGAAGTATCGTTGCAACAAAGTTTTGTGAATCAGTCCCCATTAGAGCACATAAATTTTCTTTATCTGCTGATTTCATCGTTATACCTATGATTGAGTTTGATATAATCCTCGGTATGGACTGGATTTCGGACTATGATGCGAAGATTTATTGCAAGAAGAAAGAGGTTACGATTCATGATGATAATGATAAGGAGCACCTTATTTTTAGAGCAGAATCGTCACCACCTAATTCTTATTTAGATCCACCCCCTGTAGCTCAACTTAATTCAATTGTCGGGGAGGAAGAGAATGAAATAACTGTCGGTGAGGAAAGGAATGTTCAAATAGAGGATGTACCTGTTGTGAAAGAATTTGTAGATGTATTTCCGGAAGATTTACCTGGACATCCTCCAGAACGAGAAGTTGAGTTTTCTATTGATTTGATTCCTGGATCAAGGCCTATATCGAAGACCCCTTATAGAATGGCCACTGTAGAGCTAGTCGAACTAAAGAAAAAACTAGAGGAATTGAGTAATAAGGGATTTATTCGCCCTAGTGTTTCTCCATGGGGAGCCCCTGTTCTTTTTGTTAAAAAGAAAGATGGATCTATGAGGTTATGTATCGATTACAGGGAGATCAATGCTATAACGATAAAGAACAAGTATCCCCTACCTCGTATTGATGATTTATTTGACCAACTGCATGGAGCTCAATACTTTTCAAAGATTGACCTTCGATCTGGATACCATCAGTTGTGTGTAAAGAAGGAAGACATTCCGAAGACAACATTTCGAACCAGGTACGGGCATTACGAGTTTACTGTAATGCCGTTTGGATTGACTAATGCACCCTCTGTATTCATGGATCTGATGAATAGAGTTTTCAAGGAGTATCTCGATGAATTTGGGGTGGTATTTATTGATGATATCTTGGTATACTCCAAAACCTACAAAGATCATGAAAATCACTTGCGCATTATCTTGATGACTCTGAGGAGGCATGAATTATATGGGAAGTTTAGCAAGTGTGAATTCTGGCTTCTGGAGATTTCTTTTCTTGGCCATATTGTCTCTAAAGATGGAATCTCTGTTGATCCTTCTAAGACCAAGGCAATCCAAGAATGGCCAGCACCTACGAGTATAACTGAGGTACGTAGTTTTATTGGCATGGCAGGTTATTATCGACGTTTCGTCCAGAATTTTGCCCGATTGGCTAACCCATTAACGAAGCTCACACGTAAAAGGGTTAAATTTGTTTGGACAAAAGAGTGTGAAGAATGTTTCGAAGAACTGAAGAGAAGATTAGTCAATGCTCCTATATTGACTCTACCATCGGGGAATGATGGGTTCGTTATTTATAGTGATGCATCAAAGAAAGGACTTGGTTGTGTCCTTATGCAGAATGATAGAGTTATTGCCTATGCATCACGACAGTTTAAAATTCATGAACAAAACTATCCTACTCATGATCTTGAGTTAGCAGCTGTGATCTTTGCTTTGAAGATATGGAGGCACTACCTCTATGGTGAAAAATGTGAGATTTATACTGATCACAAGAGTTTGAAGTATATTTTCTCACAAAAAGAACTCAACATGAGGCAAAGGAGATGGCTTGAATTACTCAAGGATTATGATTGCACGATACACTACCACCCGGGGAAAGCAAACAAAGTAGCAGATGCTTTGAGCAGAAAAGACCATGGAGTTCTGAACATGATGAGAATTGAAAGGGATCCAATTTTCATGGATCTAGAGAAGATAGACATGGGAATAACCAGGGAAGGTGAAACATCAATGCTTTTTCAAATGGTTGCCAAACCATCTTTACTAGAAAGGATTAAGAGTTCTCAGACCGATGATGAAGAATTTCAGAAGAAGATTAAAGCTGTGAATGATGGGAGATTGAGAGACTTTGTGTATGAAGATGGAACTTTGAAATTTGGAAAGAGACTTTGTGTTCCCGATTTACCTGATCTGAAAAGGGAATTACTGGATGATGCTCATAGTTCCAATTTCTCTATACACCCTGGGAGCACCAAAATGTATAGAGATTTGAAGGAACATTTTTGGTGGGACAACATGAAGAGGGAGATTGCTGATTTTGTATCAAGATGTATGGTTTGTCAACAAGTGAAAGCTGGAAGGCAACAGCCTGGAGGAGTCATGCAACCTCTTCCCATACCGGAGTGGAAATGTGACAATATTACGATGGACTTTGTCATGGGGCTACCAAAGACTCCTAGAAGGAACGATGCAATATGGGTTATTGTTGATCATCTTACCAAGTCAGCACATTTTCTTGCTATAAGAGAAGATCTACCCCTGGAACGTCTAGCAAGACTATACATTAATGAAGTTGTGAGACTTCATGGAGTTCCCCTATCGATTGTTTCTGATCGTGATCCCCGTTTTACTTCAAGATTTTTGGAAAAGTCTTCAGAAATCCCTGGATACTGAACTTCATTTGAGCACTTCTTACCACCCTCAGACAGACGAACAATCAGAACGGACTATTCAGACCTTAGAAGACATGTTGAGATCTTGCTCACTTGATTTTCAGGGTATGTGGGATCAATATTTACCACTAGTAGAATTTTCCTATAACAATAGCTTCCATTCGAGTATTCAGATGGAACCATATGAAGCGTTATACGGAAAGAGATGTCGTACACCAACCTGTTGGGATGACGTTGGTGAAAGAAAACTTGTAGGCCCAGAACTGGTGGAGGAAACGGTGGAAAAGGTGAAGGTAATCCAAAATCACATCAAAGCAGCTCAAAGTAGGCAGAAGAGCTATGCCGATAATCGAAGGAAGGATTTGGAATTTCAAGTCGGTGATCATGTTTTCCTGAAGGTATCTCCGTGGAAGGGAGTCATACGTTTTGGTAAGAAAGGTAAATTGAGTCCCAGGTACATCGGACCTTTCGAAATTCTAGAACGAATTGGGGCTGTAGCTTACCGATTGGCAATGCCGCCAAGTCTCTCCAAAGTTCACGATGTGTTCCACGTATCTCTGTTGAGGAAATACATGCCTGACCCAACGCATGTACTCACCTATGAGGAATTAGAACTGGAACCCGATCTTTCCTATTGCGAAGAGCCCATCAAGATTCTTGATACGAGAGAACAAGTGCTGAGAAACCGGACGACGCGTCTGGTAAAAGTTTTGTGGAGGAATCATAAGATGGAAGAGGCAACGTGGGAACCCGAGGAACTTATGATGAAGAACCACCTGAGTCTTTTTATGCAGTAATACCCTAGAAATTGCGAGGACGCAATTATTTTAAGGAGAGGAGAATGTAACACCCCAAGCTTCTACGGTACGTTTCCCTTCGAATAATGCGATAGCGTGTGTTGTACGCAACCTCGAGTTCTAACACACACCACAACTAATTAAACTAGCCGTTCTAAATAGTAATACCTACTTTTTGAAATCATATATATTTTATATTTCAAAATGGACTTCATTTTTGGATTCGGAATATCGAAATTATCCTAGGGTGAAATTTTGGTACTTTTCGGATAACTTTTATATTTTGATGAATAGTGAAAATTACTAAATTTTAATTAAATACAACTTTTTTAATCAAAATAAGTAATAGTGATAAATTATGAATTTGAGTGGTTTTAAAGTATATTTAGAATATATTTTTACCATTTAATATAATGTTGGTCATTGGACATAATTTTACAATTAAACCGAACATAAACAAGTGTCAATCTTTTGGTAGTTATTATCTCTTAAAAACACGCTTTTTGTTTTGATAGCGGGAATTAATTTTAAATTAATTTCTGCCACTTCTGTGTTTTGAATTTAGAAAAATGGATTCCATATTTGGAATCAGGATGTTCAAATTGTGTAAATAGGTAACTTTTATTTTTAGACATTTTGAATAATTACTGCGGTAAATATTTTATTTACCATGGTTAAGGGTAAATCCGGTAAATAAGGGTTAAAAAATAATATTATAATAATAATAAATTACCCTAAAACGTGTCCTAACCTTATTGGTGGACACATAGCCGACCATGGGCATCCTTGGGTCAATTTGGGGACCCCTTGGAGCCACTTGTATGTGGTAGGGACACATTATATTAATAAAGTTAAAATAAAAATAAAAATGGCATAAGCTTACATCTTTTAGAAGAACAATTTTTACATAGGGTTATACATGTTGGATTTTCGATTATAAATATTAATTAGAAAGATAAAAAGATTTCCTACATAATGATGTTTTATTTATAATTTTTAGACATTAAATAATTTATTTTATTTATGACACAATGATGATGCAGTAATTACTAAAATAGTAACAAAATTAACATAATTGATATTATAAATACCCAAATAAATAAAATATGAAACTTTTAATGAATTACACTAATTTTCTAGGATAATATGATATATTAGGATTGATTTAAGTGACTTTGTTCTAAGTAATCAATCTGTTATGAGTTTCACAAAAATCAACTATTGAATAGTGTCAAAATTGACATAAAAGAGTTCTTAAAACAAATATTATATTATTAATTGATATTAAATTCATAAAAATCTAAGGTTCGGCCAAGAGACTTATATTATGATAGGTTAATCATTAATGGACCACTTGGGGGTCGCTTGGATGTATATAGTAAGTTTATTAACCATATTATATAAAAATACAAAGAGACATTGTAAAAGTGAAACTAATTAACTTAGAGTTAATACTTAAAGATAAGGTTAATATAAGTACCCAAACCTGTCTAAATTCCATTGGATGAGTTGTTTTCGACCTATCCCTACCTCATCCTTTGAATAGTCAACTTTGGAGCCTTTATAAACCGAATATGAATTTATTATAAATTAATATTTCTAGCTTTTCCAAAGGTGCCCCTCACCCTTCTTATAAAAGGGCACTCCTCCTTCTCATTTCTTCACACCTTCAAAGCCTTTTGGTTCGGCCAAACTCTGCCCAAATACTCTCCCAACATCCCTCACTACAACCTAGAGGCCTTAGTTTGATCAGAAAGCCAACCTAAGGAGCCCTTTTGATCAAATCAAAAGGAAGAACCCGAAGAAGAGGTAATGATTTCACCACCCTTTTCTAAGTTCATTTCTTCTTCCACTTCTTCTTCCTTTGTTCTTACCATTCTAAAATAATAACTCCAGTATATCACATATACTGTGATGTTATTATAAGTATGGTACAACCATATTCAGTATTCTATCCACCCTTTGAATAACATGTCACCATACGTGCATACGTACGGCTTACCGTCTCCACGTCGTGGTGTAATTGTTATTCAATATAATATTATTTGGATGGGTATAATAATGATGTGTAACTCATGTAAATAATAAATATAACATGTTAATGATTCTGTATATATGATATACCATTCATTTATATATTATTTTAATATCAAAAGAATGATATTGTCGCTCGTGCGTACGTACGGACTACCGTCTCCACGAACGCGATGAGATTCATTCTCCATCGTATCCATTCAAGTATAATTATCATTTTATGATTTAAAAATGATGTTTAAGGACTTGATATCATTCTGTATATGAATAAGATACAACAAACATGGCTTATGTAACAAAACATATAAAAGAAAATGAGTAAGTTAACACCCGAAACGATGATAATTCTAAGATATTATTAATAAATCAATGTTAAAAGATCATATATGATATCATATTAATATATATGATTCTTGTATAATTTAATAACAATTATTTCACCATTATACAGGAGGTTAACCTACCCCAACCAAGGAAAAGTACAAGGTAAGGGTTATTTCACAATCTCTTCATTATCTGAGGTTGTTTATATGTAATAGTCTACTGGGATCTCTTTATCATCCGCATCCATGTTTCTTCAAAATGTATTTCAAAACATTTTTATTATTTACAAGAATATGGGTTAAAGTCATTTATACCCTTGTTTGACTTTTTATAAGAGGAATCTTTCCATCGTTTTCAAAACAAGGTCCTTTTTAACCTTTTCGACAGAATTAAGGTAAGAATGTTTTTTTTAACTTATACGGCGAGTGCTGTTATTTTCTGCCATTATAAAATCTTCAAAGTTTTCCTTACAAGCTTATGAGAATATTTTCATGAAAATGTTTTATTTTATATGGCTCTTAAATGATTTCAAAAATAGAAAGAGATATTTCTCCAAAAAGTGTTTTGATTTCATCTATGTCAACATCCTTTGATGGATTTTAAGATTATTTGAAGTTGATTTATTATGATACAAAACTTCTATATTGTATTGAAGGTTTTGTGATATGTTTGACTATGGATGTGCTATTTTTATACCATTCATAGTTTATGGTGAAATTATTGACATTTTGTATGCTAGATTTAATATGAATGTTTATGTTATGTTTAAACCTTTTCATATGGGAATGCATTGGACTTAATAAGTGACGGGTGGAGCCCGCTATAGCTCCTCGATGCATCGGTAGGTCTCATGAGACAAACTAGTGTCTTGGCACAAGGCCTTGACAAAATCTGATTTGTAGTCTTGGCACGAGGCCTTGGCTATGTGGTTATGATAGTCTGGCATTATGCATTCCAACATTATGAAAGTGGTTATTGATATTGCATGTGATTATTCGATTAGTAGAATATCCATGTGAACAAGTAAATGGCATTATTTCATTTTACTTTTTCCATACCATGTTGAAGTTCAATTTTAAAAGGCTTTTGTTTTAGTAATTCATTGCCTTAAATGTTTATGCTTATTTTGAATGTTCCGCTATATTGTTATCCTTACTGGGCATTTGAGCTCACCCCTTTTCTATGTTTTATTTTTCCCAGGTAGTGAAAAGTAAATTATGATTGACTTGCAGGGATATTATGAGGGGTTTATAGTGTGGACATTGGAAACATTATGTTGTTGTAGTAGTTTTTCATTTTATGATGTAATGTAAAACTTATGAATATATCTAGTGTTTCCAGGGCTACTAAACTAATCGGTCTTTCGGGATTTGATCTTTCTTGTGATCATGCCAATGTTATGTAATAATGCACTGACTCTGGGTAGCTGGGGTCGGGGCGTTACAGGCTTCGTGACTCTGCTACCCATTGAGGCTTTGTGACTCAACAACCCAACGAGGATCTGTGACTCATCTAGCAGCAAGGCTTTCTGACTCACCTACCCAATGAGGATTCATGACTTATCTACCTAGTGATGCATCATGAATTAGCTACTTAGTGAGGATTTATTAATCAACTATCAGCAAGGCCTCATAACACAACTTCCCTGTGAGGCTTCGTGACTCAACTACTGAGAGAAACTTTGTGACTCAACTATCAGTGAGGCTTCTTGTCTCAGATACATAGGGAGGCTTCAATACACAGCTACTAGATAAGTCTACGAATCATAGCTTGGACTCAAAGGGTATGAGTATCCTTGAAGATATTGATGTTCAGTGTTTGCAACTGTTGGTTTTCTATCAACACTTTATGTAATACCTGGTGTGATTTTTTCATGCTCTGTGATCATGATTCGTTATCATAGTTCATGTTTTTCTTATGGATTTATTTGTGGTATTTTCTTGTTGGTTTGGGGTCCCGACTAAGTATTTGGTTAATCACCCCTACACATGCATCACCTGCCATTGTTGTGTTTGCTGGAGATAACCAACAACATGGCAGAGGACTTGGTGGCCCAGGATAGGGCGATTCCAAGTGAGGTTAGGCTGGCAAGACATGCTTCTACATCTTTTAGAAGCTAATATATACTTACCCATTAGGTGGGGTTTCCAGTGGATGGCTACCTGAGTTTCCTTGTATTTTTATATTTTTAGTTCATCCTTTTTTGGTTTTGTATTTTAGCCCAATTGAATTACAGTTTTTACTTTTACATAGTGGTTGTTTAGTGGAATGCCTGTTTACTTTTATAGATTTGGGGTGTGGTTGTGTGTGTGTGTGTGTATAGGTACTCAGGAAACTGTCTCCCATTTGAAGGTTGATTCCTCAGGATATAATCTTTTACCCCTAGCCTTCAAGAGGTGGGGCTTGGGGTATGTCACAACATGGGCTCTGGGGGACGAGTTGTGACACTAATACTATCAGATCCATCCTTCCTGACAATGAAAAAATAAACATGTTTTCCAATCCAAAAACTTTCATTCAATAATCATGTGAGAGATTATTGGGAACCCATGTGTATTGGAAACCTAAGCATGGTGTGAGTAAAAATTAGTAGGCCAGCATCAATGATGTCTAAAGAAAATGCGTGTCAAAGAAATAGTGTATGAAGATAAGCATTAAGATAAATAAGTAGTAAAAAAGTAAGGTATATCTCGAAGGTAGAAACTACTTAACTTTAAACCAAATGGCGCTTGGGGTCTATGGTGACACCTAGGCCAACCAAAACTACATCAACCCAAGATTGTCTTTTGAGTCAAAAAACCTAGTGAAAACAAACTATAAGGCCCCAGCCTTAAACCTTACTTAATATTGAGTTATTACAAGATTACACACTGAGGATCCTTTCAGGTTTAGAGTTTTAGAGAATTAGATCATGAAAATTGCATTACATTCCACATTTAAACAAAGTGGTTACATGAAAGACATTATTCATTCTTCCCATCAACAGAAACATATTTAAAATAAAACATGGATTCTTTCTTGACAAATCCTTGACACAATCATCACATCATGTACCTTTCCCTTGACCTGTGAAAAACATTTCAAAAACGTGGGATGAGCATAAAAAGCTCAGTAAAGGTTATAAAAATATGGAAATGAAACATGAGTTCATATATACATAAGAATGAAATCATACATTACCCATAAAACATAGGCACTTTAACATACCTCATAAAATCATCAATAAATCATAGAAATCATAAGACATAAAAGGGAACTTGAGGCATTCATAACATTCTTACGTAGGGAGTAACCCTCTTGGTTACATTTGGAATACCCACCACAGTATATTCCCTAAAACTCTTCAAAGAAACCTTAATGTTTCACTCCTTCACGTTACCCAATGCATTGGAGAGCTATATCGGGCTCACCCGCCCTTAGTTTATCACAGAACCACCCGTCTTCATAATAATGCCCAAGAACCTCAACATAATCGTATCACATAAAACATGCATAAAGGAAACATAACATTTCCACCTTTCAATCACAAGATATCAATACAAAACATCGATATAAAAACATTATGAAAACCATTTTCAATACCAAAATAAAAGAAAAGTAAAACATTGTATTTATTTTTCTTTTAAAAAGAAGGTATGGCTTGTAGAGGAAGCTGAAACTCAAATAATGGTCACGACGGCGGAGAATTCGTTGTCGCCACATACGTACGACAAGAACATTCCCTTTTGTCGTTTAATAAACACATAGTATAAAAAATATTCCTTTTGAATAAATGTAAAAGTCAAAGGGGTTTATACACCGTATAAAAGAAGGTTGTGTATAAAACAGAATATGCCTCAATGAAAGGAGATTGAGACGAAGTCCCTTACAAAGAGGGTATCCTTGGTTTAAGGATAAATCAATTACATAATTATGTGTGACAAATGAATACACCAAATATAAGTGGATATTAAGTGTAAAATAATCAAAGGACATTCTCACATATTCAAAGGATGACATATTCAATAACTATATGTCGAACCCAAAGAAATCGAAATTGGGTTAAGAAGTTCCCTTGACAGCCTAACAACGTCACATCAAAATGAGTTGATGAGAGATAAAAAAAGGTATCTCATCACTTGGACATAAAATTTACATCAATAAGGATATATTAGAACATATACCAACATAAAAATATCTAAATTAAAATACCCAACAAAAGAAGTCTTTTAAAAAGGGAGGGTGAAAGGTTCCCTTACCGACATGGGTATCTTTCGAAGCATACACCTCGTAAAAGACGGACAATAAAACATTGATGTTAATAATCATAAAAGGAAGTATATTACACAATGAGTAAAATAATGGGAAGTACATACACCACTCAAAGGAAATTATGGCAAATGTAGCATAAATCTTATGAGAATAAAAGTGAGATGAAAAACCCCTTACGAAAACTCGACAGCCTAACAGTGCCACTTAAAACATCCAAAAATGGATTGGTGAGATCAAATAGGGTCTCTCATCATATTAAAATAATGTTTAAAGAAAGAGGAATATAAAATAACATCCCCCAACATAACAAATGAGAGCTTAAAAGAAGTGACATAAAAGAGAGTACTTAAAAAGAAAGAGAGAGGATAGATCTCTTACGAAAATTCGGTAGCATAACGGCGCCACTCAAAACATCCAAAATGGATTGATGAGAGAGAATAGGGTCTCTCATCATATGAACATAAAAATTACAGTAAGATTAATATAAAATAACATCCCAATAACAAGAAATATCATCTTTAAAAGGAATGACATAAAAGAGTGTACTTAAAAAGAAAGAGTGGAGTAGGATCCCTTACCTCAAGTCCAACTTGTCTTGTTCGTTTCTTTAAATTCCTAAATAATAAACATTGGTCAATTAATAATTGCATAAGTACCTACTTTAGAGATTATTATTCAGTTCATATCACATATTATAATGTTATAATAATTTTTTTAATAAAGTTAGTTCATATTAGATGTTTTTGCCGATGTTTGGTACATGAGTCAAAAATGAACTTGTTTGAAAAAAGATTGCCCATGTAGTTATAAGTAAATAATTTCCAAAATAGTATTAATGATTAAAATATCATATATATCCAGTAAATATTCATTTTATTCTATTCCATATCATTTGGAGAAAAAAAATGAAAAGCACCGTTCATGGAGACCGTAGGCCATACATACGCACGAATGCTACTTTCATTTTTTGTCATATTAATGGAATTAAAACAAAATGAGAGAGATATATATAAGTTATAATTCCAGAATTATATCCATAATTTAGATTTAATATATTACATATATATCCATTATATATATGTACTTATAATATTACATAACATTTTGAGATAAGAAATGAAATGTACCGTTCATGGAGACGGTAAGCCGTACGTACACATAAACGCTACTTCCATTTCTATTTAATATTTAATGAAATTAAAACATAATTATAAATAATAGTATTTTAATTAAAGTATTGTATCATATATAATATCATTAAATATATCCTTTATACATACAACATATGGTATTAACGAATCAAATCACTTTGAGGGGGCGGTAGTCCGCACTTCCTTAAATGAAGATATCGCATTTACCCATAATGGAAACCATAAAGGTACACCATAAATGAAAAATACAGAAGCTTAAGTAAAAAAATAAACATATTATATATCATATATAAATATAGTGTCATATTAATGGCCACCATTGAAGGTGTTAGAAGTATGTTGAACAATCATCGTTTCGGGATGTAGAAATTCGCCATCAACGGAAACAGTATGTTCTTTAACCATTAGATGTAGGTGTGTGTAAGTGTAGATCTAATCCTTCTTATAAAAAAATCCTAGTATATTTAAGATACTGTATTTTTTACAAAATAAATTAATAAAAATAGTTTAGGGGGTTGGAGAAGCAAAATAAAACAAAAGGACACAAGTGAAGACATTACCTTAAAATCGGGTAACTCCATTTGGTTTGAGCTCAATGGCTTACTTGGGAAGACTTATGACCAATGTGAGGCTTCAAGGAATAATAGAGGGAAGTGGAGAGACAAAATGGGCAGGGTTTGGCCGAGCCAAAGGCTTTGGGAGTGTGGGTAAGGAGGTAGATATGGGGGTCTTTTATAAGAGGAGAGGAGGGGCACTCTTGTAAAGTTACAAAATGTTACTTTATTTTCAAAGGATTTTAGGATTTTAAAGGTCCCAAATTGATGTATTTCTAGGATAAGGTGATAAGGGTTCGAAATAAACTACTACAATAGGTTTTGGACATGTGTAGGTCTTAGATATTACATTATGTTTCCATTTTATTTAAATTGCTAAATAATGAGGTCATCGCTGCATCATCATGATGTTATACATAATTTAATTTATTTAATGTCTAAAAATTATAGAACAAATACTATGATGTAGGAAATAGTTTTATCTTTCCAATGATTATTTATAGTCAAAAATATTACTTGTATAACCCCATGTAAAAATTGTTTTAGTAAAAAATCTCATGTTTGTGTCATTTTTACTTTAACATTAAATAAAAAGATATTTATGTCATTTTCCAACCAAAGTGGCTCCATGGGGTCCCCATGTTTACCCATGGATTGTCTTGGTCGTCCATGACACATCCAATGAGGGTAGTACATGTTTCTAGGTCATTTAATTTTATTAAAACATTATTCTTACCATAAACTACATAATTACCTCTAATCGCGATTAAAAAACTTAATAAGTTACTATTCACCAAAAAAGTATTTTTATCCCTTTGAACCACATTTTACTTATTAATGACAACCATGTATGTTGGATTTTTGAAATTCAAAACACAAATATGGCAAAATTTCATTTAAACGGAAAAATCAGTTTTTATAAGTACCACTTAGTGGTTTCACTATTCATCAAAAATTGAAGTTTTTCAGAAAAATCCCAAAAATTCACCCTAAGCTATATTTGATATTCCGAATTAAAAAATGAAGACTATATTACAAAATTAAAAACATATAAGTCACATTAATTAATTTAATAATTAATTCCCACTGTCAGAGCAAATAGCCTGTTTTTATGAAACAATAAGTATCAAAAGATTGACACTAGTTTACGTCTGATTTCAAAGTGAAATTAATTTCAATGACCACTATTGGATTTAATGGTAAAAATATATTATAATTTAACTTTAAAACCACTTCAAAATATAATCTAATAAAATAAATAAATTAGATTAAAAAGAGGGTTTGAATTAAAATACAACATTTTACACTATTCATTAAAAAAATGAACTTTATCGGAAAGATACCAAAAATTTACAAAAAGTAAATTTTGATGTCCCAATTCTTAAGAAGAGATTTATTTGGTCTAATAGAATTCATAAGAGTGAACAAAACTATATTTAATGACGTTTCGCCATCAAAAGGCGATAAGTGAACCTTTAGTGAAAACTAGGGCATATACGCCTAAAATTGAATTCTTTCCGTATTTTAAGCCTTAATCTTTTATTGGATAAATGTAAAAGCATTTAAAAACATATATAATCATATTTTAGTTATTTCTATCCAATCCCACCAATACAACGGCTACATGTTATCTACCATTTAAAATATTATTATTTTATTATTAGAGTGCAACGTAAGATTCCCAAGAAACTCGTTGTTGCGTGTTGGGTACGCCATCGAGCATAGCGTCCCCTTTAAAGTAATATTAATATTTTATTCAAAAATATGGATAAATATGAAAATGTCATATTCTTTATTTACCTAGGGTGTTACATCCTTCCCCCCTTTTTGGGAATTGTGTCCTCGCAATTTTTAAAATTGAGCTTGGAAACATCCTTGAAAGTCCCACATCGGAACAAGAGTCGGTAAAACAATTACTTTAAAATAAAGGAAGATAAGTATAGAGGTCACCCGAGTTAACCCATACTAGGATTCCATGTAGAAAATCATGGACATGGAAGAAAAAGAAAAGGGTCATGTTCTTGAGGGAGAGTGATAGTAAACATGTCTAGGAGAAAGTTAACCATATGAAAATCACAAACATGTGATGGGTTAAACGGTATTTGATTCCCCAGTAGGAAAAGTTAATAGACAAAAATTTTGTTTTAAGTTACTTTTTATTGAAGAATTTATTAATAAGGAAACATAATCACTTATCATGTTGACTTTCAACTTTTACAAGATTCCTTAATCAAACTCATATTTTTTTCCAAAAGACGAGTATTTAGGGAGACTTGTTCGCATTAAGAGTACTATAATCAACTTCTAGAAAATCACCTAATCCACCAAAGAGAACTATATACATCCCATGTCTTTAGGCTTTAACCAAAACCAAAACCAAAAAGGTTAGTACAAGGTCAGATAATCCAGAAAATGATAACCCTTTATAAAGAAAATCTATTCTTAATCTCCAAAATTTGTCCAACAAAACCCAAAGTTCAACGAGGACCATCCGATAAACAATTTGTCCATAAAATTCTTCAAAGTAAACCAATATAAGATTAAACCCAAATATTTGAAGGATTTAGTCACATAGTCTTCCAAGTTAAATCGTAAAATTTATCTCCAAACAACATCAGTTGCTCCTAAAGTCTCGTATTGAAAAGTAATTAACCTAATCACATATCCTCCATGATAGGTTAATCATTTTCATAAATAACCCAAAATCAGCTTACTATTAATTCATAAAATCATCTAACTAAAAAAGAATCAGTAAAACTAACTAGGGACTTCACGTAGTCCAGTGGTAGGCGATAAATACTAGTCGCACTTTGGTTATGGGTTTGATTCCCACAGCTTTGTCCAACGCGACGGGTTGTCACACGGTCTGCGTGTTGTCCTTTTTCCAAAACTATATAATTCTCAAAACATTTCCCAAAACGAGATAAAATCTTCAAAAATTAACATAACATATTTTAACCTCAAGTTTATCTCATGCCTTTCATTTTCCATCATAACATATAATAACCCATAATTACCTCAAAAGTAAGGATCATATAAACCCTAATGGTTACCTTTATAATTATTACCTGAAATTCCACATCGATTGGTCATCTCATACATGATGCATTATAGAACATACCCAGGTTCATGTGGGTGATCATGACTCCTTGATAGTTGGTTTAGAACAACCACATGTTTCCTCATTGAATACCCCATTTCATCCAGTCTCTTAATCAGAGAACCACCACAGTTTCCTTCAAACCAATTTTCACTTTGGTTCCTGCTAGATCCAGCCATTTACTAAAACCAAAAAGGTCAGTGTGAGTAAATCAACATAACCATCATGTACTAATGAGTAAGATAAACACTAAGATATACTTACTCATTCGCTTTATCTAAAAACTATGACACTTTCGAAAATCCTAGCCAATATAGTAATGTCACTTACACTTAAAGAATACCCTAACCTCTAAAGTTATCTAAATCGACCTTTGATACCAGCTATAAGGCCCCAGCCATAACCCTTACTTAATATTGAGTTATTACATGATTACACATTGAGGATCTTTTCAGGTTTAGAGTTTTAGAGAATTAGATCATGAAACATGCATTACATTCCACACTTAAACAAAGTGGTTACATAAAAGACAGTATTCATTCTTCCCATCAACGGAAACATATTTAAAATAAAACATGGATTCTTTCTTGACACATCCTTGACACTATCATCACATCATGTACCTTTCCCTTGACCTATGAAAAACATTTCAAAAACAGGGGATGGGCATAAAAAGCTCAGTAAGGGTTATAAAAATATAGAAAGGAAACATGAGTTCATATATACATAAGAATGAAATCATACTTTACCCATAAAACATAGGCACTTTAACATACCTCATCAAATCATGAATAAATCACAGAAATCATAAGACATAAAAGGTAACTTGAGGCATTCATAACATTCTTATGTAGGGAGTAACCCTCTTGGTTACATTTGGAATACCCACCACAGTATATTCCCTAAAAATCTTCGGAGAAACCTTAACGTTTCACTACTTCGCATTACCCAATTCATTGGAGAGCTATATCAGGATCACCCGCCCTTAGTTTATCACGGAACCACCCGTCTTCATAATAATGCCCAAAAACCTCAACATAATCGTATCACATAAGACATGCATAAAGGAAACATAACATTTCCACCTTTCAATCACAAGATATCAATACAACACATTGATATAAAAACATTATGAAAAGAATTTTCAATACCAAAATAAAATAAAAGTAAAACATTGTATTTATTTTTCTTTTAAAAAGAAGGTATGGCTTGTAGAGGAAGCTGAAACTCAAATAATGGTCACGACGGTGGAGAAGTCGTTGTCGCCGCATACGTACGACAAAAAACATTCCCTTTTGTCATTTAATAAACACTTCGTATAAAAAAGATTCATTTTGAATAAACGTAAAAGTCAAAGGGGTTTATACACCGTATAAAAGAAGGTTGTGTATAAAACAGAATATGCCTCAATGAAAGGAGATTGAGATGAAGTCCCTTACAAAGATGGTATCCTTGGTTTAAGGATAAATCAATTACATAATTTTGTGTGACAAACTAATACACCAAATATAAGTGGATATTAATTGTAAAATAATAAATGGTCATTCACACATATTCAAAGGATGACATATTCAATAACTACATGTTGAACCCAAAGAAATCAAAATTGGGTTAAGAAGATCCCTTGAAAGCCTAACGGCGTCACATCAAAGTGAGTTGATGAGAGATAAAAAAAGGTATCTCATCACTTGGAAATAAAATTTACATCAATAAGGATATATGAGAACATATCCCAACATAAAAACATGTAAATTAAAAGACCCAACAAAAGAAGTCTTTTAAAAAGAGGAGGGTGAAAGGTTCCCTTACCGACATGGGTATCTTTCGAAACATACACCTCATGGAAGAAGGACAATACAAAATTGATGTAAATACTCATAAAAGATATAATACTACACAATGAGTAAAATAATGGGCAATACATACACCACTCAAAGGAAATTATGGGAAATGTAGTATAAATCTCACGAGAATAAAAGTGAGATGAAAAATCCCTTACGAAAACTCGGCAGCCTAACGATGCCACTTAAAACATCCAAAAATGGATTGATTAGATCAAATAGGGTCTCTCACCATATTAACATAAAGTTTACATAAAAAGTAATATAAAAGAACATCCCCCAACATACCAAAGAAGAGCTTAAAATAAGTGACATAAAAGAGAATACTTAAAAAGAAATATAGAGGATAGATCTCTTACGAAAATTCGGCAGCCTAACGGCGCCACTCAAAACTTCCAAAATGGATTGATGATAGAGAATAGGGTCTCTCATCACATGAACATACAAATTAAATTAAGATTAATATAAAAGAACATCCCAATAACAAGAAATATGAGCTTTAAAAGGAATGACATAAAAGAGTGTACTTAAAAAGAAAGAGTGGAGTATGATCCCTTACCTCAAGTCCAACTTGTCTTGTTCATTTCTTTATATTACTGAATAATAAACTTTGGCTAATTAATAGTTTCCTAAGTACCTCCTTTAGAGATTATTATTCAGTTCATATCACATATTATAATTTTATAATAATTGTTTAATAATGTTAGTTCATATTAGATGTTTTTGCCGATGTTTGGTACATGAGTCAAAAATGAACTTGTTTGAAAAAAGATTGCCCATGTAGTTATAAGTAAATAATTTAAAGAATGGAATTAATGATTAAAATATCATATATATCCAGTAAATATTAATTTTATACTATTCCATATCATTTGGAGATAAAAAACGAAAAGCACCGTTCATGGAGACGGTAGACCGTACGTACGCATGAACGCTACTTTCATTTTTTGTCATATTAATGGAATTAAAACAAAATGAGAGAGGGATATATATGTTATAATTACAGAATGATATACATAATTTAGATGTAATATATTACATATATATCCATTATATATATGTACTTATAATATTACATTACATTTTGAGATAAGAAATGAAATGTACCGTTCATGGAGACGGTAAGTCGTACGTACGCATGAACGCTACTTCCATTTCTATTTCATATTTAATGGAATTAAAACATAATGATACATAATAGTATTTTAATTCCAGTATGGTATCATATATAATATCATTAAATATATCCTTTATACGTACCAAATATGGTATTAACGAATCAAATCACATTGAGGGGGTGGTAGTCCACACTTCCTTAAATGATGATATCGTGTTTACCCATAATGGAAACCATAAAGGTATGCCAGAAATGAAAAATACAGAAGCTTAAGTAAAACATAAAAATATTAGATATCATATATTAATATAGTGTCATCTTAATGGCCACCTTTGAAGGTGTTAGAATAATGTTGAACAATCATCCTTTCGGGAGGCAGAAATTCGCCATCCACGGAAACAGTATGTTCTTTAACCATTAGATGTAGGTGTGAGTAAGTGTAGCTAGAATAATTATTATAATAACATCCTAGTATATTTAAGATACTGTATTTGTTACAAAATAAATGAATAAAAATAGTTTAGGGGGTTGGAGAAGCAAAATAAAACAAAAGGACACAAGTGAAGACATTACCTTAAAATCGGGTAACTCCATTTGGTTTGAGCTCAAAGGCTTCCTTGGGAAGACTTATGCCCAAAGTGAGGCTTCAAGGAGTAAGAGAGGGAAGTGGAGAGACAAAATGGGCAGGGGATGGCCGAGCCAAAGGCTTTGGGAGTGTGGGTAATGAGGTAGAGGTGGGGGCCTTTTATAAGAGGAGAGGAGGGGCACTCTTGTAAAGTTACAAAATGTTACTTTATTTTCAAACGTGTTTCGAATAGTAAAGGTCCCAAATTGATGTATTTAGAGGATAAGGTGATAAGGGTTAGAAATCAACTCATCCAATAGGTTTTGGACATGTTTAAGTCTTATATATTAAATTATCTTTCCATTTTATTTAAATCGTTAAATAATGAGGTCATCGCTGCATCATCATGATGTCATACAGAATTTAATTTATTTAATGTCTAAAAATTATTAAAAAAATACTATGATGTAGGATATCTTTTTATATTTCCAATGACTATTTACAGTCAAAAATATTACTTGTATAACCCCAAGTAAAAATTGTTTTAGTAAAACATCTCATGTTTGTGTCATTTTTACTTTAACATTAAATAAAAAGATATTTATGTCACTTTCCAACCAAAGTGGCTCCATGGGGTCCCCAAGTTGAGCCATGGATTTTTTTGGTCGGCCATGACACATCCAATGAGGGTATGACATGTGTATAGGTCATTTAATTTTATTAAAACATTATTCTTACCATAAACTACACTAATTACCTCTAATCGCGATTAAAAACATAATAAGTTACTATTCACCAAATTTTTTTTAATCCCATTGAACCACATTTTACATCTTAATGACAACCATGTATGTCAGATTTTTGAAATTCAAAACTCAAAGATGGAAAAATTTCATTTAAACGGAAAAATCAGTTTTTATAAGTACCACTTAGTGGTTTCACTATTCATCAAAAATTGAAGTTTTTCAGAAAAATCCCAAAAATTCACCCTAAGATATATTTGATATTCAGAATTAAAAAAATGAAGTCTATTTTACAAAATTCAAAACATATAAGTCACATTAATTAATTTAATAATTAATTCCTACTGTCAGAGCAAATAGCGTGTTTTTATGAAACAATAAGTATCAAAATATTGACACTTGTTTAAGTCTGATTTCAAAGTGAAATTAAAATCCAACGACCACTATTGGATTTAATGGTAAAAATATATTCTAATTTCACTTTAAAACCAATTCAAAAGATAATCTAATCATATAAATAAATTAGATTAAAAAGATGTTTTGAATTAAAATACAACATTTTACACTATTCATTAAAAAAATGAACTCTATCGGAAAGATACCAAAAATTTACACAAAGTAAATTTTGATGTCCCAATTATTAAGAAGAGTTTTATTTGGTCCAATAGAATGTATAAGAGTGAAAAAACTATATTTAATGACGTTTCGCCATCAAAAGGCGATAAGTGAACCTTTAGTGAAAACTAGGGCATATACGCCTAAAATTGAATTCTTTCCGTATTTTAAGCCTTTATATTTTATTGGATAAATGTAAAAACATTTAAAAACATATATAATCATATTTTAGTTATTTCTATCCAATCCCGCCAATACAATGGCTACATGTTAACTACCATTTAAAATAATATTATTTTATTATTAGAGTGCAACGTAAGATTCCCAGAAACTCGTTGTTGCGTGTTGGGTACGCCATCGAGCATAGCGTCCCCTTTAAAGTCATTATATATTTTATTTACAAATATGGATAAATATGAAAATTTCATATTCTTTATTTACCTGGGGTGTTACACAGACTTTAAATAATGGAAGGATCTTTTTATTTTTCAATTATCCGATGTAAGTATTAAATATACATCCATTTTACCTATCTCATATACCCATGACATCATTTCCTAGAGAATAAGTTTTTCATCTCAACCATATATCAATATCAAAATCAACCATGCATATAACCTTGGTTTAGATTCAAAACCATGTATAACCATGGAAATGGAATATCATGTAAAAAGTTATTAATCATATATATAAAGCATCACTTCATACGTCTTGATCATACATGTGGAACAACGTGTATAACTTTCTCACCACTAGATGTGGAATATCATGTATGGCCTATGAAACTATAAATATTAACGATCATGTCCCATTCTATAAAAAAACTCTATTTACAAGATTACAAGGTACAACATCTTGATATTTAAAAATTTTAAAAATAAAACAAACAAGAAACCTTTTTCAACCAATGTAATTTACTGTGGTCCGAATGGAAATTTAACACCACACATGGATCATAAAACCAATCCATTTTTACACAATAAAAAATATTTCAAATATTATTTAGGAAATAATGGAATCTCACCCATATATTTATAACATTTCAAATTCACCCTTAAACTATTAGTCTTCCTCTTTAATATCTAAAAAATGTAAAATCTTTCCTTTCTATTAAAGAATTCAGAAAGAGACATCAAATAATTTCCATTATATGGGGAAAACATATACTAATTTAATTTAACATTTTAAATCCACCCAGACACCCTTTTTAAAATCACATTTAGGTAAACACCTCTCTTTAAAAGAATTTACTTCAAATAATGTTTTTCACCCTTTGAAATCTAAAATCAATTCAAAACCCATCAGACATGATTAAATCCTTTTCAAAAGCCTCATAAGAATTTCAAAAAACTCAACATATAAAAAATGATTTTCATATTTCAATGATATCATAAATCAATTATCCTCGGGTCCTATAAAGAATATCTTCACCATTTAATCATGTCACCCATTGAACTTAACTGGGTTAATATTAAAACCCACTCACATAACCCTTTAGAACCCCAGTTTAACATGTCGTGAAAATGGAACACTCCATTTGAAGTTATTGGTTTGTTCTTATAAACACCAAAAAATTCGATGATCTCCATGGAAGGTACGATGTATCAATTTTTAAGAACAATTTCTCTTTCATTAACAGGTAGGAAAACACACCACACTTGGTATTTAAGTTACATAATAAAAATACATTTAGATATAATCAAAAAGACTATAGGTAATGATATTATACAAATTACTATATCATAAATACTTATATAACATTTTCAAAGACTGAAGGACTTACCAAGGCCCATCTATACCTCATCCTATCTCCTCATAATCCAAATGATCTCTTCTAAACCATCCATGCTCTGACCACTTTCCAAAAAACAACAAACTTTTAATTATAACTAGTATAATTAATTAATGAATTAATAAACAACATATAATAATGATTTAGTACTCATTTGGTGTTCATCTCTTATCAAAATTATATTCAACCACTATTGGAGGTCCATAATAGACTCCGAAAACCATTCCTAATCAAATCACTAAGAGGTGATACCATGTAAATATTTACTTAAATTAATTCATTGTGGAGAACTTAGGAAAATTAACCATGGTATCATACCATAATGAGAGGACACACAAATAAATACATAAATCATATTGAGATCTCCTCTATGAAAGAAAACTAAAGGTTTCATGTGAAATTGGTGATTACACTATATTACGATGGATTTGACCAAGAATCATGAACTAAAGAACTCCAAAATATGACAGTAAGAAAGAGAAGAGAAATGGAAGTCAACAGAGGAGAATAAAACACCAAAATTTTAAAATAATTATTATGAGCACACCACAAATCAAGGGGTTTGAGTTGGGGAAAGGGGTTGAGATAACCACTAGCCTTTGTGCACCTAATGTGGGAGGAATAGAGTGGAGTATCCTAAAAATGTGATGGGAGATTTCGTTTAAAATACCCCTTTTAATGAAGCTTTGGGAAACTTCATTTTTTTTCTAATGGTTATCCAAATCATGCACTCCATACTTCCCAACACCCCATTCCCTACTTAGTTAGGCCACATGATTAGAAAATCTGTGCACCAATTATGCTTCTTACACTGCCACCACTCTAAAAGGATGAGCATGATTTATATAAAACTATTCATAGGTTTTGGACCATGCCCCATTCTATCATCAAGCTTACATGGTTTCTACTTTGGATATCATGGTTTAACCCAAACCATAATCTAAATGTGAAACTTATCCATGATCGGTTCATAATGTTCTGGAAGCCCTCTAGGCATCAAGGTCCCACACAATTCCTAAACCATGAACACTAAACCCTTCACCATGTCCATATAGCTCAAGAACTCCAAAACCATAATACAAATACGTTAATGATCTTGTAAACCCCTAATAATCCTTCCAAGATTCATTACTCACTGTAAAACATCATTTGGAGGAATTCCATCTCTTAGAATGTCATTTCAAGTCTTTATTCAAAACATTACCCCTCTTGTAATTGAAATTCAAGTTTCTTCTACAATTTTTGACTCATATAGAAGAAGGATCATAAAATCTCCCCACCATAATAATAATCATCTCTTAGAAGTATCCAAGACATTCATCTACATTCCCTAACCTACATTGTTTACCTATTATATCCAATGACCATGTCAATTTTCAAATTCATGAAACAGAAACATGAATCACTTCTAACTCAAGGCACTCAACTATCCAAAACTCAATAAAACACTCGTTTTCAAAAAAAATCAACATAATTCTTAACTAATACCATCAAACAAGGACTCCAATAATTTCATCACATGACCACTCATACGATCTATGGTTCCCCACCATAAGCTTAATCTTTGTACCACCAAATTCCTATTCTTGGAACCTCATTCATATAAAAAGCTAAATAGAACCTTGAACTCGCTCAAGCTCCCACAATGTGCCATGCATGGTTTCGAAATTAAAACACATTACACACATGATAATACCAATATACACCAGCACCATCGTTATCATTGAAAACCAATTGGTGTGGATTCATACCAACCATCCATTTATAAAAATAGAGGAAAATGGATTCTCTTAAAAATGTAAGGTTACTTTACTAAATGCATCAATAACATCCAAAGTGACATGCCAAATGTTTTCTGAAAAATTCCATATTTATTCCATGTATTGACCCAAGAAAAACTATCCCCAGTCTACTCATCTTGAAAATATAGAGCTCCAACCACCATCTTGTTTTCATATCACATGATTAAAATGACTTCACACCTAGAGTAATCCCATAACAACATGAATATGCTCATACAAGTACATTACCATATCTATATGAGCATATATAGTCTGATCCTCCATTAAACCAAATCCATAAACATGCCTCACCACACCACCAATGCACCTTTTGAAGAAGCCCCTTGGATTACCTCTTGGAACCACCTTTTACCCAAATAAAATACTAAACACGATCAAAAAATATATATTTCTTATAGAATTGTATATGATATTTAAGCATTCACATCATTGGTTCTTTAAAAGAATCATAGTACCACCATGAATTATCCATGATTAGTTTTAGACACTTGTGAATCTTCCTGCATGATGGGAACACCTCTATAACTGACACATCACTCCCCAATATAGGAGTGCCATTGTCCCCACCTAACTCAATCAAAATCTACGAACACAACCCACATTCCATTCATTGATAACCTAGGAAGTAGAAATTGTTTTACCACTCCCACCTAAGAGAAAAAAATGAAGCATCAATTATCCCCCATTCCTAACTTCTAAGAATATAACCCCCAACATGCCGACATCCATTCTATCTTATAGTCCTCAACTAGAAATGGTCGATGGTGAACATACTACCATAGGACATCACATACACTGATCTATGAGACCATCCTCCACTAATTTCCTTCATCAAACCAAAATATAAATGTACATATCATGGTGTATATCCAATAATACATTATAATACTTAAGGCGATCAAGGATTTTGGTCATGAGATTCTCTCATCTGGATCACACTAAGAAATCATCACTAAATATCCCTAAAACCCATCCATTACTAATTCCACCTTTATTTTTAGGGACATTCCAAACTTAACCAAAGGCCTTGGTCCCATCTTCTTATAATTGGATCATCACACCCACATCATGTATCATCTTACTGAGGACTACATACTTAACTCATGTATCTCAGCATACACTCCCACAATTTCTGATATATAAACAAAATGACACAAGATTTCACAACACTCTTATTCCTATAAATTCCCATTAATTCTTAACCATCATAATCTCTTGTTTAAACTATCCACAAAACCTATTTTGACTCTATTGAGTCACATATTCTGAAAAATCTTCTCACAAACCTTATCCATAGTCTATTCCACCCCCTTATGTAGGCCTCATCTCACCCAACCTAGAAAACCATTCTTTATTTGTAAAAATGATGTCAAATTACCAATATAAATAAATTATCATGAATACTAAAAACCCAAGAATAGTTAAATGGTCATACTAAGTCTATTTATTCTCTCAACATGTTCCTAAAGATTCCTCCAGAGCTAACTGGGAAAGAAACCAAACCTGTCCTACCCTTCAAAAATTACATGTGTTATTAGATCATCATCACTTCAACTTATTTTAATCTCAAGGAAACTAGACATATTCATGTGTCACATACATAAACACTCAGTGAGTATGTCATCATCCAAAGGATTCAATTTCAAACTCCTCATTGAGAATTTCAGTTATAACTTTATAGTATGTGTCTACTCAAAGAAAACACACACATCTGAAACCACATAACCTTAAGCACCTCACGTTCTCCTAGTCCAGTTGATAACCCTCAGGAACATTCCACATGAAATACCATTACATAGGCTAGGAACATAAATTAACTTTCCCTATTTAATGAAACCAAAAGTATAAAACACTATCACACAAGTGATCATTCTAAAAAAATCATCCAATGTGCCTAAAAATCAAACTCGATTTCACCATTTGTGCAACATTTTCCAAATTCCAAAGTATCAAACCATTTTTCTTTTAACTAACAACAAACATAACTCAACCGAACCATCTCACAATCCTCTATCAAAAGTAACACAATATAAAATCCATAAACCATACCATGTCGAATAAGGTCACTCGGCTCTCTCACTTAACCCCAATAGTCATGTCTTGTGTCAATTCACTATGTCTATCCACATATGTATAAGGTAACTCACAGAATATAATAACTCATGTGGCATCAAACAACTCCCTTCCCAAATTCACATGAAATCACAGGTTAAAACACCCATCTCAAAGGTCCCATATATAAATATGTCATATTCCAACCCAAAATACCGCAATGGGGGAACCTTTATCCTTTGAGAATATTCACATCAGACAACTCCCAAGAATACTAGGCCACACAACCCACATCAAACATAAACCAATCACAAGAGTCCAATAGTCATATACCTACACCATGCTAAACTACTAACTTCACTACGCATACTATTCATGGGTATTGTATAAGTGTCATCATCATCGAGAACCTCACCATAGATCTATATAACCTACCATCAAAAGAAGGTCCATAGAACATTCAGACAAGTTGATTAGAATTTATTTAAGTAATTATACGGTAAAAAATAATATGAGAAATTTTTAACACTTTAATCAACTAATTCTGAATCCTCTGTAAAATCACACTGTAGATGGTCTAAAACATGTTGATTCTATATGACTACCATGCTTCAGAAGACACCTCTCGCTTATGCAGGACAGGAGTAAAACCAAATCAAATACCTATTATATATTGGAAAAGAAACATAAATCCATCACATGATATCAAATCCAAACCACATGTTCATCACTCATTGTGAAAAATAGATAAAACCATTACATCATAAATCAAAATAGTAATCCAAATCATGGTAACCAAGAATTACTACTTGAAAAATGGTTCAAAATGAACCAATATGATATCCACCATAGGTTCTAACAAATACCTATATCTCTGATCTAAAAAATCCCATATAGTAAAACACTTTTAAAGTAACTACTATGATACCAATTTGTATTATTCTTGTATGGATTTCACTAAACCGGTTCCCTGAGCTGGTTTTTCTCATAACCTCAAGAATAAATCCTCATATTCTAGTAGTTTTTTACTGGAAATGAGGTCTTTGGGTGGTATTCTGATGAGATCTTACCCCATATCAGAGTTCCAAATAATAATATAAATAAGAAATTATCATATACATCAGAGTGTGTTGAAGGAAAAGAAATAAATAACATTATCTCAAGTGGATTAAAATTGTAAATAAATAAATATCACATGACTTTACAACTAATTAAATTAATTAAGGGTCCAATCAACCATGTTAACATAAATATATAGTCTCCCATTTTGATAATCCCATATTTGAAAAACAAAACTGGAAATATTTTCACCTATACCTACAATAACACCAAGCCAAACATCATTAAATATGTAGATAAAATCCAATACCTCAAACATTACCATGAATGACTCAAAATAGGCCTCAACCAAAACCTATGACTATTATAAACAAGGGATTCCTTCTCTTTAACCCATGTGTAATGGTGGACCAACCAGGGTGTGTGTAAAACTCATTAGGCCAACACCAATGGTGTCTATAGAAAATAACAGTATTTGAAATAGTGTTTTAATATAAGTAGTGGGATAAAACAATAGTACAATTGGAAGGAACTTATCAAATAAGGAAACTAATTAACTAGTAACCCAAAGCACTTAGGATTTATGGTGATACCTGTGCTAACCAAAAATACATCGATCCGAGCCGATAATTTGATTATTAAAACCTAGGTAGAAACATTATTTATGTAAGGGAGGGAGATTTTAATCATCTATTTAACTATATGAAGTATAAAACATTAATCCAGGGTACCTATCTCATATATCGTTCGGTAAGTTTCTAGAGTATTAGTTTTGAATCTCAACCATGTATGAAGATAAATATAATCCATGCTTTGAACCATTATCGAATACCTAAAACATGTATAACTATATGTACCGATATAGAGCGTCATTTCCAAAATACTTACCCATGGGCATATAATGTCATGTAAAAATTTCTCAACCACATATGTAGAGAATCACATTAGGCATAAAAACTTATTTGTGGAACATCATGTCAAACTATCTCAAACAAAAATAAGGAACATCATGTCTAACATCCAGAACCAAACATGTGGAATGTCATGTGAAATTATTAAATATTAATTAATTTTAAAAAACTTTGTTTAAAATCATTTAATTTATGAAAAATCAAAAGAAAACACCCAAAACCCCTTTTAAATGTTTTATCATTTACTGGGGTCCCAATGGGTGTTTAACACCACACTTGTCTTGGATTGATGAACCTTTTCTACACACAAAAACATATTTCAAATATTATTTAGTTAATAATAGAATCTAACCCATACATTTAAATCATTTTAATGTCACCCTTAAAACATTATTGTTCTTATTTAACATAAAAACTAGACCAAATCCTTTCTTCCAATTAAAACCATTAAAAATATCCCTCATGAAATTTACACATGAAGGGGAAAGCATATAGTCATTTGAATAAACATTTCAAATCCCACCCAAACCTATTTTTTAAAATCACTTTAAATTCAACACCTCACACTAAATAAAACTACTTCAAAGAATATTTGTCACCCTTTGAAACTCAAAATCAAGTCAAGATGTAACACACACATTTAAAACCATTTAAAGATCATTATATGAATTTCACTAAACTCAACACATATAAAAAATTCATTTCATCCTTCCATACTATTAAAAAACATTTATTCTCATGTACTAACAAGTATACCTTATCCATTTAATCATGTAAACCAAAAAACATAACTAGGTTAGGCTCGAAACCTACTCACTTTATCCTTTAAAACCCCACATTACCATTTCTGTAAAATAGAACACCCCATGGGAAACTATTGGTTCCATATTATAAACACAAATAGATCTAATGTGATTCATGGAAGGTCTGAAATATCAATTTTTAATTCTGAAACACAATTAATTAAACCATTGAAATATTCATTCCACTCATGCTATTTAAGGCACATTCCACATTCATCTATAAATAATGTGAAATTTATTATGGGTAAAGTTCTTAGACTACCAACCCAATCAATAAAGCTTTCCATATCATTACCAAATCCCAAATACCATTCCAAGGCCCATCTATTTCTCATTAAAACTCATTGAAATCCAAATAAGCTCACCTCAACCATCCAAGATCTATCCTCATGCTAATAAATAAAAATTATTTTATTATAGATGGTATAATTAATTATTAATCAAAACCCATCAAGTAATAATGTTAGAAAACTCATCGAGACTTCACCTCCTTTCAACACACCATGAAACCACCACAAGGGGTCAACAGTGGAATCCTGGAATCATTCATAGTCAAATCCATTTGGGGTGATACAATTAAAAAATTAAATTAAATTAACTATTTCGGAAAAAACTAATAAAATTCACCATGGTCACATAACTTAATGAAACACCATAAAAATACATTAAGAAACAATATTGGGATCTACATTAGGAAATAAAACAAAATTACCCATGTGAAACAAATGATTCCACCTTTATCTTGTGGAATCATCAACAAAACCTAAACCAGAGAACTACAAAACTAGAGAGTAAAAAGGAGAATAAGAAAGAAGTCATCATAAAGAAAAAACTCACCTAAATTTCTGAATAATCAAAAATAACACACCACAAATGATGGGGTTGGAGAAGGGAAAATGGGGTGGGATCACTTTAGGATTTCATTCTTCTAATGAGGGAGGATGAGGGATGAGTAGACTAAAAATATGTGGGTTAATTTTGGTAAACCCCCCCACCATTTAATGAATTTATGGGTAGACGTATGTTTTAGCCACATGTTTTTTTAAATAATTCCCCAATTGTGTAATCCCTTCTTCTTAACATCCCATGCATCACATGGTTAGGACATAGAGCTATATAATTCATGTTCTAACTAAACTATTAGCATTACCTTCCCTCTATAGTAAGGTGCATAGTTTTTATGAAATGATGTGATAGCCATGAAACGTGCCCCATGATCTCCCCCACAACATTTAGTTCCTCCATTAGTTTTAAAAATTTATCACAAACCATTATATAACCATGAAACTCAACCTAGATAAATTAAAAAATAATTTAAAGCCTTCTAAGAATCCAGGTGCCACACAATTTTCCAAAAAGAGCGCACACCAAACCATTCACCCTAGATAGAAAGATCCAAACACCCAAAACACATTCCAAGGCCATTGAGGCACTCTTAGATAACCAACCTACCTTTTGATATTCATTCCTCTTCTCAAAGCATCCTTTTGAGTCATTCAAAATCTTAGAATCTCATTCCATGTCTTGATTCAGAATTTTACCCATCTAGTAAACAAAATGCAAATTCCCTATTCAATTTCCAACTCATACAAACATGGGATATTAAATTAACCTATACACACCACCCAAATATATTGACTCATCCATGCTATCTTAAACTACATTATGTAACCTAAAAATAATATACTACAACATTCCATGTACCTTAAGTAGTGTCCATATCAATGTAATTGGTCTTACCTTTGTTCTTGTACCCAAATTACCTAAACATTTATTATATAAGTATATCAAATGATTTGGACACTATATTGAACCTTCATCACATCTATGAACTCCATGACATGTCTTTATGAATTGAACAATTTGTGATCGAGATTTCCCAAAAAATAATTCCTTCTAACCACCTAAAATATTATATTTTTCCATAATCTTCTCATCCATATATCATTATCATCATGAATGCATGAAACCCCAGAAATGGGTACATCAAATATCCCAAAATAAAGGAATGTTTTAATTGAAATAATAATCTATGACTCATGGATAATCAATGAAGTTTCAATGTTTATACACGAATAATCCCCCTCCTCTATCACTTCATCTTGATCCAGCCTCTAATACCCTTTGTGAGTGATGATTAAATATCCCTATCACCCTATCCTCCCCTCAACTTCTTATGTCAATGTGGGAAAGATTCCTATTTCAAAAAAGAGTAAATGAGAGACACATAGGGGAGGGATAAAACAAAAATATTATTAAAGGGTGCCTATGAAGGACTTATCCTATGACCCAAAACCTGGTCGGAGTTTATTCATCACTTTGGTAAATGTTTTTGTTTTAGAGTTCACCATTAAGTCAAAATTTCTATAATGGATTCACATTTTTATATATCATCCTTCATTTATATAATTATAAATATTTATTTATTTGATAAATATTAAATATATTGAAAAATTCATCAAGCTCTAGATCTCATCAAATTTTATCCCTATGGTAAATTTCTCATCTCAGGAAAAATAAAAGATATGGAAAATATTTCCAAGGTCATTTTATAGGGGAAATTAGCATTCAACCCATATTTAGGGCCTAAGGCTCCGAATCTAAAAAAATAGGTAATCCTTCCACAAGGGAAAACATATATCATTTTACCTTTCCCACCTTCATGACTTTTCATCCTTGAAAAGAATGATACTAGAGAGTCTTATGAAGAAAACCACAAACAATCCTCACATAGAAAGATGAAACAACATTGCATTAGATCCTCCTACTTCTAAAATTTTGTAAATTTATGAGGACCAAAAATACAACTCACTTGGGAACATAACACCTTTCTATCACATAGGCCAAGAATATTACATCTAATATTATCATTACTAAAAAAAATTATATAGACTCAAAACACCATATGGGTAAACTCTCAACACAATCACAAAACACATTTTATAAAATGTCATAATGGAATTCCAGAAAAATCCTTTTCCTCCAACTGTGGGACTCCCATTAACTCTTTCTCAAACTGATACCATGAAACATTAATATCATTCATAAATAGATCATTAAAAAAAACATATATCATGTGGGTGTCATTACACCCATATTACAAAAAATGGGTACCATAAAGACTATCTTATAGGGAAAAAATATTAACATAAGTAATTTCTCTCAAGCACCTCAATAAAAGAACCACACTAAATCAATTGATCCTACCATAAATCTTCATAAAAAACCAATAAGTGAATTTACTGATTCTATCTAGCTTAGGGAATGAGGATAATTTTGGTCCTCCTATCCATTCAATTTTAATAATTTTAGGAAAAATAAACCTACACTACTACCCTCAATTAGGTTCACATCCACCACATATGAACTTTTCTAACTACTCCCAGACTATAAGTTGAAATATTTCCAAAAATTAAATATTTTCAAACCAATATACTATTAAATTAAATTACTCATCAAGAATTTTGAGATGCAACAATGGATATCCTATTAAAATTCTTTCCACAACACCAATGTGGACATATATACGAGATGATAGATTATTGATCAGTTGGATATTCCCAACAGTCAATCTCATGATGTCTACCCTAACTCTAAGTTATCACATATATAGGCCCATAAATATGGACATTAAAAATAATTAAACGTGTGAATTTTTTTGACAAAAAAATTGAGATCATAACTCAACCTCTACTTCATCACCTTGGAATCCCCTAATGTATGATATTCCCAAAAGCATGGCATCCAAGTCCCTCATATTAAATTAGGATATCTATTACGTCAAACGAGTATACTTTAGTATATACACATATGATTAATACTCTAAAACAACCTCAATGCATGAATACAATCTCATCTACAAGTAAAAGAACTATTTTTAGCTTCCAAAGGATTATACAGATTCATCATCTGGGTTTAACTTCCTATTGAATATTTGACACGATTTATCTAATCGACCATAGAATGAAAAATAAAGATGTTAATCCACAAAAAAATAGACTACAAGTTATCATATAACACTAAAAATATCATAATTGGGCCTCTCTCTACCTATGTGATATCCCAGGAAACCCTTTCCCCTAAATTCGCCTCACCACTATGTTAGAAAAATGGATATGTAGTTACATACAGTATGAGTATCCATTCATAACATGTTGGTAAGAAGACTCCATTAGGATCTCAGACTCCCACACAAACTATGAAATAATGAGTGAAAAGCATGTGTTGGTGTTTAATAATCATTAGTTCAAATAAAAAAGTCTAAAAATCAGGTCTTGGGCCACATCAGGAACTTATTGATCAACCCATCCATATGCCTCACCCATTTATGGTCATGGCCTATAACTACCCATGATGAGAAAGGACAATGCAGAGGTGGTGGGGGAGGAACTAGATCAAAAATTTCCCCCACCTAAAACTAGTATATGATCATTATTATGATCATAGTCCCTCAACTATTTACTAATCACATGAAAAACCTATATATAAAAGATACAACACATGTTGGAGGGGAAAACCACACAGGGCCACAAATAAAAATTCCATTCCATATGGGGAACACCTACCTATTTATCTTCCTAAAAGGTGAAAAAATAACTAGGTCTACACAAGTGGAAGGATAACCCAAATCACCATTCCATAACAAGTGGATCTAATCAGGAAGATCCCAAAATGAAGTGTCTCTTTAACCAAGTGCTAACTTTTATGCCCCAAAATCACGAAATTTCCATCATAAAGGGAAAAAAACAAACCCATCAACATATATTGGTTCCTAAAAAAATATTTATTCTACAAAGGCACATATGAATGCCAAAGAATCAAATACACGAATGATAAATTTATTAAAAGTGGGGAACTGACACCTTGAGAATGATATGATGTTTGAGGGGTTATTAATCCCACATATGGGTGACATTCACCCCACTAAATAGGGGAGTTACCTACCCCATCCTAAAATAGGTAATGCACACCTTGTCAATTATTCTAGGGCCAATGGAAGTATTACAACCTAAAATATCTAAAAATGGGAGGATAAACTAACCAAATGGTGGATCCCCACCCATTCATCTTTGCTCCACTAGAGTGGGATATCGAAGGAGGGCCATTGAAAGTCACCAAGCACCAAAACCTATCAATTCCACATGATACCACAATAACCTTAAACATCACATCAACACTCATAATAACATCAAATAAATTTACCCTTATTATAGAATAAAAACCAGTTGAGGGAGTACTAAACCCACAGAGTACCACATGCCTCACAAAAGATGAATACCAACCAAGGAGAGTACCATGTTCATCCATGTATGGTTTTCTCATTCCTAAAAGAGGTCATATATGAGGAACTATTTCCTAACATAGAATACCCACACCACAAATCTCAAGGGGAGTACTTAATCCATCAAAATAAGAGAAAACTATACCTTATCACATGATAAAAGACCAATGAAGTTCCCAAATACCATCTAAAAAGCATTATCATCTCATAGTCATCATAACTAGTTGTCCAATGAAAGGTTCCGCTAAGAATCTTAATAAATCGCCTATGCCACCCCCAATAAAAACTCATGGAATGATACAAGATAGAGAGAAAATCCTCTATACACTATTGGAACTAGACATGAAGACCATAACATAGTAGGAATGTAAAAATAAGTACCCTTTATTTTAATAATACAAAATTTACCCACTCATAGTAGGGGTTCATGGGAAGGATGGAATCAATTTGTGTTATACATTGGAATATATTCCCCTTTAGGTTTCCTACTGTGTAGAGGGAACATCCGAGGAATACTCTATAACCTTGAACTTGTGAGTCTCCATCATTTGGGTATCCAAAAAAGGGTTCCATTCCTTGGTGTATGAATACAACAAGGGGAATCACCATCCTCACACCTTCCCTAGATCATCACCTTTACCCTATCATTATCTATATATGGATAAGATTAGAAAACAACTCTGAATCATCTCTCTAATGGAATTTTATAGTGAAAAGGACCTTATCATATCATCATACATGAAATGACACTCAAAAATAGACAACCGACTATTCCAAATCAACCTCCAGGGTGAGAAAATGTGAAAAGTACAATCATAGGGAAGGTACATAACATATAAAAAAGTATACATGGTGTATAAACAATGTTTCTATATCTGAAAATTTACTAATGTTGACATTTCATGTATTTTCCAAGTACATGATGTGCAATATAGAATAAAATGTTTTTATACTCATGGAGTCTACTTTGGAGATACCTTATCTCTTCTCATAATGTATTTCCCAAATACATGATATTCTTAAATGAATACACAATTTAAAAGCCACATGAGATTATGATTCTTGTATGATGGTTCAATCCATGTTGTGAATTCCAACATGTTTTAAAATACTATACACCATGTTCCCAACACATGGTGTATAGCTATGTCATTGTCCAAATATTGGGCCATGTACCTAAATTTCCTACATCGTGTGTCCATAAGTCCAAGACACTATGTAGAATGTTTCTTTATTCTTATTTTCACTGAGGAAATAACGGGTGTGTGTTTATGAACTAGAAAATATGTGATTAAGAATATATATATTTTATTTCTTTGAACAACTTGATTCTATAAGTTCCTTCACAATTTTCACCTCCACCAATCATCACCATACATCAAGAAACACCCTGAAATGGTTATATAAATTGTCTAAAATAATTATGCGGTGGAATTTAAATAACGAATTCTACTTCATAATAAATAATTCAATCTTCAATGTTTTCATTCCAATAATTTTTTCTCCTCTATAAATGAATCCTAATCTATCCTTGATTTGCCTTCATAGGCTAGGATCAACTTTCCCACTCAATCATAATCTCATATGGTCATGAGTTAAATGAGGGGGTGGTTTATCCCCTTCACCAATGAGAAAATATGGGAGCACTAGTGGATAGATAAGATAAAAATAAAATAAAAGGGGACCTGAGAGTGACTCTTCCCTAGACTCAAAACCCAGTTGATGTTTATAAATAACCTAGGTAAAACCACACATTCAGGCCGAACCACATAGTTAACATTTCTATATGTGTATCCAATTTAGAGATATAAATATAAACAATTAGTTGAATAAAAAATAATTATTTAATAAATATTATTTATAAAAAAATATATAGCTTGGAATCTCACTTAAAAAAATCCCTATGGTAAAAATCCCTTCTCAAGAACAAAATAATTCTTAGTAAAACATTTAAAGCCCATTATCTATGTGAAATTACAATATTACAATTATTAAAGTCTTGGGGCTCCAAATCAAAAAATGTAGCTAATTATTTTGCATGGGAATACTCAAATCATTACAAAAGGGATTATAAAACACTACTAGAAGGCTAATGGAAGGGGAAATGGAAACTATATATGCCATTATAACTCTATAGGGTTGAACCAAACCTCTATTAGAGCCTAGGAAGAATCCAATTTACCATGCTATTGCAAAAATATTATTGTGGAAACCAATCATGACACCAGTGAGTTATTCTATAAACTTAACAAGCTTAATTTAATGATTATGACCACAATATTTTGTTCACAGTGGCTCTATTTGAGTCCCAATGGCCCTATTAAAAGAAGGATAAAAGATATAAATTCTCCTATATGAATCCATTACATGTTATTGTTTATGTTTATTGATTTCAAAGAATAAATTTACATACTTTTGTCCAAATTTTAACACATTTCATACATTTTGACCCCTACACTTATCTCTATCTTTTCATCTATTGTAGATATAATACATGAATGAGACTAGAGAGTGAGAATAACTAGGTATTGTATTAAAAAAATCCGTAATATATTTTTCATGCTTTAATATACCAATATGGATTGTGACTCTATAAAAATAGATTTATATAAGAACATGGTAATAAAAATTGAGATTAAACAACTATTGATTAAAATAAAATAATATAAATCTTACTTCATCTCCCCCTCTTTTCCAATCTGATCCTCACTACTGAAATTCCACCTTTTATTTTGTATCCAAATAATTCTATAGCCACCCATTTTTAAATGACATAAAATAACATTTACACCATATCTTATGATTTTTTATGTATAATATGAACCATATTGATTATCTAATATTTCTAACTCAAATCTGTACTCTACTAAAAAAATAAATTCATCTCAAGATCATTACAGCTACTCTCTTTATATATAAGAGAAATATGTCTAATTTGTTAAAATATTTCCCTATTTTGTGAGTAAATAATTAATATATAAGATAATTAATGTTTTATATCATCCATGTGTCTAAAAATATTCAACTAAAATATCAGATTACTGATGGAATAACCCATACATGATTATTCTTGAATAAATATGATTCTGGATTCAGGAGGATATATTTCAAGAATGATATTGTAAGAAATGTTTTTCTTAATGTAATAAAATATGATAAATTATATTTTATAATTTACATGGCCCCTATGATATGAAATTTTTTATTTTAATATGTTGTTATATGCACTATATGTTGTAAATGATGGGTTTTTAGAACCAACTTATTCAATACTTACAAATTTAAATATCCATTATATAAATAGTTATGCATTATTTCCTCTTACCATAATTGTTTTATCACTTATAAAAAAACTATTTACATAGTAATTTCCTAGGATTTTTCACTGTTTAAAAATATTATAGTAGCTCTCAGGTATAATGAGATCCTTGAGATAATATAGTAGTAATCTTAAACTTATATATTTTGGTTTAGATTCATCATAATAATAGTATATTGATGATGTTTGAATATAAAGTAATGAGGGAACATAGGCATTGATACTCCTTATAATGTTCTCACATGGAGATCTCAGGTAGTAGAGATTATGAGGACAAGATCGCCAATATGAACACCACATGTTTTATGTGACATTGGATTTTTCTTATCTACAAACATGTGTATTAGTATCTGAATTTGAGAACATTATCAATTTTTATCATTTGATTGTGTTGTTTGAAATAGGTTGTAAACTATAAAAATGTTTCTTTTTAAAGGTATCTTTCATTTGGTGCATCATTGGTGGTATGGTTTTGATTGAATAACTGGGATTTCATTTATCACCTTATGGTGGAATAAGATATTTTTGGAAACTTGTATAGGATATTAGTGCCTTGACTAAATCCATATTCACATAGAAAAAATTAAAGTCAATATAATTTTTTCAATATAGATAAATAAATCATCCAATTTAAAATGAAAAAAATGTATTCATCATTTTTAAAAAGGTTTCATGAGACAAAGAGATTATATTACATAGTATTTATTCATAGGAGGTTGTGGTAGTTATGATTTATCCTTGCATATTTAGGGTCCCTAATCTATTGAAACATATTTTTCTTGATCTAGGATTATGAATTGTTATTATTGAGATGTGGTTCTAGATGGTTACACACAATGTCTATCCACATGTTCCACTAATTCAGATGAATTATAATTTAGGAAAATGTGGGCCCCTTGTGTTTGGGCCACTAAAAGCCCGAATGTGTTCAATATCTAGTAAATATATTCAATTATGTTATTTAATTTTAAAATAATAATAACTGAATCGATTCAATAAGGCATTCAAAAGTTATTTATGTATAAAATTGAATATGAGAATAATATTTTTTACAAATGAACGTTGCATGTTCAAGGTTTGTTAAATAATTATTGATGCTAACGATTTGAGTTAATGGTTTATGTTTTATCACACGACACATTAAATTGTTACACACATATGATAAAATAATCATGTCATTTATGATAATTTTAACTATTTTGCAAGTTTAACACCATTAGTTTTCTATAGTTAATTATTTTATTCCTTTTTTAATGATATGGAATGTTATGGTTAAGATTATTGGTTTTTTACAATGTTTTATAGGATTTTAGAAGTATTACTTAAGGTTCACTATTTGAGAATGGTTAGTAAGAACCATGTAATTGTATCCAAAAAATCATCTGAGGTGTTTGGAATCCATTGGGTATGCACACAGTCTAGAAAACCCAGGTAGCTAACTGTGAAACTTTGAATATTTTGAGTCATAATCGATTCACATGGTTATATGTAACATGAAACCCTTCCTTGTTGTCTTCTGTTGAGGTGGGATTTATCCCTGTCCTTAGTTGACATCCCTAAGACACTATAGGTATGAAATAAATTCCAAGGCCTTCAATACAATTAGATGATGATTTTACCTTTGTAAAAAAACTACGATAATTAACATAACAAAGCCAAAAAACCTCTAAATGATGCATGAAACAAAAGTAATAAAAAATAAAAAATTATACCATAAACCATACCAAAGTAAAATGTGATAACCAAAAACCAATATCGTAGTATAAAGAGGAAGAAAAAACCAACAAAACTCAAAGAATCCAAAGATACTAAATCCACAGCTTCTAACATGTTGTAATCACCAACTCCCCAAACAATTCTCAAAGTATTACGATGAATCAATAAAGAAAAAAGATACCTTTCCTTAACCTGTGTCTCGTTAAATCATATCTATAAAATCAACAATGTTCCAAAGTAGGAAGCGAGTATTGAAACTCAATAGTTTTTCCCCAAATGACATACATACTCATAACAGTAGTAAAGAAAAAGTTATCACATTTAAATAAAACAATTTATAAAAAACCATTAAGAACATTTTAAAGAGTTTCTATCAAATATAATTATTTTATCTACAAAACTGTTTCCATTGAAACAAACAAAAAATTCATTCAATCCATTTCACAATCAAGTTGGCATAACCCATTCAAATCAATACAACCAAACATGATTTACATGGTGATAGTTTCATACTCATGAGTGGTCCCTCATTGATTTACCAAGTCATCATAAGGTAACTATATACTAGTGACATAATGGCATATTCCCCTTACAAAAGGTAACATCAATGAAAATGAACACACACCAACAAATTATGCCAAAATTGAGTCAAACCTATTATGAAAAACCATTTAAAGATATCAATATTTCCATTTAATTTTTTTTCTAAAAAACTCTTTTCCATGAATCAAACCCAACAACCATTTTAATATAAATATATAAAAATAATTCAATAATGAAATTTTCAAAACAATTCCACTATTTCACAAACCATAACTAAATAATGTTTCTATAAACATTTTCTAAATAATTTCACAATAAATTACAATTACTTTAAATAGTCTATGTAAAAGCCATCATGTTACAATAAGAGGAGTCAAGAGTGAATCCCCCTTACCCAGAAACTATGAAGGAAATGAAGAACGAAATGAATTATTCAAAATATGCATCAAAACTACCAAAATCTGACTTAGATTTCATTCTATAAAATAAAAATAGGAAAATATAATCGTGATTGTAATAACCATCGTATATCTATCCCCAATTTATTATATATATGAATCCATGTGATGGGAGAAGATGATATCTAATAAAACCCACCAAGAGTATAACTTACCAAGGAATCTAGGCTTAAACACACAAAGATTTTCTAACTACTCATTCTTATATTGAAGGGAAGAATCTCTACAGACCTTGGAAATAGATAAAAACTGTATAGCTTTGACTTAGGGGGGAATATAATATTATAATAAAACACAAATCAGATCCAAAATTTTTGAATCTAATTTTTAGCTAAGTATGGTTAGGGTGCATAGTTGAGAAATCCCTGTACTAATTGTGCATATGAATCTATCCCCCAAGTCACATTTTCCCAAATATAGCTACAATGTTGGGTGAAACTGTGTGCCTAACCGTATTCCCTCATTGAGGCCTCACTTTTCAAGACTTTCTATAGGAGTTATACTATTTCTTTTAGTGTTTCTCAAACCGTGGACCTCTGAAAAATCCCCAATATTTGCACCAATGTCATCCAAACTATCCAAAACATCACATACAAAATTTAAATACTAAAAATATATAAATAAATGGGATCTTCATTATAACTGAGGTTCTATATTCTCTACACCATTGACCTTTACTTCCTCATAAATTAGAAAACAATTGTTTCCCATAATGTCTGTTGGCTATTGCTCGAACATTTCCTTTTCTCGTTCCCGTGTTTCTTCTTAAATCTGACCATGATGCAATAAAACCCACACTAGAGATATTATTTTTCCATAAAATACTTTCTCTATCCTATCCACAATCCATACCAGCATAGAAAACAATGAAGCATCTGAATCTAGGTCAATATGATCCCATAGAATCATTTGGTTAGTATCAGGTTGATACTTCTTTAATCGAGATACATGAAACAGATTAGGAACTAAAACAAACCATGGTAGAAATTCCAATATATATTACACCTCACCAACCCATTCATGTTTCTCAAAAGTGACTATATATAGAGAAGGTAAATTTTCTTTCTTCCCAAAATGGTGATTCAAAAACCTTGTTATGATTATCATGAATACATGATCACTCCACTCGAACAACATTGACCATAAAAAATAATCCAAAAATTATTTTTGATGACTATTAGAAATCTATATCCTTTTATCGATCAACTAAATATTATCTATTGTATCTTTCACAACTTTTAGCCCCACTAGTGATGTCTCGCCTAATTCAACCCAACAAAGTGGAGAACAAAAAGGACACCCATACAATGCTTCAAAATATGACATATGTATCGAGTCATGAAAACTATTGTTATAAGATAACTCCACTAATGATATGTGCTTCTCCCACGAGACACCAAAATCCATTACACGAGCCCGAAGTATTTCATCCAATGTTTGTATTATCCTTTCAGATTTTCTATCTATCAGAGGATGATACACCATACTCATGGTCAATTAGGCTCCAAGGGATTATTGTTAGGATTTAAAGAAATGAGATGTAAACCTTAGTTCTTGGTATAATATAATTAGAACCTTTATGCAATGCCTCTTTACCACATATCAGATATATATTTTATAAAATTCCTCCATCGTGTGAGATTCACAAATAGGGAAATTTGCTGGCTTTGTGAATCGATAAAAAATCACCAATACAATATTTATTTTCTAAATCATTCATGGGATACCTATCAAAAAATACATACCTATATACACCCATTTCCAAATAGGAATATTTAAAGAGTGAAACATACCTACAAATACTTGATTCTCTTACTTAACACACTGAATGGCGAGGCTTCTCAAAACACAATTATCCACCTTATATTCATCCCGACCCACCAAAATATTATTTCAATGCCTTATACATATTATGTATTCATGGATGAATAGACCACATAATTTTTTTGTAATCATGGATATGTTATTCATGACTAGAAAGAGTTACAACCATCCAATTTTGAAACCACAAAACATAATTCCCATCCCGCATCCATCCCTCAATGTTCTCCCCACCATTGAATTTTGACATCATAAAAACACATTCTGAATCATATATCACTTCCACATTAACCATATTCACCATATCAGGAACCAATGAAACACTAAAGATACCACATCACTACTTTTTCCTTCAAAATCCCAGTGCATGTCAGTTACCACTGGCACTAACATCCACTGATCTAAATCCTCCTTTTCCAACTAGCCATATGACTTTCCGAGAAATAAATCCACAAATGAATCTAGTTTTCCCAGAGTATACATCAATTAAAAATCAAAAATTTTGAGATATTCAATCTATATTCTCTTATAATGTTAAAATATATTTTTTTATAAAATGTTTTTCCAGATATTATGATCCATATACACTTTTAATTTCCCACCAAAGAGGTAATGGAACAAAGTATTCAAAGTATTCACTACATCAGCTAACTACAAATTGTGTGTTTAATAGTTTTTCTTATGAAATTATAACTATTATGATACATAATAAACAACATGATCTCCCTAAATGAGAATAAATTCCAACCTGTATCCTGAAGCACCACAATACACCACTTACCCTTGTACCAATTCTAGAAAAATCAAGATTGGTGCTGATGCAATGTGAACTATAATCTCTTGAAAAGACTTATTACATTACTCATTCCATTAGAATGGATCATTTTTTATGATAAAATATGACATATTTGAATATTTGCATGAAAAATCACAAACAAAACAATTGTAATAACCATCCAAGCAAAGGAAAGTTCATATCTCAAAGGCATTTTCTGGAAGTTTCTAAGAGTTTATAGCCACTATCTTTTTTGGATCAAGAGAAACATCTATTTTAGAGATTACATGGCTAAGGAAACACGCCAAATATATCCAAGAGTCACACTTTGAAAGTTTTGAATACAAATGTTGATCCCCAAAATTCCCAACACTATCACCAAGTGTTACTCATGATCATTACTTTTCCTTGAATAGACCAACATGTCATGCACAAACACCACCAAAAAAGAATTTATATACCTTTAAAATATTAGATTCATCAATATCACAAAGAAAACTAGAGACTTCATATGACTATAAGGCATAACCACAAACTCATAATTGTCATGTCTACTTACAAAATATTTTATCAGAATATCCTTCTTCTGAACATGAAATTGGGGATATTAGAATCATGAATTAATTTAAGAGAACCACTAGGATACACTAAATTGATCAAACATGTAATCAATTATTGGAAGCACATACCAATTATTTATCATAACATGGTTAATCATACAATAATCTACACATAGACTTATATTTTCATCCACATTTTTAACAAAAAAGACAAGTTCTTCCTATAGAGATGTGATAGGTTTAATGAACAATTTGATTTCCAACTTTTATAATTAGACGTTAAATTCCCCAAATTATTTTGGTTACAAATGATAACATGTAAGATAAATAGGACTAGTTCATAGTAAGATATCAATTGTACATTTCACTTCTCTTGTGGGTGGGAAACATATGAAATTTTTAGAAAAACATACAAAAACCTCTATACAACTGCTGGAAAACCTCAATTATCGATATTATTCATTGATTAAATAGACAAATATACAAACTATTATAAGATATACCCAACCACTGGTGAAAAAAGGATTGCTTCACATGCCTCTACATTTTGGTCCCCTCTAAAGAGATGCTTGATTCCATCCTTAGTATTAAATATAATAGTTTGGTTATAACAATCTATATGATATTTGAAAATAATCAATGCATCCACACACAATATTATATCATAGACATCCATCATAAGAAATGAGAAGTCCCAAAATAATTCTTCTCAATCAATAGTTGTAATACTTGTCTTTCACATAAAGGAATGACATTATCTTTGACCAAGATGTGTTTAATGTTTCTAAACAGAAGGAATCATATCAACATGAAGACCTATATGATCAAAAACATGAGTAGAAATAAATGAATGTGATGCACCAATATAAAACAAAGATTTCATAAGTGTATAATTCCAAAGAATCATACCTCTCACTGTTAATGTCCTAGATTTATTATCCATAATCACTTGGTTAGCTCCATATAATTTCTTACATGCTGCACTTTTCTCTTTTTTGGCATGTTGGGATTTCCCTTATTGATTAGTCATGGTATTTCTAGAATCAATATGGTTGGATCAACACTACTAACGAATGGTATTCGACTTCCCATGTCCCATCAAAGTATATGATGTATTTAGACCATAAAATGTGTCCCAAACACCCATTTGTGGTGCACTGTGATAATAACACTAATGATAGACCATCTAGATTCAATTGTAGAATTCTATAGGTGGTGTCATAAAATCTCACTTAATTTGATCAAAATATACACATTTGAAACATCCAACCTTACTCTTTGGTTTTGGAGGAATATTAACCAATCTAGACATATGATTTTGAGTCATTCCACTACCTTGGAAATATGTGACCCTCTTCCTCTTGTTTACAATGTTAGAGTTCCTACCATTTCCTATATGTATCAACATAATTCCTCCACCCATAGCTCTGAATATTTATATTTATTCCACCTTCACTATATTTTAAATCTTGGTATAATTAATCGTACAATGCTTGGATATTATTTATTCAATATATTTCCTCAATCCTGATTAAAAATTAAATGAATTTGAGGATGGACTTATTAAAAATTTGGCTTCAAGGGGGACTAAATTCATAAATTTATCTACATACACTATCCCTAAGATATTTTACTTTCTCAAGTTAAAAAATTATGTCATTATAGATATCCCTAATGTGTGAGGATAGAGTTATTTATGGAATAATTATTCAAAATCCTCCCATGAAATGCCATAGTCCGATTTATCATGAACTACTAAATCCCATGACTAGCATTCATGATCTTTAAGCTTATACTTTTCCAAATTGACTTTCAACTCTACTGGTGTTTCTAGAAAATTGAATATTCAATTTATCCTATTCAGAAACACCTATTACTTATATGGGTTTGAATCGCCCTAGAAGATGAGTGGATTATGCTTCTAGAACTAAACAGAATTATTGACTTTCCATGGTTCAACCCTTTAGTTCCCTCTCTCTATAGTTTTAAAAGAATGGAAAATACATTGAAGCATCTGTTGGCTCACCTGTGGCTCAGGTGAAACCAGATTCATCCAAATCTCTCTTGTTGGTTTCTATAATTCCTACAATGTTCCATTTCTTATAACCCAAAAAAATCCCTAGCACTAACTCTCTAGAAATTAATGTCTTACAATTTCACATTATCATATCATAACTATCACAACAAGGCTATCCAAATTTAAAAAAAATTATACTTCCAAATAATTTATGTTAATTCCACTAGGATTTTGTAAATCAACCAATTTTCAAAATACCATGATAATTCCTTTTTAAAATATCACATTTGAAAACAATTTCAATTTTTTTCAAAAATCAAAACATTTACACCGCATCATAAATAATTACTCAAAATTAATTATGAACTCCTAGTGGGAAGTCATTTATATTTATGAATGTCATGGTATTTATATTAGATAAACCCATGAAAATTAGGTAAAGAATCTTATAATTGTCTCCCAACACTTATATACCATACTCCCTAGTAAATTGGGGTTGAATATAATTTGGTTAGCTATGAATTTTTATGCTCTACATTTCGTGTTCTTAAAATACAACTCCTTTTTACCATCATAAATCAAGGCCTAATATAGAATGATTTTAAACTACATGACTGACACAACTGACACCGAAGGATAAAAACAGATATTATTTCTACCAAAAATATATTTGGAATGACCAAGACTTACCACTTGTAACATCCCGCCCTTCATTATTGGATTGATTCAAGGAAAAATTACTCCTGGGCCTTAAGTGACATACCCAAGACACCAAAGGCTATAAATAAAATCCAAGGGCCTCTATACAATTGATGGATGTTTCCCCTTTATTAAAAACAACCACATCTAATATACCAAAACAAATAAAACCTCTAAATAATGCATTAAAAAAGAGTAATGAAAAAAATACAACAATACCAAAATATTCCATATCCCATATCAGAGTATAGTGTGGAAACCAAAAACCAATATCATAGTATAAAGTGTAAGAAAAAACCAAAAAAACTCAAAGATTCCAGTGACACTAAATCCAGAGATCCCAACGTGCTCCAAGATCCAACTCCCCAATCAATGATTAATGTATTATGATGCATCATTAAAGAAATTATTACTTTTCCTCTACCTATGTCATGATAAAAAATATCAGAAAAAACACCAAAGTGACAATATAGGGGGTGAGTAATGAAACTCAGTGGGTTTTCCAAAAATTACTTCCCTAATCATGAAACTAGGATATAACATGTTAGCACATTTATATAATTTTTTTCATAAATCAGTTTAAAATATTTTGAATGGTTTATATCAAATTAATATATATTCTAAAAAACACTATATATGGACACAACTGAACAAGTCCTTCAAACCATTTTACAATCCACTTATTCCAATCCACACAACCAAACATTCATTCCTAGGAGATAGTTCTATACTATTTTGAGGACTCTTTCCTATCTACTAAGTCATCACAATGTAACCATATACTAGTGGCCCAATATCACATTCCCGTTCTATAGGTCCACGTTAATAAAAATAAACACACGCCAAATAATTATGCTAAAAAAATGACAAAAAATAATACAAAAAACATTTTAATAAAACAAAATTTTTATTAAAGACCATTCCCCAAAAACATTTTCCATTAACTAAACCAAATAATCATTTTAAAATCAATATTTTAAAATAATTTGACAAATGCACTTTGCACAACAATTCACCAATTTCAGAAACCATCAATAAAGAAGGATTTTACCAAGATTTTCACAACAATTTCACAATAAATTATACAAAATTTAAACAATTATAAACCAATACATAATTTTTTAATAATAAGAGTCAATATTGAATCCACCTACCTTAGAAACTATTGTTGAAACGAATAATAACATGGATTCTTCAAAAAAAGGGTTAAAACTCCAAAAATCGACCATAGATATCATTAACTAACATAGAAATAGACAAATATCATCATTATTAGATAATAATAATATATATATCCCCACCATATTAAAGTTATGAATCCAAGAGAGTGAAGAATAAGATTTCTATGAAAAATCACTAAGAATGGAGACTTACCAAGGAATACAGGCTTCGATGCACCATGATATTCCAATAGATCCCACTTAGATCAATGGTAAGGGTCTCCACATACATTTGTAAGATATAAAAACGTGTTTGGGTTGAATTAGGGGGAAAATTAGAGGTTTAGAGGAAAATCTAAATGAGACACACAATTTTTGGATCTAATTTTTAGCCATGCATGGTTAGGGTGCATGAATAGCGAAATCATGTGCTATCTATGAATATGCCTTTATACCTAAAATAATTTTTTTTATTTTTCCATTGAAAGGTTTTTAAAATAGTGAATCTAATTATGAACTCAACCAAATCCCACTTCCTCACTTTATAGGGATTTCTATAGGAGTTTCATAGTTTCTACTAACTGTTCTCAAACCTTAAACCTCTACAAAATCCCTAAAATCATTCCAAAAGTCCTCCAAACTCTCTCAAAAATTACCTAAACACATCACATTCTTAAAATAAATAAATAAATGGGTACTTACATTAAAATAAGTGTGCTATATTAACACATTATTTTTTTAAACTATGTAACCGAATTATGTGACAAAAAATATGTTTCTTCAAAATTGGCTTCAAAACATGAAATTTCTCTAAAAATCATCATTGTTTCTTGACTATTAATGGAAATTAATTTATAGGGTTCTTCTATGGGGCATTTGATGATCTTGAATATCCTAACTCTGATCTTGAGGATTCATTGAGCATCAGATCATTGAAATCAATTTTTATGCCTTTTTTATTCCTTTCCATCTTGTATATTCTCTTTTTTTTCATGAAAATAAAATTATATTAGAGTTTTTATACAGAGATATATCAGATTAGACATGTTTTGATCGTTTTTTTCTTGTGATTTTATTGTGAAATAGAAGGAATAGGTCATATATGTGATATTTTCTAAAAAATCATTTTTCCAAACATATCTAATATTCGTGGTTGTCCACTCCTTTCATTTTTTGGAATATGAAATATCTCATACCTTTGAATGATATATTTATTCTTTGAGTAAAAATTCTACGTCCAAAGCTATGTTTAAAATATTCTATAATTTTCTCTTGTTTTTCTCATTCGTGGTTTTAGGATGTAGCTAAAAACACATGGTATTTAAAAGTTATAGTTTTTGAAAAAAATAATATTTTATTATGAAAAAGGTTTTGGAGGGAACTCTTGGAATATCTTGGGTTTCTTGTGTTCTTTTGTATTGGGATAATGGATCATGGACAGATGTCACAATAATCATATGACCATTTTGAGAGGTCCATGTTATGGATGTGTATTTGTGTGTGTGGATATATAGAATTGACATTATGGGATGTTTTAAATAAACTATTCATGAATGGATCATGGATAAAAGTAATTATTATTACTGGAACATTTTTGGAGGTTTGTGTTATAAACATGTGTGTGAGTAAATTTATTGAATTGACATTCTATGATGTTGTGAAAAACTACTTCTACATCTCTAAAAATAAAATTTTATTTTGAAAAATAATACATTTTTACTCGATTTATAGTTTAGAATTTCATTGGTAAAATATGATTATCCATTTATATTTTTATAAAATATTTAAATTATATTTCAAACACCTACTATTATTTTATAAAACTATAAGCTAATATGATTGTAGTCTTGGGGAATGTGGGAAAAGTATCCTGGGGTTGCCTAATGGGTTGTTACACTCACCCATGCATATTAAACTCAGTGCATATATATATATATATATATATATGTTTTTTTCTAGGATACATGAAAGCAACATGCTTCATACATCACGAATATAGATCCTTGATAGAGGCTATTGTGGATTTATGGATATTAAACATTGGTGCATGGTTGTGTCATGGAGTTTAGAGTGATTCCAAATTTGTGCCTGAGTATATTAGTACTTTTTAGTCTTATTTGTTCTATTTATCTTATTTCCACTATTACTATGATATTATCTTGTTAGTTATTCTGAATTGTTGGATATTTTATCATGCATCATTTTATAGTTGTCTCATTCATTTTTTATTGGTTGTCTTTATCAAGGTTCTTTTATATGCTCATTTTCATGTGTTTAAGGGTAAAAAAACCCCCTCCCATTCTTGTGTTAACCATCAACATTTACTTCCATCCATTGGTGTCTAGGAAATTTTACCTATGATAACTAGCACTTATGAACTGATCATGAAAGATAATGGGTTGGGAGGGAATGTTATAAATGATATTATATTAAGGATGGCCCTTGAGTTTGGATGGTATAAATATTTTGTGATGTGTGTAAACATCGAATGTATACAATAAAAAGATATACCTTACCTTTTAATACTTAAAATCATGATTATAGGTAATTGAAGGTATAAAAATTGTTCTAAAAACATTTATGTGTGTTTTTAACTCATTATGTTGGGTTTAACTTATGAGGGTTATGTATCATGAATTAATGAAGAGATTTATCAGTAGTAATTATTTATCACATGGTTATTTGATTTTAAAATAGAGATATTGTGAATATTTATCCTTGATATATTTGATTAAACATGGGACAAAAAGATTGAAAATGAAATTTATTGGAAATTTGTGATGTGGTTTTTGACTGAAAATTACACCATTGTGGATAACATGAAACTAGAGAGAGGGAGAAATACAGAATGCGGTTCCACCTGAACTACAGGTGAACCAAAATGTGCTTTAGAGTATTGAGAATCATTCCAAGCCGTTGATAAGGGACCAAGAGAAGAGTAACCCTCTCACGAGAATCACTAGTTAGATATCCTAAATTAGAATCCATAATAATTTTGATGCTTTTTGGCACATGAATAAGAATTTTTTTGGATTAATAAGATGAAAATAATATTTTACATCCTTGAAACCCCAAAAGATAAGAAATTGAAGATAAATATTTACATGCTAAATGACTTGAAAATAAAATGGTGGTTTTTGTATGTTCAAGAAAAGATGGATGGAATTATTACTTTTGAAATGTTTGAGGGGTTGTTCAATAAAATGTTTCATCCATAGGTCTTCCAATGGGTGAGGATGATGGATTTATTCCAGTTGAAATAATGAAACATAAAAATTACTGAATATGATTCTCAACTTCCTCGCTTTTTTTATTCAAACCAGGGGTAGCAGCTGGTAAAACACTGAAGACCCAGAAATTTGAGGAATAACTATGATCTGAGATACATACAAATGTAGTTATTTTGTATCTTTTATGATATACCGAGATGGTGAATATAGTTTGGATCATAGAGAGTGAGAGAGAGATCTGGTAGGAAATCCTAGGGTATTAGACACTTGGGTATATACATCTATGGTCAGTAATTCTGGAATTGGAAACAAACATAAGAGGGTGGGCTACTCTCATGGAAATAGGTCACCAAAGAAATAGTCTTCGGGATCGGTCTCTTATCCACCATATAGTAGAAACAAAGATGGGTATTTTCAATGTGGATCTATTTAGTATAAGAAGAATGATTTTTTTTCTACATATAAATATGTTCCACAATGTGACACCACTATCTTATTAAAAGATATAATTTCTTTTAATAATTTAATTTCTTGATGTCTTGCGCTATACGCAACACTGACTTAGCTTACGTTACACGCAACACTACGTTTCTATGAATCATCAATTTTTTATTATAATTATTTAAATAAGATAATTATAACATAGCTATTATAATGAAGGGTATGAACATGATTAAATGAATTATAAAATTATGGTTTACACATGAATATATAATTCTTTTATTAATTGTTAATAAATGAATGTAAAACAAGTTTTTAAAATAAAATGAAATATTTTTCTGGAAAACGATGGACAAGTGTCTTTTATACCAATAAATAAAAAAATAAGTCATGTTGGATTATATTAATGATATATAAGATATATTAAATATAATATTTAACATTCATATTATGTGCTTTCTAGACAAGATATAAGAACAAACCTAATTTTATGCATAAAAGGATTATTTGTCTAAAAAGGCAGTTTTTCCACTTTTTGATGGCACACTGGTTTTAAAACTAAATTTTAACAATTATATAAGTTTTATTTGAGAAAATAAATGTTTTCTGTGAAATCAGGGTATTTAAATTTACTTTGATTTAGTTTTTTTTCTTTCATGAAAAGTTTTATATTTTGATGAATATTGAAAGAAATACTGAATTTTAATTGAAAATAGTATTTTCGTCAAAATAATTTGTAGTCTAAAATTATATTTTTCATTGATTTTAATGTATAATTCGATTAATTTTTTATCATTTAATACAATTTTGGTCAATATAATTAATTTCATAATGAATTTGGATATAATATAATTCCAATCTTTTGATCATTTTACTTTAAAACTCCCTTATTTCATCTCATCCCCATGATTACTTTATAAATAACATCTGAAAATTCTGTGATATTAATTTTGATAAATGGATTAGATATTTTAATCAAAAGGTAAATATTTATTAAATATACCCCCTTTTATTTTTTAGACAACATGAATAATAATTTTAGTAAATTTTGTTACCTTAGTTAGGGTTAAATCATGTAAATTCAAGGTACAAATAATTTTATAAATATTATAAATCTACTATAACACTTACCCGAATGTTATTATAATATTTTATTCAATCCTTAATACATCAGTGTTTAAATTTAATAATTTAATAGTCACTTTTCCATGATAATTATTTTGATGTTATTAAAATCAAAGAGAGTGACAAAATGACATACTCTTACTTTTAATAAGAATAATATTTTAAATTTGGGGATAAATAAAATATAGTCGCGACTATGTATATTTTTATTAAATATAATATGTTTAAAGACATGATGATTTTTTTTAATTTTTAGTGAAGGCATAATTATCATAAATAATTACATAATGATGATTCCATAATTATTTAATTAATGAAACAATCAATTAAATGATATTATAAATATCAAAATAAATATAATTTGATTTAATTAAGGTTATAAAAGAATTTTATAAGTGAATATGACATATGTTGAGTGTACTAAATGAATTTTTTTTAATGTAATCTTGCATTTTTATTTTGTTAAAGTCAATGTAATTAAAAGTGTCAAAATTGACAATAATGATATTTGTTCAAAATAATATATTATAAAATTAGATAAAAATCATAAAAATACTAAATAAAGAAGATGGTAATAATTTATGGTCTAAAATATCATTAATATATCATATATGGTTAATTTTAAACCTTACAAGTAAAAAATATCCACCATTTAATATTGAAAATATTTTTTACTATAGTTATAATTAAAATAAGTTAACTAAGGGTTAATCAAAATGATGTGGTAAAAAAATAATACAAAACATTTTTAGATTTTATTTTATTATGATATTATAACCCTATATCACCTTATATTATAATAAATTTTCTTTTATAGGTATTTGGATTGTGATTGAATTTATTATAAATTAAAATTTTTAGAGATTCCAAGAGTTCCCCCCACATTCATTTTAAAAGGAAACCTCCTCCCTCATCTCATTTCACCAAATTGATTATTATATCTAGAAAAAACTCGTCAAAATTATCTTATCCACATACCTATACACATTATATAGGTTCTGGTCTTCCCAAAGGACCTACTCTAGAGTCCTTTAGAGGATATTTAAAGGGGTCATTTCAAAGAAAAGGTAATTGCTCTAATCAACCACACACCCTTTATACTATTCTATACATATAATAAATTTATGATATATATCATAAAAATAACAACTTAAACATCATAAATATTCATAAATTTTATTACAATTATGAAAACTCCATTATAAATCCCATTTCCCATAGAACAAGAACTGAAAATATCATTGGTGCGTATGTACGACTTACCGTCTCCACTTGACGATAAAATTCATTTTTCATAACAATATATTATGTGTGGTAATTATGATTGATTTAATTTTATAAATAATATTTATGAAATTGTTATACTTATATAATGATAATATCATATCTACCTTTTTACCACACAATCATTTATGAAATGATAGTATCACTCTTGTGTTCGTATAGCTTACCATCTCCACGATGTAATGCGATTTTTTTCATATTTATTTCACATGGGTGGTAATAGGGATGAATTTTATGAATATATATGATATATATAACATAATTAGGGTTCTGAAAATTATGGGGCCATGATAAAAGTATAAGGACCAGGACTGCCAAACTGAAACATACTTGGAAAATAAAGCATATATCACCCAGAACAATGATTTTAATTATTAATAAATAGATGATGAGATATTATAAACAAATAATACATCATATTATTGATAAATGGATATAGAATAAATTTATAATAAATATATATTTATTATATAGTAGGTTTAAACATTAACATTTAATGGTGAGACTTTTGGTAATGGATTTTGTCTCACTTTTATTTTTGTAGGACAGATGCCTTATACAATAATTATTTATTCTTATTTAGGTATATACTACTCATGAATTTATTTTTATGAATATTATTATGAATATTATGGTATTTTAATATCCATATAATTTTATTTCTTTCATTGGTCATGTGATTCTACTAATAATAATGTTATAAGGGTTTATATTATAATCTCGTCAATTTTTCAGATTATTTAATTTTAAATATGAGTTGGAGAATATTTATCTTTCATGTAAATGTTTTCTAAAAAATGTTTCGAAAAAGATTTTTAATATTATAATATGTATATTTAATGTTATTTATACCCATGTCTTACTTTTTACAAAAAATTTGTAAAGGAATTTGTTTTATCTTCATTTTCCAAACGAGGTACTTTGTGACTAATCCTAAAAAAACAAGATAAGAATGTTTTTTTATGTTATACAAAATGAAACAATTTACCCACAATAAAGAAACCTTATTTATTTTAAGCTTCACTTACAATATTATAATTTCATTTTCAAATAAAGTATTTTATTTTAAAATTTCATACCTTTTTAAAAAAATCTTTCCATAAAGGAAATGATATTTTCCACAAGAATTATTTCAAGTAATCTTTCAAAAATCTTTTTTTTGTCTAAGATGAAATTATATGATTTTAATTTTTATTTAATTACGATATTACCAAAGTTTATAATTATTATTATTTCCATGAATGGTTTATGTTTATGATGGAGTGATAATTATGAAACCAATCTCTTTTCTAAGAGTTATGTTACGATGGAGTGATTAAGAAACTCAAGTCTTTATATAGGTTCTCATATAATGAATGATTTATGGTACTATGGTACACATATGTATATTTTTAAATAAGTTAGTTTTGTAAAATGTATATCCCAATAATTCATTGGTAATGAATTATATCTCATGAGACAGTTGAGGGAAACAAGTAAATGTGCTTGATCTGTGATGGGAAACAAGCTGATGTGCTTGTTTTGTTAAGGGAAATCGATGATAAGTCTTGATCTGAGAGTATTGGTAGTTATCCTTGAAATATGAAATTTTTATCTATACTTATTATGACTATAAACACATTTATGACATGAAAATAGGTTCTTGATTGAGTTATGATAAATGTTTAATATTTGGATTCATGTCTTTTGAAATGATATTGTTTTATGACATGATTCATGTCTATTATCCATGGAAGGTTGGGTATAAAATTTTTATATTATCCTAATGATCACATAACAATATTACTTATCTTATTATTTCATAAGATAAAAAAAATTATATTCTAGTTTTAACCTTACTTTTCAACTGATATCTCCATTTCCTTATATTTCTATTATACGAGTTATGAAGAAAAATTGTATGTAGGGGTTCTAAAATGGATGATCTATGTGGGAATCTTATAAGATGTCTCACAATATTAGTTTTTTGTGTTCCAAATTAACAAAGGCTCTAAAATATTAAAGTCCATGTGAATATTTTTGTATAATGTAATGAATATTCATATAAAAAGATGTAATATCCATGTATAAAAAAACTGGGTCGTTGTAGTTGGTATCATAGAAAAGCTTTGGTCAAACATTGAAAACTTGGATGATAAAACGATAGTGAGAAACCTGTGGGTAATTCTATGTATAGGACTGAATACTATAGTTTTATTAATGAATATGAATGAGAAAGGTTAAAACATAGGTTTCATATATGGTGTCATAATTTAAGATGTTTTCTATATTCTTTTTCATGATTCCTCATTACAGTTTTTATTTAATAAAATTTGATTTTTAGTTTTTTTAATGGATATAACCCAAAAAGAATTCATGATAATATAGAATGTTATGGAAAATGAAATGATTTTCCACCTAAGAATTTTTTTTATGGGACCTAGAATATAGAAACATGCTGCTATGCTAACAAAACATTCTCAGGCTATGTATCACAGTGATTTTAAAAATGATACAAGAGGGGAAAAACTATTGTTAATTATTTCATGAGTCAAAATAGTCTTTCTTTTAGTGGATCTTATGACCCACTATTGGTTGAAAAATGTACTAAATACATTGAGAAAATATTTTATGTACTTCATTGCTCAGTACTCAAAAAAAATTTCCAAGCTGTTTATAGTCTCAATGGAGAATCATATAAATGGTGAAATCTTTTCAAGGATAAGTGGAAGGAGGAAGAAATTAAATACATGGAATGGGATGAGTTCAATAACTTATTTTTCAATAATTACATTCTTTATATTATTCATATGAAGCTGGAAAAGGAGTTCCTTGAGTTAAAGAAGAAGGATAATTCATTTGTTGGTATCTATGAGGAAAATTTTACATGGCTTGTGAGGTATACTTCTTGTATTATTATTGAGTCTAAATATAATATTGACCGATTATTCAGTGTATTAAAACAAAATATGTAAAGGAATTTATCTATAAGAGACTTCAATAACTATATTTAATTTTTTGGATGTGATTATATGATGGAAATGTAAATTGGAGATACCCACCATGCCCATGATTTAGATAAGAAAAAAAAGATCAAGACTCAAGAAAAATTGAATAAATTATATGGTGGAAAGAAATTCCAACCATCTACATGCCCAAAATATGGGAATAAAAATCAAGGGGAGTTTTTGAATAGATCTGGGAGGTTCATTAAATTTGGGAATTCAATTCATAAGGCTCATTAATGTTGAAAGGTGATGAATAGTCCTGTTGAAGAAATAGAGTAAAAGAGGATTCCAACAAATGAACTACCCACACATCATTACTTTAAGTGAAATAAATATGTTAATTATTCTATCTAGTACCCAAATATGAAGGTTAAGAATGATGATCGACATCAACAACATCATAAATCCAAAGACAAAGTTAAATCTCATACGAACACTATTGGTGATGTTGAGTATGTTTAAAGACCAACCCCCCTGAGTTTCCTGGAGTCGGTTCCTTATTACATTACATTAGAATGCTTATAAGAAAGTGATATCCTAAAGGAATGAATAGTTTAGTAGATTTTAAATGATAGATACATACATAAGTTCAACATTAACACATGAAATGAAATAAAACATATAAGTTTTATTGGCATCATCCACAACTATAAGCTTATCCCTATAGGTCATTCACATTAAACATATTACTATCATGTGAAAATGAAACATAAGAAAGGGGTGAGCTCAAACTCTCAGTAAGAGTATGAAATAAAACATAAGATAACATAAATATTAGTAATGGTGAGTAATTGAAAACACATGCCTTTAAAAAATAAACTTGAACATAATATGTTAGGAAAATGAGTTAAGTAAACATTTCCATAACAAATAATAACCATTGGCATTAAACTATTTGAATAACCACATGTACTATAAATTTCTAGATTCATAACTAGGGAAATTCATATGCCAAAAATTCTTAAAAATAACATCAATGCTTCGATCAAGACGTCTTAAAATGATTAAGGCCTCAGCCAAAACCATATCTCAAAATGGGAAAGGCCAAGACCAAGTCCATATCTATTTATCTAATGAGACCTACCGATAAATTGATAGTCTATATCATGCCCCACCCATCACATAATAAGTCTAATTCATTCCTCATATTAGTAGGGATAAACATAAAAACATATACATTCATATAGAAACTAACATATGAAATGTAAAAAAACATTCCCCAAACATTAAACATAAAAACTAACCATTTAGAGTAAATTGATGAATGTTTTTTTGGATAGAAAATCAAAAATAAAAATATTTATAAACCATACAATTAAATATGGAAGATGATAGCATTAAAGATTAATCCCAATAATACATATGAATCAACAATACCTTTGAAGTGGATGAAGATACTCTCATGAAATCATCGAGTAATTCGTAAGATAAATACTCTATTATTTTGAAAAGAAGAGTTATTTTGAAAAATTATTTATATAAAACCAAAACTAAAGTAAGAAAGTATTTTATTAATAAAATGAGTGATTTTATAAAGGTAATGGTTTCTAAAAACATATTATAGAGTTCCCTTGAAAATAGGTAAAAATTTGAGATATTCCCATGAATCAGGGCTGTATTTTGGAAATAATTTTGAATGTTCATTTCAAAACATGCAAATAACCATTCAGTAAGGAATTTTTGTGGTTGTTAAACATTAATATAAAATTATAAAATAATATATGAGGAGTAAATATGAATAAATAAGAATCTAATTGAGTTAAATAGACAATAAGATTAACCCAAATGAAAATGGAGTTTCGGGTAGAAAACCCTTACCTCTTTGTAGAAAATCGAAAAGTATTCCACTAAACTAATATTCATAAAATGATACATTAAATAATATGAAATTAAAGATATTATTGAAATTATACATAAATGGGAAGTATACATACACCATAAACAATTAATTGTAGTGAATAATGAATGTCTCACGAAAATGGAAGTGAGATGAAGAAACCCTTAACTTAAGTACGAATGTGCTAAGCTCTTGAACTTAAGATCCTAGAATATGAAATAATAATTATTAATAAATTAATTGAAACCTATTATAAATGTATTTATTTTATCATATTTATTAGTTCATTTATGTCTTTAATGATAAGTTATAAAATTGAATTCTGTCATTCCAGATTATTTGTTTCCATGGTTTTTGTGATCTATTCACTTGAATTTAAGTAATAGAGTTCATGTGGAGTAGATGTAAATCTCCAAAATTGAATTTAAAAACTATTTAAGAAAATAAATATGTGTTAACGGTCTTTTCTACCAATTCTTTACATGGAATTAGGATTAATCAGTAGATAAAATATTAATGACAAACACATAGATTATTTTAGCAGTATTTTGATTATTAGGAACTATTTTTGACCTATGATTTAATATTATGTAAAAACACTAGTTAATAAATATTAAGTAGGTTATAATACATATATTAAAGTATTTATCAACCATAAAAATGTTTTTATGACCAGTAATGAAGGAGAAATTGAATAACTAAACTTTTTCATCCCCGAAGGTTGTAAATTGGAACCTCACATACGATGATTTCATTTATAAAATTAAAACGAGTAAGAATATTGATGATGGTTATTACACACACATCATATAATTAAATTATATATATTATACTATATTTATCATGGTTATTTGTATGTAGGAGGCGAGGTGAGGATAACAATATAATAGAACTTGAAATGAAATTGAAAGAAATAGAATGTGAATTTACCTCTTGAATCCACCTCCTTGAGAAACTCGTTAAGAGAAGGGGTTTTGTCTTATGGAAAGAAAAAGAGCTCATTGAAGTGGAGAGTTACTAGGGAAGTTTAGTTTGGAAGAACTATCGGGAGATTCAAGGCTTATTGGAGTGAATATAACAGGGAGTGATAAGGGGTGTTTTTATAGTAGAAGAGAGAGTAATTTTTGAATATCGTAGTCATTATTTTATTTTTTTTCCAAATAAAACCAATATTATTTACTATTGTGACAAAGAATAGTAATATTTGAATTTTTGTTCTAACCATATGATCTTACATCAGCCTTACATCCCCTATGAATCAATAAATCATGTATTTATAATTTATCGTAAATTATCGTATTTTATTATTTACCCAAAATTCGAGTATTTTACAAAAATCCAAAAAATGAACCCTAACCATTTTTCAACATGTAGAAGTAAAAAATGAACACTATGTTTTGAAAATAATTTTCTAAATATTATTAAATAAATATTTAAATAAAATCATAGTTTATTCGAAAAATTACAATTTTAAAACTATAATTCATTTTATATAAAATTGAAAAATTAAACAAGTTCTATTTATCATATTACCTTAAGAATATAAAACAATGGCTTTATATAATATTCATAAGGGTCATACTACAATTCATTTTACTATTTAAAAGGGTATTTTACTATTCACCGAATATTAATTTTGTCTTATCAGACTCTAAATATCTTACTAAAGGCAACTGAGAATGTCATTTCATTCAAATTTCAAATCACAAAGGTGTAAAAATTATGTTTACGGGATAGGTTATAAAAAAGTGGTGTTTTTTAGAGACTCAGTGTTTCATGAATTCTATATTTATTTTCAAAACCTTGGGGTGTTACATTCTCCCCTCTTTACAAATATTTTGTCCTCAAAATTCACAGAACGTTACCTCACAAAAATATTTTGTTAGGTCTTCATCATAAGCTCATCATGCTCCCATGTTGCCTCTTTGATTTTATGGTTTCTCAAAATTATACTTACTAGAAGATTCATCTAATTCCTCAGCACTTGTTCATTAGTTTCTAGAATTTTGATTTTTTATTCATAAAAATATAGGCATGGTTCCAGTTCTATTCCTTCATAAGTGAGTACATGTATTGGGTCTTGAATGCACTTTTCAGTAATGAGATAAGAAACACATTTTGTACTATAGACAGTCTAGGTGGAATAGCCAAACGATATGCAAAAGCTCCAATTATTTCCAAAATTTCAAAAGGGCCTATGTATATAGGGATCAGTTTCAATTTCATCACAAATCCTATAACACCCTTCTATAGAGGCACATTCATGAAAATTTTATCTCTCACTTGAAATTCCAGATCCTTCGATTTTTGGCATATCTCTTTTTTCTGCTTTGATATGAACTTGAATAGTTTTTACATTCGCTATTGTTTCCTTCACAAGCTTTGAGCCCATAAGATTCCTTTCTCCAGATTCATCCCAACAAGTTGGTGTACGACATCTCTTTCTATACAATGCTTCAAATGGTTCCATTTGAACACTTGATTGGAAAATATTTTTGTAAGAAAACTCCACTAAAGGTATGTATTGATCCCACATACCTTGTAAGTAAAGTGAACATGATTTGAACCTGTCCTCTATGGTTTGGATCATCCTTTTTGATTGTCGGTCAGTTTGTGGGTGGTAAGAAGTACTCAATCTAAGTTGAGTATCCAAATCATTCTAAAGACTTTTATATAATTTTGATGTAAATCGTGGGTCATGATCAGACAAAACTGTGGGAGTTTCTCCATGAATTCTCACAACTTCATTGATATAGAGTTTTGATAGGTACTCCACTGTAAAATAATTTCTTATAGGGAAGAAATATACAGATTTTGTAATTCTATCAACCATTACCCATATTATATCATTATTCCATGGAGTTTTGGGTAATCTAGTGACACGATCCATGGTGATGTCATCCCATTTCCATGTAGTAATAGGTAGAGGTTTCATGACTCCTTTGGGCTGTTTTCATTCAGCCATCACTTGTGGATTGAGTAAACATCTTGATACATAATTAGAAATATCCCTATTTATGTTGTCCCACTAGAAATGTTCCTTAAAATCCCTATAAATTTAAGTGCTACCAAGTTGTATAGATAAATTTTATCCATGATCACCATCCAATAACTCCCTTTTCATCTCGGGTGTAGCTGGAACACATAGTCTCTTCCGAAATTTCAGAACACCATCTTCACACACAAAGGCAGCCATCTTCTCGGCTTTCATAGCACTAATTTTTTTTGATGATTCTCATCATTAGATTATGAAGCTTTAATTATTTCTTATAAACATGGTTGGGAAACCAGTTGAAAAAGTAGTAATGTTTCATCTTCTTTTATAGTCCCCATATCCATCCTCACTAGATCCATGTAAAAAGGATGGTTGTCAATCCTAATTTTGTTGAGAACTCCATGATCTTTCTTGATTAATACATCAAATACCTTATTTTCCATTCTCATGTTCTAGATTATAGTAAAATAATAATATATGAGTAGTTCAATACATCTAATTTTCCTCATGTTGAGTTATTTCGAAGAGAAGATATATTTCCGACTCTTGTGATCCATATATATCTCACATCCTTCAACATAGAGATATTGTCTTCATATTTTTAGAGAAAACATCACATCATATAACTCAAGAACATGAGTATGATAGATTGTTTTTATGAATTTTTAACTACCTTGATGCATAAGAAACAACTCTATGATTTTGTGTAAGGGAACATCCAAGTCTTTTCTTTGATGCATCACTATAGATCACAAACCCATCATTCCCCAATGGTAGAATTAGGATCATAGAATTAACTAATCTCCTCTTCAATTCTTTGAAATAGTCCTCACATTATTTTTTATATATGAACATAACCTTTTTACATGTATTATTTGCCATTGGGTTGGCTAAATGGGTGATGTTCTAAATGAAACGCTGATAACAACCTGCTAATCCTATAAACTTACGTACCTCAGTTATGTGTGTTGGAGTAGTCCATTATTTCACAACCATTTTATTTTTAGGATCAATAGATATTCCATCCTTAGAGACAAATTGGTCCAGAAAGGAAACTGATTGAAGCTAAAATTCACATTTGCTAAAGATCCCATGTAATTCATTTCTTATAAGAGTCTGAAGAATAATGCACAAGTGATTTGCATTATCATTGTATCTTTTGGATTATACCAATAAATAATAAATAAATATCACCACAAATTCATAAAGACGTTACTTGAAAACTCTATTAATTAGATCCATGAAAACATAGGGTGAATTAGTTAGTCCAAAATGAATTAATGTAAACTCGTAATTCCCATACTTGTTACAAAATGCTATTTTTGGAATACCTTCTTTCCTCACAAGAAACTGATGATATCCAGATAGAAAGTAAATATTATAAATATATTGGGCTCCATGAAGTTGATCAAATAATTCATCAATGCTATGTAGGGGATACTTGTTATTTATTATTATAGCATTGATCTCTCTGTAGTCAATCCAAAACCTCACAGATCCATTTTTTATCTTAACTAAAAGAATATGGGATCCCCATGAAGAAACACTAGGGTGAATAAATCTTTTATCCCTAAACTCCTATAGTTTTTTCTTTATTTCCACTAACTCTACAGTGGCCATTCTATAGGGATTCTTTGATATGGGCCTTGGATGAAGAATTAAGTCAATGGAAAACTGTATTTCCCACTCTGGAGGATGTCTAAGTAAGTCCTCAGGAAACACATAAACATATTCTTACACAATTGGCATGTCCTCTATTTGAACATACCCTTCTCTGCCTATAGTTGTTTTATTCCCTTCCTTCCTATTAATTGAATTAAATAGAGATACCGGGGGGATCTAGATGAGAATCATAGGGTGATTTTTCTGCCCAAAAGTTAAGGGACTCCACATCATTCTAGAAAATTGTAACCTCCTTTCTCTTGAAATAAATTTTCACATTGTAGATCGAAATCCAATCCACAATGAGGATTATATCAAATTAAATCACAGCTATGACCATAAAATTAGAAGATAAAGAATGATTATATTCCATAATGGGGATTGACATACATAACTTTATTGCAATGATAATTCCCTTAAGAGTTTTGACTGACAACTCCCTTATGAAATCAAATTAAAAATAACTAATTTTCATGGAAAACTAGGAAGATATGAAAGAATGTGATGATCCAGAATCAAATAACGCATTGTCTAAGTTTGAGGAAATTATTAAAGTACTTTCCACTATATCATTAGGAACATGAATATCAGCAGTTGTGATTGCATAAGCTTGTCCCTTATCCATTGGTCTTTTTTATGGAATCTTTCCTTAATGCTTTGGAAAATCATTAGCATAGATTCCCATATCCTAATAATTCAAGTATTGAAAATTAATATATTATTTCTTCCCCTTGAAATCAATATAAATAAGTCATTTCTATCAACATTTGTAGGATATTACTTTTCCTTTTATGTAGGAACTAGGGTGTTTCCTTCCACAATTATCACAGGGTGTAAATTAAACTCTTCCCATTTTAACCTATTTATTTATTTCCTTTTCTGTAGTTTTTATAAACCCGCTTATTATATTTCCTTCCATTAAATTCATAAGACTTAGAGAATTATTTTTCTATTTTGGTAGCACATGTAACTATATCTACATATAACGAGAAACTTTAGGAGACTGGTGCTCACCAGAGGAAGGGATTTATGCCATCAAATAATCGATCAATCTTTCTCCTTGTATTTTGTATATATTCCACAAAATGTCTTGCTAACCTTGTGAAGCTAGCTTCATACTTTACAACATTCTCATCTTCCTTTTCCCTCAAATTCAGAAAATTCCTTTCTATATCCGCTCAATGTTCACAAGGAATGTATTTCTTAGGGAATATTTCCTTAAACTTCATCCATTCCATCTCTTCTATCTCTTCCTCCACATTTTTGTTTCGTATTAACGACCCCCATGAATCCAAATCTCTCGATAGACAATAAAATTCCATTATGACCTTCTCTCTTTAATTACATCCCAAAGTAAAAAATATCTTCTCTAGGGAACTTATCCACTACTCAGTTACAGATGGGTTTTTAGTTCTATTTAATTATAGAGGTTTTTGTCGCATAAATCATTCTAAAAAAGCTCCCCGAAGTGGTGGATCTGGATACTCCATAAATGTAAGGTTATTGTTCATAACCTAAGTATGTTTTCCAAGTATATTTAGAAGTTTCTTTTCAATAGTTTTAGCTCCAGAGCCAACATCATTATCTTGCATCAGAGATAAATCCCTACATGCGATACATGTCTTCTTGATGTTTCCATTTGTTCAACTAGGCCCCATTTCTAGATAATGATATACATTGGATTAGGCTATTAATCATAATTTATAATCTTAACCTAGGAAAATACATGACATAAATTGAAATCCTATGCATGATTAATCCCATAATCACAAATGTTGTTTTGTTTGGGAAAAAATTATATTTAAATCCTTCACAATGGCTTGTAAAGAAAATGTGAATTATCTTAAGCTTATATGTAACATCCCGGATAAATGAAGAATATGACATTTTCATATTTATTAATATTTTTTAATTAAATATTAATTTTTCTTTCAATGGGATTCTATGTTCGATATCATACCTAATACGCAACAACGGGTTTCTTTGAAATCTTACGTTGCACACTAATAATATAATATTAATATATTAAATGGTAGTTAACTCATAGCTATTGTATTGGAGGGAATGAATAAAACTAACTACAATATGATTATACATGTTTGTTAAATTTATTTACATTTATCCAATAAAATTTATAGGCTTAAAATGTGAATGGATCTAATTTTAAGCATAATTTACATTAAAAGGCCGATTTCTCGCCTTTTAATTGGAACCCTCTTTAAATCTAGGTTGGTCATTCTTATAAATTCTATATCACCAAATAAAATCCTTCTTTAGAATGGGGACATCCAAATTTACTTTGTGTTAATTTCTGGGATTTTTCCGATAAAGTTCATTTTTTTAATGAAAAGTAAAAAATATTGTATTTTAATTCAAAAGTGCCTTTTAATATAATATATTTATATGGTTACATTATCTATTTAATTGGTTTTAAAGTGAAATTAAAATATATTTTTATCATTTAATCCAATTTTGGTCATTGGAATTAATTTCACTTTGAAATTGGACGTAAACAAATATAATTCTTTTGATAGTTATTGTTTCTTAAAAACACGGTATTTGTTTTGATAATGGGAATTATTTTTAAATTAATTAATTTCACTTCTATGTTTTGAATTTGGAAGAATATAAATCATTTTTTAATTTTGAATATCAAATATATCTTAGGCTAAATTTTTGGTAATTTTCTGAAAAACATCAATTTTTGATGAATAGTGACACCACTTAGTGGTAGTTAAAAAAACCGACTTATTCATTTAAATGATATTTTACCACTTTTGTGAATTGAATTTCTAAAATATGACATACATGGTTGTTATAAAGAAGTAAAATTTGGTTCTTTAAGATGAAAATAATTTTGGATGAATAGTAACTTTTGACTTTTATTTACCGCGGTTAAAGGTAAATAGGGTAATTCAAGGTAAAAGGAATATTATAATAATTTCAAATTACCTTAAAACTTGTATAAACTTTATTGGTTGAGTCATTAACGACCATGGGCATCTTTGGGTCGATTTTGGGACCCATTTTATCCACATGGGAGTGATAATGGCAATTTAGATTAATTAACATAAAGTAAAGGAAAATATAACAAAAGCAAATATCTTTTAGTAAATAAATTTTAATAAGGGGTTATATAAATAAAACATTCAACTATATATATTAATTGGAAAGATAAAAAGATTTAAAAAATCATGGTATTTTTGTTTATAATTTTTAGACAATAAATAAATTAAATTATTGATGACATAATAATGATGCAGTGTTTACCTCCTTAATAAATAATTTAAATAAATAAGATTATAATGATTAAAATATTATTCAAAAATGTCCAATTCTTATTGGATGATTTTATTTCTACCATTAGTCATATTATATTCATATTCAATGATTTTTGGACCATTATAAACTGAATATAATTATATAATAAAATAATAGTTTTACACTTTCCTAAAGAGCCCCTCCTCCCCCTTATAAAAGGAGACCACTTCTAACCAATTCCTCACACCTCTCAAGCCATTTGGAACGTCCAAACTAAGACCAATTAAGCTCCCAACATCCCTCTAATCACTATATATGACTTACCTTAGGAATAAGGCATTTCAAGAAATCCTTTTGGTTCAAACCAAATGAAGTTTCCTAAATTAATGGTAATGATTTCTCTTAAATTGTTTTCTATTATTTTACTTCTACAACCCCTAAAATATTTTTTATTCCTTTCCTTTGTAACAACACCAGTATCATCAATATACTAGTATGTTTTTATGAGAAGGATTATAACTACAAATACACACACCTCCATCTAACGGATGATGAACATAATGTTTCTGTGGATGGAAAACTAACGCCTCACAAAATGATGATTGTTCAATTATCTCCTACCGCCTCTCATGGTGTCCATTATGATGGAACTGTATTAATATATGATGTATATTATTTTTATGATTTCCTTATGCTTCTTTAATTTCCAATTATATCAAGCCTTTATGGTTTCTGTAGTGGGTAAATATGATAATCTCATTTGAGGAAGTGCGGACTACCGCCCTATCAAAGTGACGTGATTCGTTAATGCTTTATGTGGGATGTATAAAGAATAGAGTTAATGATATTATATATGATATTATACTGTAATTTTAATATAACTATGTATCATTATTCTTTAATTCCATAAAAATAGGAAATATGAATGAAATTATCCTTCATGCATACGTATGGTTTACCGTCTCCATGAATGGTGCATTTCATTTCTTACCTCCAAATGTTATGTAACTATTGTAAATACATGTATATACTGGATATATATGATATATATGATATCTAAATCATGAATAAAATTCTGGATATAATGGACTATTGACCACATGGACAACTTGTAAATATAAGGTGTTCATTTTTAACTCAAGTACCAAATATCGACAAAATGACCATTATCAACATACATGATTACATAATGTTAATAAGAAAGTAATAAGTAATATAAAAGGAATGAAAAACTTTAAAAAAGTATCTTAAGCAAGTAGAAATTAACATTAGTTTATTATTCAGGATATTAAATAACAAATGGGTCAAGTCGGACAATGAGGTAAGGGATTTATTATCTCGCTTTTAAGTCCGTGAGATTTCCATTGTTCGCCACTTATTTATTGCATGTGGTGTATTGTATACTGCCTTTTGATATATACTATCATTATTCTCTGTATATACATGGTATTTTTTGTTTCATTTTGTTGTTATTAACTTTTTTTCTTACGACTTGATTGATTACAACATTGTAAAGGATTTCATCTCACTTTTTATTCCTGTGAGATTTGTGCTATATTTGCCACTATTTCCTTTTGTGTGGTGTATGTACTACCCAAGATTGTACTCTTTGTGTAATATAATTTCATTTATAATTATTTATATCTTCATTGTTTGATCCTTCTATCATGTGTAATATGTTTTGTAAGTTACAAAAATAGTAAGGGAACCTTTCACCGTCCTCTTTTTAAAAGACTTCATTTTGTTACGTCTTCTAATTAACATCTTATTATGTTGGGGTATGTTATTATATATCCTTATTGAATTAAATTTTATGTTCAAGTTATTAGATACCATTTTCTCTATCATAAACACATTTTATGAATTTTAAAGTGACACCGTTAGACTATCAAATTTTTTCAAGGGAGCATCTTAACCCAATTTCAATTCTTTGGGTTAAACATGTACTTCTTGAATATGTCGTCTTATAAATATGTGTGAATGAAATCTGATTGTTTTACACATTATATACTCTTATATTGGGTGTATTATTATTTTTCACACATAATTATGTAATAGATATATCCTTAATCAAATGATACCATCTTTATAAGGTATTTCATCTCAATTTACATTGCCATTGAGAATTCATTGTTGTTATGCACCAATTCACTCTTTTATGGTGTTTAAAATGTCCTTTTTCATATTATATCATGAATCCCTTTATTCTCATTATATTATAAAGTTATGATTAAATGCTATTCCTCAATTATTTTTATTAAAGTGTTTCTCATTTTGTTAAAAAAACACTTTAACGAAAATATCGTTTTAATTGTTTTAAATATTTATTCTTCTAAATATTTTTCATTAATTCCCATGTTTTAAAAATGCTTTTAAAGATTTAATTATATGGAAATTATTGTTTTAAAATGTTAATTCCTGTAAAAACTTCAAATTGGTATGGGACACTTTGATTCAAAAAAATCTCTTTATTAAATGGTTTTTAAAGTGGTTTGATAAAGTATTGATTTTGTCAATATCTTGAAATGATATATTGTGATTGCAAATGAAATTTTAATAGTTAAATGTTTGTATTTTAAATATATTATGTGCTATGATTTTATAATGGTACTTGGAAATTTTATGGGTGGTTACGTGATAAACGATATGATAGGCGGTGTTGTGAATACCAAGATGGGTGGTTACGTTATAACCTCCAATGCATTGGGTATGGAAGTCAGCCGTATGACTATTCCATTTAGTGATATGTGTGTAAGTCAACCGTATGGTTATTCTATTTAAGTATGTTTATGTCCCAAGTTACCTTTATATGTTACGTTTTCACTATATGGGTTTTATGGTAATTTTTTGCTAAAAAATGGTAAGTAATGATATTTTATTCAGTGATGAGTATTTACAACTTCATAAAAGTGAAAAGTATTACTTATGTTAACGTATTCATGGTTTACTGGTTGTTTTGAAAAACTAACAGTTTTATTTCTTTGTGTATCCCTTACTGAGATTTTTATGCTCATGCCAAGTTTTTGAAATGGTTTTCAAAGGATATAATGTGTACTAGGGTCAAGGATGGGATCACAGAAAATTCATACTATCTTAGACATGGAACTAGACATGAATCTTTTTTTTAAGAGTTCATGTTTTGTAAAAAAAATGGATACTGGGTAGAAGTGTCTACTTTGAATTTTTTTTTGAAATGTAATAGTTATGGACTAACTCTCTAAAACTCTAAACCTGAAAATATCCTCAATGTGAATTATTCATTTAATTCAAGATTAGGTAATGTTTTAAGGCTGAGTCCTTATAGTTGGTATCAGAGGCCGATTTAGACAACTTTGGAGGTTAGGGTGTTATCTAAGTATAAGTAACATAACCATAATGGTTAGCATATTAGAAAGAGTATTAGTTATTTTGAATGAGTTTAAGATTACATGAAAATGTATTTACCCTCCTCATAAGATATTATATGATTATTTTACTGATATACTCACACTGACCTTTTTGGTTTTAGTAAGTGGCTGGATCTAGTAGGCACCAAAGTAACAGTGGATGTGAAGAAAATGGTGACAGTTTTCTGAACGAGAAAACGAATGGAATGAGAGATGAAATGTGAACTCTTGTGGTTATTCTCAACCAACTATATCGAGTCATGATTGAAAACATGAACCTTAGTGATTTTTATAAGTCATTGTATATGCGATAAACAAATCCATACAGAATATCAGGTAATAATCATAAAGGTGTGTATGTTCAAAAATGTGTGTGACAAGGATGTGGAAAGAAACACCTAGGAAAATGCTTCAAAGGGACGAGAAGTGTGGGAATAAAGTTCATAAAGCATGATCCTACCATGAAAAAAGGAAGCATCCAGTTGACTGTAGGAAAGGGAATAAAGTTATTTATGAGGGATCAATTGAATGTTTTAAATTTGGTGTGCATGGTCATTACAAAAACAGGTGGCCTATGAAGATGTTTTGGGAATGAGATCACCAAGATCATGCAAATATTTTTTTACCAATACCTAATTCCATTCCGATTGAGGATGAAGAAACTAACAATGTCCAATGAAAGGTATGGATTATTTCTTAACATATGTTTTGATATTATTGAATCTTAGGATATGATTCATGATTCTATTTGTAGGAAATAAGTATTTCAGAATAAGTTGAAAAGGAATGGTTAATGGATCATGATGAATGTTGAATGAGTAAGAAGTCAACATATAAGGGATTCAACAGTTATGGTAGATTTTAGGATAGTGAAATGCTTTAAAGTATTAGGGATCTTCTGATGAAGGGAATTATATTAGAAGACTTTTTATAGTATGTGTAACCCTAAAGTTTGATATATGAAATTTTTTATGGAATAATTATCTTTTATTTTTTGTATATAGTTATAAAGAAGTATTTCAGTTTATATGATCCGTAAATTTGAGGAAATTATAGGTTAATACAATTTTGGGATGCCAAATGAAAGTTATTAGAAAACCATCATGGTTAAAATATGATATGTTTATTTTTGATAAATTTATCTCTTTTTGGGAATGTTATAAAATTATATAGTTTTTGAAAGGGGACAACACGAAGACCGTGTGACAACCCATCGCATCAGACGAATCTATGGGAATCGATCCCACAACCAAAGTGCGACTGGTATTTATCACCTACCACTGGACTACTTGAAGTCCCGGTTAGTTTGACTAATTATTTTTAGTTAGATGATTTTATGAATCCATAATAAGTTTAGTTTGGGTTATCTATGGAAATTATTAACCTAGCATGGAGAATATTTGATTAGGTTAATTACTTTTCAATATGATATTTTAAGAGTAACTTCTGTTATTTGGAGATAAATGTTAAGGTATATCTTGGAAGACTATATGATTAAATTCTTCTGATATTTGGGTTTCAATATTAGTTTGGATTACTTTGAATAATTTTAAGGATAACTTTTTATTGAATGGTCATTGTTGAACTTTGGGTTTTGTTAGACAAATTTTGGAGATTAAGAGTAGTTTTTCATTATGTAAAAGTTTAACCTTTTGCGGGATTATCTGATCGTATACAAAAAGTTTTAGTTTTATTTAATATATAAAGATAAGGGATATATATAGTTCATCTTTTTTGGATTATTTTATTCCCTCAATGTTGATTATAGAACTTTTAATGTAAAAAAAGTCATCCTGAATACTCATCATTTGGAGAAAATATGAATTTGTGTTAGAAATATAGTAAAAGATTAATGTCTACATGAAAAGTAAGTATATTTACTTATGTTTTTATGTAAGCTCCAAAATGAATTCCTCAATGAAAATTAACTTAAAACAAAAACCTATTCTGTTAACTTTTCCTACTAGGGAATCAAAGACTGTTTAACCCATCACAATGTTGTGAATTTCTGGTGGTTAACTTTCTCCTAAACATGTTTTAAATCACTCTCCATCAGAACTTGAAGTTTAGTTTTATCCTCCATATCCATGATTTCATGGAATCATAGTATCAGTTGTCTAGGGTAACCTTTGTACTTCTCTTCCTTTAATTTAATGTGATAGTTTTATTGACTCTTTTTTCGATATGGGGCATTAAATAAAGTTCTCAAGACCAATTTTTAAATTTCGAGGACGCAATTCCCAAATGGGGGGAAGGATGTAACATACCAGATAAATGAAGAATATGACATTTTCATATTTATTAATATTTGTGAATTAAATATTAATTTTACTTTAAATGGTTTTCTATGTTCGATAGCGTACCTGATACGCAACAACGAGTTTCTTTGAAATCTTACGTTGCACACTAATAATATAATATTATTATTTTAAATGGTAGTTAACTCATAGATGTTTTATTGGCAGGAATGAATAAAACTAACTAAAATATGATTATACATGTTTGTTAAATTTATTTACATTTTTCCAATAAAAGTTAGAGACTTAAAATGTGAATGAATCTAATTTTAAGCATAATTTAAATTAAAAGGCTGATTTCTCACCTTTTAATGGTGAACCCTATTTAAATCAAGTTTTGGTCGTTTTTATACATTATATATGACCAAATAAAATCATTATTTAGAATGGGGACATGAAAATTTACATTGGGTAAATTTCTGGGATTTTTCTGATAAAGATCAATTTTTTTAATGAATAGTGACAAATATTGTATTTTAATTCAAAAATTACTTTTAATCTAATTTATTTATATGGTAATATTATATTTTTAATTGGTTTTAAAGTGAAATTAAAATATATTTTTACCATTCAATCCAATGTTGGTAATTGTAATTAATTTCACTTTAGAATTGGACATAAACAAGTATCAATCTTTTGATAGATATTGTATCTTAAAAAAACGATATTTGTTTTGATAACGGGAATAAATTTTAAAATTAATTAATGCCACTTATATGTTTTGAATTTGAAAAAATAGAAATCATTTTGGAATTCAGAATATCAAATTTATCTTAGGCTGAATTTTTGGAATTTTCCTGAAAAAAATCAATTTTTGATGAATAGTGACACCACTTAGTGGAAGTTAAAAAAACTGATTTTATCTTTTAAATGAAATTTTACCACTTCTATGAATTTAATATAAAAAATATGACATACATGGTTGTTATCAATAAGTAAAATTTGGTTCTATAGGATGAAAATAATTTTTGGTGAATAATAATTTTTGACTTTTATTTACCGCGGTTAAAGGTAAATAGGGTAATTCAATGTAAAAAGAATATTATAATGATTTAAAATTACCTTCTCACTTGCCAAAACCTTATTTGTTGAGTCATTAACGACCATGGTCATCTTTGGGTCAATTTGGGAACCCTTTGATCCACTTGGGAGTGATAATGACAATTTAGATTAATTAACTTAAAGTAAAGGAAAATATGACAAAAGAAAATATCTTTTAGTAAATTAATTTTTAGAAGGGGTTATATAAATTATCATTTCGACTATATATATTAATTAGAAATATAAAAATATTTCCTACTTCATGGTATTTTTGTTTATAATTTTTAGACAATATATAAATTAAATTATTTATGACATAATAATGATGCAGTGTTTACCTCATTAATAAATTATTTAAATATATAAGATTATAATGATTAAAATATTATCCAAAACATGTACAATTCTGATTGGATGATATTATTTTGTCCATTAGTCATCTTATATTCATCCTTAATTATTTTTGAACTATTAGAAACCGAGTATAATTATATAATAAAGTAATAGTTTTACACTTTCCTAAAGAGCCCCTCCTCCCCCTTATAAAAGGAGACCACTTCTAACCAATTCCTCACACCTCTCAAGCCATTTGGCTAATCCAAACTCTGCCCAATTAATCTCCCAACATCTCTGTAATCACACAATAAGCCTTACCTTAGGCAGATGGCACTTCAAGAAATCCTTTTGGTTCAAACCAAATGAAGTTGCCTAAATTAAAGGTAACGATTTCTCTTAAATTGTTTTCTTTTATTTTACTTATCCAACCCATAAACTCTTTTTTATTACTTTCTTTTGTAAAAAAATAATTATCTTAAATATACGAGGATTTTTTTATGAGAAGGATTCAAACTACAGTTACACACACCTCCATCTAATGGACGATGAACATAATGTTTCTGTGGATGGAAAACTAACGCCTCATGAAATGATGATTGTTCAATTATCACCTACCGCCTCTCATGGTGTCCATTATGATGGAACTGTATTTATATATGATATATATTATGTTTAAAATTTCCTTATTCTTCTTTAATTCCCATTTATATCAAGCCTTTATGGTTTCCATAGTGGTTAAATACGATAATCTCATTTGAGGAAGTGCGGACTACTGCCCCCTCAAAGTGATGTGATTCGTTAATTCCTTATGTGGGATGTATAAATGATAGATTTAATGATATTATATATATTATATTATACTATAATTATTATATAACTATGTATCATTATTCTTCAATTCATTAAAAATAGGAAATATAAATGAAAGTAGCGTTCATGCATACGTACGGCTTACCGTCTCCATGAACGGTGCATTTCATTTCTTACCTACAAATGTTATGTAACTATTTTAAATACATATATATAATGGATATATAGGACATATATGATATCTAAATTATGAATACCATTATGGATATAATGGACTATTGACCACATGGAAAACTTGTAAATATAAGGTGTTCATTTTTGAGTCAAGTACCAAATATCGACAAAACGGCCATTATCAACTTAAATGATTACATAATGTTTATTAGAAGGTAATAAATAATTTAAAAGGAATAAAAACCATTAAAAAAGGTTCTTAGGAAAGTAGAAATTAACATTAGCTTTTTATTTAGGAGATTAAAGAACGAATGGGTCAAGTCGGACAACGAGGTAAGGGATTTCTTATCCCACTTTTAAGTCCGTGAGATTTCCATTGTTCGCCACTTATTTATTGCATGTTGTGTATTGTATACTTACATTTTATATATATTATCATGATTATTTGTATATTATTGGTATTTTTTGATTCATTTTGTGTTTATTAACTTTTTTTACGACATGATTGATTACAACGTGGTAAAGGATTTCACCTCACTTTTTATTCCCATGAGATTCATGTTATATTTGACACTATTTCATTTTTTGTAGTGTATGTACTGCCCATGATTGTACTATTTGTGTAATATACTTTAATTTATAAGTATTTAAATCTTCATTGTATTATCCTTCTATCATGTGGCATATGTTTTGTAAGTTACCAAAATTGTAAGGGAACCATTCAACCTCCTCTTTTTAAAAGACTTCTTTTTGTTATGACTTCTAATTTACATATTATTATGATGGGATGTGTTCTTATATATCCTTATTGATGTAAATTTTCTGTTCAAGTGATTTTATACCAATTTCTCTATCATAAACTTATTTTCTGAAATTTAATGTGACACTGTTAGGCTGTTGAATTTTTGCAAGGGAGCTTCTTAACCCAATTTCAATTCACTGGGTTAAACTTGTACTTCTTGAATATGTCGTCTTATAAATATGTGTGAATTGAATTTGATTGTTTTACACATAATATCTTCTTATATTTTGTGTATTATTATTTTTCACACATAATTATGTAATTTATTTATCCTTAATCAAAGGATACCATCTTTATAAGGGATTTCATCTCAGTTTACATTTCCATTGAGAATTCATTGTTGTTATGCAGCAATTCACTCTTATATGGTGTTTACAATGTCCTTTTTCATATTATATCATGAATCCATTTATTCTCATGATATTATAAAGTTTTAATTAAATTTTATTCCTCAATTATTTGTATTCAAGCGTTTCTTATTTTGTTAAAATAAACTCTTTAACTAAAATATAATTTTAATTGTTTTACAAATTTATTATTCTAAATCTTTATAATTAATGTCCATGATTTAGAAATGATTTTAAGGATTTAATTATATAGACATTATTTTTGTAAAATGTTAATTCCTTTAAAAGCTTCAAAGTGGTATGGGACACTTTGATTCAAAAAATCTCTTTATTAAATGGTTTTGAAAATGGTTTGATAAAGCATTGATTTTGTCAATATCTTGAAATGATATATTGTGATTTCAAATGAAATGTTAATAGTGAAATGCTTTTATTTTCAATATTTTATGTGTTGTTATTTTATAATGGTACTTGTTCATTTGACGAGTGGTTACATGATAAACCATATGATGGGTGGTGCCGTGAATACCAGGAGGGGTGGTTATGTTATAACCTCCAATTCATTGGGTATGGAAGTTGGCCGTATGACTATTCCATTTAGTGATATGTGTGGAAGTCGACCGTATGGTTATTCCATTTAAGTATGTTTATGTCCCAAGTTACCTTTATATGTTATGTGTTCTTTATATGGGTTTTATGGTAATCTTTTGGTTACAAAAGGGTAAGTAATGATCATTTATTAAGTGAAGAGTATTAACTACTTCATATAGGTGAAAAGCATTAGTTATGTTAAAGTATTCATGGTTTACTTTTTGTTTTGAAAAACTAACAGTTTTACTTCTTTGTGTATCCTTTACTAAGCTTTTTATCCTCATCCGATGTTTTTGAAATGCTTTTCATAGGACATAATGTGGAATAGGGTCAAGGGTGGGATCAAAGAAAATTCATGACATCTTAAACATGGAACTAGACATGACTGTTTTTTTAAGAGTTCATGTTCTTTTAAAAAATGGATGCTGGGTAGAAGTGTCTACTTTGATTTTTTTTTTTGAAATGTAATAGTTATGTCCTAACTCTCGAAAACTCTAAACCTGAAAATATCCTCAATGTGAATTATTCATTTAATTTAGGATTAGGTAATGTTTTAAGGCCGGGTCCTTATAATATCCCCCAGGAGTGTCAAGCCAGGTGGGAATTAAGGCCTATTGTTTTGTACTAGGATACCCTAGGTTAAGCCTAAAACTCCTTTTTAGAGCTTTTAGTCCTAGGTACATTTGCGCCAGAACCACTTTTACTTGTAGAATCTAGACAATGATTTATTTTATAGAAATTTACATATAATCTACTCCTTATAAAAATAAAATAAATTTCTTGTATTTTTATCCTCAATGATTATATTAGGGATTTTTTCTCTCATCTACATTTTCAAAATCTAGTTTCCAGGTATTCTACAAAATTTCCTCTGATACCAACTATAAAGACCTGACCCTAGTTTCTCGGAGCCAGTGCCTTATTACATTACATAGTCATGTTTACAAGAATGTTGTATCCTGATGGAAAGAGTATATTAATATATTTGGAAAGCTAGATACATACATAAGTTCAATATTACAATATGAAATTAAATACAACATATATGTTTTTTTGGGATCATCTACAACTATAAGCGTATCCCAACAGGTCCTTCACACTAAATTCATCATATCATGAGAAAATGAAACATAAGAAAGGGGTGAGATCAAAATATCAGTAAGAGTAAGAAATTCAATGGAAAATAACATTAACATTATCCATGGTGAATAATTTATAACACATGACTTTAAAAAATAAACTTGAACATAATATGATAGGAAAATGAGTTGAGTAAACATTTCCAAAAAAAATCACACCCATGGGTATTATACTTGTGAAATAACCACATGAACTATGAATTTGTAGCTTCATAAAGAGGTAAATGAATATTCCAAACATTATGAAACATAAGATCAAGGAATATTCCCAGATGTCTAGAAATTATTAAGGCCTCTCCCAAAACCATATCTCAAAATGGGTAAGGCCTCATCCAAGTCCATATCTATTTGTTTCATGAGATATACCTATACATAGAGAGGATATAGTGGGTCCCAACCCTCACATAATAAGACAAATTCATTCCTCATATTATCGGGGATAAATATAAACAACATATACATTCATATAGAAACTAACATATTAAATGTAAACAACATTCCCTGAACATTAATCTTAAACACTAACCATTCAGAGTAAATTGGTGAATGGTTTTAGGATAGAACATCCAAAATAAAACTAGTCATATACCATCCAATTAAATATGGTAGATGATATCATATAATTTATTTCCCAACAATATATTAGAAGAAATAATATTTTTGAAATATATGAAGATACTCTTATGAAATCATCGAGCAATTCTTGAGATAAATACTCTTTTATTTTGAAAAGAAGTGTTATTTTATAAAATTTTATTTATAAAACAATAATTTATGTAAGATAGTATTTTAATAATAAAATTAGTGATTTAATAAAGATAATGGTTCGAAAAATAGATTATAGAGTTCCCTTGAAAATAGGTATGAATTTGAGAGATTCCCTTGAATCAGGCATGTATTTCACAAATAAATTTGAATGTTCATTTTGAGATGTGTAACTACCCATAAAATAAGGAAGATTTGTGGTTGGTAAACATATATAGAACATTATCATATAATATATGAGGAGTAAATATAAATTAATAAGAATTTAATTTAGGTACGTAGACAATAAGAGTAACCCGAAAGAAAATGGAGGTTTTGGTAGAAAATCATTAACACATTGTAAGCAATCGAAACATATGACCCAAAACTAATAAAAATAAAATGATACATTTAATACCATGAAATTAAATATATTATTTATATTATTTATCAATTGGAGGTATACATTCACCATACACAGTTAATTGTAGTGAATAAGTAATGTCTCACGAAAATGGAAGTGAGATGAGGAAACCCTTACTTAAGTCTGAATGTATTCCGCTCTTGAAATTAATGTCATTAAAAATGAAATAAAAATTATTAATAACTTAATTCAGAACATTTTATATATTTATTTAGTTTATCATAATTTTCTTTAGTTTATTTATGTCTTTATTGATACGTCATAATATTGAATTCTTTGGTTCTAGAGGGTTTGTTTCCTTGGTTTTCATAATTGGTTCATTTGTTTTTAAGTAATGAAGTTCATGTGGAATGGATATAAATATAAAGATTTGAATTTTAAAATTATTTATGAAAATACACCGATGTAAATGGTAATTTATATTATTTTTTTACAAGGAATTAGGATGAATCATTAGAAGAAATATTAATGACAGACAGTTAGATTATTTTAGTAGTATTTTGTTTATTAAGAACTATTTTGGTAATATGATTTAATATTATTTACATATACTAGTTCTTTAATATTATGTATGTTATAATAAATATATTATTGTTTCTTTAGACCATAATAATGGTTCAATGACCAATAATTAAGGATAAATTGAAGAACCAAACTTAATCATCCACAAAGGTTTTAAATTTGAACATCACAGATGATGATTTTGTATATAAAATAAAAGAGACTAAGAATATTGATTATGGTTCTTCAATTCCAATGAAATAATTATAGTATATAGATGACACTAGAGTTATCATGGTAATTTAGGCAAATAAGTATAGGAGAGGATAAAAATATAATGGAACATGAAATGAAATTGAATGAAATAGAATGTGAATTTACCTCTTGAATCCACCTCCTTGAGAAACTCCATTATGGAAGAGGTTTTTTTCTATTGGTAAGACCAAAATCTCTTTTACATGGATAGTGACTAGGGAAGGGTATTTTTGCTAAACATTGATGAGATTTAAGATTTATAGGAATGAAGAGAAGATGGTGTGATGGGGGGTTTTATAGTGGAGGAGAGGATTAATTTTTGAATATCTTAATCATGATTTTATTATTTTTCCAAATACAACAAATAGTATTGATTTTTGTAACCAATAATAGTAATATGTTCATGTCAGTTCAAACTAGGTTGTCTTACCTCATCCTTACATTAACTATGACTCAATAAATCATGTATTCAACATTTATTGTAAATTATTGTATTTTACTATTCACATAAAATTCATGCATTTTAGAAAATAATTGTTTCATAGTTTACTATTCTCCCAAAATTCATGTATTTTAGTAACATGTTCATATATTTCTTATTTTGTTTTCTAAATATTATTAATTTAATTTTAAATAAAATAATAGTTTATTCGAAAGAAAGTTTAAAACTATAATTCATTTTATATCACATTAAAAAATTAAACAAGATCTCATTATCTTATTACCTTATGAATATAAAATAATAATATTATTTACTATTCATAAGGGTAGTTTTACTATTTACATTACTATTCATAAGGGTATGTAACTATTCACAGAAAAAATTATATTTTCTTATTAGAGTATAAATACCATACTGAACGCAACTGTTTATATCAGTTTTTTGAATTTCAAATCACCGAGGTGGAAAGAATAATGTTTACTAGATAGGTTATAACAAAGTGGTTTTTTAATAGACTCTGTATTTCATGCCTTCATTATTTATTTTCAAAACCTTAGGTTGTTACACTCTCCCCTCCTTAAAAAAAATTTGTCCTCAAAATTCACTGAACATTAGCTCACATGAAGATTTGGGTAGGACTTCATCATAAGCTTCTTTTCTGCTTCAATTTTAGGATTTCTTTAAATTTTATTTAACAGTCGAGTTGTATGATTAATGAACACTTTTTCTTTAGTGTTCAGAATCCGGATAGGCTCTTCACAGTAAGGTAGGTTAGGTTCCAGTACTATACCTTCAAAATTGAGGACATGTGTTGGGTCTAGCATGTACGTTCTCAGAAATGAGACATGGAACCCATTGTATACTTTCTAAAGGCTAGATGGAATAGCCAAAAGATATGTAAAAACTCCAATTCTCTCTAGAATTTCAAAAGGGACTTTCTACCAAGTACATAGTTTACCTTTCATCCCAAATATTTTAATACCCTTCCATCCAGATACATTAAAGAAAACATTATCTAACACTTGAAATTCTAGATCATTCCTTATATTGTCTTCATGGATCTTTTGTTATCATTGAGATCCTTTAATATGACATTGAATAGTATTTAACATGGCTGTTGTTTCCTCCCCAAAATTTGGGCACACAAGCTTCCTTTCTCAAACTTCATCCCAACAAGTTGGTGTATGAAATCTCTTTCTGTACAATGATTTATATTGTTCAATTTGAATACTTGAATGGAAACTATTATGGTAGGAAAACCCAAATATAGGTTAGTATTGATCTCACATACCTTGTAAGTCAAATGAACATGATATCAACATGTCCTATAAGGTTTGGATCATCCTTTCTGATTTCCCATCAGTTTATGGGTGGTAATAAGTACTCAATCAAAGCATAGTATCCAAATATTTCTAAATACTTTTATGGAATTTTTATGTAATTTATGGGTCATGATCAGACACAATTGACCTAGGTTCTCCACTAATTCTCAAAATTTCATTGATTTAGAGTCTTTCTAGTAACTCTAGTGGAAAATCCTCCCTTATAGCGAGGAAATGTGCATATTTCGTAAGTAGATAAAAAATTACCTATATTTCATTATTCTCCCTTGTAGTTTTGGGTAATATAGTGACAAAATCCATGGATATTTCATCCAATTTCAATGTAGGAATAGGTATAGGTTGCATGAATCCTTTTGGATACTGTTTTTCGAACTTCACTTACTGAAATACAAAACATCTTGATACATAGTCAGAAATGTCCCTCTTTATGTTATTCAACAAGAAAATTTCCTTCAAAACTGTATACATTTTAGTCCTACTGGAGTTTATAGAGAAATTTGAGCTATGAGCATCATCCAATGACTCCCTTTTCATCTTGGGTATAGTTGGAACACCAATCCTCTTCCTAAATTTCATAACACCATCTTCATACATAGATTCAGCCATCTTCCTGGATTTCATAGCACTAATTTTCTTTTAAATATTCTCATCATTTGACTATGAAGTTTTAAATATTTATAATAAATATGTTTGGGAAACAAATTGAAAACGTAGTGATGTTTCTCCTTTGATAATCCTCTTATCAATCCTCACTAGATCCCTATAAAAAGTATCCTTGTCAATCCACATTTTTTTGGATAACTATGTGATCTTTCCTACTCAATGCATCAATTACCTTGTTTTACTTTATTAGTTGGAATTTTATAGTTCAATAATAATATTTGAGTAGTTAGATCCGTCTCCATTACAACTTGTTGAGTTGTTTCTATGAGAAGATATACTCTAGGCTCTTGTGATCCATATATATCTCACATCATTCTCCATAGAGATAGTGTCTCCATAATTTTATAGAAACTATCCCTACAACTAACTCAAGATCATGAGGATGAATGTTTTCTTCATGAATTTTTAACTTCCTTGAAACGTAGGGAATAACCCTATCATTCTACAAAAGGACACAACCACGTCCTTTCTTTGATGCATCACTATAAATCACAAACCCATCATTCCACGATGGTAGTGTTAGGATCAGAGAATTCACTAATCTCCTCTTCAATTATTTGGAATATTCCTCACATTATTTTTAACATATGAACATAAACCCTTTACATTTCATCTTGGTCCTTGGGTTGGATAAATAGGAGAAATTATTAACGAAACGTCGATAAAAACCTTCTAGACCAATAAAACTACGTACCTTAGTTATGTTCATTGGAGTAGGAAATTATTTCACAGACTTTATCATCACATGACCAAGATATATTCCATCATTAGTGAGAACGTGTCCTAGAATTAAATATGATTGAAGCCAAAATTTACTATTTCTAAACTTCCCATATAATTCATTTTTTCTAAGAGTCTTTAGAATAGTGCGTCGGTGATTTTCATGATCCTATTATCTTTTGATGTATACCAAGATTTTATTAATAAATGCCACCACAAAGTCATCAAGATGTTCCTTGAAAACTCTATTCATTAGAACAATGAAAATAGAGGGTGGATTAGTTATTCTAAAATTCATTACTGTAAACTCATAATTCCCATACCTAGTTCAAAATGCTGTTTTTGGAATGTATTTATTCATCACAAAAAACTGATGATATCCAGATTGAAGATAAATCTTCAAAAAATATTGGGCTCCCTAAAGTTGATCAAATAAATCATCATTGAGAGGTATGAGATACCTTTTCATTATTGTTATAGGATTGATCTCCCTGTAGTCCATTCACAACCTCATAGATCCATGTTTATACTTAATGAAAAGAATAGGGGCTCTTCATGGATAAAAACAAGGGGAAATAAATCATTTACCACTGAATTCTTCGAGTTGTTTCTTCAGTTCCACTAACTCCACAATGTCCATTATATAAGGTGTCTTTGATATGGTCCTTGAATCAGAAATTAATTCAATGGAAAACTAAATTTCTCACTCTGGAGGATGTCCATGTACGTCCTCTTGTAACACATCAACATATTATTGCACAATATGTACGTCCTCTACCTAAAAATTCAATTCCTCACCCAATATAATTTCATTCCCTTCCTCCACAATAATTTAATTCATTAGAGATACTGGGGGATGATGCAGATGAGAATCAGAGAGTGTTTTTTCTTCACTAAATATATGGGATTCTACATTATCCTAAAAAAATTTATCCTTATTGCTCTTGTAATAAATTTTTTGCATCATGTTTTGAAATCCTATCCATACCGAGGATTATATCAATGTCAATCATGGGTATGATAATAAAATCAGCAGATAAAGCATGTTTATAAGCCATAATGTGGACTTATTGATACAAATATGTTTCAATGATACTTCCCTTTAGATATTTGACTGAAAAATACATTATTAAATAAAATTGAAAATAACTAATTTTCTTTGAAGTTACTATGATTTTAATCTAGTTTATAAGTATCTCTGAAAAAGTTTCATCTCAAGAGACAACATCATTTTCTTGTATCAGAGGGAAATTACCACATGTGATATGCGTGTTCATGAAGTTTCCTTTTCATCCACTAGGTACCATTTTTAGATAATGGAATACACTAGATTAGGTTATAAATCATAATGTATAATCATAACATAGAAAAATACTTTGCGTAAATTGAAATCCTATGCATGGATAATCCCATAATCACAAACATGATTTCTTTGAGGAAGAATTTACATTTATATCCTTAATAATGGATTGTAATGAAAATGTGAATTATACTAAGCATATCACCCGAGAGTGGCAAACCAAGTGTGCGGTAATGTCTGTTGTCATGTACTAGGATACCTCGGGTTAAGCTTGAAACTCCTTGACGAAGATTTCAATCCTAGGTACATCTGTGCCAGAACCACGCCCACTTATAGTATCCAGACAAGGATTTAATTTCTAAAAAGATACACATAATATATTTCTTACTGAAATACCAGGATGTTCTTGTATGTTTATCCTCCAAAACTGTCTTAGGAGTTTGTTAACTAATCCACGTTTTCTAAATCTAGTTTTCATGTTTTCTACTAAACATCCTTTGATACTAGTTGTAAATACTAGACCCCAGTTACCCAGAGTCTGTGCCTTATTACATTACACTGGTATGTTTACAAGATTGTTGTATCCCAAATTACCAAATAGTTTAGTAGATATGGAAATCTAGATATATACATATGTTCAAAATTACAACATGAAATTAAATACAATATATATATTTTATTGGGATCATCCATAAATATAATCTTATCCCTATGGGAAATTCACAATAAACATATTTATATCCTAAGAAAATGAAACAAAAGAAAGCGATGAGCTCAAAATCTTAGTAAAAGTATGTAATACTACAAAAGATAACTTAAATAGTAGGTATGTTGAATAATTGAAAACACATGCCTTTAACAGATTAACATGAACATAATATGGAAGGAAAAATAGTTGAGTAAATATTACCGTAACAAATCATAACCATCGGTATTCTACTAGTCAAATAACCACATGAACTATGAATTTATACCTTAATAATGTGGAAAATGCATATGAGGGTCATTCTGAAACATAATATCATGGCCTTGTCCAATACGTATAAAAATTATTAAGGCCTCGACCAAAACCATGTCACAAAATAGGCATGGCCTCGGCCAAGTCCACACCTATTTGTCTCATGAGACCTACTGATACATTGAGGGGCTATAGCGGGCCCCATTATCCACATATTAATTCCTTCAAATCCCTCATACGAGCGAGGATAAACATACAAACATATATTTTCATATAGAAACAAAAATATGAAATATAAATAACTTTCCCCGAACATTAAGATTAAATACTAACCTTTAGAAGTAAATTGGTTAAGGATTTTAGGATAGCACATCCCAAATAAAAATAGTCATAAACCATCCTATTAAATATGGTAGATCATATCATAAAATATTAAAACCAATAATACATAATAATTAATATGATTATTGAAAGAGATGAAGACACTCTTACGAAATCATTGAGTAATTCTTGAGAAAAATAATCTTTTATTTTGAAAAGAAGTGTTCTTTCAGAAAATCCTTTTAATAAAACTAGAACTGATGTAAGATAGTATTTTCATAATAAAACATTTAATTTATAATGTAACACCCCAAGATTTCATAGTGTGTTATTTCTTCAAAATAATTCAATAACTTGATCTACACGCAACATCGAGTTCAATCGCACCATGACTTACCAAACAATCCATTCAAAAGAGGTTATGAATATTATTAACTAAATTTTAAACTAATATAACCTTATAATTTTAGAATCCATATTATGAGTTTCTTAGACATAATGCAAGAACAAATTCATTTTCAGTATTCCACTTTTATCATCTTTTAAAAGTGAACCCTTTTTAAATACAATATTTTAAACTAAATTTAAAATGAAACATCCCAAGCTTCCACGGTACTCTTTCCTTTGTATAATACAGTAGCGTGTGTTGTACGCAACTTCAAGTTTTAACACACACCACAACCGATCAAACTAGCCGTTATGAATAGTAATACCTACTTTTTGAAAATTTATACCTCAAAATGGACTTCATTTTTGGATTCGGAATATTGAATTTATCCTAAGGTGAAATTTTGGTACTTTTCGGATAACTTTAATATTTTGATGAATAGTGAAAATTACTAAATTTTAATTAAAAACAACTTTTTTAATCGAAGTAATTTATATTGATAAATTATGAATTTGAGTGGTTTTAAAATATATTTAGAATATATTTTTACCATTTAATATAATTTTGGTCATTGGACATAATTTTACAATTAAACTGGACATAAACAAGTGTCAATCTTTTGATAATTATTATCTCTTAAAAACACGCTTTTTGTTTTAACAACGAGAATTAATTTTAAATTAATTTCTGCCACTTCTGTGTTTTGAATTTGGAAAAATGGATTCCATATTTGTAATCAAGATGTTAAAATAGTGTAAATAGGTAACTTTAATTTTTAGACATTTTGAATAATTACTTCGGTAAATATTTTATTTACCATGGTTAATGGTAAATCCGGTAAATAAGGGTTAATAAATAATATTATAATAATAAAAAATTACCCTAAACGTACTCTAGCCACATTGGTTGACTCATTTTTGACCATAGGCATCTTTGGGTCGATTTTGGGACCCCATGGAGCCACTTGAAGGTGATAGGGACCCTTAATTTTAATTAAGTTAAAATAAGTACAAAAATGACATAAGCATATATCTTTTAGAAAAACAATTTTTACATAGGGTTATATATGTTGGATTTTAGACTATAAATATTCATTATAAGTCTAAAAATATTTCATAAATAATGTTATTTTATTTATAATTTTTAGACTTTAAATAATTTAATTTATTTATGACACAATAATGATGCAGTAATCACCATAATAGTGAAAAATTAAAATAATTGATATTATAAATACACAAATAAATATAATTTGAGACTTTTATGAATTAAACTAATTTTAAAAGTTAATATGTCATGATAGGAATTATTTAATTAAATATTTTCTAAGTAATAATTCTGTTATGAGTTTCACAAAAATCAACTATTGAATAGTTTAAAAATGGACATAAAAGAATTTTTAAAACAAATATTATATTATTAATTGATATTAAATTCTTAAAAAATCTAAGGTTCGGCCAAGAGACTTATATCATGATAGGTGTATCATTAATGAACCACTTGGGGGTCTATTGGATGTATATAGTAATTTTATTAACCATATAATATAAAAATACAAAGAGACATTGTAAAAGTGAAACTAATTAACTTAGAGTTAATACTTAAAGATTAGGTTAATATAAGTACCCAAACCTGTCTAAATTCTATTGGTTTAGTGGTTTTCCACCCATCCCCACATTAACCTTTTAATAATCAACTTTCGAGACACTAGAAACCGAATACGAATTTATTATAAATTAATATTTCTAGCTTTTCCAAAGGTGCCCCTCACCCCTCTTATAAAAGGTCACCCCTCCTTCTCATTTCCTCACACCTTCAAAGCCTTTTGGTTCTGCCAAAATCTGCCCAAATATTCTCCCAACATCCCTCACTACAACCTAGAGTCCTTATTTTTATCAGAAATCCAACCTATGGATCCCTTTTGATCAAATCAAAAGGAAGAACCTGAAGAAGAGGTAATGATTTCACCACCCTTTTCCAAGTTCCTTTCTTCTTCCACTTCTTCTTCCTTTGTTGCTACCATTATAATATAATAACTCTAGTATCATATATATACTCTGATGTTATTATAAATATGGTACAACCATATTCAGTATTCTATCCACCCTTTGAATAACATGTCACGATACGTGCGTAAGTACGACTTACCGTGTCCACGTCGTGGTTTAATTGTTATTCAATATATTATTATTTGGATGGGTATAATAATGATGTGTAACTCATTTAAATAATAAATATAACATGTTAATGATTCTGTATATATGATATACCATCCATTTTTATATTATTTTAATATCAAAAGAATGATATTGTCCCTCGTGCGTACGTACGGACTACCGTCTCCACGAACGCGATGAGATTCATTCTCCATCGTATCCATTCAAGTATAATTATCATTTGATGATTTAAAAATAATGTTTAAGGACTTGATATCATTCTATATATGAATAATATACAACTTATCCATGACAATCATGGCTTATGTAACAAAACATATAAAATAAAATGAGTAAGTTCACACCCGAAACGACGATAATATTAAGATATTATTAACAAAGCAATGTTAAAAGATCATATATCATATCATATGAATGTATATGATTCTTGTATAATTTAATAAAAATTATTTCACCATTATACATGAGGTTAACCTACCCCAACCAAGGAAAAGTACAATGTAAGGGTTTATTTCACAATCACTTCATTATCCGAGGTTGTTTATACGTAATAATCTACTAGGATCTCTTTATCATCCACATCCATGATTCTTAAAAATGTATTTCAAAACATTTTTACTATTTAATAGAATATGGGTTAAAGTGATTTATACTCTTGTTTGACTTTTTATAAGAGCTTTATAAAGGATTCTTTCCGTCATTTTCCAAACAAGGTGCTTTTTAACCTTTTCGATAGAATTAAGGTAATTATGTATTTTTTAACTTATACAGCGGGTGCGGTTATTTTCCACCGTTATAAAACCATCAAAGCTTAACTTACAAGATTATAAGAATATTTTCAAAGAAAATGTTTTATTTTATAAATATATGACCCTTATATGATTTCAAAATAGAAAGAGATATTTCTCTAAAAAGAGTTTTGATTTCATCTAGGTCAACATCCTTTGATGGATTTTATGCTTATTTGAAGTTGATTTATTATGATACAAAACTTCTATATTGTATTGAAGGTTTTGTGATATGTTTGACTGTGGATGTGCTATTTTTATACCATTCATAGTTTATGGTGAAAATATTGACATTTCGTATGCCAGTTTTAATATGAATGTTTATGTTATGTTTAAACATTTTCATATGGGAATGCATTGGACTTAATATGTGACGGGTGGAGCCCGCTATAGCTCCTCGATGTATCGGTAGGTCTCATGAGACAAAATAGTGTCTTGTCAAAAGGCCTTGGAAAAATCTTATTTGTAGTCTTGGCACGAGGCCTTGGCTATGTGGTTATGATAGTCTGGCATTATGCATTCCATAATTATGAAAGTGGTTTTTGATATTGCATGTGATTATTCGATTAGTAGAATATCCATGTGAATAAGTAAATGGAATTATTTAATTTTATTTTTGCCATATTATGTTTAAGTTCAGGTTTAAAAGGCTTTTGTTTTAGTTATACATTGCCTTAAATGTTTATTCTTATTTATGAAAGTTTCCGCTATATTGTTATCCTTACTGGGAATTTGAGCTCACCCCTTTTCTATGTTTAATTTTTCCCAGGTAGTGAAGAAGTAAATTATGAATGACCTGCAGGGATATTATGAGGGGATAATAGTGTGGATTATGGATACAATATGTTATTTTTGTAGTTTTTCACTTCATGATTTAATGTAAAACTTTATGAATATATCTAGTGTTTCCAAGGCTACTAAACCAATCGGTCTTTCGAGATTTGATCTTTCTTGTGATCATGCCAATGTTATGTAATAATGCACCGACTGTAGGTAACTGGGGTCGGGGCATTACAGTTGGTATCAGAGGAAGTTTAGTACAAACCTTGGAAGCTAGATTTAGATAAACCGTGATTAGAGCACATAGACCTAAGATGGACCTTGAGGATTAGTATAGAAGAAATTCCTAGAATTTTGGTATTGTAGAGATTTTGTGAGTTTTCCAAGCAATACATCCTTGTCTGGATAAGAGCAGGAAGAGGCGGATCTGGCACATATGTACCTAGGGGTAAAACCCGAAAACACCGCTTTGAGCTAGACTCGAACGGGAACTGGTACATGACAACGGGCCTTGCTGCATTCTTGGTTACGACACTCCTGGGGGATATGCAAAGGATAATTCTAATTTTCTTTACAAACCATTATGAAGGGTTTATGAGTATATACTTTCTCAAAGGATACATTTTTATGATTATGGATTATATCCATAAACTATTTAATTTATGTTATGTGTTTTACAAGTTTGGGATTAGGTATTGTTATTCATAAACTAATCTAGTGTATGCCATTGTTTGGAAATGGCGCCCAGTAGAAGGAATGAGAACTCCAGCAATGCACATGATCCAAAGAGAAAGAAGGATCATATCTTTCATGGTCTTAAGCCAGAATTTATAAGAGAAATAGTCTCCCATGTATTATCATCATATGAAGAAATAATATCAGGTGTTGATAAGATAAGTAAAGAGATTATTGAGTCTTATGGCTTTGATGGGAATCAAGAGAAGAAAAGGATGGAAGAGAGAAAGATGGGTAAATGGAATAGGGAAAAGAAGAATTTTACCATATGTGATAACTGTGTGAAGAAACACCCTGGAACTTGCCTGAATGAAATGGGAGTTTGTTATAAGTCTAGTGGAAAAAGGGCACAAAGTACATGACTGCAAGGGTAAGAAAATGGTTTCAAATGTACAATGCTTCATTTTCAAGGAGTTTGGACACTACGCAAACCTATGTCCCAATCATCATACTGTGCCTCAAATGATGCTATTGGATAATAATCAAGTTATGATACTACCACAGATGAAAAGGAATTATTAGAGTTCTTATGTTGATTATGTCATTTCAGTGTTGTATCAACAATGTACTTGTTATAATAATTATGGAGTATATAAGGATTGTACTACATTACTATTTCATTATGGACATGAGATTGTGTGGAACAAAGAAAAGTGACTCAATAGCAGGTTATTTTTTTCAGAAAATATATGGTTGAGAGAAAGATAAAATATAATATGGTTCTGATACCGAGGTAGTGATTTTAGATTAATACATGATTGTTTTGGATAAATTATATTGGACATTCTGGACTACCTTGAAACTGATTAATGATTTGAATATTCCATCATTGTTGTGGTTTACAACATTTTTGGATTGAAGGAGTATTCCTATTATTCTATATGGAATAATGGATCATGAATGTAATCAATAAGGTTTTATGATAATTCGGGATGTTGAAGTGTTTTAAAATAATACATGATGAAGGTGATCACATGTTATTACGCTGCAAAAAAAATATCTTCATTGTATTAACCTTCCTTATAAATTTTGGACTAAATTATTTTGGATAGTTCTAGTTTGGATTATTTTGGATTGCCATAAAAGGACAAACCGGAGGTCAGGCGGCAACCCGTCGTGTCCGGCAAGGCCGCGAGACTTGAACCCACAACCGAAGGGCGAAAAGGGTGTATCACCTACCACTGACCCACGTGATGTCCGGGATTAAAAAATGTAGTTTTTTTAAAAGATCTGGTAAATGAATTATAAATTTGTTTTTTTGGAACCCTATACGAATAAGATAAATAGAATATATTTTTTCTTTCTATTATCTTTTAGAGTGAAAGATGAGTTGGTGGTAGAAATTAGTTAAAGGATGGAACTCTACTTGTCAAGAATATATTTTTCTTCTTCTCTTATTCTATGAAGAAATTAATTCTAATACTTTATTTAAGGAATCCTAAAACCAAAATGTGTTATCCTAATACCCTATGTTTTGTTGAACCGATGGTATTTCAAACCAGTATAGATTGATGAATTTAAAGACCTCAATTTCACACTTGTTTGTGATTGATAACCTCAATCACTACCTATAAATATTTAGGTTTTTCCTCCAATTATATGTCTCTAATTGCCACCAATGTTCTCCTAATCGAGATCATAATTTGGTGGTGACCCTTTCATTTCTCTTTTCCTTATATTAAGACTAAATTTTAGTAAACTAATTTCCGATGTGGGTTTTCCCACAAAGATATTTTCTATTTTCAACCTTTTATTTTCGAAGAACAATTTCAAATTGCGAGGATGCAATTTATTGAAGGAGGGGAGAATGTAACACCCCACGATTTCATAGTGTGTTTTTTCTTCAAAATAATTCAATAACTTTCTCTGCACGCATCACCGAGTTCAATCTCACCATGACTTACCAAAAAAGGCATTCAAAAGAGCTTATGAATAGTATTAACTAAATTTTAAACTAATAAATCCTTATAATTTTAGAATCCATATTATGAGTTTCTTAGACATAATGCAATAACAAATTCATTTTCAGTATTTCACTTTTATCAACATTTAATAGTGAACCCTTTTTAAATACAATATTTTATACTAAATTTAAAATGAAACATCCCAAGCTTCCACGGTACGCTTTCCTTTGAATAATACAGTAGCATGTGTTGTACACAACTTCGAGTTTTAACACACACCACAACCGATCAAACTAGCCATTATGAATAGTAATATATACTTTTTGAAATTTTATCTCTCAAAATAGACTTCATTTTTGGATTCGGAATATCGAATTTAGCCTAAGGTGAAATTTTGGTACTTTTTGGAAAACTTTAATATTTTGATGAATAGTGAATATTACTAAATTTTAATTAAAAACAACTTTTTTAACCAAAATAATTTATATTGATAAATTATGAATTTGAGTGGTTTTAAATTATATTTAGAATATATTTTTACCATTTAATATAATTTTGGTCATTGGACATAATTTTACAATTAAACCGGACATAAAAAAGTGTCAATCTTTTGATAGTTATTATCTCTTAAAAACATGCTTTTTGTTTTAACAACGGGAATTAATTTTAAATTATTTTTTGCCACTTCTGTGTTTTGAATTTGAAAAAATTGATTCCATATTTGGAATCAGGATTTTCAAATTGTGTTAATAGTTAACTTTTATTTTTAGACATTTTGAATAATTACTTCGGTAAATATTTTATTTACCATGGTTAAGGGTAAATCCGGTAAATAAGGGTTAAAAAATAATATTATAATAATAATAAATTACCCTAAAACGTGTCCTAGCCTCATTTTTTGATACATTTTCGACCATAGGCATCTTTGGGTCGATTTTGGGACCCCATGGAGCCACTTGTAGGTGATAGGGACACTTAATTTTAATTAAGTTAAAATAAGTACAAAAATCACATAAGCATATATCTTTTAGAAAAACAATTTTTACATAGGGTTATATATGTTGATTTTCGATTACAAATATTCATTAGAAATATAAAACGATTTCCTACATAATTATATTTTATTTATATTTTTTATACTTTAAATAATTTAATTTAGTCATGACACAATGATGATGCTGTAATTACTATAATAGTGAAAAATTAAAATAATTGATATTATAAATACACAAATAAATATAATTTGAGACTTTTTATGAAATAAATGAATTTTATAAGTTAATATGACATGTTAGTAATTATTTAATTAAATTTTTTCTAAGTAATCATTTTTTATGTGTTTCACAAAAATCAACTATTGAATATTGTCAAAATTGACATAAAAGAATTTTTAAAAGAAATATTATATTATTAATTGATATTAAATTCCTAAAAATCTAAGGTTCGAACAGGAGACTTATATCATTATATTAGTATCATTAATGGACCACTTGGGGGTATATTTGATTTATATATTAAGTTTATTAACTATATAATATAAAAATACAAAGAGACATTGTAAAAGTGAATCTAATTAACTTAGAGTTAATACTTAAGGATAAGGTTAATATAAGTACCCAAACCTGTCTAAATTCTATTGGTTGAGTTTTTATAGACCCATACTCACCTTAACCTTTGAATAATCAACTTTTGAGTCATTATAAACCGAATATGAATTTATTATGAAATAATATTTCTAGCTTTTCCAAAGGTGCCCATCACCCCTCTTATAAAAGGGTACTCCTCCTTCTCATTTTTTCACACCTTCAAAGCCTTTTGGTTCGGAAAAACTCTTCCCAAATACTCTCCCAACATACCTCACTAAAACCTAGAGGCCTTAGTTTGATCATAAAACCAACCTATGGAGCAATTTTGATCAAATCAAAAGGAAGAACCCGAAGAAGTGGTAATGATTTCACCACCCTTTTCCAAGTTCCTTTCTTCTTCCACTTCTTCTTCATTTGTTGTTACCATTCTAAAATAATAACTCCAATATCATATATATACTTTGATGTTATTATAAATATGGCACAACCATATTCAGTATTTTATCCACCCTTTGAATAACATGTCACCATACGTGCGTACGTATGGCTTACCGTCTCCACGTCGTGGTTTAATTGTTATTAAATATATTATTATTTGGATGGGTATAATAATGATGTGTAACTCATGTAAATAATAAATATAACATGTTACTGATTCTGTATATATTATATACCATCCATTTATATATTATTTTAATATCAAAATAATGATATTGTCGCTCATGTGTACGTATGGACTACCGTCTCCACGAACGCAATGAGATTCATTCTAGATCATATCCATTCAAGTATAATTATCATATGATGATTTAAAAATGATCTTTAAGGACATGATATCATTATTTATATGAATAATATACAACCTATCCATGACAAACATGTATTATGTAACAAAACATATAAAAGAAAACGAGTAAGTTAACACCCGAAACGACGATAATACTAAGATATTATTAACAAAGCAATGTTAAAAGATCATATATCATATCATATGAATGTATATGATTATTGTATAATTTAATAACAATTATTTCACCATTATACAGGATGTTAACCTACCCAACCAAGGAAAAGTACAAGGTAAGGGTTTATTTCACAATCTCTTCATTATCTGAGGTTGTTTATACGTAATAATCTACTAGGATATCTTTATCATCCACATACATGTTTCTTAAAAATGTATTTCAAAATATTTTTAATATTTAAAAGAATATGGTTTAAAGTCATTTATACCCTTTTTTTACATTTTATAAGAGTTTTATAAAGGAATCTTTCTGTCGTTTTCCAAACAAGGTGCTTTTTAACCTTTTCGACAGAATTAAGGTTAGAATGTTTTTTTTAACTTATACAGCGGGTGTGGTTATTTTCTGCCGTTATAAAATCATCGAAGCTTCACTTACAAGATTATAAGAATATTTTAAAAGAAAATGTTTTATTTTATAAATATATGACTCTTAAATGATTTAAAAATAGAAAGAGATATTTTTTCTAAAAAGAGTTATGATTTCATCTATGTCAACATCCTTTGATGGATTTTATACTTATTTGAAGTTGATTTATTATGATACAAAACTTCTATATTGTATTAAAGGTTTTGTGATATGTTTGACTATGTATGTGTTATTTTTATACCATTCATAGTTTATGGTGAAAGTATTGACATTTCATATGCATGTTTTAATTCGAATGTTTATGTTATGTTTAAACCTTTTCATATGGGAATGCATTGGACTTAATATGTGACGGGTGGAGCCCGCTATAGCTCCTCGATGCATCGGTAGGTATCATGAGACAAACTAGTGTCTTGGAACAAGGCCTTGACAAAATCTTATTTGTAGTTTTGGCACGAGGCCTTGGCTATGTGGTTATGATAGTCTGGCATTATGCATTCCATTATTATGAAAGTGGTTATTGATATTGCATGTGATTATTCGATTAGTAGAATATCCATGTGAATAAGTAAATGGCATTATTTAATTTTATTTTTGCCATATTATTTTTAAGTTCAAGTTTAAAATTCTTTTGTTTTAGTTATACATTGCCTTAAATGTTTATTCTTATTTATGAAAGTTTCCGCTATATTGTTATCCTTACTGGGCATTTGAGATCACCCCTTTTCTATGTTTAATTTTTCCCAGGAAGTGAAGAAGTAAATTATGAATGACCTGCGGGGATATTATGAGGGGATAATAGTGTGGATTATGAAGACAATATGTTGTTGTTGTAGTTTTTCACTTCATGATGTAATGTAAAACTTTATGAATATATCTAGTGTTTCCAAGGCTACTAAACCAATCGGTCTTTCGAGATTTGATCTTTCTTGTGATCATGACAATGTTATGTAATAATGCCTCAACTCTAGGTAACTGGGGTCAGGGAATTACATATAAAATATAATGGTTTCTAAAAATACATTATAGATTTCCCATGAAAATAGCTAAGATTTTTAGAAATTCCCTTGAATCGGGCTAGTATATTGAAAATAATTTTGATTGTTCATTTGAAAACGTGTAAATCCCTATAAAATAAGGAATGATTATATTTTTAAACATATATATAACATTTTAATAGAATATATGAGGATTAAACATGAATAATTTATAATTTAATTGAGGTAAGTAGACAATAAGAGTAACACGAATGAAAATGGAGGTTCGGGTAGAAAACCCTGAACACTTTGTAAGATATCAAAATATATGACCCAAAACGTATAATAATCTAATGACACATTTAATAACATTTAATTTATGATATTAATTATATTATTTGTCAATTTTAAGTATGCATACACCATAAACAAGTAATTTCAGTGAATAAGGAATGTCTCGCGAAAATTGAAGTGAGATGAGGAAGCTGTTACCTTAAGTCTGAATGTGTTCTGATCTTGAACATAACGTCATGGATTATGAAATTAGACTTATTAATACCTTAATTAAGAACCTATTATATATTTATTTAGTTTTTAATATTTTTAGTTCATTTATTTCCTTATTGATAAGTTATAATATTGAATTTCTTCGTTTCAGAGTGGTCGTTTCCTTGGTTTTCATGATTTGTTCACTTGTTTTTAAGTAATAGAGTTCATGTGGAATGGATGTAAATATAAATTTTTTTTAATTTAAAAATTATTTATGAAATTAAATGGTTCTTAATTGTCATTTATAATAGTTTGTTACAAGGAATGATGATGAATCATTAGATCAAATATTAATGACAAACACATAGATTATTTTAGCAGTATTTTAATTATTAGGAACTATTTCGGTCATATGATTTAATATTATTTACATATAATGGTTAATGAATAAAAAGTAGGTTATAATAAATATCTTATAGTCTGATTAAACCATCATCATTGTTTCATGGCCAATAATGAAGGATAAATTGATGAATGAAACATCATTTTCCACAAAGGTAGTAAATTGGAACCTCACAAATAATGATTTCATTTATATATTAAATGAGTGTAAGAATATTGATGATAGTTATTAAATTAACATGATATTGTTCAAGTATATATATGACACTGGTGTTATCATGGTAATTTTGATAGAATAGGTGAGAAGTGGATAACTATATAATGGAAGATGAAATGAAATTGAAAGAAATAGAATGTGAATTTACCTCCTGAATCCACCTCCTTGAGAAGCACCATAAAGGAAGGGGTTTTGGTCTTTTGGAAAAAACAAGAGCTCATGGAAGTGGGGAGTGACTAGGGGAGGGTATTTGGGAAGAAATTATAGGAGATTAAATGTTTATAAGAGTGAATAGAAGAGGGAGTTATGCAGTATTTTTATAGTGGAAGAGAGGAGTAATTTTGAAATAACTTAATCATTGTTATATTTTTTCCAAAGACAGCCAATTGTATTGATTTTTTTGAAAAAGAGTAGTAATATGTGCATCAGAGATCAATAAATATGGTCTTAAATTATCCTTACATAAACTATGAATCAATAAATTATGTATTTAACATTTATCTTAAATTATCGTATTTTACAATTCACCCAAAATTCATGTATTTTAGAAAAATCCCAAAAAATCTCCTTAAACATATTTTGACATGTAGAATTAAAATATGAAATATATTTTTTGAAAATAATTTTTGAAATATTATTAATTAAATTACTAAATAAAATGATTGCTTATTTGTAAAATAACAATTTTCAAATTATAATTCATTTTATATCACATTGAAAAATCAGAAAAGATCTCATTATCTTATTAACTTAAGAGAATAAAATTATATTATTATTTACTATTCATATGGGTCATATTACAATTCATAAGGGTATGTAACTATTCACCAAAAATTATGTTTGTTTTAGCAGTCTTTAAATATCTTACTGAATGCAATTGTGTATGTCAGTTTTTCAAATTTCAAATCACAGTGGTGGAAAAAATTATGTTTACTGGATAGTTTATAATAATGTGGTGTTTTGTAAAGACTTAGTGTTTCATGAAATTAATATTTATTTTCAAAACCATGTGTTGTTACATTCTCCCCTCACTCAAATTTCTTCTTCGAAATTCACAGAACGTTACCTCACATAACGATTTTGGTAGGTCTTCATCATAAGCTCTTCGGGCTCCCATGTTTCCTCTTCAATTTTATGATTTCCCCGAAGTATCTTTACCAGTAGAGTGATTATATTCCTCAACACTTGTTCTTTAGTGTCCAGAATCTGGATAGGCTCTTGATAGTAATAAAGGTCAGGTTCTAGTTCTATACCTTTAAAAGTAAGGACACACACTGAGTCTGGCATGTACTTTCTTAGCAATGAGACATGGAACACATTTTGTACTTTATAAATAATAGGTGGAATAGAAAAATGATATGAATCAACTCCAATTCTCTCTATAATTGCAAAATGGACTATGTACCGAGGTCTTAGTTTCCCTTTCTTCCCAAATCTTATAACACCCTACCATAGATATACTTTCAAGAAAGAGTAATCTCCCACTTGAAATTCCAGATCCTTCCTTCGATTGTCAGCAACAATATTTTTTTTCTTTAAGCTCCTTTGATATGATATTGAATATTCTTTACCATGGTTGTTGTTTCTTCCGCAAGATTTTGTTTCATAAGCTTCCTTTCTCCAAAATCATCCCAACAAGTTGGTGTATGATATCTCTTTCTATACAATGCTTCATATGTTGCCATTTTAATACTTGAATGGAAACTATTATTGTGGGAAAACTCCAATAAAGGTATGTATTGATTCCACATCCTTGGAAGTCATGTGAACATTATCTCAACATGTCCTATAAGGATTGTATCATCCTTTCTGATTGCGCATCAGTTTGTGGGTGGTAAGCAGTACTCAATAGAAGGTAAATATCCACATATTTCTAATGCCTTTTACATAAATTTGATGTAAATATTGGGTCACGATTAGACAAAATTGAGAGAGGTGCTCCATGAAGTCTCAAAACTTCATTGATATAGAGTCTTATAGGGAACCCTTGTAGAAAATCCTCCCTTATAGTTATGAAATGTGCATATTTTGTAATTTGTTCTATAATTATCCATATTTTATTATTAATCCTTGGATTTTAGTGTAATATAATGACAAAATCCCTATTGATGTCATCCCATTTCTAGGTAGGAATTGGTAGAAGTTGCATGCCTCATTTTGGATTTTGTCATTCGACCTTCACTTGTTGACAGACTAAATCTCATGATACATAATCATCAATTTCCCTATATATGTTTTCCCACATGAAATGATCCTTCAAATATTTATACATTTTAGTGCTACCAGGGTGTGTAGAGAAATTTGAGCTATGAGCATCATCCAATGAATCCCTTTACAAATCGGGGATAGCTGGAACACAAAGCCTCCTCCCAAATTTCTAAACATCATCTTCACACACAAAGTCATCCATCTTCCCATATTTCATAACACTAATATTATTTTGATGATTCTCATCATTATTCTATGAAGCTATAATTATTTATAATAAAGATATTTGGGAAACCAATTAGAAATATAGTGATTTTTCATCTTCTTTAACAATCCCCATATCCATCCTCACTAGATCTATGTAAAAAGGATCCTTATCAATCCTCATTTTGTTGAGAACACAATTATCCTTCTTGCTTAATACATCAGCTACCTTGTTTTCCATTCCTGTGTGGTACTTTATAGTGAAATCATAATCTTTGAGTAGTTAGAGCCATCACCTTTTCCCCATGGTTAGTTCTTTCTGTGAGAAGATATAATTCAGACTCTTAGGATCTACATGTATCTCACATATTTCACCATAAAGATACTGTCACCATATTTTTAGAGAAAATATCGCACCAAATAACTCATGTTCATGAGTATTATAGTTTTGTTCATGAATTTTTAACTTCCTTGATGCATAATCAATAACTCTACCATTCTGCATAAGGACACAACCAAGTCCTTTATTTGATGCATCACTATAAATTGCAAACACGTCATTACCCGATGGTAGAGTTTGGATGGGTAAATTCACTAATGTCCTCTTAAATTCATAGCATTAATCCTCACATTCTTTTTCCATACGAACATAACCCATCTATGTGTAATATTTGTCATTGGGTTGGATAAACATGTGAAGTTTTGAATGAAACTCTAATAAGAACATGCTAAACCAATAAAACGACATACCTCAGTTATGTTCATTGGAGTAGGCCATTCTTTCATAGACTTTTTATTCATAGGATTAACATATCATCCATATTTAGTGACAATGTATCCAGGAAATTAATTTTATTGAAGCCAAAATTCACACATTCTAAATTTACCATATAATTCATTTCTTTTAAGAGTCTTCAGAGTAGTGCGCAAGTGGTTTTCATGATCCTCATATCTCTTGGAGTATACCATGATATAATCAATAAATTCCACCACAATTTCATTAATATGTTCCTTAAAAAATCTATCCATTAGATCCATGAAAATAGATGGTTCATGTGTTAGTCCAAAAGGAATTACTGTAAACTCATAATGCCCACACCTAGTTTGAAATTCTATTTTTGGAATGCCTTCCTTCCTCATAAGAAACTGATGATATTTATATAAAATATAAATCATTGAAAAATATTGTGCTCCAAGATGTTTATCAAATAAATCATCAATGTGAAGTAGGGGATACATGTTAATTATTATTATAGAATTTATCTCCCTGTATTCAATGCACAACCTCATAGATCCATCTTTCTTCATAATGAAAAGTATATGGTCTCCCTTGGAGAAAAACTAGGGTGAATAAATCCTTTATCAATAAATTCCACAAGTTGTTTCTTTAGTTCCAATAACTCTAAAGTGGCCATTATATAAGGGGTCTTTGATATGGGTCTTGAATCAGGAATTTATTCAATGGAAAAATAAATTTACCACTCTAGAGGATGTCCTGGTAAGTTCTCTAAAAACACATCAACATATTCTTTCACAATAAGTACGTCCTCTAGCTAAACATTCCCTTCATCACCCCATAGTTATTTCATTCCCTTCCTTACCAATAATTTAATTCATTAGATCTATAGGGGAGGATCATAATGAGAATTAGAAGGTGATTTTTCTTCCCTAAAGATAAGGGAGTCCACATCATCCTCAAAAGTTGTAACTTCTGTCCTCTTGCAATAAATTTTCACTTAATGGTTCAAAAGCTCATACATACCATGTATTATATGAAATTAAATCATGGGAATGAAAATAAAATTAGCAGATAAAGAATGATTATATTCCATAATGGGAACTGACTGACGCAACTTTGTTGCAATAATACATATGTTAGGAGTTTTGACTAACAACTACCTTATTAAATCAAATTGAAAATTTATAATTTTCTTGGAAAACTGGAAAGATATGAAATAATATGATGATTTAGAATCAAATAAAACATTTTACATGTTTGAGGATATGATTAAAGTACCTACCAACATATCATTAGGAACTTAAATATCAGTAGTTGTGATCGCATATGCTTGTCCATGCTTCCGTGGCCTTTTCTAGGGCATGATTTTTTAAATCTTGGTACAATAATTAGCATACTGTCCCATCTCCCTAAAATTATTGCATTGAAAATTAATATCTTCTTTCTTCCCCTTGAGTTCCCCACCATGATAGACTTTTTTTCCACATTTGTTGCATACTCCTTTTCCTTTTAAGTAGGCACCTGAGTGTTTCCTTCCACAATTACCATAGGGTGGAAATTGAACTATTCTATTCTTCCCCATTTATTTTTTTCTTTTTCTAGAGTACTTAGTAACCTATTCTTTTATTTCATTCCTTTAAAGTCATATGACTTATAGAATTCCTTTTTTGTGTTGATAACACATGAAACTATATCTTCATATGATGAGAAACATTGGGAGACTAGTGCTCATCATAGGAATGAATCTAGGACATTAAAGAATTGACAAATCATTCTCCTTGGATATAGTATATATTCTATAACATGTCTTTATAACCTTATGAACATAGATTCATACTTTTAAATATTCTCATATTCCTTTTACATCAAATCTAGAAACTCCATTTCCATATCCGTTCATTGTTCACGAAAAATGTATCTATCTATGAATATTTCCTTAAAGTACATCCATTACGAATGTTATATCTATTCCACCTCATTTGTATTTTGGATTAATGACCAACACTGATCCATATTTCCCAATAGATGATAAACTTTCATGACAACCTTCTCTCTTTCATAACATAAAAAAGTGTGGAACATCCTATATAGGGAACTTATCCACTACTCATCTACAAATGGGGTTGTAGTTACATTGTATGATGGAGGTTTTTGTTGCATAGAGTGATCTAAAAAATATTCTCCATGTGGTGGATCCATATGCTCCATATGGGTAAGGTTATTGTTCATAAATGTAGTAAGTTGTCATAGTATAGTTATAATTTTCTCCGCTCCAGTTGCAGCTCCTGAGCCAATATCATTATCTTGCATCATAGGGAAATCCGTAAATGTGATATTCCTGTTCATGTGTTTTCCATTTCTTCCATTAGGTTCCATTTCTAGATAATAGCATACACTATATTAGGTTATGAATCTTTATATATAATTGTAACTTATAAAAACACTTAACATAAATTGATATCCTATGCATGGCTAATCACATAATCACAAACAAGGTTTCTTTGATGAAAATTTTACATTTAAATCCTTTATAATGGATTATAAAGGAAATGTGAGTTATCCTATGAATATACCCTGGGAGTGTGAAAATAGTTGTGTATTAGGGCTCATTGTCATATAATAGGATACCTCAGTTGAAGCTCGAAACTCCTTGTCATAGTTTTCACTCCAATGTTGATATGTCCCAGAACCACGTCTACATTTAGTATCCATACATGGATTTATTTTCAAGAATGATCCACATAATATATCCTTACCAAAATACCTGGATGTTCTTGTATGTTTTTCCTCAATGAATATATTAGGGATATTTTCTCTAATCTAGTTTTTCAAAATCTAGTTTCCTTGTTTTCTACTAAACTTCCTCTGATACCAACTATAAAGACTCGACCCATGCTTCCACGAGTGGGTTTCTTGTTACATTAAATTGGCATGTTTAATATAAATTCTTATCCCATAGGAAATAACAGTTTCATATATTTGTAAATATATATACATAAATAATTTCTACATTATGTATGGAAATGAAATACAATATATAAGATTTATTGAGATCATCCATAACTATAAGCTTATCCCTACAGTTCATTTAAAATTTTCTTCTTCATATTATGAGAAAATGAAGCAGAAGAATGGGGTGAAATCAATTTATCAATAAATATATGAAATACAGGGGACTATAACATAAACATTAGGCATTGTGAGTAATTGAAAGCTAATTCCTTTATTAATAAAACATGAACATAATATGGAAAAAAATGAATTGAGTAAACATTTCCATAACAAATCATAACCAAGGGTATTCTAATAGTAGAATAACCACATGAACTATAAATTTATAGCTTCATAATGAGGGAAATGAATATTCCAAACATTTTGAAACATAACATCTAGGCCTTGAACAAGATGTCTAAAAATGATTAAGGCCTCGTCCAAATCCATATCTCAAAATGGGCAAGGCCTCAGACAAGTCCATATCTATTTGTCTCGTGAGACCTACCAGTGAATAGAGGGGCTATAGTGGGACAAAAATATCACCTAATTAGTCCAATGCATTCCTCATATGAGTGGGGATAAACATAAACAACATATTAATTCTTATAGGAACTAACATATGATATATAAATAATTTTCCCCGAATATTAAGCTTAAAAACTGACCATTCAGGGTAAAATGTTGAATGGTTTTAGTATAGTGCATCCAAAATAAAACTGATAATAAACCATAAAATTAAATATTTTAGATGATATCATAAAATATTTATCCCAATAATACATAATATTTAATAAGTATGTTGAAATATATGGAGATACTCTTATAAAATCATCGAGTAATTGTTGAAAAAATTACTCTTTTATTTTGAAGAGATGAGTTCTTTTGAAAAATCCATTGTATAAAAACAAAAATGAAGTAAGATATAATCTTTATAATAAAATGAATTATTGTAGAAATATAATGGATTATAAAAACAGATTATATAATTCCCTTGAAAATAGTTAAGAATTTGAGAAATTCACTGGAACCTGGATTGTATTTTAGAAATATTTTTGAATGTTCATTTTAAACCCTATAAATCCTCATAAAATAAGAAAGGATCCTGGTTGTTAAACATATATATAAAACTCTCATAGAATATAAGAGGATTTTATATGCATAAATAAGAACATAATTGTGGTATGTAGACAATAAGATTAACATGAATGAAAATGGAGGTTCCGTTAGAAAACCCTTACCACATTGTAAGCAATCAAAACATATGACCCAAAACAAAAAAATAGTAAAAATATAAATTTAATAACATGAAATTAAAGATATTAATGATATGATATAGTAATTGGAAGCACAAAAACACCATACACAAGTAATTGTATTGAATAAGGAATGTCTCACAAAAATTGAAGTGGGGTGAGGAAACCCCTGCCTTACGTATGAATGTGTTCCGCTCTTGAACTTAAGGCCTTGGAATATGAAATTAGACTTATTAATAAATTAATTAAGAACCTATTAGACATGTTTTTTATTTTTTAATATTTTTTTATTTCATTTATGTTCTTATTGAAAAGATATAATATTGAATTCCCTCGTTCCAGAATGTTCGTTTCCTTGTTTTTCATGATTGGTTCACTTGTTTTTATGTAATATTGTTAATGTGGAATATATGTTAATATAAAAAATTGTATTTGAACATTATTTATGAAAGTAAATAGGTTTTAATCACTCATATAATTTGGTTTCATGGAATGAGGACGAGTCATTAGATGAAATATTAATGGAAAACACTTAGATTATTTTAGCAGAATTTGGATTATTAGAAACTTTTTAGGTTATGTGATTTTATATTACTTACATATATTGGTTCCTGAATATTAATAAGGTTATGATATATATATTATAGGTTGGGTAAACTATAAAAATGGATTCATTTCCATTAATTATGGATAAATTGAAGAGTCAAACTTCTTCATTCATGAAGGTTGTTAATTGGAACCTCACATATGATGATTTCGTTTATAAAATAAAAGGGAGTACAAATATTTATGATGGTTCTTAAATTCAAATGATATAATTATAGTATATATATTATACCTTATTTATCATGGAAATTTTGAAATAGGAGGTGAGTAGAATATAATAATATAATGGAAGATGAAATGAAATTGAAAGAAATAGAATGTGAATTTTCCTCTTGAATCCACCTCCTTGAGAAACTCCAAAAGGGAAGAGGTTTTTCTCTTTTGGTAAGACCAAGAGCTCTTTTACATGGAGAGTGGCTAGGGAAGGGTATTTGGGTGGAACATTTATGAGATTTATGGTTTATAGGAATGAATACAAGATGGAGTGATGAGGGATTTTTATAGTGGAGGAGAGGAGTAATTTTTTAATATATTAATGATTATTATATTATTTTTCTAAATACAACCAATATTGTTTATTATTGTTACCAAGAATAGTAATATGTGCATGTGAATTCAAACCAAGTGGTATTAAATCAGCCTTAAATCACTTATGAGTCAATAAATCTTGTATTTAGCATTTATATTAAATTAGCACATTTTACTATTTACTAAAAATTCAAGTATTTTAAAAAAATCAAAAAAATTCACCCTAAATTTTTTTGGACATGTATAATTAAAAAATAAATAAATTTTTTGAAAATAATATAATAAATAATATTAAATTATTTTTTAAATAAAATCATTACTTTTTTAAAAAATAAAAATTTTAAAATTATATTTCATTTTATATCACATTAAAAAATTAGACAAGATATCATTAACTTGTTACCTTTTGAAAATAAAATAATATTATTATTTACCATTCACAAGGGTCATATTATTATTCATATAACTTTTTGTATGGGTATGTTACTATTCACCAAAAATTATGTTTGCTTATCAGACTCTTAATATCTTATGGAACATAAATATGTATGTCGGTTTTTCAATTTCAAATCATAAAGGTTGAAATAATTATGTTTACTGGCTAGGTTATAACAAAGTGGTGTTTTTTAGAGACTGGGTGTTTCATGAATTCAAAATTTATTTTCAAAAAATTAGCATGTTTCATTATCCCCTCCATACAAAAAATTCATCCTCAAAATTCACAGAAAGTTACCACAAAAAAATATTTGAGTAAGTCTTCATTATATGCTCCTCAGGATCCCATGTTACATCTTTGACTTTATGATTTATCCAAAGTATCTTTACTAGTAGATTCATCTGATTCCTCCACACTTGTTCATCAGTGTCCAGAATCAGGATAGGTTCTTCACAGTATGATTGATCAGGTTTCAGTTCTATACCTTCTGAAGTGAGGGCATACGTTGGTTCTAGCATGTAATTTCTCAACAATGAGACATGGAACACATTGTGTTATTTAGACAGGCTCGGTGGCATAGCCAAATGATATGCAATATATCCAACTATCTATAGAATTTCAAAAGTGCCTATGTACCCAGGGCTCAGTTTCCCTTTCTTCCCAAATCTTATAACAACCTTCCATGGAGATACTATAAAAAACGTGATCTCCCACTTGAAATTCTATATCCATCATTAGACTATAGTCATTGCTCTTACGTTTTCATGTAGCTACTTTGATATGTCTTTAAATAGTTTTTACCTTGGTTGTTGTTTCCTCAACAAGCTCTGGGCCCACAAGCTTCCTTTCTCGAACTTCATCTGAACAAGTTTGTGTACAACATCTCTTTATGTACAATGCATCTTATGGTTCAATTTGAATACTTGAATGAAATCAATTATTATAGAAAAGCTTTACAAAAGGTATGTATTGATCCCACATACCTTGGAAGTCATGTGATCATGATCGCAACATCTCCTCTGAGGTTTGGATCTTCCTTTCTGATTGACCACCAGCTTGTGGGTGGCAAGAAGTACTCAATCGAAGCTCAGTATCCAAAGAATTATAAAGTCTTTTCCTTAATTTTGATTTAAATAGTGGGTCACAATCAGACAAAATTGATAGATGTTCTCCATGAAGTCTCACAACTTCATTGATATAGAGTCTTTCAAGGTACTCAAGTGGAAAATCCTCCCTTATAGCGAGGAAATGTGCATATTTAGTATGTCAATACACAATTACCCATATTGCATCATTCTTCCTTGGAGTTTTCGGTAATCTAGTGACAAAATCCATAGTGATTTCATCCAATTTCTAGGTAGGAATAGGTAGAGGATGAATGAATCCTTTTTGATGTGGTCGTTTGGCCTTCACATTTTGAAACACTAAACATCTTGATACATGATAAGCATTTTTACTCTTTATATTGTCCCACCAAAAATGTTCCTTCAAATCTTAATTCATTTTAGTTCTACCAGGGTGTATAGATAAATTTGAGCTTTAAGAATCATCCATTGACTCCCTTTTCTACTCGGGTATAGCAGGAACACAAATCCTTTTCCCAAATTTTAGAACACCATCTTCATACACAAAGTCATCCATCATCCCAGATTTCAAAGCACTTTTTTTCTTTCGAATATTATCAACATTATACTATGAAGCTTTAATTTTTTATAATAAATATGGTGGGGTAACCAATTTAGAAATTAGTGATGTTTCACCTTTTTGATAATCCCTATATCCATCCTCACTAGATCGATGAAAAAAGAACCCTTGTCAATCATCATTTTGTGGAGAATTCCATGATCCTTACTACTCAATGCATCAACTACCTTGTTTGACTTTCCTGGGTGGTAGTTTATAGTACAATAATAATATTTGAGTAGTTTAATCCATCACCTTTGCCTCATGTTGAGTTCTTTCTGTGAGAACATATTCTTCAGAATCTTGTGATCCGTATATATCTCACAATTTTCACCATAAAGAGAGTGTCTCCATATTTATAGATCAATGATCGCAACAGATAACTCAAGATCATGAGCCTGATAGCTTTTTCCTGAATTTTTAATAGCCTTAAGGCATAGGCAATAAATCTATCATTCAGTATAAGGACACAAACAATTTCTTTCGTTGATGCATCAATATAGATCACAAACCCATCATTCCCTAATGGTAGAGTTATGATCAGAGCATTCACTAATATCCTCTTTAATTCTTCGAAACCATCCCCACATTATTTTTTCCACATGAACATAACACATTTAAATGTAATCATAGTTATTGGGTTTGCTAAACGGGCGATGTTATCAACAAAATTATGATAATAACCTTCTAATCCAATAAAACTACATACCTTAGTTATGTTTGTTGGAGTAGGCCATTCTTTTATAGACTTTTTCTTCATAGGATCAATAAATATTACATATTTAGATACAATGTGGCCTAGAAAGGAATAAGACTGAATCCAAAATTCACACTTTCGAAACTTCTGATATAATTCATTTGTTCTAAGAGTCTTCATAATAGTGCATATGTGATTTTCGTGATCCTTGTATCTTTTAGAGTATACCAAGATATCGTCAATAAATACTACCCCAAAATTATCCAGATGTTCCTTGAAAAATCTTTTCATTAGATCCCTAAAAACAGAGGGTGCATTAGTTAGTCCAAAAGGCATTACTGTAAACTCGTAATTTTTATACCTCGTTTGAAATTCTATTTTTGGAATGTCTTCCTTTCTCACAAGAAAGTGATTATATCTAGCTCAAAGATCAATTGTTTAAATATATATGGCTCTATGAAGTTAATCAAATAAATCATCAATACGTTGTATGGGATACTTGTTCTTTATTGATATATCATTGATCTCCATTTAGTCAATGCACAACATCATAGATCCATATTTATTCTTAATGATAAGAATATGGGCTCCCCATGGAGAAACACTAGGGATAATAAATCCTTTATCACTCAATTCCTCTAGTTGTTTCTTTAGTTTGACTAACTCCAAATCGGCCATTCTATAAAGGGTCATTGATATAGACCTTGAATAAAGAATTAAGTCAATGGAAAACTCAATTTACCTCTCTAGAGGATGTCCATATAAGTCCTTTGAAAAAAATCAACATATTCTTTCACAATAGGCACATAATCTATATAAACATTCCATTCCTCACCCATAGTTATTTTATTCCCTTCCTCCCCAATAATTGAATTCATTAAATCTTCTGGGGGAGATTCTAGATGAGAAGCAGTGGGTGATTTTTCTTCCCTAAATATGAGGGATTCCACATCATCCTAAAAGACAGTAACCTTCTTATTGTTGAAGTAAATTTTTTCATCATGGTTCGAAATCCAATCCATACCGAGGTTTATATCAAAGATAATCATGGGTATGAAAATAAAATCAGCAGATAAAGAACATTTATATGCCATAATGGGGACAGACTGACACATAATTATTGTAATGATACTCCCCTTACGAGTTTTGACTGATAGATGCCTTATTAAATCAAATTGGAAATATATAATTTTCATGTAAAACATATAATCTACAAATGAATTCAATGATATAGAATAAAAAAAATATTTGGTTAAGTTTGAGGAAATGATTAAAGTACCTGCCACCATATCATTTGGAAATTCGATATCAAGAGTTGTGATCGGATAACCATGTCCCTGCTATATTTGAATTTTTGGTGGCATTATTCTATGATTCTTTGTATGATCATTAGCATAGTGTCACATCACCCTACAATTATATCATTGAACATTAATAGCTTCTTTCTTCCCATTTCATTCACTGGAAATATGGACATTTTTTCCACATTTGTAGCATGCTTTTTTCCCTTTTAAGTAGGCACCATGGTGTTTCTTTCCACAATTATCACAAGGTGGAAATTAAACTATTATATTTTTTCCAATTTCCTTATTTTATTTTCCAAAGTTTTTAGCAACTCTTTTCTTCTATTTCTTTCCTTTAAAGTCATAATACATGGATAATTTATTTTCTATCTTGATGGCACATTAAAATATATCTTCATATGATGATAAAATCTGGGAGACCAATACTCATCAGAGATATAGATTTAGGCCACAAAATAATTGATAAATCTTGATCCTTGGATTTCGTATATAGTACACAACATGTCCTTATATCCTTTTGAAGTTAGATTCACACATTATAATATTCCATTCTTTCTTTTCCTCAAATTCAAAAATTGCCTTTCAATTTCCGATCGCTGTTCATGAGAAAAGTATTTATGTAGGAAGATTTTCTTAGAGTCCATCTGTTCCATATATTCTATATATTCTTCATCCTTTGTGTTTTGTATTACTAACCACCATTTATATACATCTCTCAATGGATGTTAAATTTCCATGACATACTTCTCTCTTTCATTACATCCCAAATTAAAACATATCTTCTCTAGGAAACCTATCCACTACTCAGCTACAAATTGGTTTGGAGTCCCATTGAATGATGGAGGTTGTCATAACATAAAGAGATATAACAAAGCTTTTACCTGTGGTGGATATGAATTCTCTACACAGGTAAGGTGATTGTACATAACCTCAGTAAGTTATCTTAGTATAGTTATATGTTTCTCTGGACCAGTTGCATCTCCATATCCAACATAATTATCTTAAATCAGAGGGAAATCCATATATGTGATACATGTGTTCGTTTAGTTTCCATTTTTTCCAATAGGAACCATTTCTAGAAAATGAAATATACTAGATTAGGTTATGAATCATAATTTATAATCATAACATAGAAAAATAATTAACATAAATTGAAATCCTATTCATGGATAATCCCATAATCTCAAACATCATTTCTTTGAGGGAAAATTTATATTTAAATCCTTCATAATGGATTTTAAATAATATGAAAATTATCCTAAGCATATCCCCCATGATTTTCAGACCAGGTGTGGAGTAAGGCCCATTGTTGTGTATCAAGATACCTTGGGTCAAGCCTGAAACTCCTTGTCTGAGTTTTCACTCCTAGGTACATCTATACTTGAATCACATCCACTTCTTAGTATCCATACATGGTTGTATTTTCTAGAAAGATTTGAATCATATATTCCTTTCCAAAAATAATAGGATGTTCTTTAATGTTTATCCTCAAAGAAAATCTTATGGATTATTTTAACTAATCTACATTTTCTAAATCTACTTTCCATGTTTTCTAGTAAACTTCCTCTAATACCAACTGTATATAATCGAACCCAGTTACCCAGAGTCGGTGCCTTTTTACGTTACATTAGAATATTTACTAGAAATTTGAATCCCCAAGGAATGAATAGTTTAGTAGATTTGGAAATCTACATACATACATAATTTTAAAATTACAAGATGAGATGAAATACAACATATAAGTTTAATTGGGATCATCCACAACTATAAGCTTATCCATATAGGTCATTCATAAGAAACTTATTAATATCCTAAGGAAATGAAACATAAGAATGGGGTGAGCTTAAAGACTTAGTAAAATTAAAAAATATAGCTGAAGATAACACAAACATTAGGTATGGTGAATAATTGAAAACACAATCCTTTGAAAAATACACATGAACATAATATGTAAGGAAAATGAGTTTAGTAAACATTGCCATAAAAAATCACAAACATGAGAATTATACTAGTCAAATAACCCCATGAACTATGAATTTCTAGCTTCATAATGAGGAAAATTCATATTCCATAAATTCTAAAACATAACATAAAGACCTCGACCAAGGTGTCTAAAAATTATTATGGCCTCCGCTATTACCATATCTCAAAATGGGCAAGGCCTCGACCAAGTCCATATCTATTTGTCTCATGAGACCTACCGATGCATAGAGGGTCTATAGAAGCCCCAAAAATCACATAATAAGTCCAATTCATTCATCATATTAGGGAGTATAACCATAAACAACATATAAATTCATATAGAAACAAAAATATGAATTGTAAATAACTTTCCATGAATATGAAGTGTAAACACTAACCATTCAGAGTAAAATGGTGAATGGTTTTAGGATAGAACATACACAACAAAACTAGACATATAAAATATAATTAAATTTGTTAGAAGATTTCATAAAATATTAGTCCCAATAATACATAATAATAAACAAGAGTATTGAAACAGATTAAGATACTCTTTTGAAATCATCGAGTGATTCTTGAGATAAATACTCTTTGATTTTTATAAGAATAGTTTTTTTAGAAAAGTCATTGTATAAAATAAGAATTGAAGTAAGACATTATTTTCATAATAAAATGAGTGAATTTAGAAAGATAATGGTATACAAAAATGATTTAGAGATTTCCCATGAAAATAGGTAAGAATTTGAGAAATTTCCTTGAATCGGTCTTATATTTCGAAAATAATTTTGAATATTCATTTTAAAACATGTAAATACCTATAAAATAAGGAAGGATTATGGTTGTTAAACATATATATAACATTCTCAAAAAATAAATGAGGAGTAAATATGAGTACATAATTATTTAATTGAGTTATGTAGATAATAATAGTAACCCGAATGAAAATGAATGTTCGAGTAGATTTCCCTTCCCACTTTGTAAGCAATCGAAACATATGACCCAAAACTAATAATCATCAAAACATAAATTAAATACCATTAAATTAAATAAACAAATTATATGAAACATCAATTTTAAGTATACATACACCATAAATAAGTAATTTTAGTGAATAAGGAATGTCTAACAAAAGTTGAAGTGAGATGAGGAAACCCTTCCATTAAGTCCGAATGTGTTCTGCTCTTGATCTTAAGGTCATGGAATATGAAATTATACTTATTAAAAACTTAATTATGAACGAATTATTCATATATTTAGTTTTTCCTAATTTTTTTAGTTAATGTATATCCATATTGATAAGTTATAATATTGAATTCTGTCATTCTAGAGTGTTCGTTTCGTTGGTTTTCAAGTACGTTTCACTTGTTTTAAGTAATAGAGTTCAGGAGGAATGCATGTAAATATAAAAAATTAAATTTCAACATTGTTTATTAAAATAAATATCTATTAATGGTATTTTATATCATTTGGTCACATGTAATGAGGTTGAATCATCAGATGAAATATTAATGACAAACACCTAGATTATTATAGTTGTATTTTGATTATTATGAGCTATTTTGGTCATATTATTTAATATTATATATATATTATGGTTCCAGAATATTATGTAGGATATAATACATATATTATATACTATTTAAACCATACAAGTTGTTTCATTTCCTCTAATTAATGAAAAATTGAAGAACGAAACTTCATCATCTACGATGGTTGTAAATTGAACCTCATAGATGATGTTTTCGTTTAAAAAATTATAGAGAATAAGAGTGTTGATGAAGTTTCTTCTATTAATATGATATAATTAATTTATATATATGATACTATAGATATAATTTCCATTTTTAAAGAGGAGGTGAGGATAGGAGAACAATATAATGGAAGATGAAATGAAATTGAAAGAAATAGAATGTGAATTTACCTCTTGAATCCACCTCCTTCAGAAACTCCTTAAGGGAAGTTTTTTTTTGTATTTTGGAAATACCAAGAGCTCTTGGACGTGGGTAGTTAATATTTAAGGGTATTTGGTTAGTGATTTTGGGAGATTAAGGGTTTAGAGGAGGGAAAAGAAGGAGTGATTGGGATTTTTTATAGTGGATGAGAGGTGTAATTTTTGAATATCATAATCATTATTTTGTTATTTTTTCGAATACCACAAATATTATTGATTTTTGTGAAGAATAATTTTAATATGTTCAATTGAGTTTGAACTAAGATGTATTAAATCAGCCCTACATATCCCATGACCTCACAAATCAGGTATTTAGCATTTATCATAAAATATCGTATTTTATTATTTACTCAAAATTCATGTATTTTAAAAAATCCCAAAAAATCATCCTAACTATTTTTGGACGTGTATAATTAAAAATGGAACTACATTTTTTGAAAATAATTTTTCAATATTATTAATTAAATTTTTAAATAAAATAAATATTTATTTTTAAAATAACAATATTAAAACTATAATTCATTTTATATGACATTGAAAAATTATACAATATCTCATGATGTCATTACCATAAGAAAATAAAAAAATATTATTATTTAATATTCATAAAGGTAATGTTACTAATCATATTACTATTAATAAGGGTATGTTTCTTTTCACAAAAAAATTATGTTTGTAGAGACTTAGTGTTTCATGCATTCAGTATTTATTTTCAAAATCTTGGGGTGTTACATTCTCCCCTACTTTAAAAAACCTCATCCTTAAAATTCACAGAACGTTACCTCACAAAATTATTTGGGTAGGTCTTCATCATAAGCACCATAGGCTCCCATGTTTCCTATTCAATTTTATTATTTCTCCAAAGTATATTTACTAGTCTAGTCGTCTAACTCTTCAAAAATTGTTCTTTAGTGTCTAGAATCTAGATAGGATCTTCCCAGTAAGATATATCAGGTTTCAGATCTATACACTCTTAGGTGAGGACATGCGTTGGTTCTGGCATGTAAATTGTTAGAAATGAGACACAGAACACATTTTGTACATTAGACAGGCAAGGTGGCAGAGCCAAACGATATTCAACTGCTCCAATTCTATCTTGAATTTCAAAACGGCCTACGTACCTAGGGCATAGTTTCCCTTTCTTCCCAAATCTTATAACACCCTTCCATGGATATAATTTCAAGAAACCATAATCTCCCACTTGAAATTATAGATCCTTCCTTTAATATTTGGATCGATATTTTGATTTCTTTAATATGACTTAGAATTGTATTTACCTTCACTGTTGTTTCCTCCACAATATCTGGAACCACAAGCTTCCTTTCACCTACATTATCCGAATAGGTTGGTGTATGACATCTCTTTCCATAAAATGCTTCATATGGTTCAATTTGAATACTTTTATAGAAGCTGTTAAGGTTGGAAAACTCCACTAATGGTTAGTATTGATCCCACATACCATGGAATTCAAGTGAACATGATCTAAAACAATCCTCTAAGGTTTGGATCCTAATTTCTGATTTCCTGTCAGTGTGTGGGTGGTAAGTAGTAATCAATTGAAGCTCAGTATCCAAAGATTTATGTATACTTTTATAGAATTTTGATGTAAATCGTGGGTCACGATCAGACACAATTGAGAGAGGGGCTCCATGAAGTCTCAAAACTCCATTGATATAGATTCCTTTTAGGCACTCTAGTGTAAAATTTTCTCTTATAGTGGGGAAATGTGCAGATTTCGTAAGTTGAACCACCAGTACCCATATTTCCTCATACATCCTTGGAGTTTTGGGTAATCTAGTGAAAACATCCATGGTAATGTTATCCCATTTCCATGTAGGAATAGGTATAGGTTTCATGACACCTTTTGGATGTTTTCATTCGTCCTTCACTTGTTGATGGACTAAACATCTTTACAAATAATCAGCAATTTCCCTCTTCATGTTGTCCCACAAAAAATGGTCCTTCAAATATATATAAATTTTAGTGATACTAGGGTGTATAAGGAAATTTGAGCTATGAGAACCATCTAATAACTCCCTTTTCATCTTGAGTATAGATGTAACACAAAGCCTCTTCCTAAACATTACAAAACCATATTCATAGAAAATTTTAGCCATATTCCTGGGTTTCATAGCAGTAATTTTCTTTTCAATATTCTCATCATTAAATGGTAAATCTTTAATTATTTCTAATAAATATGGTTGGGCATCCAATTGAAAAATTTGTGATGCTTCACCTTCTTTGATAATCCCCATATCCATCCTCACTAGATCCATGTAAAAAATATCTTTTTCAATCCTCATTTTGTTGAGAACCCCATGATCCTTCCTTTTCAACGCATCGACTACCTTTTTTTTCCATTCATGGGTGCAATTTTATGGTACAATCATAATCATTGAGTAGTTCAAGCCATTACTGTTTCCTCATGTTGAGTTCTTTCTGTGATAAGATATACTTCAGAATCTTGTGATCTATATACACCTAACATCTTTCACCATAGAGATAGTGTCTCCATATTTTTAGATCAAATTTCATAGTAGTTAACTCAAGATCATGGTTCTGGTAAATTTTCGCATGAATTTTTAACTACCATGATGAATAGGGAATAAATATATCATTCTTCAAAAGGACTAAACAATGTCCTTTCCTTGATGCATCACTCTAGATCACAGACCCATAATTCCCTGAGGGTAGTGTTAGTATCAGAGCATTCACTAATCTACTCTTCAATTCATTGAAACCGCCATCACATTATTTTTTCTGTATGAACTTATCCTTTTTACATGTATGCTTGGACATTGGGTTGGCTGAACGGGCGATGTTCTGAAAGAAACACCTATAATAACCTTGTAATCCAATAAAACTATGTTCCTCAGTTATGTTCATTGGATAATTCCATTGTTGAAAAACCTTTTTCTTCACATGATCAATATATTTTCCATCCTTAAAGACAATTTGGCCCAGAAAAAAACCGATTGAATCCAGAATTTACTCTTTGTAAACATCAAATGTAATTCATTTCTTCTAAGATTATTTATAATAATGTGCAATTTATTTTCCTGATCAAAATATCCTTTTTAGTATACCATGATATCATGAATAAATACCACCACAAATTCATCAATATGTTCCTTGAATACTCTATTCATTAGAACCATAAAAATTGAGGGTGCATTAGTCTGTCCAAAAGGTATTAATGTAAACTCATAATTCCTATACCTGGATGGAAATTCTATTTTTGGAATGTATTCCATCATCAAAAGAAACTAATGATATCCAGATCAAAGATCAATCATAAAAAAATATTGGTTTCCATGAAGTTTATCAAATAAATCATCAATTAAACGTAAGGGATTCTTGTAACATACTGTTATAGCATTCATCTCCCTATAGTCAATGAGAAACCTCAAAGATACATCTTCCATCTCAATTAAAAGAATAAGGGATCCACATGAAGAAACACTAGAGGGAATAAATCATTTTCAACTCAATTCCACTAGTTGTATATTATGTTCCACTAAATCCACTACAACCATTTTATAAGGGGTATTTTATATGGGCCTTGAATCAAGAATTATGTCAATGGAAACCTAAATTTCCCGCTCTATAGTATGTCTAGGTAAGTCATCTGGAAACACATCAAAATATTCTTTCACAATAGATAACTATTCTATCAGAAAATTTCCTTTTTTAACCATAGTTACTTCATTCTCTTCCTCACCTATAATTTAAATCATTAGAACTATTGGGGGTGGATCTAGATGATAATCAAAGGGTGATTTTCCCCAAAAAGATAAGGTATTCTACATCATCCAAAAAAATTGCATCCACCCTCTATTTATAATAATTTTTTACATCATGGTTCAAAATCCAATCCATATTGAGGATTATATCATAGTAAATCCTGAGTTTGACAATAAAATCATCAGATAATGTAGGTTTATATACCATATTGCTGATTGATTGAAACAACTTTGTTTCAATGATACTTCCCTTAGGTGTTTATACTGACAACTCCCTATTTAAATGAAATTAAAAATATATAATTTTCTGGTAAAACTAGGAATATATGAAAGAATAAGATGATTATGAATCAAACAAAGAATTTTCTATATCTAAGGAAATGATTAAAGTACATGCCACCATATCATTAGTAACTTCAATATCAAAAGTTGTGATCGCATAATCTTTCCCATTCTCCTTTAACCTTTTCTATGGCATGTTTCCTTATTGCTTTCAAAAATAATTATAATAGTGTACCATCTCTCTAAAATTATAGAAGTGAACATTAATATCTTATTTCTTCCCCTTTAAATCACGAACATGATGTACTTTATTTCCACATTTGTCAGATAATCTTTTTCCTTTTAAGCAGGCTCCTGGGAGTTTCCTGCCACAATTATCACCAGGTTGAAATTCAACTCTCCCATTCTTCTACATTTACTTATCTCCTATTCTAGTGTTTTTAGAAACGCACTTATTCTTTTTAATTCCTTTAAATTCATAATACATGGAGAATTAATTTATTGTCTTGAGAGCACATGAAACTATATCTTCAAATGATGAGAAAATATGGGAGACTAGTGCTCATCAGAGGAAAGATTTTAGACCATCAAATAATTCATAAATCTTGCACCTTGGAATTCATATATAGTCTATAGTATGTCTTGATATCCTTTTAATGTTATCTTCATACTTGGAAACATTATCATCTTCCTTTTGCCTCAAATTCAAAAACTACATTTCCATATCCGCTCACTGTTCACATGGAAATTATTTCTCTCCGAATATTTCCTTAAATTCCATCTATTCCATATCTTCTATATCTTCTTCATCCTTTGTGTTTTGGATTAATGACCACCACTGATCCACATCTCCCGATAGATGATAAACATCCATGATGACCTTGTCTCTTTTGTTATATTCCAAAGTGAGAAATATCTTCTCTATGGATCTGATCCACTTCTCTTCTCAAAATGGGTAAGTAGTCCCATTGAATGATGGAGGTTTTTGTCACATAAAGTGATATAACAATGATACTATGTGTTTTGGATCCAAATGGTCTATACAGGTAAGGTTATTTTTTATAACATGATTATGTTTTTCTAGTATAGTTTAATGTTTCTCTACAATAGTTACAACTCCATATCCTACATCATTATCTTGAAATAGAGGGAAATCACTACATGCGATACGTGTGTTCATGTGGTTTCAATTTATTACACTAGGCGCTATTTCTAGATAATGGCATACACTAGATTAGGTTATAAATCATAAAGTATAATCTTAACTTAACAAAATAATTAGGATTAATTGAAATCCTATGCCTGTATAATATCATAATCACAAACTTGGGTTCATTGAGAAAGTTTTACATTTTAATCCTTCATAATATCTTTTAACGAAAATGTGAGTTATCTTGATCATATCCCATGGGAGTTTCAAACCAGGTGTGCAATAAGGCATGTTGTCGTGTACAAGGATACCCTGAGTCAAGCCCGAAACTCCTTGTCATATTTTTTACTCCTAGGTACATCTATGCCAGAACCACGTCCACTTATAGTATCCATACATGGATATATTTTCTTGAAATATCGACCTAATATAGTCATTACCAAATACCAGGATGTTATTGTATGTTTATTCTCAAATACTATCTTATATATTTGTTCCCTAATTTACGTAATCTAAATTTAGTTTCCATGTTTTCTACGAAACTTCTCTGAAACCAACTCTAAAGACCCAACCCAAGTTGCCCGAACATGGTTCCTTATTACATTGAATTGGATTGTTTACAAGAAAGTCATATCCTAAAAGAAATAATTGTTTAGTTGATTTTTCAATCTAGATACATACATAATTTAATCATTAAAACATGAAATGAAATACAACATATATGTTTTATTGGGATCGTCCACAACTTATGCTTATCCCTATAGGTCATTCATAATAAAATTATTCATATACTAAGAAAATGAAACATAATAAAGGGGTGATATAAAATTCCAAGTAAGTTTATGAAATACAGTGGAAGATAACATAAACATTAGGAATGATGAATAATTGAAAACACATTCCATTAAAAAATAAACTTGAACATAATATGGCAGGAAAATTATTTGAGTAAACATTTCCATAAAAAATAATTACCATGGGTATTATATAAGTCGAATAACAATATGAAATATTAATTTATAGCTTCCTAATGAGGGAAATTTATATGCCAAAAATTCTGAAACATAGCATCAAGGCCTCAGCCAAGATTTCTAAAAATGATTAAGTCCTTAGCCAAAACCATATCTCAAAATAGGCAAGGCCTCGGGCATGTCAATATCTATTTGTCTCCTGACACCTAATCATGCATAGAGGGACTATAGAGGGAACAAAACATCACATAATAAGTCCAATTAATTCCTCATATTATTTTGGAGAAACTTAAAAACATATACATTCATATAAAAACTAACATATAAAATGTAAATTTCTTTCCCCGAACATTAAGCTTAAACACTAACCATTCAGAGTAAATTGGTGAATGGATTTATGATAGAACATCCAAAATAAAACTTTTCAAATAACATAAAATTAAAAAATGTATATGATATCATAAAATATTAATACCAACAATTAATAATAATCAACAATAGTGTTGAAACATAATAAGATACTCTTATGAAGTCATCGAGTAATTTTTGAGAAAAATAATCTTTTGTTTTGAAAAGAAGAGTTATTTTTAAAATGTCTTTGTATAAAACCATAACACATGTATGATAGTACCCTAATAATAAAATGATTCATTTTATAAAGATAACTATTTCTAAAAGAAGAATATATAGTTCCCTTGATATAGGTAAGAATTTGAGAAATTCATTTGAATCAGGCTTGTATTTCTGAATTTTTTTTAAAGTCCATTTTAAAATATATAACACATCCTAAAATAAGGAAGGAATATAGTTCATAAAAATTTATTGAACATTATAAAAGAATATATTAGGATTATATATGAATAAATTACAATTTAATTGAGGTAAGTAGACAATAAGAGTTGCCCAAATGAAAATGGAGGTTCGGGTAGAAAACCATTACCTCTTTGTAAGAAATCAAAGCATACGCCCCAAAAATAATAATCATCAAATGATACATTGGATACCATGAAATTAAATATATTAATGATTTGATAAATCAATATGAATTATACATACACCAGACATAGTAATTGTAGTGAATAAGGAATGTCTCACAAAAATGGAAGTGAGATGAGGAAACACTTACCTTAAGTCTGAATGTGTTTCGCTCTTGAATATAATGTCCCAGAATATGAAATTAGAATTATTAATAACATAATTAATAGCCTATTATATATTTATTTAGTTTATTGTAAATTTGTTTACTCCATTTATTTTCTTATTGATAAGTTATAATATTGAATACCATTGTTTCAGAGTGTTCGTTTCGTTGGTTTTCATGAGCAGTTCACTTGTTTTTTAGTAATAGAGTTCATGTGGAATGGATGTAAATCTGCATAATTGAATTTAAACATTATTTGTGAACATAATTAGGTGTTAATGATAATTTATATAATTTGGTTACATGGAATGAGGAAAAATCATTATATGAGATATTAATGAAAAACACATAGATTATTTTAGCAGTATTTTGATTATTGGGAACTATTTTGGTCATATGATTTAATATTATTTACATATACTAGTTCCTGAATATTAATTAGGTTAAAATATCTATATTAAAGTCTTTCTAATCCATAAAAATGGTTTCATGACCAGTAATGAAGGGTAAATTTAAAATCAAAACATCATCATCCACGAAGGTTGTAAATTGGAACCCCATAGACGATGATTTCATTTATAAAATAAAAGAGAGTAATAATATTGATGACGTTTATTCCATTAACATGATAAAATTATTATATGTAGATGATATTGGAGTTATCATGGTTATTTGGATAGAGGAGGTGAGGAGAGGATAACAATATAATGGAACATGAAATGAAATTGAATGAAATAAAATGTGAATTTACCTCTTGAATCCACCTCCTTGAGAAACTTCTTACGGGATGGGGATTTGGTCATTTTTAAGGACCAATAGCTCTTTGACATGGGGAGTGACTTTTGAAGGGTATTTTGATAGAACATTTAGGAGTTTCAAGGGTTATATGAGTGAATAGAAGAGGAAGTGATGGGGGGTTTTTATATTGGAGGATAGGAGTTATTTTTTGAATTTCTAAATCATTATTTTATTATTTTACCAAATACAACCAAAAATATTGATTCTTGTGACCAAGAATAGTAATATGTGAATTTTATTTCTAACTAAGTGTTCTTTTACCATCCTTACACCACCTATGACTCAATAAATCATTTATATAGTATTTATCATAAATTATCATATTTTACAATTCTCCAAAAATTCTTGTATTTTAGAAAAATCCAAAAAATTCAACTTTACCATTTTTGACATGTAGATTTCAAAAATGAACTTGATTTTTTTAAAATAATTTTCTAAATATTATTAATATAATTTTGAAATAAAATCATAGTTCATTCAAAAAATAACAATTTTAAAACAATAATTCATTTTACATCACATTAAAAAATTATACAAGATCTCATTATCTTATTACCTTAAGAAAATAAAATAATGTTATTATTTACTATTCATAAGGGTCACATTACTATTCAAAAGGGTATGTAACTATTCACTAAAAATTGTGTTTTTTCTATCAGACTCTAAATATCTTACTGAACGCAACAGTGTATATCACTTTTTTGAACTTCAAATCATAGAGGTGGAATGAATTATGTTTTGTAGATAGGTTATAACAAACTTGTGTTTTGTAGAGAATAAGTGTTTCATGCATTAAATATTTATTTTCAAAACCTTGGGGTGTTACAATATGATAAAAAACTGGAGAAATGATTTGTTTTTTATGTAATGGTATTCAAGAATAATGTTTTAGAAGTACATTTAGGTTATTATGTAATAATGAAGCCTCTATGATTTTTTTTCACTTTAGTTGTTCCATAATGATTTATAAGCATATGCTGAATTGTAATTGTATCAATGAAAAGTGATTTATGTGTTAAGGTGATATTTTATGGGAAAGATATCCCTTAATATGTGCATGATGTTTATATAAGAAGATAAAGAGTTGTTTTATTGTGATAAAATAAATGGGATAATATTGTGGAAATTGGGACTGTTATGATGAGAAGATGGGTTATGATAGAAAAGATTGAGTTTATATAATTTTTTGATTAATAGTATGATGTAAGAGTATATTTTTGAAATCATTCATGTTTTCACTAAGGTTTATAGTAATTTAGGTAATTACTATGTTTCAAGTGAATACATGATAATTGTATTCACATGTTTGGTATGCAACAATTAATAACTACATCATGTTTTTTAGAGATAAATTATAACTTTAGTGAACTTATTATAAATTCGTTTATTTTAATCTTTTGGAAGGTTCATATGGTTTACCATATATGAAATTTTTTACGTTGTACTTTCTGGATGTGGTTTTAGTGATTAAAGTATTTTCTCTCCATATGAGGATTTAGGAATATTGGATAACCTGTGTTATGATTTTCGTTTTGATGTTAAGAAATATTGAAAAACCTATAATACTATCGATTTCATGATATCTTAATACTTTAGAAATTAAAAATTCACCTTCATTTCTTGGAGTAAGAGATGAAGCAGAAATTGATCAAAGCACAATAAAATGATGAGATATTCCTTTGAAATGTAATGAAATCATGTAAGTATTTATTCTCAGGAAATTTATTCAACTCTAGAGAAAAGATCTTGGAACCAAAAAGGTTATCGAAGTACCTTCTCATTTGATGAATCAAATTTCCCCTCATATCATCAATGATTAATGGATTTATGATGCTTAATTTTATCTTGACCATTTTATCTATCACTCCCCATCATAACATTTGAGTAATATTTGTATTACATGTCCATGTTTTGACTTTCAACCTATGTTATACTATGTGAAAACATGATTATGTGTCTCATAACCCATACATTATGAATGATGTTTTGTTTTCTAAAATTTTTGTGTTATATTATTTGGTACTCAAAAAAACTATGTCACAATAATAATTATGTGAGTTTAATTTGAAATGTGACCAGTGGGTTTCAACATTTATATGAAGCTTGGTCAATATAACCCTTGGAAAAATACTATAATAATTTTAACATTATAATTAGTGTTATATTTAGAAATGAAAATGAAAAATTAATATAGAAAGGTGAAACAACAACCTCAACAAGTAGAGTCATGCCACACAAAGGTCATTTGTTAGAGATTGGGAAGAAGGTAGTGTCACTGGGATTCAATCTTGACCAAACCCAAGATGAGTTTCACCATGTTATGTTTGAACAAAATAAACCCATGGGAGAATATCAAGTTAGGGGAAATTACTAGTTAAGAGATGTTATCCAAGACGCACCATGATTTTATCACCAATGCATACCTGACCCTTCGTCTTTCTGAGGGTGTTATAAATGGGTAATGTTTCAATGCCATGGTTATTTAATGTTTAATTTATTTGTATAAATAAATTTTTTATTTCATCAAGTCCCTTTTGCAAATTTTTTTCAATAAAATATGATGAATTTAATAAATTTATTTTTTGGAAAAAAATTACTTTTTAGAAAAGGTATAATTATTATAATAAACTATGGTTTTATTTAAAATTTTTATTGTAATGAAACGGTCTGATTAAGAATTTCTTAATTAAATATAAAAGACAAAATATTTTTTTTCCACTATCACAAATTTCATCATGCATTTTCAATCCACTATTATTTTTAAAAAATAATTATTTTATATTTAATAGTTAAAATTATAATATTTTTATAATTATTATGATAAAATAAATATCATTTTTGGAAATTATCACATTTAAATTATGTTATGAATAATTATTGTAAATTTTCTAAGATACTTTTTTTCCATAAATAGTAAAAATACAATTTGTGTTTTTCAGTATGTTTAATGACATAATAATGATATAATAATTAATATAAAATGATGATCGACTCTTGTGTATTAAAATAGCATAATAGGTGTCCCATTTTTCCTATACTATTGGAAAATACCGTGGGAAAGCCGATAAGATTTCATTTAACAATACCTAGGTGTCCAAGGAAATTAATAAACAAATCCTCCTATTTTTTGATAAATACCCAAAAAATTCTCCAATTCATTTCACCTAAAATTAATTCTCCACAAATATCTAATATTTATACCTCTCAAGGAGTTCTCCAATTGTGTAATCAATCCACCAAGTTCCTAATCATCATTTTTTATGAGTCACACATCATGTTAAGGGAATACTCAACCTCTCTTTTCCATTCAATTCCCCTTTTTATGTGGTATGTCTTTAAAATGTTAAAACTATGTTCTTATATACATTTCATTCTACCCCTTTAATATATTAATATTATTTTTATAATGGGATACCATTGACTCCTATCTATTAAATGTTTTATAAAACCATGTTTCTGACCCGTTATGCTGCAAAAATTTTCTTCTCAAAGTTTATATCTTTTTATCTAGATTTTATATTATTTTATTTGGTAAATTCCAAAACCTCTTTCTCTTCCAAGAGTATTTAATTAGATTTCAAAATGATCTATTTTATTCTAGGATTTACATAAATTAATCCTTCCATCCTCTTTAATGGGATAATAATGATATGAAGATCTTTCCTTTGAGAATACTTTTTAAACCAACTCCATGATTTTGATATGAAACCCATTTCTTTTATTCTCCATAGGTTATTTATAAAATTTATTGTTATTATATATTTGGATAACATTAATTAATACATTTTAAGGATTCATCATGATAGTTATACAGTGCATTGGGTAATTAATTTAATCTATATTTATGATAAGTTTTCTAATACATTGGTGAATAACCTTGGTAATTTTTACGACACCTCGATGAAAAACCTTGGTGATATGTTTACGAAAGTCTCATTTTAATTTCATTGCAACATTAACTTTTTATGATTAATTTTTTTAATATTATGATAAGCCTCATTATAATTACTTTATTATATTACTCAAATTTTTATGGATATTTCTCAAGATCACATGTAAAATGTTACCCTTTCATTCTCTTACTAGGCCTTATGCTCACCCTTTCAATTGATTTATGTCTCCAGTTTATGAGATGATATAACATTACTTGGTATGAACCAATTATGAAGCAATTCAGGTTAATTATAATATTTTCTAATGTTTTCATGTATTATGTTCCTTATTTCTTTGAAACTAAACATTAAAAGATCCCATGTTTAAATAAGGTAATGAAAATTTATGTAATAAAAAGGCAGGATGCCATAGTTGGTATCAAAAGATAGTATAGTTATTTTTGTAAGTCATGATTAAAAACATTAGGAAAAACCCTAGATAAAATTAAGGTATTTGAAAACATCCTAGTATTCTGGTAAATTATTATGTAAGTTGATTCTGAGAAATGAAATCCATGTTCAGATACATATAAGTGGATATAGTTCTTGAAAAAATGTACCAAGGGGTAACAAATCTAAAAAGGCATGTCGAGCCTGACTTAACATAACTTGGTACATGATAATGTTCCTTACAATGCATTTTTTTGACACTCCTGTGGGATATATTTGGTTAACTAATAACTTTTTTTGAACCTTTAAGATGGATATATAGAAAATTTAATTTTTGTTAAATAATGACTTATTTAAGAATGGTGTTCTGATTCATAAAATTATTCTAGTATTATAATATTATTGAATGAAAAAATTTCTCACAAAGGATTTATTCATTTATAAAAAGGTAGGAAATGGTAGAAATCATGTATATTGTAAGTGCAATGGGTCGAACATAGACAAACATTCGATGGATGATGGAATAGAAAACATCATGAGAATTTTGAAAAAAATGACTCGAGTTATGAGAAATAACTAGAATCAAGCTGATAGATTAGATTCCATTCAATGGGAATAACATTTCATTGAGTCCTTTATATGTCAATGATCAACTTATTTCAGATGATCTACTATCCCATTGATTTCCAAACAATGTATAAGCTCCATTGAATAGAAATTTTCTATACACTATTATTTTGAACAAGTGAATGTAAGCTTTTTTATGTAACACTTAAATGGGGAAGCTGATCAATGGTGGGAACTGATTAAAAAAAATGGAGCCAAGTAGGTAGATTTAATGAAGGAGTGGGAAGTTTTTGTGGAAACCCATTTCAAAAAATATTTTCCCCTTTCGAATTCCAAGATTTGAAGCAGAAGAAAAATAAATCTATGGGAATCTATGAGATGAACTAAAGAGAACTTTTTCATCACACCTACATCTTTTCATGGATCATAATATAATGGTTGATATATTATTCAGTAGACTAAGACTCTATATATGGATGAATCTATCCAATCAAGACTATGATAGTTATGAGGTGATCGTGTGAAGTGCAATGAAGGTCGAACTAGAGTTTAGAGAGACTCATTGGTATCATAGATTGAATGAAAATAAGAGATATATGGATCTATACATAGGGAATTTTCTTGATTACCGAATATTATGAAAGAATGTGTAACATTCCACATGAAAAAATATGGGAAGAAGCATTTAGAGAAATACTTTCTCAGGATTGGGAAATGTTACAAATGTGGATAATATGGACATATAGATCAGAACTATAGTAGTGAGGTGAAGTCTCTACTTCTCTACACTAACCACAAGAGGAATATTATATAGTTCTATCCTAAAGTGAAATGCTTTATGTGTGGACAGTTTGAGAACTTTTCCCATCCTTTTAACAATCTTAAGTTATGGGTGGGGAGTCTCCATCACCCTCATGGTAGGATAAGATGAATGATCATGCTTTTTCTACCATGATGGTTGGAGTTAAATTAAGAAATTATAGAGGGGTATACACTCCCTTTTTTCTCTCAAAGATAAAAAGTACTTTTTTTGAGTCTAGTTCAAAACATTACTTTTTTCCTAAAATGTTAAACAAATATAGAATAAATACAGAAACCTCTAAAAGTAGTGTTATCAGTCAAGACTCGTGCATGGATTTTCCATCAATCAACAGTGTATCAAAACTCAAGTATTCACTTTGGTGATCATAATCACATTGAATATCTAGTAGTCCTTCCCATGGTATAGTTCAACATTTTACTACTGATTGATTGAATATCAATGTATAATGACAAGATTAACTATAGAATTAAGGAAATATAAGTAGTCTCGAATAGAAAACCAATAATTTTTTTGAAATGAGAGATATCTTGACCTGATCCAAGCTTATATGAACCTACCATATCCTTCTTTATGTAAATGATCAATGAATATGAAGAAGGGAATGATAGTATAAGAATAGAAGATTTCACCATAATTCAATAACACATCGACATATTTTCTTATGATTTACCTAGACCCCCCCAGAAAGAGAGGTAGAGTTATCCACTAAGATCATTCCCAGTTCAAATTCTATTTAAAAGATCCTGTATATAATAGAAAATGTGGAGCTTGAAGAATTAAAGAAACAACTCCATGATCTTTTAGAGAAAGTGTTTATCTGACCAGGCATTTCTCCTTGGGGAGCACCCATTTTATTTTTTAAGAATAATGATGGATTAATACATATATTAATTGATTATAGAGAACATAATGGGATCACAGTGAATAACAAGTACACTCTCACATGAATTAATAATTTCTTGGATCATCTTATTGAGGCTCAATTCTTCTCTATGATTGATCTTTGATCTGGATATCATTAATTGAGGTTGAATAAATATGATATTATAAATACTACCTTATGATCAAGATATGGGAAATATGGGTTTATTGTTATTCCCTTTGGATTGACTAATGTACTAGCTGTATTTATTGATTTTATGAATAGAGTCTTTAAATACCACCTTGGTAAGTTTTTTTAGTTTTTATTAATGATATCTAGATATATTCTAAAATTCATGAGGTTCATATAGATCATATAAGGGTTATACTGAAAACTCAGAGAAAAAATAGTCTATTTAGAATGTTTAGAAAAAGTGAATTTTTGTTACAATAAGTTTCATTATGGGGGAACATTGTAACCAATGAAGGAATCTCAGTTGAACCTTCCAAGACAATGGATGTGTAAGAGTGGCCTCATCCTACAACTGTAATTGAGATGAGTATTTTCCTTGGTTTATCATGATATTATAAGAGGTTTTTGACGTAAATTCTATGAATATAAAATCCCCTAACCATATTATCTCGAAAATGAGAAAAGTTCTTCTGAACGACGGATTGTGAAGAATGTTTCCAAGAGATAATGAAGAGATTAGTTACTAAACCTTTGTAAAATCTACCCTCTATGGGAGAGGGATAAAATATTTTTTGGGTTTCATATATGAGTGGGTTTGGGTGCATCCTCAGGAAAAATGACAAGGTGATTACTTATGCATCTTGATAGGTAAAGCCTCAGGATAAGAATTATCCTACACTTGATCTGGAGATAGCTGTAGTTTTTTTATCTTATGACATGGAGGCACTATATTTATGGGGAAGATGTGATATGTACACAAAAAACCTAATCTTGAATTATATTTTCATTCAAAAGGAATTTAACATGAGACATAGGATATGGTTGGAAGTTCTTAAAGACTATTATATTTCAATTAATTATCACCCTGAAAGAGAATACATAGTTTCTGGTGAAATATGTAAGAAATACCTTATTGTTCTGGAAGTGATTATGATTCAAGGAGATCCTTTGATCAAATAACAAGTAAAACATGACATGAGAATGGTAAGAGAATAGAAATCATTAATCATATCCTGAAGGATTTCTTAACCACAATTACTAGAGAATATCGGGAAAGGTCGAAGAGAAAATCATATGTTATAGAATAATATCAGGGATATGAAGAATGTGATGTGTGCTGAGTTCAATATTGATCTAAAAGGTGTAGTAAAATTTCATATAAGGATATGTGATCTATCTATTATGAAATCTAAAAGGATATGATAGATAAAGCTAACTGTCTTACATTATCTATATATACTAGAATCACTAAAATTTATAGGGCCCTTTGTGATCATTATTGATTGGATAACATGAAAAGGGATATTTCCGACTAGACTACGAGGTGGTTTGGGATTCAAAAACTGAAGTCCTATAGAAAACATCTTAATGGGGTATTACAACCACTACCCATACAAGCAAGGAAGTGGGAAAATATCACTATAGTCTTTTTCATGGTTCTGCCAAAAACATCCAAAGGAAACAATGTGATATGGGTTATAGTTGACTGTCTCACCACAAATTCCCATTTTTATCTACCTAAGAAGAATTATCTCTTCTCCTACATTCCATGATTTACATAAAAAAAGTGTTGAGGTTGCACGGTGTGCCAATTTATATCATTTTTAAAGATGATCCAAGGTTCACATAAAAATTATAGAGAATGATTCTACATACTCTGAAAACTGAATTGAATTTTAGTACAACCTATCACCCCCAAACCGATGTCTAATATGAAAGTAAATTTTATATGCTTTATTACTTGTTGATAAAATTCTCAATGTAATTAAAATGTGTATAGGATAAACATCTCCCCTTAGTTTATTTCTCACAAAAAAATAACTTCCATTTGAGTATTCAAATGTGACCCTATGAATCTCAATATGGAAAGCGATGTAAAAATCCAAATTCTTGAAGATGAAGCTAATAAGAGAAAGACTATTGGTTATGATCTTGTGTAAGAGATGACAAAAAAGGTTAATTCCATCCAACAACACATAAAGTATGCTCAGAGTCAGCGGAAGAGCTATGTTAATGATGGTCAAAGGGACGTGAAGATTGATGTTAGTGGAAATGTATTCCTTTAAATTTCACCATAGAAGAGATTCATAATGTTGGGAAGGAAGTGATTATTATCTCTATGTAAATTGGCCCCTATGAAATCTTTGATCACATAATAGTAGTGGCCTATCGGCTAGAACTTCATCCAAATATAGCTCCCGTTCCTGATGTATTTCATGTATCTATCTTGAGAAAGTAAATAACTAACCTTGTACATGTACTGAATCCTAAGGTCATATAAATGTATCCTGACCACTATAATGAGGATAAACTGGTGGGGATCTTGGACCATAGATACAAGGTCCTACGCAACAAGACTACACACCTTCTCAAAGTGTTTTGAAAGAACTATAGATATCAAAAAACAATCTAGGAACCAGAGCAGACAATGAGGAATATTTATCCAAACCTTTTCTCAACTGATGGAATGAGTTGAAAATTTGCGGATTAAATTTCATAAAGTGGGAGAAATGTAATAACCTAGAGTTATTGGATGAGGTTTTGTTTCCTAATAAATCTGTGTCATATTATTTTGTACGCAACAAAACTATATCAAATTTATATAGCAATTAGTATAATTTTAAATGTGACCATTACATTTTGAAAGTTATATGACTGTTAGTCAATTATGACTATTGTTCAATATGACCATTTGAAACAATACTATAATAGTAATTTTAACGTTTTAATTTGTGTAATAAGTAAAAATGATAATGGATAATTAATGTAGAAAGGAGAAATTATGGCCTTAAATAGTAGAGTCATGTCGTACAAAGCCCATTTTTCAGAGCTTGGGAATGAGGTAGCATAATAGGGAATCACTCTTGACCAATCCAAAGACGATCTTCGACATGTTAATCTTGAACTAAATCTTCTACGAGAAAAGTTCATGTTAGTGGGAATTACCACTTGAGTGATATTATTCGAGTCGCCCCAAGATCCTACCACCATTGCACACCATAACCTTAGTTCATATGTGGGTGTTATAAGATGTTATGTCTTGAGGACCTATTAACTTAAAGTGTAATTCATTTATATAAATAAAATTTTATTGCATCAATTCTCTTTTGAGAATAGTTTTTCATCAAAATATGATGAATGTGCTAATTTTTTTTTTCAAACACAAATTGTATTTTTCATAAATATATAATTATGATAATAAAATTATTTAGTATTAATAATTTTTATTTCAATGAATTTTTTTTATTAAAACACTCTTATTTAAATATAAATGTTAAAATAATATTTTTTTCCAAGCGTTGTTGTTTTTTCACTATGCATTTTCTATCCACTATTATTTTTAATAAACACAAATTTTTATATTTTAAAGATAATATTATCATATTTATCTAATTAATATGATAAAATAAATATCTTGTTTTGTAATAATCACATCAAAATTAGGTTAGGGTTAATTTATGAGAATTTTCAAAAATACTTATATTGTAAATAGTAAAAATATACTTTTAGTTTTTATTATGTTTAATGACATCATATTTATAAATAAAATGTTGGTCAACTATTTTGGATTAAAATATCATAATATGTTTCCCAAGTGTCTTATACCATGAGAAAATACCATGGGAAATCTCATGGTTTTTCATTTACCACTACCTAGGTGTCCAAGGAAATTAATAAACAAATCCTCATTTTTGCTATAAATACCCACCCATTTATCCATTTCCATCCACTTAATATTAATCTTCCATGAAGATATGATAGTTTAACCTCATAGAGATTCCTTCCAAGGATTCCTCAAGTCACCATGGTCCTGATTCTCATGTTTTAGGAGCCACTCTTCAGGGTAAGGAAAATCTCAACTTCTCTTTTAATTTCAAGTTCAATTTATGTGTGGTATGTCTTTAAAATTTACAAAAAATGTTCTTATATCCATTTTATTCAACCCCTTTACTCTATAATGAGTATTATATGAATGTGATACCCATTTAGCCTATATTTTTGATGTTTTATAAAACCATGTTTCATACCTTTTCTACTATCGAATATTTTTGTCAAAATTTTGCACTTTTTATAAAGAATTTCTCTTATTTTATATTCTGAATACCCAAACATATTTATTTTCTATGATTATTAAGCTATATGGTAAAATTATATATTTTATTCTAGGATTAAAATACATAAAGTCTTCCTTCCATTTTTCCTGTGTTAGTAATGACATAAAGATCTTGTCATGGGGCACTTTTTTTAAAAAATACCATGATTTTGATATAAAACCTATTCCTTTTATTCTATGTGGTTTATTATTGAAATGTTTTATTATTATATATGTGTATCACATTAATTAATAAATATAAATGGTGAACCTTGATAGATCCTCAATTCATTGGTTATATTATTTAATCTCTATAGATGACAAGTTTAATGATACATTGGTGAACTAACTTGATATTTTTACGACATCTCAGTGAAAAAACATGGTGATATGTTTATTAATGTATCATTTATATGTTTTAGACACATTTTAATATTATTATTCATGTTTTTATTATTATGATATACCTCAAGATCATTCCTTTGAGATATTCCTCGTGTTCTTAATGATATTTCTCAAGATCACTTGTAAATTATTTCCCTTGATTTCCCTTAAAAGGTCTTATGCTCATCATTTCCTTTGATGTATATCCCCATGTTAGTAGCTACAGTAAATTTACATAGTATGAACCTATGATGAATCCTCTTAATTTAAACAGAATAATATCTCATTTTTTATTATATTATATACCATATTTCTAGGAAAATAAACATTGAAAGATCCTATATATTTACAATGTAACAAAATGTTATGTAAAAAATATGTGGGATGCCATAGTTAGAATTAAATAATGATTTATTTATTTGTAGAAACTAGGATTAAAAAACTTTAAGAAGAACCCTTTAGAAATTTCAAATATAAAAAAACATCCGGGTATTATTGTTATGTATTAAGTATGTTTTTTTAGTAAATAAATCACATTCTCGATATGAAGAAGTGGACGTGGTTCTGATAGATATGTACATAGTGGTTAAAACTATGAAAAGGTGCATCATTACTGACTTAGAATAGCTTGGTACATGGTTATGGGTCTTACTGCATACCTATTTTGACACTCCCAAGGGATATGTTTTGTGAATCACTATATTTTTATTAACCATTTAGAAGGATATATAGAAATTGTAATTGATGTTAAAGAATAAAATATTTAATCATGATGTTTTAAGTCATAAAATTCTATTAGAATTATAATATTCTAAAAGAAAACATGTTTATCCATAATGTTTTTTATTTTAAAAAATAGAATGAAATAGGAGAAATCACATAAATAGTTAAAGTAATGGACTAGGCACTGAAAACCCTACCTTATAAGAAAGAATAGAATAATTAATGAGAATGATGAATCAATTGACTCAAGTTATGAGAAATAACATAAGTCAACTCAAGAGACAAAATTATACTAAAAGGGAAAAAATTTCCATTGATCCCTTTATTCATCAACAACAACCTAATTTGAATGGATCTACTAACCCATTTATTGATGAACAATGGATAAGATCTATAGAAAAGATCTTTTATATACTCTATTATTCATAATAAAAGAAAGTCACCATGGTTGTGTACCACTTCGAGGGAGAAGGTTATCAACGATGGTAACTGAATAAAATCACAAATAGAAGAAGAGACATTGAAGATAAGGAGTGGGGAGTGTTCAGTGGAACCTTTTTCAAAAAATTCCCCCTATTTGATGAGAACGAAAATGGGAAAGGAATTCATATAGTTGAAGAAAAAATAAAATTAATATGTGGGAATCTATGATATTAAATTCACAATAAAATATCATTACACCTAAAAAATTTTCATGGATCATAATTGAAATGTTAATAGATTATTCAGTGGACTAATATACCATCTATGGAAAGAATCTGACCAAACGAAACGTTGACAACTATGATGAGATAGTGTGTAGTTCTTTGTAAGTTGAACTGGAGTCCAGAGAGATGTAGTGGTCTCATAAATAAAATTAAAATAAGAGATATATAGATCCATGATTAGGTAGTAACATTGATCATGGAATAGGAGTAATGCAAGTGTAACATTCCACCTTCAAAAACGTGGGAAGAATCATTCGGGGAACTACTTTCTTGAGAGTTATAACAACCTTTCTCTTTATTTCATATTTAAACATTATTTATTATATAAAATGAGCTTAATACAACTTATAAGGTCGAGAGGTATAGTGTATTTTAGGCATAGGAACATTACATAAAAACATAAAATATTTAATACAATATCTTAATTTAAAACTTCTTTGTCATAATCGACTCACTCTTTCATAATAAACACTGAATGGGATAACCTGAGGACCTATAAAAAGGGGGTGTGCTATAAATACCACCAAGGGAATAAACATAGAGTAACACAAGGAATATGATTCATGTAATACAATTGTCATATCAATGGAGGATAAAAGGAACATGTACATAAATGCATGATAAATCATGATATTCATAACATGAAAATGTGGCAACCACATACAACATGATATTAGAATGAGACTAGAATCATTGGACACATATTATCACAAGTAAACAATAATTTATCTCGAATTATATTTATCAAAGCCTCATTTTACATGTTTTATCATGATACTAATCATTTCCCAATGCATTGGAGTGCTAATAGGTCACAGCCTTCATAAACATTTCCTTTCATACATAAGTGTGCCACATAGATCATATTACATGGATTCATTCAACATGATAAATTATTACACAATTAAGGAATGTAGAATAAATAAATATAAATCCCCAATAAATAATTACATGATCATAAATGTGAATACCCTTGATAGATAAATTTGTAAGGTATTCACTACATGATGAATTTGGCATGGAAAATCCTGGGGAAATTTGGCAGCATAAAAATGTAAAATAGAAGTTTGTAAAATGCATTGATGAGATATAAAGGTTTATATCATCATTTATACATGAAATCGATAGTAATGGGATCATGGAAAATAATATTCCAACATATATCATGGAATTTAGATTCCAAATATTAAATAAATTCATGAATGTAAATAAGAAGAGAGAAATCCCTTACGGAATATTGGCATAATAACAGGTGGGATTGAGGGATCATAAGGGGATTAATGGGAGTGAAAGGATGATACAATCATGAATACATAAAATCGAAATAAAATAGTTATGTAATAATATATCCCAAATCAATAAAATGGAAATTAAAAGGCATGATATAAAAGAGGTTCTTGATGAAAAAATAGAAAATAAGATCCCTTACAAAATTTTGGCATAGTAACAACTTAGGTAAGGGTAAAAATGGGGGAAAATAAATGATATATAATTTTAATAACATCCATTTGACAGAAAATTAATTATTACAAATGAATTTAAATACGCGAAATTTAAATTAAAAGGAATACTCTCAAAGAAGGTGCTTGAATTCAAAGAGGAAGAGAGGAATCCCTTACATGGATGTGTGATCCCAAAGTCTTGGGGATGGTTTCTTGAAATGTTGGGAGGGACATGGTAGGACTCTAGGGAGTAGGGGAAGAGGGTTGTTTGGATTGAAAAAGTTTGAGTTAAGAGAAAATGGATCTTGGGAGGGTGTATATATTAAATGATAGAGATTTTGTTTTTGGTTTTGGACAATACAAAATAAAATAATCAAAACCACAAATCATCATATGTTTTTTCCATGATTTTACTTAAAAGAGAGTGGTATAAATTATTTTATAATAGTATGGGCCAATGATATTACTATATTTCCCTTAATTAGGTTGAGGATAGTCAATCTTTCAAGGAAATTATTTTAAAATTCTAAAATATTTTATATGTGTTAGAAGACTCGCTATGGCTTTAAAAAATAAATTAAATAAACCAAAAATTACATTATTTTAAATGAAAAATATATATTTGTAATAATGTACCTTTTATAGTATTTTATTACATCCCTATTGGGTCATTATGATGTCATAAAACACATTTCTTATTTATATGGTATTTAATTTTTACCTAAAAATTCAACTTTCTTAGAAAATTATGAAAAATTCATCATTTTATTATTTCATAATCCTAATTCCAAAAATAATAATAATTTTATCTAAATAATTTTTAAATTTTGTGAAGTTTCACTTTTTAAAATAAAAACAAACATTTATTGGAAGTTGAAAGTTTATGACAAAAATAGTTTTCAAACCATAATAAAAATTACATTTGATTTCATAAAAAATAAACAATAATTTATATTTAATAAAATTAATTTAATAATAATATTTTATTAAAATATTATTATGTTAAAAAATCCATTAATTCATCAAAATATATTTCTTAACTGAATTTCAATATTAAACATAATTACTTTTGTGCTTTAAAACTCATTTATAATGTATAAATAATAAAATAAACGTTGATTAATTATTCTATAAAAAATTATCATAATGATAGGGTCTTGATACATATCACTTTATTACACCAGAATATTCCCTATGAGTAAGGTGTGTGATGGTGGGGCTTTCTTGGGGTTGTTCGGTGAATATGGTTTGGGTCATGATCTTGATGATCTTGAAATTCTCCTATAAATAGTTTTGATCATTCTTAAGTTATTGGATATCGAATTTCTCTTGGTCTGGGGGAAATCCCCATAATGATATCACCCTTAAAATCATGGATAAATGGGATTCATAGGGTACGATACTACTAGTTGAGGTTATCACCACCTTTTCCTGTGCCAAAATGATTTGTTAAAACCATATATTTATACTTATCACATGGTCACTGTTCAACGGATACAATATAAACATTAATGATAGTTAACGGTCATTTAAATACAATTGGATACAATAAAACAAAAGTAGTGAATGTGTTTTATATATCAAAAAGATATTTAATTAAAATAAAATTAATTTTATTCATAAATGTTTGGGTCATTAAAACGCTCAACCCTTAAGAAATTTCACCCTAGAAATTTCATTTTCACTCACTAAAACAGATGAGGGTAACTCTACTTCATCACTTCCTCAAGTTAAAACACTACTTCTTCAAACTTATGTTTGCTCCACAACACCTTTACCGGGGGCATCTTCTTATTTCATAGAACTTTTTCTCTACGATATAAGATCTTCACCAGCTTATCCTCACATGAGAGGTCATTCTAAAATGGTACAACCTATGGGTTGAGTAAATGTGATGGGTATGATATTTAATTCTTTAAGAGTGATACATGGAATACATCATGGACTTGAGACCGGTTCAGTGGGGGTTCTAGTCGATAGGCCACTGTTCTGATGCGATCAAGGATTACAAAGGGTCCAATGTACCTTGGAATAAGATTTCCCTTCTTCCCAAAAATCCTAACTCTATTCCGTGGAGATATTTCAAGGAATACCGTGTCTCCAACATCAAACTATACGTCTTATCGATGATTTTAATTATAGTGCTTTTGTTGACTCCAGGAAACTTTGATGTGTTGCATGATGGTCTTAACCATCTCCCCCATTTCTTCGACCATTTCCAGACCAATAAGTTTTTGTTCACCAAATTCATCCCAACATGCATGTGTTCTACACCTCTTCCCATAAAGGGCTTCATAATGATCCATTTGGATGCTTGAGTATAAACCGTTGTTTTAAGATAACTCCACCAAAGTAAGATGTAGGCCCCATCCACCTTTAAAGTCTATTGATCAAGCTCCCATCATGTCCTCAAGTGTTGGGATAATACGCTCATATTGGCCATCTGTTTGAGGTTTATAGGTTGTGATGAAGATTAAATTAGTGTTCAGACCATATTATGGAATCTTCTATAACATATAGGTGAATCTTGGATCTCGATAAGATACAATCGATGGTGGTACACCATGAAAACTCACCACTTCTTTGATGTATATTTGTGCAAGTTTATCTAGTGTTAAATCCTCTTGAATCACAATTATGTGTGCAATATTTATGAGATGATACAAAACAACCCAAATTGCATTATTTCCTTTGGATGTCTTCAGAAGTCCGGTGACAATGTCTATGGTGATGTTTTCCTATTTCCATGTTGGTACGGGTAATGGTTGCATCATTCCATTAGAATTTTTACACTTAGCCTTCACCAGTTTCCATTCCTGACAATTTGATGTATATTCAACGATCTCCTTTTTCATGTTATCCCACCAATAGTTATCTCAAAGATCCTGATACATCTTTTTGTTTCTTGGGTGAATGAAGAAATTTGAACCATGTGCATCATCCAAAATTACATTCTTTAACTCCAGATTTGATGGAACACATTGTATAGACCAGAATCTCACAATTCCATCTTAATTATAATTAATCTCTATGGATTTTATTTTTCAGATTGTTTCCACCATCTTCTAAATTCCCACATCATCCTTTTGAGCATCCTTTAATATTTTCAAAAGTGATGGTTGAGAAAAAATTTGTGAATGGATTACTGAGGCTCCCTTTTTTATGATCCCCATGTCCATCTTCAGAAAATAAATGAAGATTAGATCCTTTTCAATTATTATTAACGATAGAATTGATGGGTCCTCTCTACATATAGCATCTGCAACCATGATTGATATAGCAAGGTGGTAATGGATTAAGCAGTATTAATCCTTGAAGATCTATAACCATCGTCATTGGCACATATTTTTCTCTTCCTGTATGAATATATATTTGAGACTTTTGGGATTCGTATATATTTCACACTTATCACCCATGAGATAGTGCCACAAAATTTTAAACACATAGATCACATATTCAAACTCCATATCACATGTGGGATAGTTTTTCTCATGATTTTTCAACAGCTATGAGGCATTAGGAATGACTTTTTATTTTTCATCAACACACATCCCATGTCCTTCATCTAGGAATCACTGATAGTTACAAAAATCTCTCCACTTGTGGGTATTGTGAGCATAAGGGAAGAGATAGACCTCATATTCAACTCCATGAAACTTTATTCACTTTCATAATTCAAAGAAAACATTACTTCCTTCAGAGTTATCTTGGTATGTGGGTTTGAAAATCATGAGAAATTGGTAAAAAATCGGCAATAATATCAATCTAACCCTGGGAAGCCATAGATATCCACCACAAATGTTATCCTGGACCATCCCTCAATTTATTTTGTTTTGGAAGGATCCATATATATCCCATTGCTTGTGATGAAATTTCCCAAGAATGAGACTTCCTTAAAATAGAACTCAAACTTTTTCTAATTTTCAGAGAGATTACCCTTTCGCATGGTATCTATCACAATGCTAAGATGATCCTCACACTCCCCCTTGGTTTTAAAGTATATTAGAATATCTTTTATAAAAACTACTACAAATTTGTTGAGGTAATATCTAAAGACTATATTATTCAATCCAATAAATATTTTTGGAGCATTAGTTTGTCTGAATGTAATCACAATGAAATCATAATGCTCATACCTCATATGAGAAGAAGTCTGAGGGACATCCTCCTTTTTCAACTTAACTTGGTAATATCGAGACAAAAAATCCACCTTGGAAAAGTATTGTGCTCCATGTTGTTGATCGAATAAGTCATCAATTCATGGAAAAACATAATTTTTCATTATCTTTATTTTTTTGATATCACAATAATCAATGAAAAGTAGCATTGACCCATCCTTCTTCTTGATGAAGAGGACTGGTTCACCCCATGGTGAAGCACTTGTGTATATAAACCCTTTTTCAGATTCTTCTATAGTTATTTCATTAGCTCCTCAATATCCAAAACAACTATTCTATATGGAGTCTTGGATATTAAAAATTATTCAAGTATAAGATCAATCTATAATTCAATATCTCTTTTAGGAGGAAGACCAAGAAATTCCTTAGGAAACACATAATCATATACCTTCAGAATAGGCATGTCTTCAAGGATGGTTCTTTCCATAGACTCAATCATCTGATAAATATATGAATGCTCATAGGGAAGTAATATCCATTCTTGAGATGATGTTTCTAAAGAATTTTCATCCTCCACCTGGCCCTTGTACAGAATCAGGGGTCAATACACCATATAGAGAGTGATTTCCCTCTCACATCAATTTATTTTGACTATATATAGGTAAATACAATCTGTGCTATGAATGGAATAAAATTACACCAGAGGGAGTATGATGAGGTTCATCAGGAATTTAAATCCATATATTTTTATAGGTGAGGATTTATATACATAGGATGCAATAATTACCCATTTATTATTTTCATCGAAAACACTACTTCCATGCTTGTTGGTTTTGTTTGGATTATTATACTAATCTTTCAAGATACAAAATATTTCGTAGAACTAGAATCATAAAAAATGTTCAATATTATTTAATGAAAAACCGTTGTATCTATCACCACTTTGTTTTTGGGATTTACATAGGTGGTGGAGATGAAAAAATACCTCTCTTTTTTTTCTTAGAGGTTGTTGGTTACCTCCAATTACCATTGTCTTAGGGCAGTTGTTTGCAAAGTTCCAAGGTTCCTTGAAGTTTTAGAAATGAACTATGCACTGAGGGTCGACCGGAGAATTTATTTCCTCTTTCACATTCAGGGGTTTCTCATGTTGGAAATCTTTTTCTAGGTTCCCCTCTTTTCCACACCTATAGCATTTCTTTGACCCACTTTGGGAATTTATGGGGTGCTTCTTTCCACACATTGGAAAAGTGGGGTACATTAATTTCTTAGTACCATTTGATTTATCTATTAGACCATGACAATTAAAGTCCAAATTCCAATTCTTATCCCCATGATACCCCTGATATTCTCTAATCTCCATCTCAATTTTGAGGGCACATCAGACAATCTCTTCATAGCTATCAAAGTTGTGGATTGATAGGGCTTTCTTTATTCTAGGTTTTAAACCACTAAATTAGTCGTCGACTTTGTATTTTAGGGAGATGAAAACACTAGAGGCATACCAAGCATGTATTTTGAATTTTTCCTCGTACACTCTTATGGATTCTTCCTCTTTTTTATAGAGTTTAAGGAAGACCCTTTCCATATTATGTCAGAGGGTGCAGGGAAAATATATATTGAAAATCATTTTCCAGAAATCCTTTCATTCCATCATCTCGATCTCTTCCTCTGGCTTCATATTTTGGATCAATGTCCAACATTGATCAGATTCACCATCCATATGATAACCATACAGAAGAACCTTTTCTTTTTCAGATCATTGATGGATGGAGAAGATCTCCTCAATGGTGTTAACCCATTGTTGGGTCATTGAGGGATCAGATGATCTATTGAAAGTAGGAGGCCTTTGTATCATGAAGATCTCGATTATGAATTTTTCATTCTTAGGCGGGGATGGATGTTACACTTGACCCTTGTTTCTATTACAAACATTATTTAACTGAGAGAGTATCATGAAAAAGCTTTTGATTCTCACTCACATCAGATAGGGAATCTCATTAGGACATCATCACATTGATCTTCTCATCGGTTATTAGCCAGATTCCACCTATTATCGGCTATTGGCTAGAATAAAATGAAAATTATGAATGAGTATCTAAATTATTGTTAAACACATAATTGAGAAACTAATGACATTCAAGGGATAACTTATAAATTAAATTTTTTTTCATGACTTATGAATTTATAGGCTTTGATATAAGTTATCCATGATCTACTTCTTAAATCACATTCTTATAAGAATTTTTATTTCCCTTAATAATGGTTTTTACAGATCTTGTTAATTTTTTGAAACATATCCCCTAGGATTGTAAAACTAAGCGTTCATCATGGTCCGTTGTTGTGAATCATTCGCCATTTGAGGCTAGCTCAAGGTGACATTTTCCTATTTTACCCTAAGACACATATGTGTGAGAACCACTTCTAATTATTCCGAACTAGATAGGGGTTTATTTTATTGATAAACCACTTACTATATAACAACCAAAATTTAGGAATTATTTTCATATACTTAGTCTTATTCCTATGTAATTAAATAAAGTTTTCTAATCCTAATTCCAAATATAAATAAACTTATCCTCTGATACCAACTGTAACAACCCTTTTCTTTATTTAATATTTAAACATGATTTATTACATAAAATGATTTTAATAAAACTCAGAAGATTATGAGGTATAGTGTATTTGGGGCTTAAGAAAATTACATAACAACTGAAAACATAAAATATAACATCAATATTTAAAACATCTTTAACATGACCAACTCACTCCTTCCCACTTAACATTGCATGGGATAACCGAAGGATATACATATAAATGGGGTAATATATAAAGCCTAGTAAGGTAATAAAAATGGCATAACATGAAGAATAAAATACATGGTATACAATATTAATATCAATAGAGCCTAAAAAATGAACATGAAGGCATGATAACCCAAGATAATGACAACATGGAAATGTGGAAACAACATACAACATGATATTAGCATGATCCAAGGCTCGTTGCACATGTATTAGCATAAATACACCCTAATTTAACATGAATTATCATGAGTAAACCCAATTTCACAAGGTGTATCATGATAATAAATATTACCCAATGCATTGGAGAGCTATCGAGGTTCACCCTTCATAATCATTTCATTCCATTCATAAGTGTGCCACATAGATCAAATCACACGGAATCATTAAATGTCCTATGTTATTACATGATAAAGGAATGTGAATTAAATACATATAAGTCCCAAATCAATAAGTACATTATCATAATGGTGAATATCCTTGATAGAGAAATGGTTATGGTATTCACTACATGATGATTTTGGCATGGAAAATCATGGTGTAATTTCGGAAACATAACAATGTCAAATAGATGTTCGTAAAATGGTTTGATGAGAGAGAAAGGTGTATCTCATAATCTATACATGAAATTTATAGTAAGGGGATCATGTAACATAATATCCAAATATATGAAATGGAATTTTGATACCTAATATAAATCAAATTCTTGAATAGAAATGAGAAGAGAGAAATTCCTTACGGAATATTTGCATGGTAATAGGTGGGATTAAGGGATCATAGGGGGGTTAATGGGAGTTAAACGAAGATACCATCATATATAAATCAAATGGACAGAAAATTGTTATGGAATAACATATACCAAATCATGAAAATGGAAATTAAAAGACATTACATGGAAGAGGTTCATGAAGAAAAAGGTGGGAGGGAGATCCCATACATAATTTCGACAAAGTGATGAATTAGGTAAGGGTCTAAATTGGGTAGGATAAATGATCCATTATTGAAATAAAATCAATATAATAGTAATTTAATGATTAGAAACGAATTTCAAAACATTAAATTGAAATTAAGATAAATAATCTCAAAGAAGGTTCTTGAATTAAAAGAAGAGGACTGGAATCCCTTACATGGATGCGTGATCCCAATGTCTAGGGGAGTCTTCTTGGGAGCTTAGTGGTACCTTGGGAGAAATCTATGGATTATGGGTAAGAGTCTGGTCAAGCTGAAAAGAGCATGAGTGATGATAAATGGGATATTTGGTGGGTTTACAAAGGAAATGATGTGTATTTCTTTATTATTTTGGTTTTGGACACTACATAATAAAATATTCACAACAAAAAATAATCTAATGGGTTTTTTCATTTTTTCTAGAAAAGGGGTGTGATATACATTATTTTATAATGCTATGGGATGAATATATTGATATATTTTTCTTTTTAATGTGGAGGAGGGTTACACTTTCAAGGAAATTATTTTAGGTATATTTTATTATATGAGACATAGGATATGGTTGGATCTTCTTCAAGGCTGTGATTATTCAATACATTATCACCCTAGAAGAGACAACAAAGTTACTGATACATTAAGTAGGAAAGACCATGTTATTTTGGAAATAAGAAGGATTTAAGTAGGTCCTTTCATCAAATACCTAGTAAAATTGTACATGGTAACTGTAAGGGAAGGGACATCATCAAGACTATCCCAAATTATTTCTCAACCATCATTACTAGAGAAAATCAAGAAATCCCAAATAGAAAATCCTTTATTATAAATTAAGATTAAGGCTGCAAATAATGGGTTGTTTTTTGGGATTAATATTGATAAAGAAGGTATACTAAAATTTTGTACAATGCTATGCATTCTATCTATTCCAAAAATAAAGAAGAAACAGATTGAGGAAGTTCACATATTTATATTATGTATACATCCTAGAACAACTAAAATGTATTGGCACCTTCATGATCATTATTAGAAGAATAACCTGAAAACTGAGATTTTGGACCACACTATAAGGTTCTTGGTCTGTCAATAAGGGATGGAAAAGTGAATTTTTTTAAAGTGTTATTACAACCATTACCCATACTAGAATGGAATTAGTATAATAACACTATGGAATTTTTCATGGGTCTCTCAAAAACATTCAACGGAAAAAAGAGATATGGTTTATAGTGGACCATATCACCAAGACTTCCCATATTATCCATATCAGGGAAGACTTGTCTTTTAAAAAAAATTCCATGATTTACATAAATGTAGTGGTGAGGTTTCACGGAGTTCCACTTCCTTTCATTTCTGATCATGATACACGGTTCAAATCAAATGTAAAGGGAAGTCATCAAAATTCTCTAAAAACTGAATTGAATTTCAGTATGTTCTATCACCAACAAACTATAAACCATTCTAAATATACTATTAAAATTATTGAGGACATGCTGAGAACATGATAAATGTAATTTAAAGGATGATGGTATAAATATCTCCAATTAGTTGAGTAATCATTCAACAAAAACATCGATTTAAGTATTTAAATGAAACCCTATGAAGCTCTATTTTGGATTTGATGTAAAACTCCCACTATTTTGCGATGAAGCTAGTGAGAGAAATCATCCTGGGACTAATCATGTGAAGGAGATGACGAAAAAGGTTCATGAAATCCAATAACATGTAACTGCTTCTAATGGATGACAAGAAATTTATGCCAGAAACTATTGAATGGACTTGGAGTTTGATGTTGGAGACAAATGATTCCTTCGAATTGATCCATGGAAGAGAGTCACGAGGTTTGGAAAGAAAGGAATGATTAAAACTAGGTACATTGGACCTTATGAAATCCTTGTTATTAGAGGAACAATGACCTATAAGCTTTTACTACTTCTAATTATAGATCTCGTTCATGATGTATTCCACATATATTTCTTGAGGAAGTACATACCTGACCCTTCATATGTACAAAATCCATATGTCGTACAACTGGAACATGATCTCTCGTATAAAGAGATACCATTGTAGATATTATATGGTTGAGACAAGGTTCTATGAAACAAGAATACACAGCTCATCAAAGTATTGTGGAGGAACCATTAATATGAAAAATGACATGGGATTCAAAGGGGACAATGAGAAAATAGTTCCCACGCATTTTTTGAAAATAGGGAATGAGTTAAAATTTTACTGATGAAATTTATTAAGGGGGAATAATGTAAAGACCCTTCCATCATAAATGATTTTTTGTCACTCGAAATTTTTTTATATTATTTTTTACTAAAAAAACTATATCACATTAGTAATTATGTGAGTATAACATGAAATGTGACCATTTGGTTTTGAATTTTATATGAACATTGGTCAATATGACCATTGTAAAAAATACAATATTAATAAATATAACATTATAATTAGCGTTATAAGAATAACTGATTATGGAAATTTAATTGAGAAATGAGAAATAATGGCGTCCACGAGTAGAGTTTTTTGATATGAAGCACGTTTTATAGATCCTTCAAAGTTGGTAGAATCACTGGGCATCACTCTTGACCGAGCCCAATCTGATCTTCAACATGTTGAGCTTGAAAGAAATCAACGTCGATAGAGGTTCATGTAAGTTGAAATTATCACTCACGTGATGTTATCTGAGAAACCTCAAGAATCTATCACCATCACACACCATACACTTAGGTCATATAAAGGTGTTATAAGGGGTTTTTGTTATGAGTCCCTAGTTACTGAAGGTGTAATTCCTTTTATGAAATGAAATTCTTATTTCATCAATTCTGTTTTGAGAATAGATTTGATTAAAAATATGGTGAATTTGATAAATTGACTTTTCAGATAGAAATTGTACTTTTCATAAAATATATAATTACTAAAAAAACGATGGTATTACTAAAAAAATTATTTTTAATTAAATATTATGATTAAAACACTCTTATTTAAATATAAATTAATTTTTTTAAGTGTCATAAATTTCACTATGCATTTTAGATCTATTATTATTTTTAATAAATAAATATTCTTATTTTTAAAAGAAAATATTATCATATTTATATGATTATTTGGATAAAATAAATATCATTTTCTAATTCATAATGAAAAAATTGGGTTAGAGTTAATTGTTAATAATTTCCTAAAATACTTTTTTCTTCAATAGTTAAAATAACGTTTGTGTTTTTCGACATGGTTAGTGACAAAATAATAATTTAACAAGTAATATAAAATTTCAATATAATATATTGGATTAAAGTATCATCATAAGTGTACAAAGTGTCCAATCCCATGGTTTAGCCCATACATTTCAATTTACAACTACCCAGGTGTCCAATGAAATTAATAAACAAATCCTCCTATTTTCTATAAATATCCACTCATTTATGCTTTTCCTTTTACTTAAAATTTATCCCCTATTAAACTATAATATTTTTGCCTCTTAATTAGTCATTTAAAGGTTTTATAACTCCCCCAATTCACTGATCCCCATGTTTTAAGAGTTACACTTTAAGGTAATGCAAATCTCAACTTCTATTTTCCTTTCAAGTTCCCTTTTTATGTGGTATGTCTTTCAAATTTCAATAATATGTTCTTCTATTTATTTTATTCTATAAATTTACTTTAATAAGAGTATTTTATTAATTGGATACCCTTTTCCCTCACTTTTTATTGTTTTCTAAAACCAAATTTCATACCTGTTATGCTGTCGAATTTTCCTCTCAAAATTTATCTATTTTTCTCAGGAATTTTTGTTTTTTTATTTTATAAATACACAAACCTATTTATTTTATAGGAGTATTAAAATATATGTAAACATTATTTATTTTATTCTAGGATTAAAATATATGAAATACACCTCCCCTTTTTTTGTTTTAGTAATGACATACATATCGTGTCTTTAAGCACTTTTTATTAAAAAACACTGTAATTTTGATATGAAACAAATTTCTTTTATTCTCTATAGTTTATTTATAAAATGTTTTATTATTATATATGTGTATGAAGTTAATTAATAAATATAAAGGGTTCTCCCTAATATAACATCAATTCATTGGGTAATGATTTTAATCTATAGAGATGAAAAGTTTTACGATACCTTGGTGAATAACCTGGGAAATTTTTACGACACCTCAGTGAAAAAATATCCGTGATACATTTATAAACAATTAATTTAAATACTGTAGCCACATTTCCATGTTATGATTAATGTTATTATTGTTATGATATTCCTCTTTATCATTAATTTATGATTTCCCTCATCTTCTTATTGATATTTCATAGGATCACATGTAAACTATTTCCCTTTCATTCCCTTACTAGGCCTTATGCTCCCCCTTTTCTTTGATGTGTGTCCCCAGGATATGAGATGCAATAAATTTACGTTTTATTGAACTATGATGAAGACATTCAATTGGTCTAGAATAACCTTTTATGATTTCATGTATTATGTACCATATTTCTAAGAAACTAAACTTTAGAATATTTTATTTCTATGAAATGTTTTGTAATAAAAAGGCAGGATTCCATAATGATATACTTTAGGTAATCATATTGTTTCTATAATTCCATTTTTAAATGTCATTTTATTATTCATTTTTACAGTGTGAATTTCGATAAAAGAAACTTTCAAGTATTAAACCTTTGAAAACCTCAATGAATTTCAAGGGAGAATTTCATTTTCAGGGGGGTGAATGTTACACCATGATCTTTTATGAGATACTTTTTTATATAATTTAATTTTATTATGTATTTTTCTATACAGATCACCATATTCTCTTGTGATACACAAAACACTATGTTTCTAGGGAACATAATTTTATTATTATAGTTATTTAAACAAGATAATTATAAACATGTCATTATAATTGTGGGTATGAACAAGATTAATTGAATTATGAAAATATTTTTCACAAAAGTATATATAATTATTTTACCAATTAATTATAAGTTAATGTAAAAACCTTTTTCTAAATAAAATAAAATATTTTTCTAAAAAAAATATGCACAAGTGTGTTCTATACAAATAAATATTTAAATCACTCATTTTGAGCTATATTAATGATATATATAATATTAAATATAATTGTTGACATTAATATTATGTTTTTTCTAGATAGGATACCAGAACAAAAATCTAATTTTATACAAAGAAGAAGTATTTTTCTTAAAATTAATTTTTTCTTCCTTATAATGGTGCACTTATTTTAAAAATAATTTTTTAATATTTTATAAGTTATATTTTAAATGATAATGTTATCCTTTGAAATCAGTGTATCCAAATCTACTTTATTTAATTTTTGTTATTTTTTCTTATTTTTTTGAAAATTTTCATGTTTTTATGAATAGCGGAAAAATACTAAATTTTAATTAAAATAGTTTTAAACGAAAAAATATTTAGTGTTAATTTATATTTTTTATTTTTTAAAAGTTTAATTAAATTAATTATTTATAATTTAAACCAATTTAGGTTCTTGTAATCAATTTCTCTTTGAATCAAGATATAAAAAACATTCCATACTTTTGAACATTTTACTTTAAAAATGCCTTGTTTCGTCCTCTATGTGGGATTGATTTTTAATTAATTTATGAAAATTATACAAATTGAATTTAGAAAAACAGATTTAATATCTAGAATCAGATGTTTTCAATTTATTAAATATGACCCTTTTATTTTTGGACCATGTGAATAGTAATTTTAGTAAAACAATTTAACTTGGTTAAGAGTAAATGAGGTAAATTGAGTGTAATCATTATATTATAAATTTTATAAACTATGATAAAACATTACCAAATGATATTAGATGATGTTAATTTAACCCTTAACACATGAGGATAAAAATTCAATCATTTAATCAACACTTTTCTATGAAAATGACTTAGATATTATTAAAATCAAAGAGAGTGACAAAATGTTACACTCTTACTTTTAATAAGTATAATATTTGTTAAATGTGGTTAAATAGAATATATGATCAAATATGTATGTTTTTGTGAATTATTATAGGTTTAAAAAAACTATGGAGTTTTTATTTTTAAATATTAGGGAAGAAATAATTATCATAAATAATTACATAATTATGATGTAGTCAATTAATGAAAAAATTGATTAAATGATATTAAAGATATTAAAATAAATACAATTTCAATTAAATAATGTGATACATGATTTTTATTAGTGAATATCACATGTTTTGATTTTATTAAATAATTGTTTTTGAAGTTATCTTACTGTTTTTATTTTCTTAAATTCAATGTAATTAATAGTGTCAAAATTGACTATAATGATATTTTTTGAAATTAATAGATTTTTTAAATTAGTCTTAAATCATAGAAGTCATAAATAAGAAAAAATTGGAATTAAATATTGTCTAAAATAACATTAATATACCATTTATGGTTCAATTAACTCATTATAAGTAAAAATATCCACCTTTTAATAATGAAAATTTTGTTAACAAAGTTAAAATTAAAATCATTTATCGAAGGGTTAATCAAAATTATAAGCTTAAAAATAATAACAAAACATGGATAAAATTTATGGGATGATTATATTTTAACACTATATCATTATATATTAGATAATTTTTCCTTTTAAGATATTTGGATTGAGAATGAATTTATTATAAAATCACATTTTTGGAGATTCAAATAGTTCCCCTCTCCTTCATTATAAAAGGTCACCTACTACCTCATCTCATTTTTCCACATCAAGTATTATATGTCAACCAAAATATATAATATTATATTATAAACATACCTATCTAATAATAGAAGTTCTTTTCTTCTAATAGAACAACTCTAGAGTCCTTTAGAGGATATCTAACGTATCCGTTTCGAAGAGGAGGTAATCGCTCTAACCAATGATCCACCTTTTCTACTCATCTATACCACCTCTAAATAAATTATATATATAATGATAAAAAAAATAAAAAATATAAATATAATAAAATTTTATTATTATTATGAACACACCATTATGAATCATATTTACCATCTAACATGAATTGAATGTATTTCTCTTGCGTACATACAATATACCGTCTGCACGTAGAAATAAAATTCATTTTTCATTACCATATTTTATGAGTGAGAATTATTATTATTTTAATGTTTATTAATAGTATTTATGTAATAATTAAACTTCTAGTATAATAATATCACTTCTACCATTTTACCACCAAATATTTTGGGAAATTATAGCATCGCTTGTGCGTACGTATGGCCTACAATCTCCATGATGTGATGTGATTTGTTTTTCATTTATATTACATGTGGGTGGTAATAAGAGTTCATTTTATGAATATATATGATATAAATAACATAATAATGATTCTGGTATTATGGTACCATAATAAATGTATAATCACTGGGACTGCCAAACCAAAACATGCTTGAAAAATAAAGCAGGTATCGCTTAGAACAGTGATTTTAATTATTAATTATTGAGGATAAAATGTTATAAAATAATCATACATGGAATTAATAATATATTTTTCGATAATAAATTTAAAATAATTCCAAATTTATTATAAATGAGGTTTTAATGTGAACAACGAATGTTGCGTCATGAGGTAAGGGATTTTTGTATCACTTTTATTTCTATGGGACACAACCTGTATACACTACTTATTTCTTCATTGTGTTGTATATAATACCTATTAATGTAATTTATGAGTATCATTCTGAATATTAGGTTATTTTTATATCCATATAATATTATATCTTTAAAGGGGAATAGGATTCTACTGATTATAAAGTTTTATGAATTTATTCCAAAATCTCGTCAGTATTTTGGATTCTTTCATTTTAAATCTATGTTAAGGAATATTTATCTACCATATCCATGTTATCTAAAAAAATTATCAATTTTTTTTAATATTCTCATATTTTTATTTATTGCTATTTTTACACATTTATTAAACCTTACTAAATGGTTTTAAAGGAATATTTTTTTCCATTTTCCAAATGAGGTACTTTATGACTTTTCTCAAAAAAACCTGAAAGGAATGTTTATTAAATATAAATGGAAAGAATAGATTTGTCTGACACCATTATGACTTAATTCCATGAATATTCCATTATAATATTATATTTTTATTTTCAATGGAAAGTTTTTCCTTTAAAATTGTGCTCCTATTTAAGAATATGGTTTCATAATGGAAAGGATATTTTAGCCAAGGATTAATTCAAGTAATATTCCAGAAATAATTTTCCATCAAAGAAGACATTATTTTATATTACTTATGATTTAATATAGATATGACCCAATTATACCATTATTATTATTTATATTAATGGTTTATATTTATTATGGAGTGATACTTGTGAAACATATCCATTTTTCATGTGTTATGTTATGATGACGTTATTATGAAACCAATGTCTTCACATGGGTTATGATTAGATGAATGATTTATTTTAAGGTGGTATACATATGTATATTTTTTATTAAGTGATGGGTAATACCTATATATCCCTCCAATTAATTGGGTAATGAATTAAATCTAAAGATATAGTTACGAGAAACAAGTTGTTGGGCTTGATATGTTACGGGAAACAAGTTGATGTGATTGATTAGCTATGGGAAACAAGTGATAACTCCAGATTCAAGAGTCTTAGTTGTTAAACAGGACATATGAATTTTTTTTATATACTTATGATGATTCCATTTAGATTTACAACTTGAATATATTGTTTTTTATTTATTTATGAAGATATTTTATTCTTTTGATTCATGTCTTTTGAAATGTTAATGTTTTATGTCTTGACTCAAGTTTATGATCAATGATCAGTTGGGTATGAACTCTTTATGTTATGATAAGGATCACATACCCATATTACTTATATTATTCTTTCCTAATATAATAAATTTATATCTTCCATGTTTACCCGTACTGAGAATCTTATCTCACACTTTCTTTATCATTCTTTTCAACATGTTATGAAGAAATTGTTTTTGTAGGGGTACTAAAAGGGAAAGTATTTTGGAAATAATTGAGGAACTTCACAAAATTTGAATTTTTTTCATGTTTCTAATGGCACTATATTATTAATGACCTCTGGCATGTGTTTATATAATGTAATTAATATTCTTCTAAAATGATGTGATATTCATGTTAGAAAATCTAGGGCCATTATAAAAAATTGTGGTGATAAAGGTCCTATTCAGAAGTGTTGTAGCTATCCCCAAAATTCAATGGGAGGAAATGGCTCAACTCAGCATCAGTCCTTGTGTGATTGGATAAAAAATATCATCAATATATTTATTTTTCCTAGAATCGTGTAAAATTGGACAATTCTAAGAAAAAATATGTGGTCTAGTTGACACATCATAATGTGTGAAATAATTATTCTATGTGGGACAATCTAAAGCTATATAACACTTTTCTAATAGAGTATACATTACCCCTATAATGTGAGGTTCCATAATTTTGAACTCATCTCTTATTCATGTTTTTTTATACGAGTATTCCACTTTCATTTATTTCATCTAATTTGATTGATCAATTGGTATTTCATGTTGAAATGATGTCTTACATTTTGAGTCTTATAGAAAGTCTCATGCTGTGAGATTATAGAAGATTCAAGTGTCCAATATATTCTATTACCATTGAAGATGTGTATCTTATCAAGGATTTTACAGTCATAGAAATGGATATGTCTTGATTTTAACTTTGGAATGGACTACATAGTGAAATTTGAAGCTCCGCTTAACTTATATATTTGGAAATTTAATTTTACATCTCTTGAAGGAACCATTGTTGTATTCAAGGAGGGATAGAATATTAAGGCATGTAGAGGAGGACTGTTAGTAATAGTGGATAATACCATATATTTTTAGTTAGTAGAAATAAATTTAGGAACTATATATGAAACTATGAATATGAATCATTCAGTTATAATAGATTAATACCTTGTTGTATTTTTTATTGATTTATTGAGGAAACAACCTTAGTGAGAAATCAAATTTTCTATCAATATACTATTGTGAACAAGTCCTATTTAGCATACAATATAAATAATGGATTAAAAAAAATAGGAATTAATGGACCATAATAAATAATTGGAAAGTAGGTATTAATAATACCTAGCACATTTCCTTGGGATACGCTAGTAATATTAAAAAAAATTATATGGCTCACTAAGATTATGTGTTGATTATTATATACTGGACTAAGTTATGATGCCGAATAAATCTCCTCATCCTTATATTGAATATTTATTTGATAAATTTAAGGGAGAGAAGTGGATCTTTATGATTTATCTATGACCTATATGCTATCAAATTAGAGTTAAGAAATAGGATATTCTAATGACATTATTTTATATTTGAGATAGTCATTATTTTTTTCATTTTCATTTGATTGATAAATGAACATATGGATTTCATGGTCCTAATGAATCGTATCTTCCACAAGTACCCATATTATTATTTTTTTGTAAATTTTGATTTTATTTTTGTTCATTTTTAGAATAGTAATTTTCATGGTGATCAATTATGAATTGTGTTGATAACTATGTAAATGATCAACATTAAGTTAGATTTTCTATTTGGGGATTCTTGATTCAAGAAGATCATTTTGTTTGGAAATTTATTTCTAAAAAATAAATATTTGTTGATCCAATGAATATTAAATTAGCTATTTCTTGATATCCATATAATAATGGATTTTATATTTTATATTTAATTGGTTTAATAGGATATTATCATCACTTCGTTCAGTATTTTTCAAGGATAGCTCCAACTATGATTTTTTTGAAAATAAAGGGAATTTCATTAAAATGGGATGATAACTATCAAAAATCCTTTTAAAAGACTAAATATAATCTCTCTTAGAAACCAATCCTCATATTTCCACAAAATGTTATTATTTTTTTTATTATGATGTGTTTGGATAAACTTTTGGTTTTATTGTGAAATAAAGAGATCATATGGTGGATTATGGCTTAAGGAAGTTGAGAAAACATAAAAAGACTTATCTTACACATGACCTGGAATTAGTTAAAGTGGTCCAAAACCTAAAAACCCAATTCCAGTAACTCTTGGGAAAAATGTTCATAGTATGATCTAATCATAATATCATGAATTATATCTTTTATCAGCATGACTTAAACTTGAGACAATGGCGATGAATGGAGTTTCTCTAAATTTTCCACTTTAGCATGATGTATACAACTTGTAAAGAGAATTGTTTGGAACATTCCTTAAGTTATAAGTCTTACAGTGTAGTGGTTAACGAGACTTGTAACTGATGGTAGTTTTTTATTTTCATTGTAGATATATATTTTTACTATATATAACATAATGAGAATGTAATTTTCCTTCCTGATCACTCTAATTTTTGATTCAATCAATTTGGATGGAGAGGATAAATGATTAGATCTGGAATCCATCCCCATTTTGTGAATCTTAAATGGTGGGTGACCTTTCATAATTTGAATAAGTATAGAGAGTCAATATTTCTTCTTTAAAATTGAATCAGATTTTCTTAATATTTCACTGAACGAATTCTTTAGAAACATCACTATTAAAAATGGGTTATTCACCAATGCCTTATGAAAATTTACAAAGTGATGAAAGATCAATTTTTGGGGTTAGATATAAAAATAATGATTCTATATTATGATTTGAAAAGAAAAAATTGCTAGAAGGTCAAGGATATGAATCAAAGAACAACTGGAATGTTGTAATCTAAACCAATTACATTTTGGAAATGGGATTAGTTTTCTATAGACTTTTTCACTGGTCTTCCATGGTAGCTCTGAAAATATGATTCTATTTTTGTGATTATGGATCTAATTAAAAATTCATTCCAAATTCTCCCAATTATCGAGTACAATATGGTTGAACATATAGAAAATTTATATATTTGACAAGTGGTCACGATGCAAAAAGTACTACTTTTTATCATCTATGATAGGTATCCTCAATTCACTTTTCGGTTTTTCAACTACTTATTACAGGCTCTTATAATTCCATTGAACATGAATATGACATATCATCCTCAAAAGTACAGGTAGTCATACCACCAGATTTATATGATTAAATATATGGTCTATGAATTTTTTATGGACTTAAGGGTCTCATTGGAATATCATCACTAATTAGTAGATCTCTCACATAATAAAAGTTAGCACGTCTGATACATACACACCCTTTTAAGTCTTTGTATGCACATAATTTTAGTTATCCACATTATTGGGATGAAATTGAAGATAGTTCACTAATTTTACATAGCCATGTCCATGAAACTACATAAAACATCCAAATAATCTGTATTTAATTGGTCATGCATCAAATATAATAGCAATAAAATGTATATTTTCATCATTGGATTTCTTATATCAATGTGATAGATCTTGTATTTTTTAAAGTTTCGCTAAAAAATGTACATCATCTCTTTGGAAAAAATGTATTTTTTATCCATGGTATGTCATCCAATTTTATATTCTAGAAAAGATTAAAGATGTTTCATACCGATAAAAATACCTCCGATATTCAATATTTTCCATAATGTCTTTCATGTCTCTTATCTAAATAAGTATCATCTAGACCCTAGTAATGTGATTAGTTGGGATCATGTTATGCTTGATTTGTATATTAATTTTATCCATGAACTAACATAAATCTTGACAAGAGAGGAGAAGACATTATGGGGGAGATCTATTTCTTTATAATGAGTAATATGGAATCATGGTCAAATATATGGAGGTACTTTGTATTAAAAGAAGTTAATGTGAGGGAAATGGTTGAACCTATTCTGAATTTCCAAACAATATAATCCCAATGGTGGTGAGAAAATAACACCATGGGTTTGAGGTATTTCCTTATTTTATGGATTAGTTATTATTATGGAATATTCAAGTTTAAAATTAGGATTTTTTTGAGGTTTTGAAATACTTTTTATAGTGAATAGTGTGAGAATTGTTAATTGAAACCATTCTAAAGTATCTAAGAAATAGTGTGAGGTGATTGGGGCCATTGGGATAGTTCATGGTTATAACATGATTTCAAAAAACCATGGTTCTAATCATGTTAAATGGAATCTTTTTGGATAGAGTTGATTCACACAGTTAGTACATAGTGTTTCAAACTGTTTGAACTAATCATGAAATGGGAAATAATGTACATGTTAATTGAATTTAAAACTCAAAACCAACATGAAAATTCTTATTTTATGCCCTAATGTCATATATTCTCAATTTCTAGGGGTCCTCTCTGATTATTTTGATGAAATTTTACATATGGACTCAGATTATGAAGAATTTTCAAGTGTTGGATCATAGAAATCAACGTTTAGGACTTCATCATTTCTTCCCATATTTCATAATCTCATTTTTATTAAAAAAAATTAAATAAAAGTATTTATACCATGATCTATGGGTTCAAATGGGTTTTCAATAGATTATCTTAGAATATTACAGAGAAATTAGAAGATGAATTTAGAACTGTAGAATTATATAATGAATTTTTTTCCCTAAAGAATCCTGGGTATATTATTTTTCCCTCCTTCAAATTTTCTTGGAATGTAAAATATCTTAATCAAATTAATGATTTATGAATACTTGTATTGAAAATTATATTCCTAAAAATCTTGTAAAACTTTTTTATAATTTCCTATGGTTGTTCTTGTTTGTGGATTTTTGATTTGGGTTATACTACACGGGATTTTAGAAATGTTGATTTTTGAAAAATATAGATTTTGTTAAATCAATTTTTTTTTTGGGAAGTGTGTTATTATCCTGGATTGGTTTTAATGTGTTCTTGTCCATTGGAAATTTGGATTTTTGATTGAAGTCTCCATGATCACTGGACTATTTTGGGATATCTAGGTTATGAAAAGGTGTATTTGTGTGTGTGGATATATAGAATAGACATTCCAAGAAGGTGTAAATAAAAATATTCATGAATGGATTATAGAAGGATGTCACCATGATTATATGGAAATTTTGGGAGGTTCCAGTTATGCATGACTGTTTGAGTGGAATCATTGAATTAATATTCCATAATTTTGGGTAAAATGTTTCTACTCCTCATTAAAAAAGGTTATTTTAGAAAAGAAACCCATTTTGATCACATAATTTTAGGTTTAGAAATTCATTGTAAAAAAATTATAATCCTTTTATATTTGTAAAAATGATTTAAATTTCCTTTTATTCTCTACATGTTTTTTAAAAAACTCTAAGGTAACATGATTATGGTCTTACTGGAATGTGGGAAAATTATCTATGGTTTTTATACTATGTTTTTATATAAAACCCTAGATACAAATCTTAATACATATGTATACATTGTCATCCATGATAAAAGAAAGAGACATGTTTCATAATCCACTAGTGTAATATCTCTATAGTGGTTGTTGTGGATGTACAAAGATGAAGATTTAGTGAATTATCATATTTGGTATTTTAGAGTTGTGTTGCATTGGATGTCAATTTTCTTGTGTCCTTAGTGTATTAATTATTATGTTTATCTTCTTATTTTTTTAGTATGATATTATTTTTTTATTTCTTTAGAGTTTTTGGATATTGTATCATGCATCATTATATATTTTTCTCTGGAATTGTTTATATATTGTCTTGGAATTAGTTTTTTGTATGGTTGTGTGTGTATTTTTTGATTAAAATAACCTATCCCATTCTTCTATTTAACCATCAATATTTATTATTCACCATTGTTTTTTGGGGAATATCACCTAAGGTTATTATCACCTACTACACGTGCCTTGCCAATGGATTGGGAGGGAATGTTACAATAAGTGTGGATAAGGGTCTAAAATAAAGGTTATAACTTTCTAGGGAACAATGAATTTTTTTTATAAATATAACCTTAGAATTTAAGAAATTTTTAGTCTCATGAATTTGGTATCTGTCATTTTACATGAATTTAAGATTCAACATTAATTTCATTATTCTTTAGAGAGAGATATTGATAAAAATATCAATTTTGGATTAATTGTGCCTCCTCAAATTGAATTTTTGTAATTCCTATAATTGAAGGGAAATAATAAAGATCTTGATTCTATCATTATAGTAAAAACATTAATGAAAAGTAAATAGTGAGATTTGGGTGTACATGAAAATTATGTAGAAGGTGCCTAATTTTTTTCCTTGAGATACGACAATCTGTAGAATAAGAGTATAGTGGGATCTCATTCTTCCACTGATGTTTTGATTGATTTTTTTATTTATATAGAAGATTATTTTATTAGGACTCTAGGAAAATATGTTTATAGTATTCAAAATATAATGTTATAATAATGGACTATACTATTTTTTTAATTTAAAATTTTTACACATCCAAAATGGATTGAGTTCCTTAAAGTGGTATTAGAGTGATCATGATAAAAATTTAAATCTAAATTTAAATTATATTTTATAGAATTTGGATAGAGGAATTCAATATATCCCCACCACAAGTAATGGAATATTGATCAGAGTTCGAATGACTACGAAACAACCATTTGAAAATATGTATTCATATTTATTGTTTTTATTTTCATTTTAATTAAATAAAAACAAATTTTTAAAAGAATAAAAATAATCATGGGGAAGTTATTATAATATTCCTTGGTGTATATAGTAAACCAAAACAAAATTTAGTTTTAATAAAAATTTAATGATGAAACCACATTTTCAAGGGGTGGTTCCCATTAAACACATGTGTTATTAAAGGCATTAGTATTTTTATGTTAAAAATAATCAAAATATTCCACCGACATATACTTGTAGTGGCTAGAAAAAATACACCACACTATGAGGAGGTAGCCCCCCCGGCCTAGTATTTAGTTGGGTTAGGATCTTTCTAACTCACCCAATATAACCAAGACTACATGGGATTGTTTTTCCATTTAAGTCTCTTTACCTCCTTCAAAAATTACCAAAAAATAAATTAAAATGAGAAACCATAAATTGTTTGGAATATAATAAAAAATTCAGGTTTATTGGTGGATATTAATATATTAATATATATTATGTATACGATATTGAAATCCATAAAAAAATACACAATCAGGAACACCATTAGATCAAGCCTCAACCCTTACCACAAGGAATGTAAAACACATATTGGATATATTTTATTACAAATTGATGAGTAGAATGCCCAAGATCATGATGCCTTTGTGGCCCAAATTGATGTGGCCTAAAATAACATGAGGAGATTACCTGATGTCCCTAGTTATAATCCTACTTCATGTCATTTAATTTTCTTTTTATTTCATTAAAACCTCTATTTGTATTCATCAAATCCTATTACCATCCTAAAAGATACATCGCCCCTTTCTATGAGTCATTACATCATGCTAGCCTCTGATACACCACAACATGGAACCCCTCCATCAAACCATAGAGATCCATGGGGTAAGAGGTTTGGATTTTTAACAACCCTAACCCTAGTATCCAAAATTCGATTCCTTACATTATTTCTTTGTCGTAGATAAAAGTATTAAATGCCAAATAACCAGTCAGTTAAGATGTTTTGAAAATCAAATTACATACATGATCCATGCATTACAATTATGAATCTAAAATACAATATAGAGAATCCTTTGACTATCATGATTCTCCTCGATTAACCCTGCATATCAGTAATAATATAAATATTCACATTTGAGGTAAAATAAAACATAAGAAATGGGTGATCTCATATGCTTGATAAGGGTAAATAATACAACAGAAAATATCAAAAATAAGCATGAACTTTTAAGTCAATGTGTATAAACGAAACAAACCCCTTTTAAAAATAATATTGATAATAATATAAATATAATAAATCAAAAAATTCTATATAAAAAATCACATTGATATTATTACAGTTAAATAATCACATGTAATATTAGTAACTAGTCTCATAATGAGGGAATGCAAAATATTGGACTTCCAAAACATACCATCGAGGCCTCAACCAATACATCTAAAAATAAATATTAAGTCCTCAAACAAAGACATATCTAAAAATAAGTGGTAAATGCCTCATCCAAGTCCATATTTTTTTCTTTATGAGACCTATTGATGCATCAAGGGGTTATAGTGGGTCCTACCCATCACATACTAAGTCTAATGCATTCATCATATGAATGGGGGAAAATATAAACAACATAAACATTCGTATTGAAACTAGCATACAAAATGATAATAAATTAACTATAAAATATGAATTGTTTCATAATAGCACATCCATAGTCATGAATATCATAAACCATTAAATATAGTATAGTATGTCGTATCATAAGAAATCAACCTCAATGAAGCCTTAAATCCATCAAAGGATATTGAAATAGATGAAAATAATTTAGTAAAATCATCAAAAATTTCTTGAGAAAAATTACCATTTTTAACGTTAAAATCATTTTAAATCTATAAAATTATAAAATAAAACATTCCCATTAAATATAAATTTGTAATATTGTAAAGTAATCTTCAAAATGATAAGGTTTTATGATGGTGGAAAAAATGTATCAGCCCGTATATGTTAAAAAACATTAATTCTGTTGAAAAAGTCATAATATATCTTCTTAAGAATATTAAAATATATCCCTTACATTCCAATTTATTAAATTTAAAAAATTAGTAGAATAGAAATTAAACATTTTTATGATTATAAGGAAAAAAATTTGAATTTTTTTTCATCAAACATGAACATGGATGATAAGTATTCTTCGGTAGATACTTATGTATAAACAACCCCAAATAAAAATGATATTTAAATGTTAACACTTACCTCATAATTTAATTTTTTGAGGGTGTGTTAACCTCCTTTATAATAGTTTAATCATGTTATTAAATTATTCGAGAACCACATCCATATTTATGATATCATATATTTTTGGTCAGAGTAGATGACTCAATAGAGGGCGGGGGTTGAATTGAGCATCTATAAAAAAAATTGTTAAAAAAGTATTTTTTTACAAAATAATATCCCCCTATTAAAATAACCACGAATTCAGTTTGTAGTGAATTTATAAAAGTATTGAAGGTTCAATTTGGTTCTCTAAAGATTGATTAGTTCTCAGCTTTCCCAATCTAAAGATTAGTAAAACTTTTAAAACAAGCCTACTGATTCAAAACAGATATAAACACTTTCTAATATAACTATCAAAGTTCTGTTTATCTTAAATCCAGAAATACATAACATATAAATAATAATGGAACAACGTATAAAACAAGAGGTTCGGTCTTCAGAAGAGACTTTGTCCTCTCCACTTGTTTATCACCTGCCACCAAGCAGTTTAGATTAATAAACATTTGATCCACACCCTAGATCTGGGTTTATAAGAGCACACAGGCTATCCATGTCACACTTGACCACTACCATAGATATTTGTGGGAGAAACAAATAAACATATCTCATATGATCCCTTCCATAGTTTTACATGGTATACAAGTGTAACAAAAGATTGAGAGTGAGGTTATTTTATTATCCTCTAGTTTAGCTCAGGAGACAATGTGTGATATTCAAATAGATATACACACTACTCAATATAGTGATGATAAAAACAAAATAAAGTTACGAAAGAGAATATGGTTTAGAGTTCTCTGTGTGTTGTGTAGTAATGCTCTGGATTCAACAGATGTTGAGGAAATGTTATTCGAGTCCTCCTCTGAATGTTGGCTTCAGAACAAAGTTTCACAGTTTCTTGTGGATGTGTTCAACTCTTCTTTGTTAGGATGTCAAAAAATCTCTTGTGGGTAGTTTCTAGGTGATCCCAAGATTTGAGTTTTTATCTTTTTCAATATTCTGAGTTCACATAGTCTGTATTTCTGCATGTTCTCCATGCTCTATGTGTATCTATATATATTTGTGTCTCTGTCTTCTACTTTTTATTGAGTTCGGATTTAATTCCTTTTATACTTCAAGGTCTACTAGACATAATTATCTCCGCACATGCATGTACCTCGTACTATCTACGGATAGTCCTACATTAAACATTAAATAATGTCAAAAATATTAATTTGTCTATATATGTCTATTAGAAATAAATTTTTATTAATAAAATAGAAATAGTTATTTCTGACTATCAGTGAGTCATCTTTGGTATGTTGTCTTCGGTTTGGTAACATTAGTATATCAACATCAGTGTTTCAACTTTGGTCTATCATCTTTAGTTTTTCATCTTCATTGTGTCATCTTTAGTGTTTCATCTTTGGTGTGTCATCTTCGGTGTGTCGACTTCGGTGTGTTGTCTTTGGTGTGTCAGATTCGCTGTTTCGACTTTAGTGTGTCAAACATCGGTGTGTCAACTTTGGTGTGTCGACTTCGGTATGTCATCTTCAGTGTGTCGACTTCGGTCTGTCAATCTTTGTTGTGTCAAACATCGGTGTTTCAACTTCAGTGTGTCAATCTTCAGTGTGTCAAACATCGGTGTCAGGGAATCCAAAAAAGGTTATGATGTGTCTGTCTTACACAAATCATTACAACGCTAAGTGTTATCCAAAAGTACATGTATAAATATACTTGTAAACATATTTGTTTATGAATATAGGTTATTGACTTATTTAAGTATATTTTTCTATATGACATAATTGATTTAATAAGTGTTATTAAAATGGCATGAAAGAGTAGAATCTTTATATTGATATTATTTGTGATTATGAAAACTACATTATCATAGAGGGTCAAATAATCTCCCACTTTTTGATAGTTAAAAATTATGGAATACATGAAAAAATATATAGAATAATGATATCTTGACATAGCATACAACAGTAAATGTAATTGTAAAAATAACTGAAGTTATTTTGTTTTTTTAACTTTTAAAAACAAAGTTCCCCCATAGTAAATAGATTAAGGTGAGTACATGCCTTATGTCCTAAACCAAATAATCTCCCCCTTAGTTAAATAATGTATGCCTTATTTTCTCCCCCTTCTGGGATTAACAAAATGAAAAGCAGAAAAGAGAAATAACTCAAAAGAAAGTCACCATAAAGACTTCCATTAATAGGAATAAAAGTACAAGACAAACAAAAATACCAAATCCCTATAAAAAAGAAAAAAATCCATCATTAAGGGTTATGATACTGAGGAGCTTTTCCTTTTCCACAAGGATCCAAGGGAGAAGGAGAAGGATTATGAGAGGCAGAGGGAAGAGGTGGTTTGAAGATAACAGCAAATAGGGAAACACCTGTAGGAACAGTAGCTACAAGGTCGGTCGCCTTTCTTACAACACTCAACATGGAGTTTGCTCTGTGATGTTCAGTCGAATCTGGAAAAGGGCATGAGAGATAGTCATTAGAGCAGGAGGCCAAGAGTCAGTACCAATTGAGGTAGCAGGAGGGACCACAATATCCTCATCATGAACATGCAAATAAGGTTTGAGCAGGTTGATGATGTTATAGATGATTTCACCACCATATTGCATGGATTTCTTGAATTCATCCTTGTTTTCCATAAATTTACTCAGAAAAGGTGAAAAATCCTTCAATTGAAGGACTTGATTCATGAATGCTTCTGTGACTAGAGGAATTATATGATTTTCTGTGAGAAACTTGAAGCTATTGACGAGATCATGTTGGGTATAAATATTAGTGAAATACTTATCCACCTTTCCCAGAATTTCGTTCGGAGATATTAAGGATTCATTTGTAAACTGTCTAACCATATTGTATACATGATCTAACTTTCGATGTAATTTTTTGAGGGTTTCTTTGTCTAAAACACACTGTTGTTTTTGGAGTTCCTCTCGCATCACAACCTTGAGAGACTCCAAATCAACAACAACAATTTTCCAACTCTTGGAACTAGATGGGACAGTCAACATTTTTCCAAGCTCTTCTTTCTACTTTTTTAGATCTACACTGAGTAGATGAGTCACCATGTTCCTAATAACATCCAGCACAGAAATAAATGAGGTCTTTAAGTATGAGGTTAAACAATTTAACTCATTGATCATCTTTCTTACTTATTCTCTCAACAAGGTATTGTGGTGCAGAAGGGGGAGGTACCATCTCCTCATTTGATACATACTCTAAACCGAAATGAATGTGTCCTGGATCATTATTCCACTCGCTAGAATAGTTCCATTCTCTTGGCTCAACAATAACAATTATGATCCTTCTTCCCTGAGGCTCATGAACAACATCATAAATATCAACTTATTCGTTTCTTTTGATCCATAATAACATGTATAGGAAAAGGAACAAATCGAACATCTGGTTCTGCTTAGGCTCCAGCAACTTCAGCATCACAAGGTACTTCCTCAATTTGTGGAATTGGAACCACATCTTCATACTCTTGTCTAGCATCCATAAGATCATTCAATTATTGAATAATCTCTTGATTTTCATCATTAGGAAGGGTTGATCTATCCTCATGTTCAGTAACTCGATGACCAACAACCTATTGTTCAACATGCTCAACACCCTCACCAACTCCATGTATAGATTCCTCACTAGATCTATCAACCACTTTTTGTCCCATTTTTATAGAGTCACTCACATGATCATCATTTCCTCCATTATCACCACCATCAACATCATCGTCATATGTTTCCTCATTAGATTTACTAACATATACATCAACTCCAGTAACTTAAGTTTCATCTTCATCCTCATCACCTAACAAAGATTCTCTTGAGGGGAAGTCTAATGGAGAACTTGTAGGTACATAAGAAATATCTTTGGTACATTCAGCTATATAAGGATCACTCATATCATCAAACAGAGATCCTTCTTCCCTTTGCACTTCTGGCTCAGCTTCCTCATCAAAATAAACTGGATCCTCTCCAAGTTTGAGACCTATATCAACTTGGTCGTTCTGTCTAGAAGGGTGGTCAAATGGATTGAAATACTCATATACCCTTTCCTCATATCCAACCGAACATATGTTCCATGGGTTCTAGAAGATTTTCATCCTCATGAAAATATCTTTTTGAAGACAAAAACCATTACAGGAACATATCACTTCATCTCCATATTTCACACAACCTAACCTTTTCAACATGGCAGAAATCATCCTCAGATAGTACAACCAGGTTGCCTTCTTGGATGGATTAATAAAATAAGTTATATGAACCATTAGATACCTACATAGGTTTACTTTTGTCCAATTTTTCAACCAAAATATAAATAAAATATCCAGATACTTCATAGGAGAGAAATCTCCCTTCCATGGACAGATTTAATGTTGTATGAACTTAAAAAGTAGTCTTACTTCACTTTCGAATTCATTTTCAATTGTCCTTCTGGATTCTCTATTTCCAGTCATCTCCTTCAGAGCATCTTCACAAGTGATCAAATTTTTGGAAGGTGAAATATTACTAGGATAGTCATCATAGACACCTTCATAAGGCATTTCTAAGCATTCATCCCATTCCTTAGTGGAGAAAGCTATATCCTTTCCCTTTACCACAGACTTCATCTTTGCTACCTCAGCTTCATCCAGGTATATCCTCAAATGTTTATAGAACTCATGCACTAGCAGTGGATAATGTGGTATTTCATTGTGGGTGAACCAACTGAGCCATCATTGAGATTCCAGTACATTCAAAAAAATGGATTTTCTGGACAGAATCCACTCAGAAGACACCTGTTTTTCAGCGGTAACCACTCGGATTTCCAAGATCACTTTCGCAGTCCCACTGGACTCACCTTTATAACGGTTAGAAGAAGTAGATTTTTTAGGTTCTTCAAATTCACGTTTGGTCCTCTCTATGAAAAGGATTCAGATTTCATCAATGATGAGAGGTAGAGAGTCGAGAGGGAGTATGAAAAAAAGATAGAAAGCTTTTCGGCAGAGAGGGAGGTGAAAGGTCGGGATGGATTGAACTAAATATATCAATTAGGGATTTTAAATCATAAATCATAAAAATTTAAATGTAGAAAAAAGAAGAATACAAAACAACATCGTTTTATTTAAAATAGATTGAATTTACAAAAAAATACTTAAATACATCGGTGTCACTAAGTCGGTTTCATGGATCAGTTTCATAAGACCAGTTTCAAGAAAATCATTTTCAATAATATCATTTTCAAGAGATCGGTGTCAAGAAGTTCAATTTCATGAGATCGATTTCACGAATATCAGTTTCCTGAGAGTAATTTCAAGAAGATCAGTTTCATGAGATCAGTTTCGTGAGATCAGTTTCATGAGATCACATTCTAGAGATCGGTTTCATGAGATCAGTTTTAAGAATCAGTTTCAAGGATTCGTTTCAAGAGATAGGTTTCATGAGATCGGTTTAAAGTGAATAGTTTACTGATTTATCATTCATAGTTCATGTCTGATGTAATTTATGCTATCATAATTTAAGGTTTTAGTGAATATATCATCAAGTTGATGTTCAGTCCCAATAAAATCCAGAGTTATATCACCTTTTTGATAATGATATCTCAAAATGTGATGTCTGAAATCAATATTCTTTGTTCCAGAAAGAGAAATTGGATTCTTTTAAATGTTAATATAACTTTTTTTGTCACAGTTTATGGGGATATATCTGAATTTAAATCTATAGTCTAATAAGGTGTGTTTCATCCACAAAATTTGTGCACAACAACTACTCGCAGCAATGTATTATACTTCAGCAGTTGAAAATGAAACTGAATTTTTCTTTTTACTAAACCATGATTTTAGTGACTTTCCCAAGAAGTGACTTTTTCTATTGGTACTCTTTTTATCTAAATTACATCCACAAAAACCAGAATCTAAATAGCTAACTAAATCAAAAGTTTATTTTTTAGGATAGAACAATCCAAAATTAGTTGTATATATAAGGTGTTTGAAAATTATTTTAACAACATTTAAATGTGACTCTTTCAGGTTTTATTGAAATCTCACACACATAAACTCACTAAACATAATATCTAGCCTACTATCAGTTCAGTACAGCAAAATCCCAATCATTCCCCTGTAAGTAGTTTGATCAACTGAATTTCCATTTTCATCAAGATCTAACTTACATGTAAAAACCATAGGAGTTTCACTACTCTTAATGCTATCAAATCCATATCTTTTCAAAACATATTTTTTGTACTTAATTTGATTTAAGATAATACCCTCTTTATTTTGAAATATTTGAAATCCATGAAAATATTTAAGTTCACCCATTAAACTCATTTTAAAATCACTTTGCATTATGTTTAAAAAATCATTACATAAAGTATTTTTAGAAGATCCAATGATAATATCATCTACATATATTTGGGCTGTTGAAAATTATTTGGAAACTCTTTTTATAAATAAATCAGGATCTGCGAGTCCTTTTATAAAACTTTTAGAAATAAGAATGTTACTTAACCTTTATTACCATTCTCTTGGAGCTTGTTTCAAGCCATTTAAAGATTTTGATAATTTGAACACATTATTTGGAAAACATGGATGTTTAAAACCTGGGGGATGTTCAAAAAAACATCCTCAATTATATTACCATTCAGTAATGCACTTTTGAAATCCATTTGATAAATTTTAAAATACATGTGTGTTGCATAGGAAAGTAAGATCATAATTGCCTCATGTCTAGCTACTAGTGAAAAATTCTCTTCATAATCAATTCCCTCTTCTTGATTATATACTTGTGTAACTTTTCTAGATTTATTTCATACTATATTTTCAACTTCATAAACCTTATTTCTAAACACCAATTGAGTTCCTATGGTCAAAGTATCCTTAGGTCTATCTACAAGGTTCCAAACATTATTTCTTTCAAACTTATTAAGTTATTATTTCATAGACATTACCCAAAATTCATCATTGATCGCATCATTGATATTTTTAGGTTCAAGTTGTGACAAGAAGGCTTGATGTTCAACATGGTTTCTGAAGGAAGCTTTGGTTTGTGTTCCTCTATCTAAATCTCCAACAACATCATCTAAGGGATGATTCATGAGGATTCTAGATGGTCTAGAGAAATTATAACATGATATTTCAGGTTGTTCAGGTTGATCTATTTCACTACAGTTAGGATGTAGAGAATTACCGAAACTATAAGTTTTCATAGATTCCTTCACATGATGATTTGAGGTTGTATCATTAATGCCCAAATTGGACATATCCTCTTCAACATATTCTAGTGAAGTCTTGGGCTCATGTGGATCTACTTCAACAAACTTGATGTGAAAAAATTACTCCACACATTTGGTTTTCTTATTTAATACTCTATAGGCTTTACATGGTGTACAATATCCAAGAAATATTCCTTCATAAATTTTAGAGGAAAATTAATCTAAATTATATTTAGTGTTTAGCATATAGACATAACATCCATGCACTTTAAAATAGCCTACATTTGGATTCCTATTATTCCACACCTCCTAAGGAGTTTTCTTAAGAATGGGTCGAATTAAGACTATGTTTATTATGTAGAATGTTGTATTAATGGATTCGGCTAAAAAATAAATGGTTAAATCATATTCATTAAGTATAGTCCAAGAAATTTATTTTAAGGTTTTATTTCTTCTTTCTACCACACCATTATGTTGAGTTGTACATGGTGTAGAGAAGTTATGATTATAAGAATTCTTTGAGAAAAAAGCTTCAAAATCATGATTCTCAAACTCACATACATGATCAATTCCAAAGGATTTAATCTTAAATCCACATAGATTTTCTATCATCTTAGAATACAGGGTAATGTGTGAACATGCTTCACTTTGATGAGCCATAAATGGTCCAGGATTACCTAGATAAATTATCTACAAGAACATAAACATAGTGATTCCCATTGATACTTGAAAATCTAGATGGTCTAAACATGTCTGTGTGAACAAAATCGAGAGGTTGAGAAGTAGTTACTTCTTTCTTTGGTTTGAAAGAGATTTTATGTTGCTTTCCTTTTTGAAAAGGATTACATAATTTATTGTGTAGAAACTATAATTTGGATATGTCTCTAACATATAATTTTTTTGTTAACTTCTAAATAGAGTCTATATTACAATATCTTAGTCTTCCATGCGAGAGCCAAGAATCTTTGTGAAATGCATTTAGACAAGAGACATTCTGTGAGGCTAGAGTGTCTAGATTTATATCATATACATTATCATTTCTAAAAGCAGTAAACTCTAAATTATTCTTCTCATAAAAAACATGGCATGAATATTTGTTGAATTTAACATTAAATCCATCATCACAAAGTTGATATATGTTGAGAAGGTTATACTTCAGTCCATAAACATACAATACTTTAGAAATTTAAATAGAGTTAAGGTTACCAATCTATCCTAGGCTGATGATTTTTCCGTTACCACTGTCACCAAATGTGACATTCCCTCCATAGATAATGATATTACATTTAAAGCCTGAAAATTACTCTATCATATGTCTTGATCACCAGCAATCCATGTAGAGACCCGAATCCTGACGTACATGGACATTACATTACTTTTGCCGAATACTTAGTACATAACAAAAAACACACACACAAGGATCGTAAGAGTTTAGTGTCTTTGGAAACTCGGAACGTAATCTTCTAATCGTGGTGAAAGATCTTCAATATCTCCCATAAAGATCTTCCCTTTTTTTACCTAAAACCTTTCTTTATATCCTGGGGAAAAGAAAACATAAAAGGGTGAGCACAAATGCTCAGTAAGGGTAAGCAAAAGAAAAATCAATCACATCATATTCATAAGAACATAACTTTTGGAAATCTTAACCTGCAAAAGAGAGCCTAATTTCATATCATGGGATAAATCATAGTAGTGAAATGAAATCCCAATAAGCATAACTTAAAACATGAATCTTTGTGGCATACACACATAATCATATAGAATCATTTCTTGTTAGTCAAGACTCATTGCCAAGACTATCGTAGTGGACAAAGTCCCTTTCTAAACTGAGTCACTCTCGTTTCAGTCCTGTTTCACTGAACCGGTATAACCTACCATTCCAGCCATGTCTATCTCATGAGATATAAAATCTTTACCCAATGCATTGGAGGGAGATATAGGTCCCACCCATCTTATAATGAATCCTTTCTTATGTGTGACACATAATCATAAACCATACATCGTAGCGTAACCCATGTAATAAAAATGGAATTCTTAAACAACATGACATCATAAAACCATTCATATAAGATAAATGAATTCATAAAAATATTTCCATCACAACATAATCAAACCAATGTAATAATAGGGATAAAAACAGAACCCTTTTATTATCTTAGATGGAAATTAATTTTGATAAAATACTTGAACTCCATTCTTGAGGAAAATATCCTTTCTACTTCAAAAACATTTTTCCTTTCATAACATGTCATACAACTTTAAAATAAAATAACTTGATTAAAAATAAACTTGAAAACTTGTAAAGGAAGTTTCTTGGAAATAATGTTTTAAAAATCCATTCATTCCGTATAAGTTAAAAAAAACATTCTTCGTACTTTTGTCGGAAAAGTCAAAAAGTACCTCGTACGAAAAACGACAAAAGATTCCTTTCATACATATTACTAAAAACTCACCGAAGGGTAAAAATGGATTTAAAAAATTGTAGGTGGATGGAAATAATATTACATATTGATGAAACATGGATGTGGATGATAAAATACACCCCTGTAAATACTTACGAATAAACAATCTCGGATAAAAATGAGATTGTGATATTTCCCTTACCTTAGGTCCGACTTACTTTGTAAGTGTCCCAACCTCCTGTATAATGATTTAAATCATGTTATTGACTTATTAAAGAATCATATTAATTGTTATTATATCATATATGTTCCACTTATGACTTTATATTACCCGTTCTTTTGTAAATGCATGTTAAAGAAGCGTTTTGGGTAAAATCGTTTCATTTATCGTAGGTGTTTGGACTTGTTGTTCTTGACATTATTATTATTTATATCATGATTTACTTACTTCCAGAATATAAAGTATTATTTATATATCATATATATTCAGTATATATATATATAATAGATAGATAAATGAAATGAAACACACCGTTCATGGAGACGGTAGTCCGTACGTACACATAAACGCTGCTTTCCTTTCCTTATTGTCTTGAATGGAAGTAAGTAGATGACATATATATATATATACATAAATCCAGTAGATTTACCATGTCATATATTCCATTATTATTCATTATATATAATTTATAATCATTCTGGAATGGTTAACATGGATAATGAATCTCATCGTGTCGTGGAGACGGTAGTCCGTACGTACACACGAGCGATGATATCGTTCCCATGGTCGTGGAATTGTGTTGAAGTGTATGTATAATATTTAAGTATCAATATCACTTTATAATAATCATATATAGTTGCTCATTACACCATTATACCCATCCAATTAAGGTGGTGGCGGAAAATAGATTACACCACGGCGTGGAGACGGTATTCCGTACGTACGCACGTGCGGTGATTTCCTTTTTCCATAGGATGGATAGAAGGTTAATTAGAGTTGTTTAATATTTATAATAACATATCAGTATATAAGAAATACTTATGTTATTACTTTATCATGAAACAACTAAATAAGAAGAAGTTGAAGAAGAAAGAAATTGAAAAAGATCGGTAATGGATATTACCTCTTTTTAACGCGCCTTTTCTTAACCTCCACTTAAATAACTAAGGATGGTCTTTGAAGAAGACCAGAACCTATATGATGATACTAGGGAAGTGGAGAAGAGATTTAAGCAGGGTTTTTCCGAGCTTGAAGGCTCAAAGTTGTGTGTGGAAGAGAGGGAGGAGGTGCCCATTTATAAGGGAGGAGAGGGGAACCTTTGGAATTCTTAAAAATATTATTTTATATTAAGGTCAAAATCGGTTTATAATGGTTCCAAAGGGTCTTATTTCGAAGTTAAAGTGGATATGGGTCGCAATACTATCAACCAATAGTATTTATACAAGTTGAGGGTATTATTTTAACCTTATCAATTAGATATTACTCTAAGTTAAATAATTTAACTTTTACCGAGTCTTTTTGTTTTCTTTCACTATATGGTTAATACACTTACTATGACATGCCAAAAGAACCTCAAATTGTTTATTATTAATATATATATCCTTATCTAAGACATTTGGCCGAACCTTAGATTTTTAGGAATAAAATAACAATTATTAATATAATATTTGATTTAAAAACTATTTTGTGTCAATTTTGACACTATTTGATATATGATTTTTGTGAAAGTCATAACAGAATTATATGTTCTAAACAAGTTGATTAAATCAACACTAATATATCATAGTAACCTAGAAAATTAGTGGAATTCATGAAAAGTCTCAAATGACATTTATTTGGGTATTTATAACATCCATTATGTCAATATTTTATTAATAAGATAATTACTGCATCATCATTGTGTCATAAATAAATTAAATTATTTTATGTCTAAAAATTAAAAATAAAATACCATTATGTAGGAAATCTTTTTATCTTTCTAATGAATATTTATAATAGAATTTATCCTATGTACAACCCTATTTTAAAAATGTTTTAGTAAATAAACATTGATTTTAACTCTTTTAACTCTCCTTTGAATTAAATAATAATAAATGTCATAATCTAATCCAAGTGGGCCTAAATGATAATATTTTACACTTCAGGTTGTTTTTGGTCGAGATACACTTTTCCAATAGAATTAGGACATGTGTTAGGGTAATATTAATATCATTCTTACCATTAATTACCCTATTTACTTTTAACCGTGGTAAATAAAAGTAAAAAGTTACTATTCAACAAAAATTATTTTCATCTCATTGAACCACATTTTACTTACTGACATCAACCGTGTCTCTCGGATTTTTGAAATTCCATTCACAGAAGCGGTAAAGTTAAGTTTTATGAAAAATTCAGTTTTTAACTACCACTTAGTAGTTTCACTATTCATCAAAAATTGATGTTTTTCAGAACAATGCCAAAATTTCATCCTAAGCTATATTTCATATTCCGAATTCAAAAATGAAGTCTATTTTACCAAATTCTTAACATAGAATTTTCAATAATTAATTTTATAATTAAATCCCGCTGTTAAAACAAATAGCGTGTTTTTAAGAAACAATATCAATCAAAAGATTGACAGTTGATTATGTCTGGTTTAAATGTGAAATTACATTCAATGACCAACATTATATTAAACTGTAAAAATATATTCTAAATATACTTTAAAACCACTCAAATTAATAATTTATCACTATTAATTATTTCGATTAAAAAAGTTGTTTTTAATTATAATTTAGTAATTTTCACTATTCATCAGAATATGAAAGTTATCCAAAAAGTACCAAAATTTTACCTTAGGCTAAATTCGATACTCCGAATCCAAAAATGAAGTCCATTTTGAGAGCTAAAATTTCTAAAATTTAAAAAGTGGTTATTACTATTCATAACGGCTAGTTTTAATAATATTTTAATAGCATATCGTTGTTTCGTGAAACTCAGTATTGCCTACTACACACGCTATCGAGGAAGGTTGCGATTGCGTGTAATGCAAGGCAAGTCAAAGATGCGTGTTGTGAAAGCTCCTTTTGGTGTAGCGTACAACACAAGACATTAATAAAATTAAAAAGAATATTTTTCATAAAATCTCGGGCTATTACATTCTACCTCCCTTAAAATGAATTTCGCCCTCGAAATTCGTCAGGGTTATAAATGGTTTACTATTCGAAAGTTTCTTTAATAGAAACCCACATCGTAAAAAAGAATATCAAAACCAATCTTTAAAAACAAAAGTATGAAACGTAACGGTTACCCAAATAAGCTAATCACTGGGTTTCCACATAGGTGAAAATATGGATATGGAAGAGAAATCTAACCATCATGTTCTGATGGAGAGTGGTAGAGAACATGGCTATGGAAAAGCCAACAATCACAAAGGCATAAATTTGTGACGATATAAGGTACCATCTGATTCATCAGATATAAGATCACTAGGACAACATTTTTGGTTTTCAAGATCGTTTCCCTAAAGTTAAAGAATTTGAATTAGAATAAATACTTACTTTATTTTGGTACAATCTCACTGTTGTTCGTTCCTTGAACAATTTCCACTTCATCTCTTAGATAAATGAAGTTGAATTTGTTATTCGTGAAGTGTTAGCAGATCATGTGATAGAATGACGGGTCATTCCATCTGTATCAAACAAAAGGTTAGCAAAAGTTATTAAATATACATAATTCATTTCATAGTGACATTAATCTTATATGGTCCCTAAAATGGATTTATACTTCATATATCATACTGATTAATATAATAAAACTAGTTTCTACTAAACAGGGACTTCTTGTAGGCCAGTGGTAGGTGATAAAGGCCAGTCGCACTTCGATTACGGGTTTGATTTCCACAGCCTTGTCCGACGCGATGGGCTATCGCCCGTCCTGTAGGTTGTCCTTTTTCTAAAACTATATTACTATAACATCCCAATCAATAATATCGAGAAAACATATATCCTTAAACAATACTAACTTAGGTCCAATATAATCCATTCCAATCTTTAGTCTTATCCATAATACTACAGTCCACTCTCATAACATAGTGAAAACGATTACCAGAGATTTAACACCCTCTTCGATCCCCATATATCATAAGATATATCTTGTTGGTCACATTCCAAACATTCAAAGGCCTTAATCATGCACTCTCTTCAATACCCATTGAACCATATTGAAATCATGAATGCAGTTAAAAGTTAACACTTTCCACATATCAAAATCCTCAAAATTTGATATACTCAAACCATGATATCACTTAGTCCTTATATCAATCATGAGCTCATGAAAACTGTTAAAATTTTCATTTTCTCGTTTTCCCTTCATTATGCGCATAATATCTCAATCAATTTGAATACCACATTAAACCAATACATAAATATTCCAATATTCCATGATACAACATATTTTGGAATCCCATTACATAAACACTTAATCATTCCACCACATCGTTGTCATATTCAACATTGCCAATAGTGATCTCATGTGACTTCCCTTTGTCCTTTGCCTTAAGCGGTTGCTCATGTCGATCATCACTAACCCTTGGATTAGGGCATTTATTAGCATAATGCCCCATTTCCTTGCACTTGAAGCATTGAAGTGTTGGTTGTGCGTTCTCGGCAGTGTTTGCTTTATTCACATCATTAGAATCCCTTTTTCCATTACTTCGACACTCAGCTGCTCGATGACCTACTTTTCCACACTTAAAACATTTTCTAGTCCCTTAAGACAATCTCCACCATGCTTCTTTCCACACTTTATGCATAAGGAAACATTCATCTTCTTTTCACCATTATTCTGAGATTTCTCCTTGAACTCCATCTTTCGTTTCTTGTCAAAACCATGAGATGGATATGTAACACCAACTTCCATTTCTACCTTGATAGCACAACGCACAATTTCTTCATAGCTACTGAAGTCTCTTATAGCTAATTCCCTGCTAATACTTGGTTTTAAGCCACTGAAAAATCGATCAACTTTACTTTCAGGTTGGATGATAATACCAGAAGCGTACCTTGCAAGTCTTGTAAAATTTTCTTCGTATATACCAACAGATTCATCATCCTTCTGCTTCAGCTCAAGAAACTCATTTTCCATCTTTGTTCGAAGAATATTCGGGAAGTACTTACTGAAAAACAAGTTCTTGAACTCTTTCCATTCCATGGACTCAATTTCATCTCTTGGCATCGTATTCTTGATAAGATTCCACCATTGATCAACTTCACCTTCCAAACGATATAATGCTAAGATGACTTTATCATGTTTAGAACATTGAATAACTGAAAATATCTTTTCAGTGGTGCGGATCCATTGTTCAGTAACAAGTGGATCAGAAGTCCCACTGAAAGAAGGTGGACGTTGCCTCATGAAGGACTCAATAGAATATTGTTCCCTTCTCTGCTCATTGGGATGTCCAGAATGATTCATAGCTTATGTAAGTATAGCAATAATATTTTGCACTCCATCTCTCATAACATTTGTTTGTTCAGGAGGGCAATCATTGCATTGTCCATTGCATTGATCAACACAGTTCCTTCGGGTTCCAGCCATCGTCTAAAACCCAAAAAGAATAGTGTGAGAGGCAAAAAATCATGCTAAGGAAAACAACATAATAAAGGGGGAGTACCTTCAATATCTAACATCTTAGGTTTAATTCTATGATCGTTAGCCTAATTCTAGTACTATAACTTATACGTATACTTAACCTTAGGGACATCCCTAGACACACCTTAGAAATATCTCTAGGGATCTCACTAACGTTTTCGCATCCTAGTTTCCAAAGGTTGACTAAACCTTTCCTCTGATACCAACTGTAGAGACCCGAAGCCTGACGTACATGGACATTACATTACTTTTGCGGAATACTTAGTACATAACAAAAAACACACACACAAGGATCGTAATAGTTTAGTGTCTTTGGAAAATCGGAACGTAATCTTCTAATCGTGGTGAAAGATCTTCAATATCTCTCATAAAGATCTTCCCTTTTTTTACCTAAAACATTTCTTTATATCCTGGGGAAAAGAAAACATAAAAGGGTGAGCTCAAATGCTCAGTAAGGGTATGCAAAAGAAAAATCAATCACATCATATTCATAAGTACATAACTTTTTGAAATCTTAACCTGCAAAAGAGAGCATAATTTCATATCATGGGATAAATCATAGTAGTGAAATGAAATCCCAATAAGAATAACTTAAAACATGAATCTTTCTGTCACACACACATAATCATAGAGAATCATTTCTTGTTAGTCAAGACTCATTTCCAAGACTATCTTAGTGGACAAAGTCCCTTTCTGAACCGAGTCACCCTCATTTCAGTCCTGTTCCACTGAACCGGTATAACCTACCATTCCATACATGTCTATATCATGAGATATAAAATCTTTACCCAATGCATTGGAGGGAGATATAGGTCCCACCCATATTATAATGAATCCTTTCTTATGTGTGCCACATAATCATAAACCATACATCATAGCGTAACCCATGTAATAAAAATGGAATTCTTAAACAACATGACATCATAAAACCATTCATATAAGATAAAGGAATTCATAAAAATATTTCCATCACAACATAATCAAACCAATGTAATAATAGGGATAGAAACATAACCCTTTTATTATCTTAGATGGAAAATAATTTTGATAAAATACTTGAACTCCATTCTTGAGGAAAATATCCTTTCTACTTGAAAAACATTTTTCCTTTCATAACATGTCATACAACATTAAAATAAAATAACTTGATTAAAAATAAACTTGAAAACTTGTAAAGGAAGTTTCTTGGAAATAATGTTTTAAAAATCCATTCATTCCGTATAAGTTTAAAAAACATTCTTCGTACTTTTGTCGGAAAAGTCAAAAAGTACCTCGTACGAAAAACGACAAAAGATTCCTTTCATACATATTACTAAAAACTCACCGAAGGGTAAAAATGGATTTAAACAATTGTAGGTGGATGGAAATAATATTACATATTTATGAAACATGGATGTGGATGATAAAATAAACCCCAATAAATACTTATGAATAAACAATCTCGGATAAAAATGAGATTGTGATATTTCCCTTACCTTAGGTCCGACTTGCTTTGTAAGTGTCCCAACCTCATGTATAATTATTTAAATCATGTTATTGACTTATTCCAGAATCATATTCATTTTTATTATATAATATATGTTCCACTTATGACTTTATATTACCCGTTCTTTTATAAATTCATGTTAAAGAAGCGTTTTGGGTAAAATCGTTTCATTTATCGTAGGTGTTTGGACTTGTTGTTCTTGACATTATTATTACTTATATCATGATATACTTACTTCCAGAATATAAAGTATGATTTATATATCATATATATTCAGTATATATATATATATAAATATATATAATAGATAGATAAATGAAATGAAACACACCGTTCATGGAGACGGTAGTCCGTACGTATGCATGAACGCTGCTTTCCTTTCTTTATTGTCTTGAATGGAAGTAGATGACATATATATATATATATATATATATAAATCCAGTAGATTTACCATGTCATATATTCCATTATTATTCATTATATATACTTTATAATCATTCTGGAATGGTTAACATGGATAATGAATCTCATCACGTCGTGGAGACGGTAGTCCGTACGTACGCACGAGCGATGATATCGTTCCCATAGTAGTGGAATTGTGTTGAAGTGTATGTATACTATTTAAGTATCAATATCACTTTATAATAATCATATATATTTACTCATTTCACCATTATACCCATCCAATTAAGGTGGTGGCGGAAAATAGATTACACCACGGCGTGGAGACGGTATTCCGTACGTACGCTTGCACGGTGAGTTCCTTTTTCCGTAGGATGGATAGAAGGTTAATTAGAGTTGTTTCATATTTATAGTATCATATCAGTATATAATAAATACTGATGTTATTACTTTATCATGAAACAACTAAATAAAAAGAAGTTCAAGAAGAAAGAAATTGAAAAAGATCAGTAATGGATATTACCTCTTTTTAACGCGCCTTTTCTTAACCTCCACTTAAAGAACTAAGGATGGTCTTTGAAGAAGACCAGAACCTCTAGGATGATACTAGGGAAGTGGAAAAGAGAATTTCGCAGGGTTTGGCCGATCTTGAAGGCTCAAAGTTGTGTGTGGAAGAGAGGGAGGAGGTTCCCTTTTATAAGGGAGGAGAGGGGCACCTTTGGAATTCTTAAAAATATTATTTTATATTAAAGTCAAAATCGGTTTATAATGGTTCCAAAGGGTCTTATTTCAAAGCTAAAGTGGAGATGGGTCGAAATCCTATCACCCAATAGGATTTAGACAAGTTGAGGGTATTATTTTAACCTTATCAATTAGATTTAACTCTAAGTTAAATAATTTAACTTTTACCGAGTCTTTTTATTTTCTTTCACTATATGGTTAATACACTCACTATAACATGCCAAACGAACCCCAAATTGTTTATTATTAATATATATATCCTTATCTAAGTCATGTGGCCGAACAGTAGATTTGTAGGAAAAAAATAACAATTAGTAATATAATATTTGATTTAAAAACCATTTTGTGTCAATTTTGACACTATTTGATATATGATTTTTGTGAAAGTCATTACAGAATTATATGTTCGAAACAAGTTGATTAAATCAACACTAATATGTCATAGTAACCTAGAAAATTAGTGGAATTAATTAAAAGTCTCAAATTACATTTATTTGGGTATTTATAACATCAATTATGTCAATATTTCATTAATAAGATAATTACTGCATCATCTTTGTGTCGTAAATAAATTAAATTATTTGATGTCTAAAAATTAAAAATAAAATAATATTATGTAGTAAATCTTTTTAGATTTCTAATGAATATTTATAATAGAATTTATCTTATGTACAACCCTAATTTAAAAATGTTTTAGTAAATAAACATTGATTTTAACTCTTTTATCTCTTCTTTGAATTAAATAATAAAAAATGTCCTAATCTAATCCAAGTGGGCCTAAATGATAATATTTTACACTTCAGGTTGTTTTTGGTCGTGATACACTTGTCCAATAGAATTAGAACATGTTTTAGGGTAATATTAATATCATTCGTACCCTTAATTACCCTATTTACTTTTAACCGTGGTAAATAAAAGTAAAAAGTTACTATTCACCAAAAATTATTTTGATCTCATTGAACCACATTTTACTTACTGACATGAACCGTGTCTCTCGGATTTTTGAAATTCCATTCATAGAAGCGGTAAAATTAAGTTTTATGAAAACTTCAGTTTTTTAACTACCACTTAGTAGTTTCACTATTCATCAAAAACTGATGTTTTTCAGAACAATGCCAAAATTTCATCCTAAGCTATATTTCATATTCCGAATTCAAAAATGAAGTCTATTTTACCAAATTCATAACATATAAGTTTCATTAATTAATTTTATAATTAAATCCCGTTGTTAAAACAAACAGCGTGTTTTTAAGAAACAGTATCAATCAAAAGATTGACACTTGATTATGTCTGGTTTAAATGTGAAATTACATTCAATGGCCAACATTATATTAAATTGTAAAAAAATATTCTAAATATACTTTAAAACCACTCAAATTAATAATTTATCACTATTAATTATTTTGATTAAAAAAGTTGTTTTTAATTATAATTTAGTAATTTTCACTATTCATTAGAATATGAAAGTTATCCGAAAAGTACCAAAATTTCACCTTAGGCTAAATTCGATACCCCGAATCCAAAAATGAAGTCCATTTTGAGAGCTAAAATTTCTAAAATTTAAAAAGTGGTTATTACTATTCATAACGGCTAGTTTTAATAATATTTTAATAGCATATCGTTGTTTCGTGAAACTCAGTATTGCGTACTACACACGCTATCGATGAAGGTTGTGATTGCGTGTAATGCAAGGCAAGTCAAAGATGCATGTTGTGCAAGCTCCTTTTGGTGTAGCGTATAACACAAGACATTAATTGTAACACCCCAAGCTTCTACGGTACGTTTCCCTTCGAATAATGCGATAGCGTGTGTTGTACGCAACCTCGAGTTCTAACACACACCACAACTAATTAAACTAGCCGTTGTAAATAGTAATACCTACTTTTTGAAATCATATATATTTTATATTTCAAAATGGACTTCATTTTTGGATTCGGAATATCGAAATTATCCTAGGGTGAAATTTTGGTACTTTTCGGATAACTTTTATATTTTGATGAATAGTGAAAATTACTAAATTTTAATTAAAAACAACTTTTTTAATCAAAATAAGTAATAGTGATAAATTATGAATTTGAGTGGTTTTAAAGTATATTTAGAATATATTTTTACCATTTAATATAATGTTGGTCATTGGACATAATTTTACAATTAAACCGAACATAAACAAGTGTCAATCTTTTGGTAGTTATTATCTCTTAAAAACACGCTTTTTGTTTTGACAGCGGGAATTAATTTTAAATTAATTTCTTCCACTTCTGTGTTTTGAATTTAGAAAAATGGATTCCATATTTGGAATCAGGATGTTCAAATTGTGTAAATAGGTAACTTTTATTTTTAGACATTTTGAATAATTACTGCGGTAAATATTTTATTTACCATGGTTAAGGGTAAATCCGGTAAATAAGGGTTAAAAAATAATATTATAATAATAATAAATTACCCTAAAACGTGTCCTAACCTTATTGGTGGACACATAACCGACCATGGGAATCCTTGGGTCAATTTGGGGACCCCTTGGAGCCACTTGTATGTGGTAGGGACACATTATATTAATAAAGTAAAAATAAAAATAAAAATGGCATAAGCTTACATCGTTTAGAAGAACACTTTTTACATAGGGTTATACATGTTGGATTTTAGATTATAAATATTCATTAGAAAGCTAAAAAGATTTCCTACATAATGATATTTTATTTATAATTTTTAGACATTAAATAATTTATTTTATTTATGACACAATGATGATGCAGTAATTACTAAAATAGTAAAAAATTAACATAATTGATATTATAAATACCCAAATAAATAAAATATGAAACCTTTAATGAATTACACTAATTTTATAGGATACTATGATATATTAGGATTGATTTAAGTGACTTTTTTCGAAGTAATCAATCTGTTATGAGTTTCACAAAAATCAACTATTGAATAGTGTCAAAATTGACATAAACGAGTTCTTAAAACAAATATTATATTATTAATTGATATTAAATTCCTAAAAATCTAAGGTTCGGCCAAGAGACTTATATTATGATAGGTTAATCATTAATGGACCCCTTGGGGGTCTCTTGGATGTATATAGTATGTTTATTAACCATATTATATAAAAATACAAAGAGACATTGTAAAAGTGAAACTAATTAACATAGAGTTAATACTTAAAGATAAGGTTAATATAAGTACCCAAACCTGTCTAAATTCCATTGGATGAGTTGTTTTCGACCTATCCCTACCTCATCCTTTGAATAGTCAACTTTGGAGCCTTTAGAAACCGAATTTGAATTTATTATAAATTAATATTTCTAGCTTTTCCAAAGGTGCCCCTCACCCCTCTTATAAAAAGGGCACTCCTCCTTCTCATTTCTTCACACCTTCAAAGCCTTTTTGTTCGGCCAAACTCTGCCCAAATACTCTCCCAACATCCCTCACTACAACCTAGAGGCCTTAGTTTGATCATAAAGCCAACCTAAGGAGCCCTTTTGATCAAATCAAAAGGAAGAACCCGAAGAAGAGGTAATGATTTCACCACCCTTTTCTAAGTTCATTTCTTCTTCCACTTATTCTTCCTTTGTTCATTCCATTATAAAATAATAACTCCAGTATCTCACATATACTGTGATGTTATTATAAGTATGGTACAACCATATTCAGTATTCTATCCACCCTTTGAATAACATGTCACCATACGTGCGTACGTACGACTTACCGTCTCCACGTCGTGGTGTAATTGTTATTCAATATAATATTATTTGGATGAGTATAATAATGATGTGTAACTCATGTAAATAATAAATATAACATGTTAATGATTCTTTATATATGATATACCATTCATTTATATATTATTTTAATATCAAAAGAATGATATTGTCGCTCGTGCGTACGTACGGACTACCGTCTCCACGAACGCGATGAGATTCATTCTCCATCGTATCCATTCAAGTATAATTATCATTTTATGATTTAAAAATGATGTTTAAGGACTTGATATCATTCTGGATATGAATAAGATACAACAAACATGGCTTATGTAACAAAACATATAAAAGAAAATGAGTAAGTTAACACCCGAAACGATGATAATTCTAAGATATTATTAATAAATCAATGTTAAAAGATCATATATGATATCATATTAATATATATGATTATTGTATAATTTAATAACAATTATTTCACCATTATACAGGAGGTTAACCTACCCCAACCAAGGAAAAGTACAAGGTAAGGGTTATTTCACAATCTCTTCATTATCTGAGGTTGTTTATATGTAATAGTCTACTGGGATCTCTTTATCATCCGCATCCATGTTTCTTCAAAATGTATTTCAAAACATTTTTATTATTTACAAGAATATGGGTTAAAGTCATTTATACCCTTTTTTTACTTTTTATAAGAGGAATCTTTCCATCGTTTTCAAAACAAGGTCCTTTTTAACCTTTTCGACAGAATTAAGGTAAGAATGTTTTTTTTAACTTATACGACGAGTGCTGTTATTTTCTGCCATTATAAAATCTTCAAAGTTTTCCTTACAAGCTTATGAGAATATTTTCAAGAAAATGTTTTATTTTATATGGCTCTTAAATGATTTCAAAAATAGAAAGAGATATTTCTCCAAAAAGTGTTTTGATTTCATCTATGTCAACATCCTTTGATGGATTTTAAGATTATTTGAAGTTGATTTATTATGATACAAAACTTCTATATTGTATTGAAGGTTTTGTGATATGTTTGACTATGGATGTGCTATTTTTATACCATTCATAGTTTATGGTGAAATTATTGACATTTCGTATGCTAGATTTAATATGAATGTTTATGTTATGTTTAAACCTTTTCATATGGGAATGAATTGGACTTAATAAGTGACGGGTGGAGCCCGCTATAGCTCCTCGATGCATCGGTAGGTCTCATGAGACAAACTAGTGTCTTGGCACAAGGCCTTGACAAAATCTTATTTGTAGTCTTGGCACGAGGCCTTGGCTATGTGGTTATGATAGTCTGGCATTATGCATTCCAACATTATGAAAGTGGTTATTGATATTACATGTGATTATTCGATTAGTAGAATATCCATGTGAACAAGTAAATGGCATTATTTCATTTTACTTTTGTCATACCATGTTGAAGTTCAATTTTAAAAGACTTTTGTTTTAGTAATTCATTGCCTTAAATGTTTATGCTTATTTTGAATGTTCCGCTATATTGTTATCCTTACTGGGCATTTGAGCTCACCCCTTTTCTATGTTTTATTTTTCCCAGGTAGTGAAGAAGTAAATTATGATTGACTTGCAGGGATATTATGAGGGGTTTATAGTGTGGACGTTGGAAACATTATGTTGTTGTAGTAGTTTTTCATTTTATGATGTAATGTAAAACTTATGAATATATCTACTGTTTCCAGGGCTACTAAACTAATCGGTCTTTCGGGATTTGATCTTTCTTGTGATCATGCCAATGTTATGTAATAATGCACCGACTCTGGGTAGCTGGGGTCGGGGCGTTACAGTTGGTATCAGAGGAAGTTTAGTACAAACCTTGGAAGCTAGATTTAGATAAACTCTGATTAGAGCACATAGACCTAAGATGGCCTTTGAGGATTAGTATAGAAGAACTTCCTAGAATTTTGGTATTGTAGAGACTTTGTGAGTTTTCCGAGCAATAAATCCCTGTCTGGATACGAGCAGGTAGAGGCGGCTCTGGCAGAGATGTACCTAGGGGTAAAACCCGAAAACACCGCTTTGAGCTAGACTCGAACGGGAACTGGTGCATGACAACGGGCCTTGCTGCACTCTTGGTTACGACACTCCCGGGGGATATGCTTAGGATAACTCTCACTTTCTTTAAAAATCATTATGAAGGGTTTATGAGTATATACTTCCTCAAAGAAAACATATTTATGATTATGGATTATATCCATAGATAGTTCAATTTATGTTTAGTGTTTTATAAGTATGGGATTATGTATTTTGATGCATAAACTGATCTAGTTTATGCCATTTTTTAGAAATGGCGCCTAGTGGAAGAAATGGAAACTGTATCAATGCACGCACTCCATGTAGGGATTTCCCTCCTGCTCAAGATAATTATAGTGGGGCTGGTGATGCAACTGGTGTTGATCAGCTGATCACCGTACTGGGACAACTTACTCAGGTTATGAATAATAACCTTACCCGTATGGAGCACCCTGATCCGCAGCGTGGAGGATCAATGTTAGATCGATTCATGAGACAACAACCACCAACGTTCAATGGGAGTACAAATCCCTTAGTAGCTGAGCAATGGATATTTTCCCTAGAGAAAATATTTCAGGCTTTGGGGAGTAGTGAAAGGGAAAAAGTTACCATGGCAGTTTACCGCCTCACTGGAGATTCTGATCAATGGTGGTCATTGATTCAAAACATGAAGGAAGATGATGAAGTATCAAACATGGAATGGAGGGAGTTCAAAGATCTGTTTTTAGAAAAATACTTTCCTCGCGACCATCGAGCAGATATGGAAAGGCAATTTCTGAGTCTGAGACAAAAGGAGGATGAGAATGTCACAAAGTATGAGGCTAACTTTACAAGGTTAGCGAGGTATGCTGGAGATTATATTCGCAACCCAAGAAGTAAGATTGATCGTTTCTTTGATGGGTTAAAACCATTTCTCCGTCGAGCATTAGTCTCACAATCCTTTTCGTCATACGAAGACATTGTCTCATGTGCTATCAAGACCGAAAAAGAATTCTCTAAGTCTTATGACTTTAAAGCGAAGCAAGAGAAGAAGAGACCTTCTGATCAATCTGGGAATGGAAATAAGGGGAAGAAGGGAAAGGTTGAATATCCATCTTGTGGTAAATGTGGGAAGAAACATCCTGGTGCTTGCCTGAAGGGAATGGGAGTCTGTTACAAGTGTGGTGAAAAAGGCCACCAAGCTCATGATTGCAAGGGGAAGAAGGAAGCTACCAACGTTCAGTGCTACAATTGCAGGGAGATGGGGCATTATGCAAATGCATGTCCTAAGCATCAGGAGAACTTACCTCAGAAAAGGCCAAGGGATCAAGGCCAGGCTTATGCTGTCACTACTGCTGAGGTAGAAGCTCCGAAAGACGTGGTGGCAGGTAATTTAATGGTTTCCTCAAGTTTAGCAAATGCATTATTTGATTCTGGATCATCGCATTGTTTCATATCTTCCCAGTTTGCTAAGAAAATTAGATATTTCCAATTTGATTTAATAAGGGAGTTGTCAGTTAAAACTCCTAAGGGAAGTATCGTTGCAACAAAGTTTTGTGAATCAGTCCCCATTAGAGCACATAAATTTTCTTTATCTGCTGATTTCATCGTCATACCTATGATTGAGTTTGATATAATCCTCGGTATGGACTGGCTTTCGGACTATGATGTGAAGATTTATTGCAAGAAGCAAGAGGTTACGATTCTTGATGATAATGATAAGGAGCACCTTATTTTTAGAGCAGAATCGTCACCACCTAATTCTTATTTAGTTCCACCCCCTGTAGCTCAACTTAATTCAATTATCGGGGAGGAAGAGAATGAAATAACTGTCGGTGAGGAAAGGAATGTTCAAATAGAGGATGTACCTGTTGTGAAAGAATTTGTAGATGTATTTCCAGAAGATTTACCTGGACATCCTCCAGAACGAGAAGTTGAGTTTTCTATTGATTTGATTCCTGGATCAAGGCCTATATCGAAGACCCCTTATAGAATGGCCACTGTAGATCTAGTCAAACTAAAGAAACAACTAGAGGAATTGAGTAATAAGGGATTTATTCGCCCTAGTGTTTCTCCATGGGGAGCCCCTGTTCTTTTTGTTAAAAAGAAAGATGGATCTATGAGGTTATGTATCGATTACAGGGAGATCAATGCTATAACGATAAAGAACAAGTATCCCCTACCTCGTATTGATGATTTATTTGACCAACTGCATGGAGCTCAATACTTTTCAAAGATTGACCTTCGATCTGGATACCATCAGTTGTGTGTAAAGAAGGAAGACATTTCGAAGACAGCATTTCGAACCAGGTACGGGCATTACGAGTTTACTGTAATGCCATTTGGATTGACTAATTCACCCTCTGTATTCATGGATCTGATGAATAGAGTTTTCAAGGAGTATCTCGATGAATTTGTGGTGGTATTTATTGATGATATCTTGGTATACTCCAAAACCTACAAAGATCATGAAAATCACTTGCGCATTATCTTGAAGACTCTGAGGAGGCATGAATTATATGGGAAGTTTAGAAAGTGTGAATTCTGGCTTCCGGAGATTTCTTTTCTTGGCCATATTGTCTCTAAAGATGGAATCTCTGTTGATCCTTCTAAGACCAAGGCAATCCAAGAATGGCCAGCACCTACGAGTATAACTGAGGTACGTAGTTTTATTGGCTTGGCAGGTTATTATCGACATTTCGTCCAGAATTTTGCCCGATTGGCTAACCCATTAACGAAGCTCACACGTAAAGGGGTTAAATTTGTTTGGACAAAAGAGTGTGAAGAATGTTTCGAAGAACTGAAGAGAAGATTAGTCAATGCTCCTATATTGACTCTACCATCGGGGAATGATGGGTTCATTATTTATAGTGATGCATCAAAGAAAGGACTTGGTTGTGTCCTTATGCAGAATGATAGAGTTATTGCCTATGCATCACGACAGTTGAAAATTCAGGAACAAAACTATCCTACTCATGATCTTGAATTAGCAGCTGTGATCTTTTCTTTGAAGATATGGAGGCACTACCTCTATGGTGAAAAATGTGAGATTTATACTGATCAGAAGAGTTTGAAGTATATTTTCTCACAAAAAGAACTCAACATGAGGCAAAGGAGATGGCTTGAATTACTCAAGGATTATGATTGCACGATACACTACCACCCGGGGAAAGCAAACAAAGTAGCAGATGCTTTGAGCAGAAAAGACCATGGAGTTCTGAACATGATGAGAATTGAAAGGGATCCAATTTTCATGGATCTAGAGAAGATGGACATGGGAATAACCAGGGAAGGTGAAACATCAATGCTTTTTCAAATGGTTGCCAAACCATCTTTACTAGAAAGGATTAAGAGTTCTCAGACCGATGATGAAGAATTTCAGAAGAAGATTAAAGCTGTGAATGATGGGAGATTGAGAGACTTTGTGTATGAAGATGGAACTTTGAAATTTGGAAAGAGACTTTGTGTTCCCGATTTACCTGATCTGAAAAGGGAATTACTGGATGATGCTCATAGTTCCAATTTCTCTATACACCCTGGGAGCACCAAAATGTATAGAGATTTGAAGGAACATTTTTGGTGGGACAACATGAAGAGGGAGATTGCTGATTTTGTATCAAGATGTATGGTTTGTCAACAAGTGAAAGCTGGAAGGCAACAGCCTGGAGGAGTCATGCAACCTCTTCCCATACCGGAGTGGAAATGGGACAATATTACGATGGACTTTGTCATGGGGCTACCAAAGACTCCTAGAAGGAACGATGCAATATGGGTTATTGTTGATCGTCTTACCAAGTCAGCACATTTTCTTGCTATAAGAGAAGATCTACCCCTGGAACGTCTAGCAAGACTATACATTAATGAAGTTGTGAGACTTCATGGAGTTCCCCTATCGATTGTTTCTGATCGTGATCCCCGTTTTACTTCAAGATTTTGGAAAAGTCTTCAGAAATCCCTGGATACTGAACTTCATTTGAGCACTGCTTACCACCCTCAGACAGACGGACAATCAGAACGGACTATTCAGACCTTAGAAGACATGTTGAGATCTTGCTCACTTGATTTTCAGGGTATGTGGGATCAATATTTACCACTAGTAGAATTTTCCTATAACAATAGCTTCCATTCGAGTATTCAGATGGCACCATATGAAGTGTTATACGGAAAGAGATGTCGTACACCAACCTGTTGGGATGACGTTGGTGAAAGAAAACTTGTAGGCCCAGAACTGGTGGAGGAAACGGTGGAAAAGGTGAAGGTAATCCAAAATCACATCAAAGCAGCTCAAAGTAGGCAGAAGAGCTATGCCGATAATCGAAGGAAGGATTTGGAATTTCAAGTCGGTGATCATGTTTTCCTGAAGGTATCTCCGTGGAAGGGAGTCATACGTTTTGGTAAGAAAGGTAAATTGAGTCCCAGGTACATCAGACCTTTCGAAATTCTAGAACGAATTGGGGCTGTAGCTTACCGATTGGCAATGCCGCCAAGTCTCTCCAAAGTTCACGATGTGTTCCACGTATCTCTGTTGAGGAAATACATGCCTGACCCAACGCATGTACTCAACTATGAGGAATTAGAACTGGAACCCGATCTTTCCTATTGCGAAGAGCCCATCAAGATTCTTGATACGAGAGAACAAGTGCTGAGAAACCGGACGACGCGTCTGGTAAAAGTTTTGTGGAGGAATCATAAGATGGAAGAGGCAACGTGGGAACCCGAGGAACTTATGATGAAGAACCACCCGAGTCTTTTTATGCAGTAATACCCTAGAAATTGCGAGGATGCAATTATTTGAAGGAGGGGAGAATGTAACACCCCAAGCTTCTACGGTACGTTTCCCTTCGAATAACGCGATAGCGTGTGTTGTACGCAACCTCGAGTTCTAACACACACCACAACTAATTAAACTAGCCGTTGTAAATAGTAATACCTACTTTTTGAAATCATATATATTTTATATTTCAAAATGGACTTCATTTTTGGATTCGGAATATCGAAATTATCCTAGGGTGAAATTTTGGTACTTTTCGGATAACTTTTATATTTTGATGAATAGTGAAAATTACTAAATTTTAATTAAAAACAACTTCTTTAATCAAAATAAGTAATAGTGATAAATTATGAATTTGAGTGGTTTTAAAGTATATTTAGAATATATTTTTACCATTTAATATAATGTTGGTCATTGGACATAATTTTACAATTAAACTGAACATAAACAAGTGTCAATCTTTTGGTAGTTATTATCTCTTAAAAACACGCTTTTTGTTTTGACAGCGGGAATTAATTTTAAATTAATTTCTGCCACTTCTGTGTTTTGAATTTAGAAAAATGGATTCCATATTTGGAATCAGGATGTTCAAATTGTGTAAATAGGTAACTTTTATTTTTAGACATTTTGAATAATTACTGCGGTAAATATTTTATTTACCATGGTTAAGGGTAAATCCGGTAAATAAGGGTTAAAAAATAATATTATAATAATAATAAATTACCCTAAAACGTGTCCTAACCTTATTGGTGGACACATACCCGACCATGGGAATCCTTGGGTCAATTTGGGGACCCCTTGGAGCCACTTGTATGTGGTAGGGACACATTATATTAATAAAGTTAAAATAAAAATAAAAATGGCATAAGCTTACATCTTTTAGAAGAACAATTTTTACATAGGGTTATACATGTTGGATTTTCTATTATAAATATTCATTAGAAAGCTAAAAAGATTAACTACATAATGATGTTTTATTTATAATTTTTAGACATTAAATAATTTATTTTATTTATGACACAATGATGATGCAGTAATTACTAAAATAGTAAAAAATTAACATAATTGATATTATAAATACCCAAATAAATAAAATATGAAACTTTTAATGAATTACACTAATTTTCTAGGATAATATGATATATTAGGATTGAGTTAAGTGACTTTGTTCGAAGTAATCAATCTGTTATGAGTTTCACAAAAATCAACTATTGAATAGTGTCAAAATTGACATAAAAGAGTTCTTAAAACAAATATTATATTATTAATTGATATTAAATTCCTAAAAATCTAAGGTTCGGCCAAGAGACTTATATTATGATAGGTTAATAATTAATGGACCACTTGGGGGTCGCTTGGATGTATATAGTAAGTTTATTAACCATATTATATAAAAATACAAAGAGACATTGTAAAAGTGAAACTAATTAACTTAGAGTTAATAATTAAAGATAAGGTTAATATAAGTACCCAAACCTGTCTAAATTCCATTGGATGAGTTGTTTTCGACCTATCCCTACCTCATCCTTTGAATATTCAACTTTGGAGCCTTTAGAAACCGAATATGAATTTATTATAAATTAATATTTCTAGCTTTTCCAAAGGTGCCCCTCACCCCTCTTATAAAAAGGGCACTCCTCCTTCTCATTTCTTCACACCTTCAAAGCCTTTTGGTTCGGCCAAACTCTGCCCAAATACTCTCCCAACATCCCTCACTACAACCTAGAGGCCTTAGTTTTATCAGAAAGGCAACCTAAGGAGCCCTTTTGATCAAATCAAAAGGAAGAACCCGAAGAAGAGGTAATGATTTCACCACCCTTTTCTAAGTTCATTTCTTCTTCCACTTCTTCTTCCTTTGTTCTTACCATTCTAAAATAATAACTCCAGTATCTCACATATACTGTGATGTTATTATAATTATGGTATAACCATATTCAGTATTCTATCCACCCTTTGAATAACATGTCACCATACGTGCGTACGTACGGCTTACCGTCTCCACGTCGTGGTGTAATTGTTATTCAATATAATATTATTTGGATGGGTATAATAATGATGTGTAACTCATGTAAATAATAAATATAACATGTTAATGATTCTGTATATATGATATACCATTCATTTATATATTATTTTAATATCAAAAGAATGATATTGTCGCTCGTGCGTACGTACGGACTACCGTCTCCACGAACGCGATGAGATTCATTCTCCATCGTATCCATTCAAGTATAATTATCATTTTATGATTTAAAAATGATGTTTAAGGACTTGATATCATTCTGGATATGAATAAGATACAACAAACATGGCTTATGTAACAAAACATATAAAAGAAAATGAGTAAGTTAACACCCGAAACGTTGATAATTCTAAGATATTATTAATAAATCAATGTTAAAAGATCATATATGATATCATATTAATATATATGATTCTTGTATAATTTAATAACAATTATTTCACCATTATACAGGAGGTTAACCTACCCCATCCAAGGAAAAGTACAAGGTAAGGGTTATTTCACAATCTCTTCATTATCTGAGGTTGTTTATATGTAATAGTCTACTGGGATCTCTTTATCATCCGCATCCATGTTTCTTCAAAATGTATTTCAAAACATTTTTATTATTTACAAGAATATGGGTTAAAGTCATTTATACCCTTGTTTGACTTTTTATAAGAGGAATCTTTCCATCGTTTTCAAAACAAGGTCCTTTTTAACCTTTTCGACAGAATTAAGGTAAGAATGTTTTTTTTAACTTATACGGCGAGTGCTGTTATTTTCTGCCATTATAAAATCTTCAAAGTTTTCCTTACAAGCTTATGAGAATATTTTCAAGAAAATGTTTTATTTTATATGGCTCTTAAATGATTTCAAAAATAGAAAGAGATATTTCTCCAAAAAGTGTTTTGATTTCATCTATGTCAACATCCTTTGATGGATTTTAAGATTATTTGAAGTTGATTTATTATGATACAAAACTTCTATATTGTATTGAAGGTTTTGTGATATGTTTGACTATGGATGTGCTATTTTTATACCATTCATAGTTTATGGTGAAATTATTGACATTTCGTATGCTGGATTTAATATGAATGTTTATGTTATGTTTAAACCTTTTCATATGGGAATGCATTGGACTTAATAAGTGACGGGTGGAGCCCGCTATAGCTCCTCGATGCATCGGTAGGTCTCATGAGACAAACTAGTGTCTTGGCACGAGGCCTTGACAAAATCTTATTTGTAGTCTTGGCACGAGGCCTTGGCTATGTGGTTATGATAGTCTGGCATTATGCATTCCAACATTATGAAAGTGGTTATTGATATTGCATGTGATTATTCGATTAGTAGAATATCCATGTGGACAAGTAAATGGCATTATTTCATTTTACTTTTGCCATACCATGTTGAAGTTCAATTTTAAAAGGATTTTGTTTTAGTAATTCATTGCCTTAAATGTTTATGCTTATTTTGAATGTTACTCTATATTGTTATCCTTACTGGGCATTTGAGCTCACCCCTTTTGTATGTTTTATTTTTCCCAGGTAGTGAAGAAGTAAATTATGATTGACTTGCAGGGATATTATGAGGGGTTTATAGTGTGGACGTTGGAAACATTATGTTGTTGTAGTAGTTTTTCATTTTATGATGTAATGTAAAACTTATGAATATATCTAGTGTTTCCAGGGCTACTAAACTAATCGGTCTTTCGGGATTTGATCTTTCTTGTGATCATGCCAATGTTATGTAATAATGCACCGACTCTGGGTAGCTGGGGTCGGGGCGTTACAGTTGGTATCAGAGGAAGTTTAGTACAAACCTTGGAAGCTAGATTTAGATAAACTCTGATTAGAGCACATAGACCTAAGATGAACTTTGAGGATTAGTATAGAAGAACTTCCTAGAATTTTGGTATTGTAGAGACTTTGTGAGTTTTCCGAGCAATACATCCCTGTCTGGATACGAGCAGGTAGAGGCGGCTCTGGCACAGATGTACCTAGGGGTAAAACCCGAAAACACCGCTTTGAGCTAGACTCGAACGGGAACTGGTGCACGACAACGGGCCTTGCTGCACTCTTGGTTACGACAATCCCGGGGGATATGCTTAGGATAACTCTCACTTTCTTTATAAATCATTATGAAGGGTTTATGAGTATATACTTCCTCAAAGAAAACATATTTATGATTATGGATTATATCCATAGATAGTTCGATTTATGTTTAGTGTTTTATAAGTATGGGATTATGTATTTTGATGCATAAACTGATCTAGTTTATGCCATTTTTTAGAAATGGCGCCTAGTGGAAGAAATGGAAACCGTATCAATGCACGCACTCCATGTCGGGATTGCCCTCCTGCTCAAGATAATTATAGTGGGGCTGGTGATGCAACTGGTGCTGATCAGCTGATCACCGTACTGGGACAACTTACTCAGGTTATGAATAATAACCTTACCCGTATGGAGCACCCTGATCCGCAGTGTGGAGGATCAATGTTAGATCGATTCATGAGACAACAACCACCAACGTTCAATGGGAGTACAAATCCCTTAGTAGCTGAGCAATGGATATTTTACCTAGAGAAAATATTTCAGGCTTTGGGGAGTAGTGAAAGGGAAAAAGTTACCATGGCAGTTTACCGCCTCACTGGAGATGCTGATCAATGGTGGTCATTGATTCAAAACATGAAGGAAGATGATGAAGTATCAAACATGGAATGGAGGGAGTTCAAAGATCTGTTTTTAGAAAAATACTTTCCTCGCGACCATCGAGCAGATATGGAAAGGCAATTTCTGAGTCTGAGACAAAAGGAGGATGAGAATGTCACAAAGTATGAGGCTAACTTTACAAGGTTAGCGAGGTATGCTGGAGATTATATTCGCAACCCAAGAAGTAATATTGATCGTTTCTTTGATGGGTTAAAACCATTTCTCCGTCGAGCATTAGTCTCACAATCCTTTTCGTCATACGAAGACATTGTCTCATGTGCTATCAAGACCGAAAAAGAATTCTCTAAGTCTTATGACTTTAAAGCGAAGCAAGAGAAGAAGAGACCTTCTGATCAATCTGGGAATGGAAATAAGGGGAAGAAGGGAAAGGTTGAATATCCATCTTGTGGTAAATGCGGGAAGAAACATCCTGGTGCTTGCCTGAAGGGAATGGGATTCTGTTACAAGTGTGGTGAAAAAGGCCAGCAAGCTCATGATTGCAAGGGGAAGAAGGAAGCTACCAACGTTCAGTGCTACAATTGCAGGGAGATGGGGCATTATGCAAATGCATGTCCTAAGCGTCAGGAGAACTTCCCTCAGAAAAGGCCAAGGGATCAAGGCCAGGCTTATGCTATCACTACTGCTGAGGTAGAAGCTCCGAAAGACGTGGTGGCAGGTAATTTAATGGTTTCCTCAAGTTTAGCAAATGCATTATTTGATTCTGGATCATCTCATTGTTTCATATCTTCCCAGTTTTCTAAGAAAATTAGATATTTCCAATTTGATTTAATAAGGGAGTTGTCAGTTAAAACTCCTAAGGGAAGTATCGTTGCAACAAAGTTTTGTGAATCAGTCCCCATTAGAGCACATAAATTTTCTTTATCTGCTGATTTCATCGTCATACCTATGATTGAGTTTGATATAATCCTCGGTATGGACTTGCTTTTGGACTATGATGCGAAGATTTATTGCAAGAAGAAAGAGGTTACGATTCTTGATGATAATGATAAGGAGCACCTTATTTTTAGAGAAGAATCGTCACCACCTAATTCTTATTTAGATCCACCCCCTGTAGCTCAACTTAATTCAATTATCGGGGAGGAAGAGAATGAAATAACTGTCGGTGAGGAAAGGAATGTTCAAATAGAGGATGTACCTGTTGTGAAAGAATTTGTAGATGTATTTCTGGAAGATTTACCTGGACATCCTCCAGAACGAGAAGTTGAGTTTTCTATTGATTTGATTCCTGGATCAAGGCCTATATCGAAGACCCCTTATAGAATGGCCACTGTAGAGCTAGTCGAACTAAAGAAACAACTAGAGGAATTGAGTAATAAGGGATTTATTCGCCCTAGTGTTTCTCCATGGGGAGCCCCTGTTCTTTTTGTTAAAAAGAAAGATGGATCTATGAGGTTATGTATCGATTACAGGGAGATCAATGCTATAACGATAAAGAACAAGTATCCCCTACCTCGTATTGATGATTTATTTGACCAACTGCATGGAGCTCAATACCTTTCAAAGATTGACCTTCGATTTGGATACCATCAGTTGTGTGTAAAGAAGGAAGACATTCCGAAGACAGCATTTCGAACCAGGTACGGGCATTACGAGTTTACTGTAATGTCGTTTGGATTGACTAATGCACCCTCTGTATTCATGGATCTGATGAATAGAGTTTTCAAGGAGTATCTCGATGAATTTGTGGTGGTATTTATTGATGATATCTTAGTATACTCCAAAACCTACAAAGATCATGAAAATCACTTGCGCATTATCTTGAAGACTCTGAGGAGGCATGAATTATATGGGAAGTTTAGCAAGTGTGAATTCTGGCTTCCGGAGATTTCTTTTCTTGGCCATATTGTCTCTAAAGATGGAATCTCTGTGGATCCTTCTAAGACCAAGGCAATCCAAGAATGGCCAGCACCTACGAGTATAACTGAGGTATGTAGTTTTATTGGCTTGGCAGGTTATTATCGACGTTTCGTCCAGAATTTTTCCCGATTGGCTAACCCATTAACGAAGCTCACACGTAAAGGGGTTAAATTTGTTTGGACAAAAGAGTGTGAAGAATGTTTCGAAGAACTGAAGAGAAGATTAGTCAATGCTCCTATATTGACTCTACCATCGGGGAATGATGGGTTCGTTATTTATAGTGATGCCTCAAAGAAAGGACTTGGTTGTGTCCTTATGCAGAATGATAGAGTTATTGCCTATGCATCACGACAGTTGAAAATTCATGAACAAAACTATCCTACTCACGATCTTGAGTTAGCAGCTGTGATCTTTGCTTTGAAGATATGGAGGCACTACCTCTATGGTGAAAAATGTGAGATTTATACTGATCACAAGAGTTTGAAGTATATTTTCTCACAAAAAGAACTCAACATGAGGCAAAGGAGATGGCTTGAATTACTCAAGGATTATGATTGCACGATACACTACCACCCGGGGAAAGCAAACAAAGTAGCAGATGCTTTGAGCAGAAAATACCATGGAGTTCTGAACATGATGAGAATTGAAAGGGATCCAATTTTCATGGATCTAGAGAAGATGGACATGGGAATAACCAGGGAAGGTGAAACATCAATGCTTTTTCAAATGGTTGCCAAACCATCTTTACTAGAAAGGATTAAGAGTTCTCAGACCGATGATGAATAATTTCAGAAGAAGATTAAAGCTGTGAATGATGGGAGATTGAGAGACTTTGTGTATGGAGATGGAACTTTGAAATTTGGAAAGAGACTTTGTGTTCCCGATTTACCTGATCTGAAAAGGGAATTACTGGATGATGCTCATAGTTCCAATTTCTCTATACACCCTGGGAGCACCAAAATGTATAGAGATTTGAAGGAACATTTTTGGTGGGACAACATGAAGAGGGAGATTGCTGATTTTGTATCAAGATGTATGGTTTGTCAACAAGTGAAAGCTGGAAGGCAACAGCCTGGAGGAGTCATGCAACCTCTTCCCATACCGGAGTGGAAATGGGACAATATTACGATGGACTTTGTCATGGGGCTACCAAAGACTCCTAGAAGGAACGATGCAATATGGGTTATTGTTGATCGTCTTACCAAGTCAGCACATTTTCTTGCTATAAGAGAAGATCTACCCCTGGAACGTCTAGCAAGACTATACATTAATGAAGTTGTGAGACTTCATGGAGTTCCCCTATCGATTGTTTCTGATCGTGATCCCCGTTTTACTTCAAGATTTTGGAAAAGTCTTCAGAAATCCCTGGATACTGAACTTCATTTGAGCACTGCTTACCACCCTCAGACAGACGGACAATCAGAACGGACTATTCAGACCTTAGAAGACATGTTGAGATCTTGCTCACTTGATTTTCAGGGTATGTGGGATCAATATTTACCACTAGTAGAATTTTCCTATAACAATAGCTTCCATTCGAGTATTCAGATGGCACCATATGAAGCGTTATACGGAAAGAGATGTCGTACACCAACCTGTTGGGATGACGTTGGTGAAAGAAAACTTGTAGGCCCAGAACTGGTGGAGGAAACGGTGGAAAAGGTGAAGGTAATCCAAAATCACATCAAAGCAGCTCAAAGTAGGCAGAAGAGCTATGCCGATAATCGAAGGAAGGATTTGGAATTTCAAGTCGGTGATCATGTTTTCCTGAAGGTATCTCCGTGGAAGGGAGTCATACGTTTTGGTAAGAAAGGTAAATTGAGTCCCAGGTACATCGGACCTTTCGAAATTCTAGAACGAATTGGGGCTGTAGCTTACCGATTGGCAATGCCGCCAAGTCTCTCCAAAGTTCACGATGTTTTCCACGTATCTCTGTTGAGGAAATACATGCCTGACCCAACGCATGTACTCACCTATGAGGAATTAGAACTGGAACCCGATCTTTCCTATTACGAAGAGCCCATCAAGATTCTTGATACGAGAGAACAAGTGCTGAGAAACCGGACGACGCGTCTGGTAAAAGTTTTGTGGAGGAATCATAAGATGGAAGAGGCAACGTGGGAACCCGAGGAACTTATGATGAAGAACCACCCGAGTCTTTTTATGCAGTAATACCCTAGAAATTGCGAGGACACAATTATTTGAAGTAGGGGAGAATGTAACACCCCAAACTTCTACGGTACGTTTCCCTTCGAATAATGCGATAGCGTGTGTTGTACGCAACCTCGAGTTCTAACACACACCACAACTAATTAAACTAGCCGTTGTAAATAGTAATACCTACTTTTTGAAATCATATATATTTTATATTTCAAAATGGACTTCATTTTTGGATTCGGAATATCGAAATTATCCTAGGGTGAAATTTTGGTACTTTTCGGATAACTTTTATATTTTGATGAATAGTGAAAATAACTATATTTTAATTAAAAACAACTTTTTTAATCAAAATAAGTAATAGTGATAAATTATGAATTTGAGTGGTTTTAAAGTATATTTAGAATATATTTTTACCATTAAATATAATGTTGGTCATTGGACATAATTTTACAATTAAACCGAACATAAACAAGTGTCAATCTTTTGCTAGTTATTATCTCTTAAAAACACACTTTTTGTTTTGACAGCGAGAATTAATTTTAAATTAATTTCTGCCACTTCTGTGTTTTGAATTTAGAAAAATGGATTCCATATTTGGAATCAGGATGTTCAAATTGTGTAAATAGGTAACTTTTAGTTTTAGACATTTTGAATAATTACTGCGGTAAATATTTTATTTACCATGGTTAAGGGTAAATCCGGTAAATAAGGGTTGAAAAATAATATTATAATAATAATAAATTACCCTAAAACGTGTCCTAACCTTATTGGTGGACACATACCCGACCATGGGCATCCTTGGGTCAATTTGGGGACCCCTTGGAGCCACTTGTATGTGGTAGGGACACATTATATTAATAAAGTTAAAATAAAAATAAAAATGGCATAAGCTTACATCTTTTAGAAGAACAATTTTTACATAGGGTTATACATGTTGGATTTTCGATTATAAATATTCATTAGAAATCTAAAAAGATTTCCTACATAATGATGTTTTATTCATAATTTTTAGACATTAAATAATTTATTTTATTTATGACACAATGATGATGCAGTAATTACTAAAATAGTAAAAAATTAACATAATTGATATTATAAATACCCAAATAAATAAAATATGAAACTTTTAATGAATTAAACTAATTTTCTAGGATAATATGATATATTAGGATGGATTTAAGTGACTTTTTTCGAAGTAATAAATCTGTTATGAGTTTCACAAAAATCAACTATTGAATAGTGTCAAAATTGACATAAAAGAGTTCTTAAAACAAATATTATATTATTAATTGATATTAAATTCCTAAAAATCTAAGGTTCGGCCAAGAGACTTATATTATGATAGGTTAATCATTAAAGGAAACTTGGGGGTCTCTTGGATGTATATAGTAAGTTTATTAACCATATTATATAGAAATACAAAGAGACATTGTAAAGGTGAAACTAATTAACTTAGAGTTAATACTTAAAGATAAGGTTAATATAAGTACCCAAACCTGTCTAAATTCCATTGGATGAGTTGTTTTCGACCTATCCCTACCTCAGCCTTTGAATAGTAAACTTTGGAGCCTTTAGAAACCGAATATTAATTTATTATAAATTAATATTTCTAGCTTTTCCAAAGGTGCCCCTCACACCTCTTATAAAAAGGGCACTCCTCCTTCTCAATCTTTCACACCTTCAAAGCCTTTTGGTTCGGCCAAACTCTGCCCAAATACTCTCCCAACATCCCTCACTACAACCTAGAGGCCTTAGTTTTATCAGAAAGCCAACCTAAGGAGCCCTTTTGATCAAATCAAAAGGAAGAACCCGAAGAAGAGGTAATGATTTCACCACCCTTTTCTAAGTTCATTTCTTCTTCCACTTCTTCTTCCTTTGTTCTTACCATTCTAAAATAATAACTCCAGTATCTCACATATACTGTGATGTTATTATAAGTATGGTACAACCATATTCAGTATTCTATCCACCCTTTGAATAACATGTCACCATACGTGCGTACGTACGGCTTACCGTCTCCACGTCGTGGTGTAATTGTTATTCAATATAATATTATTTGGATGGGTATAATAATGATGTGTAACTCATGTAAATAATAAATATAACATGTTAATGATTCTGTATATATGATATACCATTCATTTATATATTATTTTAATATCAAAAGAATGATATTGTCGCTCGTGCGTACGTACGGACTACCGTCTCCACGAACGCGATGAGATTCATTCTCCATCGTATCCATTCAAGTATAATTATCATTTTATGATTTAAAAATGATGTTTAAGGACTTGATATCATTCTGGATATGAATAAGATACAACAAACATGTCTTATGTAACAAAACATATAAAAGAAAATGAGTAAGTTAACACCCGAAACGATGATAATTCTAAGATATTATTAATAAATCAATGATAAAAGATCATATATGATATCATATTAATATATATGATTCTTGTATAATTTAATAACAATTATTTCACCATTATACATGAGGTTAACCTACCCCAACCAAGGAAAAGTACAAGGTAAGGGTTATTTCACAATCTCTTCATTATCTGAGGTTGTTTATATGTAATAGTCTACTGGGATCTCTTTATCATCCGCATCCATGTTTCTTCAAAATGTATTTCAAAACATTTTTATTATTTACAAGAATATGGGTTAAAGTCATTTATACCCTTGTTTGACTTTTTATAAGAGGAATCTTTCCATCGTTTTCAAAACAAGGTCCTTTTTAACCTTTTCGACAGAATTAAGGTAAGAATGTTTTTTTTAACTTATACGGCGAGTGCTGTTATTTTCTGCCATTATAAAATCTTCAAAGTTTTCCTTACAAGCTTATGAGAATATTTTCAAGAAAATGTTTTATTTTATATGTCTCTTAAATGATTTCAAAAATAGAAAGCGATATTTCTCCAAAAAGTGTTTTGATTTCATCTATGTCAACATCCTTTGATGGATTTTAAGATTATTTGAAGTTGATTTATTATGATACAAAACTTCTATATTGTATTGAAGGTTTTGTGATATGTTTGACTATGGATGTGCTATTTTTATACCATTCATAGTTTATGGTGAAATTATTGACATTTCCTATGCTAGATTTAATATGAATGTTTATGTTATGTTTAAACCTTTTCATATGGGAATGCATTGGACTTAATAAGTGACAGATGGAGCCCGCTATAGCTCCTCGATGCATCGGTAGGTCTCATGAGACAAACTAGTGTCTTGGAACAAGGCCTTGACAAAATTTTATTTGTAGTCTTGGCACGAGGCCTTGGCTATGTGGTTATGATAGTCTGGCATTATGCATTCCAACATTATGAAAGTGGTTATTGATATTGCATGTGATTATTCGATTAGTAGAATATCCATGTGAACAAGTAAATGGCATTATTTTATTTTACTTTTTCCATACCATGTTGAAGTTCAATTTTAAAAGGCTTTTGTTTTAGTAATTCATTGCCTTAAATGTTTATGCTTATTTTGAATGTTCCGCTATATTGTTATCCTTACTGGGCATTTGAGCTCACCCCTTTTCTATGTTTTATTTTTCCCAGGTAGTGAAGAAGTAAATTATGATTGCCTTGCAGGGATATTATGAGGGGTTTATAGTGTGGACCTTGGAAACATTATGTTGTTGTAGTAGTTTTTCATTTTATGATGTAATGTAAAACTTATGAATATATCTAGTGTTTCCAGGTCTACTAAACTAATCGGTCTTTCGGGATTTGATCTTTCTTGTGATCATGCCAATGTTATGTAATAATGCACCGACTCTGGGTAGCTGGGGTCGGGGCGTTACATTAATAAAATTAAAAAGAATATTTTTCGTAAAATCTCGGGCTATTACAATCCAAGTACAACAACTTTTTAAGCAGTTTACCTACAAAATAGTTTAACCAATAAACGACTTTGGCACCCATATTTTTATGGGTCCACATACATTAGATATTAAAGACTTAGGAACCCAAAAATATCTTATAGGATTCACATATGAAAAATATTGAGTTCTTGAAAAATATACTATATTCGGTCCTGAAGAATTGGAAATTGTAAATGAATTTGTGGAACTAGAACTTGCAGTACAACACTAGTTTTTGAAATAGGTAGCAGATTTTCCAGATTTGGGTAAAAAAATGTGATTTGGATAAATTCTTTTGACTTGGTTGATATCATGTCCCACAAGTTTACTTAGGAGCTATTTGTTTACCAAGAATTTGAGTAAAAATATTTTTCACATTAGTAAATTTTTATAAGTCTTTCTACAATTGACCATTACACATTTTTACTCATCTTTCTCTTTGAGTAGTTGATCATTTTTCTCCTTTTCAGTTATATGTTCAGATTTAGAAGTCATAGTAAGATCATTATGGTTGTTCAAAGATTTATAGTTATCTTTCAACACATTAAAGGTTTCCTCTAACATGTTGCAATATTCAAATAGTTCTTCATTTGTCATATTTTCAGACTCACTTTTAGAATAATAAGAATTATGTGAAAGAGAGCATAAGTTTACCTTAGTTATGTTTGTCACGAAACACATATTAGCTATATCTTTCACATTTTGAGAAGAGACAGATTCACTAGAGCTATCATCGGAAGAACTTTAGGTGGCCTTCAGTTCTTTCTTATACCTTCTATCCTTATTTTCATAATTTTTCTTATATTTCATCTTTTGGTAGTCATCCTTGACATGTCCTTTACATTAACATTCATAACAAATTATCTCTTCTTATTTATCATTATTCTTCTAATCCTTTTTCCAATTTCCCTTACTATCGTACTTTCCATTGTAACTATGATTTTTGAAGAACTTATTTTTCCTATATAATTTCATGAATAGTCCATCCAATAAGGATATTTATTCAACACCGCCTGAAGAAAATTCATCACTACTTGAGCTTTCGAAAGTAGCTTGAATTGTCTCTTTATCTTTACTTTTGGATGTAATTGTCTTAAAAGATATAGTCTTTTATTTTGGTTCATCCTTCTATTGATTTACATTCAATTCTTATTCATACATCATTAATTTTCCAATCAATTCCTTCACTGGAATTTTATCAATATCACACGATTCTCTAATAGGCACAGATGTTCCACACCATATTTCTGGTATGCATCAAAGAATATGCATGATTTTCTATTTGGTAGTTACTTCTCTTCCTAAATAAATCATGTTATAAAAAATTTCATTGAACCTAAGATACATATCAGAAATTGACTCATCATGCTTCATTATAAATTTATCATATTTTATAGTATAAGTATTCAATCGCATTTCTTTAAAATTATGTGTTCCTTCATGAGAAACAGAGAGAGTATCGTAAATTTCATGTGCAGTTTTACGAGAAGAAATATAGTTAAACTATTCATCTCCTCAGGCACAATATAGAGCATTAATTTCTTTACAATTATTATTATAGGAATTCTTGGTAGGTTCATCCCACGTTTTTATGGCAGTTTCAGGAATAACATATTTACTTTAAATAGCAATCCAGATTTCAATTCCCATAATTTTTATATCTATTTTCATTTTAAGCTTCCACTGAGCATAGTTAGTTCCGTTAAAGAAAGTTGGTCGATTATTAGCATCCCCTTCAAATCTATTTTCCATGATAAATTTTGTAAAATAATTTCAAACAAATAAAAATTTAGAAATAATGAAAATTTGAATATCATTAAAACACAACTATAATCACAATTGACACGATTTGAAATACTTTTCGAAACTTCCAAAACTCATCTGATACCAAATTTTAATCGGAGTAGATGACTCAAGAGGAGGTGAATTGAGTATCTATAAAAATTTCTTTTAAAAAACGGCTACCTCAAAAAATAATATACCCTATTAAAATAAACACAAAGTCAGTTTTTAGTGAATTTATAAAAGTTTTGAAGGTTCAATTTGGTTCTCTGAAGATTGATTAGTTATCAGCTTTCCAAATCTAAAGATTAGTAAAACATTTGAAAAAACCTACTAATTCAAAAAAGACATAAACACTTGCTAAATTAACTATCAAAGTTCAGTTTATCTTAATTCCAGAAATACATAACAGATAAAGAATAATGGCACATCGGATAAGATAATAGGTTCAGTCTTAAGCAGAGACTTAGTCCTTTCAACTTGGTGATCAACTGCAACCAAGCAGTTTATATTAATAAACTTTTTATCCACACCCTGGATCAAGGTTTACAATAGCGCAAAGGCTGTCCAGGTCACCCTTGATCTATAACACAGTTATTAATAGGAGAAACAAATTAACAGATCTCACATGATCTCTTCCATAGTTCTACATGGGATATAAGTGTAAAAAAATATTGAGAGTGAGGATAGTTTTTTATCCGCCAGTTTAGCTCAGGAGACAGTGTGTGATATTCAATCAGATATAAACACTACACAATATAGTTATGATAAGAACACAACAGAGTTATGAATGAGACTAGGGTTTAGAGTTCTCTATGTGTTGTGTAGTAATTCTCTTAATTCCAGAGATGTTGAGGAAATGTAATTTGAGTCCCCTTCTAAAAGTTGGATTCAGAACAGAGTGTCGTAGTTTCTTGTAAAAGTATTCAACTATTCATTGTGGGGATGTCCAACAAGCTCCATTATGCAGTTACTAGGTGATCCAAATCTTTGTGTTTCTCTCTTTCTCAATATTCGGAGTTCGCACAGTCTGTATTTCAGTGTGTTCTCTAAGCTCTATGTGGATATGTATATCTTCGTGCCTCCATCTCCTGCTTTTTAGTGAGCTCTGATTGAATTCCTTTTACACTTCAAGGTCTACTAGGCCTAAAGATCTCCGCACTTTCACATACCTTGTACTATCTACGAATATTCCTACAGAAAACATTAAATTATGTCAGAAATATTAATTTGTCTAAATATGACCATTAGAAATAAATTTGAATTAATAAAATTGAAAATGTTTTTTATGACTGTTTGTGAGTCATCTTTGGTCTGTTGTCTTCAGTTTTCTAACATCGGTCTATCATCTTTGGTGTGTCCACTTCGGTCTGTCATCTTTGGAGTATCAATTTTGGTGTGTTGACTTTGGTGCGTCATCTTCATTGTGTCGACTTCAGTGTGACATCTTCGGTGTGTCGACTTCGGTGTGTCATCTTCAGTGTGTCCACTTCGGTGGGTCGAACATCGGTGTGTCAAATTCTATGTGTAGACATCGGTGTGTCATCTTAAGTGTTTTGACTTTGGTCTATCAATATTTGGTGTGTTGAACATCAGTGTGTCAACGTCGGTGTGTCAATATTTGGTATGTCGAACATCGGTGTCAGGGAATCTAAAAAGGTTATGAAGTTTTTGTCTTACAGAAATCATTACAAGACGAAGTTTTATCCAAAATTACATGTATAAATATAATTGTAAACATATTTATTCATTAATATAGGTTATTGACTTATTTAAGTATATTTTTCAGTAAGACATAATTGATTTACTTAGACATAATAAAATCTCATGAGAGAGTAGAATCTATAAATTAAAATTATTTGTAATTATGAAAAATACATTATGATAGAGGGTCCAACATATATGATCCTCCAATATCATTTTTTATTAATATTTCCTTATTATCATGGTTTCAGGTGTTTACTATTTCATTTTATAATGTTCATTTTATTGTTAATATCTTGATTATTATGAATAATATATATTTTCATCACATATATAATTATATTATGTTTATAAAGATTATATTCACTCATAATATACATTTTAATAATCATTCTTGAATGGTTAATGTGTATATATGCTCAAGCAACAGTATCATTCCCTTAATGGTAATGTAGTAATGAATTGTATAGTATATTAATTATAAATAATAAATATCATGTCATATTTATTATTTAAATCCATTATATTCATCATTATACCCATTCGAAAAAATTGGTAATGGAAAAATTACACCACAGCATGGAGACGATAAGTCGTATGTATGCGCCCATGATGATGTTATTATTCGTAGGATGGATAAAAAGTGGAACGTGGTTGTATGAAAATAATAATAAAATCTCATCAAATATATGATACTGGATTTATTATTTTTGAATGGAAAAAACATAATAATAATAAGTATAAGAAGAAATAAATTTCAAGGAGTCGGTAAAGACGATTATATCTTCTTTAGCGAACATCCTTTGGATATCCAATTCTTGATAATAGGGTTGGTATTTAAAGAAGACCATTACCTCTAGGATGTGTATATGGAGTTTATTATTTATATGGGAATGTGTTGGTTGATAAAGGAGGCTCAAAGTGGTGTGAGAAAGTGAGGTAGAAGATTTCTTTTTATAAGGGATGGGAGGGGCACTCTTGGAATCATTTAAAATATTAAATTATTATAAATTTATTTTCAATTTAAATTAGATTGAAAGTGAATTATTTAAAATATAATATTATTATTCCTTTAAATAATCCCTATAAATATTATACATCTTTAGGTCACAATATTAACCTTTTCGTTTGGATTTAACTCTTAGTTAAACCCTTTAACTCTTACCATAACAAATTTATTTTTTGAACTTTATTTATAATATAGTTACTATACAATTAAAAAAGATACTCAAAATAATATTTGATTAGATATTTAACCTTAATATTTCCATTTGAAGAATTTTTTTATTTTTAATAATTTTATATCATTTAATAGAATATTATTTATCTTTAAGTATCATTTATGTCAATTTTGATACTATTAAATATTTCCCTTCTTAAAAATATCCTAATAACATGATAACTTCTAAAAAATCATATAATATATCACTACCATGTCCAAGTAGTATATAAACTTATTTTATGTCATTAATTAAGTCAAATTATACTTATTTTAATATTCTAAATTTCATTGATTTGATATTTCCATTAATTAAACAATTACTGCAAATTATTATTCAATCACTTAATTAAAATAATTATTATATAATTTAAGAATAAATTATCATGATGAATATAAATTTATTAGAATTCCAATGACTGTTTATATTTAATTTTAACTTATGTGTTGCACTATATTAAAAATGGTATATTAATTAAAATTTGAGTATGACATCTTTAACGGTTCATTAAATAAAATATAATAAATTTCATAATATAAAAAAAAAGTGGCTTAAAAGGGTAATAATTTCATAATAATGTTGATTTTGGTTGAAACCCAGTTATCCAATTAAATTAGGAAAAGTGTTAGGGTAATTTTATAATACAATAATATTATTTTGAATTTTAATTATTTGATTTATCCTTAACCATGGTAAATAATAATAATCATAATAATCAAAAAAAATAATAATTTGATTCTATTATAATATAAATAATATTCATATTAAAACCTTGTATGTTTTTTTTTCAAATTAAATCCATATAAGTGGATAAATTAGGTTTATCACTAATCCCACCAATGTGGTGAGAAGGCGGGTAATAGAAAACGATCAAAAGTTCAGTAAGTTTTGATATATAATTTTAGTATAAAAATGGTTTCCATAACAAATTTTAGATTAAAATAGGTATTATTGAATTATTTTTACATTAAAAATAAATTTAATGTATAATAATTATTTAAAAAATAGTCCATTTTTAACTACAATGTAGTATTTTTCACTATTTAAAAATAATAAACATCTCAAAAAAGATATGAAATATTAATACAAAGCTAATTTTGACATTAAAATTTCAAAGAAGAATATTATATTTCCAAATAATAATTCTAAAAGTGTAAAAAATTACATTTAAAATTGGTTCTCTATTAAAAGGTGGTAATATTTCCATTTTTGAAAAATACTTCTTTTATGAAAAATATTGGATTTGTTCTTATATCATGTATAGAAAATATATTAGATGAATTTTAAAATTATATAGAATATATTACTATTAATTCCATACAATTTAACATCTATTTTTTTATTATATTTAATAATTATATTTTAATATTACTCTCATTAGGTAAAACTCAGTATTGTATATAACACACGTTATTGAAAAATGCGTCTATTGTATGTAAAAGAACCTGACTCAATGTTGAAGTCATTATAAGATTTAGAATATATTAAATTTATTTAAAAATAAAAGTATTCTAAATTATTAGGGTGTTACATTCTTCCTACCTTAATTAAATTGTGTAGTCGTAATTTAAACGTGATCTCAATAATCAAGAGATTAATATTTGAAAGTACTATTATTGAAGAACCCATGTCATAAATAGGGTTAATAACACATGTTTTTAAAACGTAAAAATGGGTAATGTGAATATCACCAAAAAAACTAGGATTTTAAATAGGACAACATTAGTGGAAAGTAGAGATTCAAATACATGCAGAAAACATAAATATTTTTAGAGGGTGAATGAGGTCATCAAAAACAAACAAGTAAATAATAAATAGAAAATTGAGGGACTCAAAGCCATAAATCTATGACTATTTAAAATACCATCGGTTCAACAAAAAATAATTTTTTTGATCCTTTCCCTAATGTTGAGGATTTGTTTTACTCATTAATAATGTAAGGAAAATATAATTACTTGATTCATTTTTATAAACACTATAATATATTTTGGTTATACCTTGATATATTTTCACATTATTTCATACACCTGAAGATGGATATTCAAGAAGAATTTGTGTACCTGAATAACTTTTGATGAATCATTTGTTCTGCAAGTATTTCATTCATCCTCTAAATATTAAATAAAACAAAAAAAGGGTTAGCACAAATTATCCATTGAATCATACATTAACCTCAAACAATAATATCTAACATTAAAGATAATCCATTCAAACCTTAATCCTAATAAAAAATATATATGTCCAAAATTATATAGAAGATCAATAAATTTCCAAAATCAATTTAACACCTAATTTTCCACAAAAAACATAATGCATTTATTTTTCCAACTTAAAAAATATATGGATACCATTATCACCTTTAAAATCAGAATGATAAAATACATTATTAAAAATAATTAAATAATTAGTACAATAGTAAAATCATTATATGATTATTATAACCATGATATCATAACATAGTTATTGAATACAAAAACAAGAATACACTAATTATTCCACATCCACTGTATTAATAGAATAAGCGTGACCTTGATCCCATTGATTTTTCTAAGCTATATTTCTTTGATGATCAAGAAATTCAAGTGCATTGTATCCCAGGTCACTACAACTGTAGAATTTAACATTACTATATTCTTCATTTCCCTTAAAATCACATACGTAGTGACCCTTCTCTCTATAGCTATAACAAATCACCGTCCCTTTTTGGAATGTACCAAGGTATTTCTTCCCACATTTATCACATGTTGGAAAATCCTTATTTCCATTTTTCCACATATCCATATTTCACTCTATCATTATCTTATTATATTGTATTCCCTTAAATTTATAAGACTTAAATGATTCCTCCTCTATCTTGATAGCACATGAGACTATATATTCATAGGATGAGAAATAAATGGCAATTAATGCCTTTCAGATGAATGGATTTAACCCTTCAATGAAATGATCTATCTTATTGCTTGGGTTATGTATGTAGTCTATATCATGCCTTAATAACATTGTATAGTTTGATATATATAGAGAAACATTCTCATCCTCCTTTCCCACAATCTCAGAGACTTTCTCTCCATATATACTCAATGTTCACGATTAATTTTTTTTATCTAAGATATATTGTTTTAAAATCCTCCCATTCTATGTTTTCTATATCCTCATCCTATTTAGTGTTTTGATTCAATGGGCACCATTGATCTGCATCTCATTAGATATGATAAACTGCCACGAAAACCTTCTCCCTTTCATTTCATCACAACGAATGAAATATATTCTCCAAAAAAACATATCAATTATTCAACTATAAATGGATTCATAGACCCATTGAATTTTTTCTATGTTTGTGTAATAAGTGATATAACAATGAAGCTATATTTTATCTATTAGGGTGCTTTATATGGGTAAGGTTATTATTCATTACCTGAGTCATTTTCCATAGTATAGTTAGGAGTTTTTCATAATCTATTATAGATCAAGCTCCAACAACAATATCTTGTATAAGAGGTAAATACTGACATGGAGTATGTGTGTTGATACTATTTCTATTATTTCCACTAGGATCCATTTCTAAACAATGTAATACACAAGATTAGGTTATGTCACAAAATTAATAATATCAAACTAGTAAAATATATTACATAATTTGGAAAACATTATGAATATCTATTCACATAATCATAAACCTAGTTTCATTGGTGACATTTTTACCATTAAATCCTCCATAGTGGATTTTAAATATTTTTTGAATTATAATAAGAATATCCCTCAGGAGTGTCAAAGCATGTGCTGAGTAAGGCATGTTATCTTGTACTAGGTTACCCTGAGTTAGGCCCAGGATGACTTGTCAAAGTTGTTATACCTTGGTACATTTGTTCCAGAATCATGTCAAATTGTAGTATCCAGAAATGTGAGTATTTAAAATACTGCAAACATAATATCTACTATACCAAAATCATAGGATGTTTTTCTATAATATTCTTCAATTTTATCCTATGTTTATGCTCCTTGATCTATTTTTTAAATCTAATTTCCAAGGTTGTTTCTAAACATTTTTTATACTAACTATAATGACCTCGACCCCATAGCCCATAGCCAGTGTCTTAATTAATTTAGCATATATAAATTTTTTGAATCACAATGTACTAATCAATTTTGCAGTTTCGGAAGATATATTACATACAATATCCTTACATTACAATTAAAAATCTAAACTACAATATAGAGAATAATTTGAACATCATGATTATCATTTCTTATCTTTACATTCCATTCATGATATACATCTTCTAATATTTGGTAAAATGAAAAATAATAAATTGGTGAGATTAGATGCTCAGTAAATATAAATAATATAGTAGAATCTATCATAAATATGCAAAGACATTCATGGAATGGTTTATAACTAAAACAAAATAATATTAAAGATAATACTATGAATAATATGGAATGAATAAGTCCAATATTTACATATAAAAATTCACGTGATGTGATTATTATACTAGTGGAATAATCACACATAATATCAATAACTAGTCTCATAATGATGGAATACATAATGTGCCACATCTGAAACAGACTGTTAAGGCCTCATCCAAGACTTATGAAAATAAATGGTTAACGACTCAAAAAAATCATATTTGAAAATATATGGGAAAGGCCTCGACCACGTCTATATCTAGATTTTCTCATGAGACATACCAATTAATCGAGGTTCTATATCAACCCTCACCCTTGACTTACTAAGTCCAATACATTCTCAAATGAATGATGTAAAACAAAATAAACATAAACATTCGTATTGAAACTTGCATAAAAATGTTAATACGTTAACTATAAACCATGAATGATATAAAAATAAAACATCAATATTCAAACATACCACAAACACTTCAATACATTATGTTAGGTTTTATGAAAAAAGTTAACCTCAATTAAGCATAAAATACAACAAAATATTTTGATATTCATGAAAATAATATAATTAAATCATCAAAAATTTCACGAGATAAATTACCCATATTTACATTGAAATCATCTAAAATTAGTTAAATTATAAAATAAAATTTTTCCTTTGAAAATATATTTTTGAGATTATAAGGTAGGCTTTAAAATTTTAAGGCATCTTGATGGAGGAAGAAACCGCTCATGCTGAAAAAGTTAAAAACATTATTTACATTGAAAAAGTCATAAAGTAACTCCTCTGGAAATTGAAACAATATTCTTTCCAAAACATTTTATAAGAAGTAAAAAATGGGTAAAATAGACATTAAACATTTTTGGAATTATAAGTAAAATATTTTGAAATTTATTTTAAGAAACATGGAAATGGATAATATATATTCCCTGATAGATACTTATGTATAAACAATCCCAAATAAAAATGAGATTGAAAAACTAACCCTCAACACATAATTTGATTTAGTTGAGGGTGATTTAACCTCAAATATATTGGTTAAATAATGTTGTTAGATTAAAATAGAACCATATCCATATTTATGATATCCTATGTGATCCTCTTATTTCATTTTGTTAATAATATTTCACAATTACAATTATTTTGGGTGTTAACTGTTTTGTTTTATTATGTTCTCTTTATAATGTCATTATTTAGTCTAATGTATAGGATATATTTTCATCATATTAAAAATGATATTAATTTTGTAAATATTATATTCCCTTATCATATTTTTATTAATAATTTTGGAATTCTTAATGTATAGAATGAATCTCATCACATCATGGAGAGGGTATGTTGTACGTACGCATGAGAAATAGTATCATTCCATTAATGGTAAAGTGGTAAGAAATTGGATCATATAACAATTATAAAGAATCTATACCATGTCACATTTTATTATTTATATCCATCATATTTATCATTACACCCATGCAAATAAAGTGGTAATGAAAAAAAAATTACACCACTATGTGGAGATGGTAGGTCCAACGTATGCACATATAGTGATTTTTTTTTCATATGATGGATAAACAAAGGAATATGGTTGTACAATAATCATAATAACACCTGATAATATATATGATATGATATTTATTATTTTATAAAGGAAATAATGTGATAAAAATAAGTATAATAAGAAATTATTTGGAAGGAGTTTGTAAATATGATTACCTCTTCTTTAGAAAGCCAGATTTTAATATCCTCTTAGGGATAATATGGTTCATCTTTTGATATTACTAGACCCCCTAGGATGTGTCTAGGGATGATTATAAGGGAAATATTTAGTGGTTTTTCAAGCAAGAAGGCTCAATGTGTTGTGAGGAAGTTAGGGAGAAGGTGCCTCCTTATAAGAGAAGGGAGGGGCACTTTTGGAATCCATAAAAATATTAAATTAATATAAATATATTTTAGATTTCCAATAGATACAATGTGTGTTATTTTTAAGATGAGGATGTGTATAAATATTATCATACAAATTTTTTTAGACTTGTTTAAGTCATAATTTTAACATTATATTTTGGATTTTACTCATAGTTTAACCCTTTAACTCTTACTATGACAACATGGATTTTTACATTTTAGGGTTAATATAGTTAATATAATATAAAATAAGAAACTAAAATGTATCATTTATGAAATTTTAAACGTTATTATAGTTATATGGACTGGTTTTATATTTTTATGAAGTTTATATCATTTAATAAAATACCATCTATTTAAAATTATCATTTTTGAAACTTTTGATAGTATTAAATATTTGTCTTTTTAAAAATATCATAAAAACATGATAATAATGAAAAAATTATAATATACTACTAAAGAGTCTAATTTTTCTTTATAATTCTTGGATTTATTTAATTATGTCAAATAATATTTATTTTATTATTTTTAATATCCTTAATTTGATATATCCATTAATTAAACAATTACTATATCATTACCATTCAAGCATTTGATTAAATTATATTTTCACTAAAAATTAATAATAAATTATCACAAGGAATATATATTTATTTTATTACAAATAACTACTTATATTCTAATATATATCTTTTATAATCATACATTAAAAAAGAAATTGTTATCAAAATTTGAGTATGACGTGCTTAACTATTCTTTAAATAAAATACAATAAAACTCATAATCTAACCTAACTGGATTAAATAGCGTCCTTATTTTGGAATAAGACATATTTTGTCCAAAACCCACTTATCTAATGAAATTAGGTCAAGTGTTAGAGTATTTTTTATAATATTATGATATTATTTTTACCTTTAATTAACTGATTTACCCTTAACTATGGTAAATAAAATACTAAAGCTAATATTAACCAAAATTTATGTTGATCTAATCAGAATATAAATATAATACTGATTATAATAGTTTATTTCCATTTTTCCACATTCAATTCCTAAAACTGGCTAAATAAGGAATAACACAAATCCTGTAGATGTGGCGAGATGGTGGGTAAAAGAAAATGTTAAAAAGTTCAATAAGTTTTTATATAAAATTTTAATACTAAAATGATTCCAATAACCTAAAATAGATTAATATATGTATCATTGACCTATTGTGATGTTAAAAATTAATTTAATTTATAATAATTATTTAGTCAAAAATTACATTTTTAATTATAATATTGCCTTTTCACTATTCATCAAAAAATAACACTTTTCAGAAAAAAAATCACCCTAATATAGCATTCACATTCCGAATTCAACTAAAAAGATTATTTTGTCATATAAATATTTTAAGTGTCAAAAATTATATTTTAAATATGTTTTCAATTAAAAGGTGGTAAAATTACCATTTTGGAAAAATACTTCTTTTATGTGAAAAATTGGATTTGTTCGTATTTCATATCTAGAAGAAAATATTAGATGAATGTTAAATTTATCTGTAATATATTACTATTAATTAATGATATTTTAATAGCTAGGATATATTACATTAAATAATATTATTTTGATAATATACTCTTCTTTGGATCCCTAGAAGATGTCCGCAGATGATTCCCCCATTCATGGATGTGGGAAGGGGGAGGATGATTTGGTTTTGTGGCCTCCGGGGCCACATTCCCCCTTTGTACCTTTCTCAAAACCTCATTATCTTCTAGATTATGGGGGATTACATTAATACTGAAGGTGCCTAATTTTCACCTTGGTAATCCACATATCCTGATCTCGGTGTTGGAGTTCTCTAAAGTGACAAGTTACCTGGATTTGACTCATGTGGATAAATTCAACTTCTAAAGGCCTTCAGTCGAAGATTTTGATCGATTTGTTTTTGGTAAATGTGATTTTAAAGATCACACAATAGACAGACTCTTGGATAATCTCCATTTAATGTTCCTATTTTCTTCAGAAGAAGATCTAATACAAGTGTGGTCCAACTCCCCATATCGTTGCAACAGTTGCAATTTTTTTCTCCATCAGTGGATATTTGACCTCTGTATGAATCGTGACCCAACTTCCATTGTGATTTGGTTAATTATTCCACCTTTACCATTAAATTTTCAAAATATTACAATTTTATGTATTCTTGGGAACCTGGTAGGTTATTTTTGTGTTCCGATACTTCTACGTCTATTGTAAGTCACCCGATCAGCCCTCAGTTGTTTGTTGAGGTGGATAGCTGGAAGCCCATGCTGGAATGGATCTGGATATCAGGGGGTGAAGAATTTAGAATGAATATGGGTATCATTTATGAATTCTGGATGGACTACTACTCATCCTACCACAAATTGGGTCACTTGGATTTGAGGTTTCATAGTGGAGCCACGAGCAGGAGGTCAGTAGGTTCGAAGAAGAGGATAGGTAAACTCTTTGACAAGCGGAAGATGACTGATAAAGATGATCGTCCTGGAAATGTACCTTGCCTGGGACTTTGGGATGTACCGTTTCTAGGTAAGCCTATAGGGGTGACTTCTAATAGAATGGTATATACATTTCTTAATAGGCTTAAACATTTTCTGAATTGGGGGGATAGTGAAAAGGCAACTATTGCTAACAATAGTGGTATGTCTTGTCCTTTAGGTAGACCTGTGGCTATCGGGGATATTCAGTAAGAGAAAAAGGTCCCTGCTCAGCAGGTACATGATTTTATTTCCACTGTTGACACCAGCCAGAAAGAGGGTAGACTTCTTGAGGGAGATAATGTTGGGCCAAATGGGAAGGAGTATATGATTTCAGTAAAAAGGGAGTAGCATGCCAGCAGTGAGGTCCCCTACAGTATGGCCGTGGATACAAGCCCTCATTCACATTTCATTGGTAGAGGATTTTTGTAACAGACAGGCCTAGATGGCACTGTGTAGGATTCCTTTGAGTCTCTTTGAGTGGCTAGTAAGAGGAAGGGGAGTAGCAGTGGTGGCACATGTAAAGGAATGCAAGGGTCTGCTGTGGATATGGTCAAGGGTAACAGGTGACCTATTGTAGTGGAGGATTTGGAATCTAATGTATGTGTTGCTAGTATAATTATGGGAGTTCAAAAAGTATGTACTGATGGGTCCAATTGTCGGGATGATAATAATGGTAGAGTGGTGATCACAGTTTCCACAAGGAATCAATTTCAAGGGTGGGAGCATGGGGGTCTGGATGAGGCTATTCGAATACATGATGGTGTTAGCATGAAGACTTAGCTTCCTTCCTAGGAGGATTTTGCAGTGAATGAAGAAATGGAAAATGGGATATGTGCAGGGTAGGAGTTGGTAGAATGTCTGCATTAACTAGCTATGATTGACACTAATTTTCAGTTTTAGCAGGACCATTTAGAAAATATTCAATAGATGTCAATCCATGGATAATGGGGGGATATATCTAATAGTGAAAAACAAAATTATGGTGGCATGGGAAGGCCCTCATATAGTGACATTTTCCTCGGAGGTAAGAAGATGTTGTCTGGGAATCATGAGAGCTTCACTGCATTGCCATGAAGAGGGAATAGGAAGGATTGCTCTTATCTACCTAAAATGATGTTCACCAGATCTTTTGACAGAAAGGACGGTGGGGAAGTCTTTGGATTCAATAAATTTTTTAAAATTAAAAATGAGTTTCTTTCATTGGAGTTGTTGAATCTTAGAAAGAAAATATTCCAAAAGTGTTGAAACATTATAAAAGCTAGGTGTGGGAATCAGCGACTATGGAGGAAGATTTTTATCATGGAGGTGGTGACAGGTTTGGTTTTGATGATCTGTAGTTTCTGTTTTGGGTATGTGTTTCTTATTTTCTAAACATTTCCTTTATTTTAATAAATTTTTAGAGGCTTCTCCTCATGCTATGATTTTCTGGTAATATACTCTTGTTTGGTAAAACTCAGTCTTGCGTATAACACAAGCTATTGGAGTCGATGACCCCTAGAGTTGTAGAGACCGAGTCTCATGCAGGAGACGTCAGAGCATGTAAAATTGATATTGAAGCATATGGATATTGATCAAAGTAGACATAAAAAATATGTGGATAGAAGTCGATGACCCATAGAGTGTATATAAGGTGATAATGTATTTCTTTGGGTGTCTCCTAGAATGGGGCATCATATGTTAAAGAGATAGGTAAAGATGGAACCAACATTTTTTGACCATTTGATGTTATGGAGAGAATTGGGGTGGTGGCATACTGATTGGATATTCCAAAAAAGTATAGTGTTATAAATTATGTTTCTCATTTGTGAAAACCTTAGCGATATCACTCTGAATCTTCTCATGTAATCTATGTGGATGATGTTGAGTGTGAGATAGATGATCCCTTTGATGAGAATCTATTATGTGTGTTGTATCATAGTGAGAAACTATTGTGGGGAAAGGAAGTATTGCTGGATCATGTATTTTGGTAACATGGGAATATATATTACAAAAAATGAGAGTGGGAAGAAGAAATATGGGTTTAGTGGACGAATATTTTTGACTTGGAATATTAGGAAACCTTGGGAATACATCTTAATGATGAGCTGTTATATGGTGGGGAGATTATAAGATCCTGAAAAAATATTTTCTTGTCTCTATCTTGTTTTTAGGAAATATTTTTCAATTTTATGAGTAATTTTTGTTTGGGTTATTTCTTTTTTTGTTTTGGGGTGAAATTATACAAGTTTGACAGGAGGAGAGGAAGTGCACGATTGGCGCATGATACAACCAAACAGTGCGTCCCAAACCAACAAATGTTTTGAACAAAAATAGAGGGGAATCACATTTTATACACATGTTTTGTCAAACTATATACCCTATTATAAGTAACTATGAATCCTCCCTATAAGAGGCTAATGATTAATGTGATCTTTTTGGTAAATAGTGATCCCCTTCCCAGAAAAACCATGCATGTAATTTTAATTAACACAAAAATAGATTTAAAATTTCCCAACTCCACCCCCCATATTTACACAAAATCAACCATAAATCTAGAATATTATATTCCTATTATTTTTGGAGGCTCCTAGTATAATTCAAATGGCTCTCAACCCACGTTATTTGTAATTCTATGTCTCGATTGAAGATCAACACATCTCTTGGTAATTGATTCTCATCGCTAATGGTTTAATGTATCTTTATAGTTCCTATCTCATCCTTGAAGGAAGTTTTTATTAAATTAATAATGGATCTGGATCTAGGTTTTATTATATCTAATCAATTTAAATATTGGATCTATGATTTGAATCAAGGTCTCATTCAATGTCATGATTAGGGTCATTCTGCCCAAATTGGGTATATTAGTTGGCGAGCATTCATCTCCGATTTTGAGGTAGGTAGTGTTTTATTCAAATCCAAATGTCTTCATTTCAATTATGGGTATGTAATTGTTAAGTTTCTATAAATTTTTTATTAATTTAATTTATTTAATTTACATAAATAATTTTGATAATTATTTAATTAAGGGATTGTGAAATTGGGAATATTGAATTGATATAAAATGGGATAATTAATTATTGAATTAATTTTTGAGATATTGTTATTGTGAAATTTGTATAATAAATTATTGAAATTATTATAGAGATATAAGGATTATGGAATATGGAATAATTAATTTTTGAATTAATTATTGTAATATCGTGATTGTGAATCAGATTAATTAAATATTGAATTAATTAATGAAAAATGTTTAGATTATGTAAATGTTTTAATTGGGTTAATTAATTTTTTAATTAATTAATTGTTATTCTGGTGATTATATTGTAATGGATGTTATTAATAAATTTCATTATTAATTAATGGAATTAATGTCATTATTTAATTTGTTTATTAATTAATGAAGATGTTGTGATTAATTAACTATTGGGTTGATTAATGGGATATTATTAATATGAAACTATTGATATGGTTAAATTAATTATTGAATTAATTAAATGGTCTATTTTTTTATACAGGATAAGAAGTTAAACGTTAATCAACTTTGAATGATTTGATATTTTTTATATTTTTTATATTTGTGTTTGATTGAGAAATGGGGTGTGGGACACATAATAACTCTCTAAATACCCCTAGTGGTTCTAGAAATGGATTTATTAACCCAAACGAATGCATGTAACAAACGAACCTGGGAAACCCTACTATGTCACCCATACCAACATTCCAGAACATATGAACTGTGTTGCAATTAGAATATGCTATAAAAAAGAATCAAGGGAACCAAATAGAACCTTTGGGAATAATTTCACCCTAATGTTCCCTTAACTACATAATAAACCACATCCATAAATATGAAATGATGAATCCATATATTAAAAAATTATATATATAAATAAATCGTTTTGAATATCTTCACTAAGTCAAACAATGCTTAAGATGACAAGAATAGCCAAAATTTCTAACCATCAAAATATAAAATATAAGAAAAATGATACACAGGGAATAATATATACATGAATCTAAAAAAATTTAGGAAAAAATGGACAATATGAAACCCAACAAATATAATACCCATAATAATATCCCTAAATGAAACATCAGGGTCACCATGATCTGTGCTCAACATGGTCTAACTCTTCATGATATGTGCTCACCACCAGTCACAATAACACCATGTAAAAATGGAATCAAGATGGGACAATAAATTATGTGACCTAATTACCTTTACCTAAATTAGATAATGTGATATTTACATAACCCCAATGGATATATATACTATGTGAGGAATAATCCAAGAAGGAAACCACTATGAATCCATATAATAAACATAATAATGAGAATAATTGTACATGGTTGAAATGACTGATTCAAAAATGAGTATTTTTAATATAAAAAACATGAAAATAAATTTATATATATTTATCTTTTAATAATAAACCAGTTCTAGTGGTAAGTGAGAATATAGAAAAATGTTACAAAAAATGGAAACATAGATTATTAATCATTAGGAAACTAATTTAAAGAAGTGGACATTGAATGAAAAATCCTCAATATAGAAAAACATTGGCTCTAGCCTTAGGCTGTGAAAATAGAAGGAAAGGAAAACCAAGCCGTATCCTTGTATAACACATGAAAATAAATATCCTATAGTGAACATAATATAAACTTATCCCCATCCTATCCTCCTAGTCTCAATAAGTTATAACAACCTAGTCCGTGAATGAAGTTCACTAGAGGTAATAGACAGTATAATAATCTAAGCTAGTGTCTCACTCATAAAATTACTTAAAAACTACATAGGGATTTCCATGTGAAATTAAAATAAAACTAATATTCAAAAAATAAATAACATCCTATATATAAATCAAATGAAGCATAGAAAATCACAAAAATATGTGATCAATAAGATATAAAACATTCATAAAAAATTACTACACAATCAAACTAGAATTTACATGATATATAGACTTTAAATAAAATAAAAATAATTTTTGTTTAAATAAGTTCGAAAATCATATTTTGAAATTTATTTTTAGTCAAAATATTGTTTGAAACAATTTATCTAACAATTAATAGGCATAAAAATAATTTTAGAATGAATAACATATGAATGCCAATAAAACCTTATCTATTTCCATAAAAATTTTAAGAAATAAATTGAAAAAGTATAAATTGATATTTAATAATTTATTTCAGTCATAATATGAATGAAAAAATGAATAAAAATATTAGGCATCAAAAGTATTTCAATGTAATGGTAATTATGCAGGGTCACCTATCTAAAATTCGTTGAAACATTTTTGAATTCTTGAGAAATAAAAACGTTATAGAGATTGAGATCCCCAAAAACCCTAAGATCTGAGATATTCAATTTTTTAGTTATCCCTATTCATATTCATGGACACCATGGCCAACTAAGGTAGGAATATAAATTGGGAATGGAAGAATAAGTGACTAGTTGAATAAAGGAGAAGAGAATAAAGGTATGTAAAGATTTTACTTAAATGAAATGCACTGGAAATAAATAAATAACATCAAGGAATCGTTGAATATGAGATCTATGATTGGGAGGGATGTTTAGGCTGTTTTAATGATAAAGAAGAATGAAATATAGGTTAATAATTTGGCAAGGAAATGGGTAAATTCACATTTTTCTTTTCCTGTAATGCTGAATAGGATGGTTGTATGGTTTGGGAAACTGTATGCCAACCATAGATTACGCACTAAAATAAAACTCATCCCTTGTAAGATTCAAACACATAGTTATTTCTAACTATACACTAACTATGCACTAATCATGAATCCTTGCCTTATATATATTTCTTGGACACAATGGTTGGGTAACCTGTTCCAACCAATGCATATGGCACTGAATCCCCCCCCTACAGAGTTCGGGTGCACAATTATAATTAGCCATTATACAAATTCTGAAAGCATATTTTTAATGTTTCGGGACATCTAAATCCCAAAATAGAAAAGAATAAATAAATAAATTAAATAATCAAATCATACACATACTAGTGACCTAGGTGTTATCATATTTTTCCTCACCATGTTATTTTCCACCCCCAAAAATTTATTAACATTCTTTATTGAATTATAAGTGAATTTTTTACTCTTTCAAAAAAGCCTCATACAGAATATTAAAATGGATATCTTTACCATACTACCACAACACATAGATTAATGGAATATATTTACCATATAACACTACATCAAAAGGATATATATTATATAATGGTTGATCAACCATGATATTGTTGGGTGCTAAATCCACATCCCATAATTAAACCATATGATATGGGACCACATTATATTTCTTCGACTACGATTTCTAAATCCCAGCAAGAATGGAATCCATATTGGATGTTATGTAAAATTGGTGTACCTCATTCCTAAGATGTTACACTATCTCAAAATTCATGATACATCATGACATCAACTTACTCCATCATGGCAATCAATAATTTCATAGTTGAGGAATAATTATGAGAAAAACCTAATCATATATTGAAAAATTACAATATATGATGATGATGATCAACATATTATTTTTTGTGAATTTCATCGATCACCAATGTTTTCTAGATTAGTTGAACCTTACTAGTCATATTTTGGATGATACTATGTACTATTGAATAATTTTCACCCATTTCCATCCAGAAATTATTTTTCCAACATGTATAAATAGAAAATATATTTTAAGGGATCCATCTTGATTGATTATTGATTAATTATATTGGGGGATAATTTTTGAAATGATATATGTCATTCCCCTCAACCCCCAAATCCTTTTATAAAATATTAGATAATATTTTTAAGAATCCAGATATCCCAATTAGTCTAACTATCTATTATTGGATGAAAATTTTAGATCAACATTAACTAATAACCCTTCAATCTATGAATTCCATTCTAGAAACTAGAAATAATTCATTCATTCTGATTAGAAACAATACCTAATGTAATTCCCTGAATATTTAAGATCTATTATATATAAAAGTGTTCATGTTATTTTACAATATTAAACTCCTTAATAGGAAGAAACAGATAAAATTTTTCAATTAGTCAATAACCACAGATATATAAATCTTCTAAATAGGATTCTAAGACCATACAGTAAATAGATCAAAAAACACCTAATCCTAATTCCACACTAGAATAAGATGTGATTTTAAAAATCCCATAGGATTATTATTTCCATAATATATCTTTTGATTAGTAAGGTAGTGAGACACATTATTTACTACCACTCACTTCATCCCAGGATACTGGAATTAATATTTTATATTAAAAAACATTTTGGTAGAACTAGGGTGCACTAACCAGCTTGAATGGTAACCATCTTTCATCACCTCCATCCTCAAGGTGAAAGGTATCACGAAACTCTTCTTGAAGAAAACAAAACCATCAAGTGTTTGAGACCAAACAATCAAGATCTCAATATCATTTACAATTCTACTTTTAAATTGGTTGTCAGGATTTGATACTTAATATATCTGAAAATGGTCATCCAAGGATTGTGTGAATTTTATACTAACCAATAATACTTAATCATTTTTCACATTTATATCTAGATTCATCTAGGTAAACTACCTCATTAAATTCTAATCACGCTATTATTCTTTCACAACCAGAGTAAAAAACATCATACAATGAAGTCATTCACCACATTTAATATACCCATGGTTTAAGATAAATCATGATCAAAGGTTTGGAGATATTCACACTTGTTCCTCCATCAATGATTCATATCATTTTTAGAGAAGATTTAATTTAGGATTTTATGATCAAAATACATGGTGAACTTATCTCTCAATAGATAGTGATACAATTTATTTAATACATGCTTCACCTCCACCAATTATTGATCATGGGTGAGATATTTCTTCTCATGAGGGTTTAAATTGTGAATTTCATGTTTTGAAACATGGTCACACTGCATCATAACATACCCCAACCCCATTCCCAAGGCATCAAAATATACCAAATATCCCTCCCTAAGACAAAGAAGAATCAGAACCAGCATTAATTAAAAACTTAAATTCAATTAGTTAAAAGATGTATACTATCTTTTATCCAATTAAAATTTAATACCCTTACAAGCTAGAACCTTCACTGAAGATTCTAACATGGAAAATAATACTACAAACTGCATGAAATATCCTGCTGGATCCATAATGATTCTAATCATAAATACATTCCTTAGTCTCTCCATTGTTATATCCACATAGATCTTTTCAAGATCTATATAAATTCATTTTTATACCACATATCCTATTAATTTTACTTAATGGATCCATAATAGTATCTATTATAACTTATAAAACATTATATGCTCTTTTAAAGTCTACAAAACAATATCTAGATAGTAATTTAGATCGTCTTTCATATTTGGAGTAAACCAAGATATCATCCATGAACACCAACAAAAAATATCAAGACATGTGTGAAACATTAGGTTAATTAATACCATTAAAACCACTGGATCATTGTTAGGGACAAAAATAAAAACAATATTATCAAAATGCTCATTCTTACTCATAAATTCGAACTTCTCTATGTCTATGTCCTTTACTCTCTATTGGTTGTATCCCAATCTAAGATTAATTTATGAAAACCATCATACTTCACGGAGTTGATAAAAAAGATCATCAATCCATTTAATGGTAATTTATTCTTGATGGTCACTTAACTGAGATTCTAGTAACAACTAAGAATTTTGAGATTTCTATCCACCTTATTTGAAAATAAAACCAAAGATTCTTATGAATCATGCTATGATGTATAAAACCATTACTCTAAAGATATTCTACCTGTAAATTAAATTAAATTATATTATAGGGAGACATTGTATATGATTACAAGTAACTTATATTCTCCTCTAGAGTGGATCAATAGATAATTATTACTATTGTTCTAGTAGCAATCCAGATAAATTATCATTTGAAATACCAAGATACCATTTCACCACCAAAAGAATAAATCCATACAAGATTATTTTAAAAACATCTAACAATAGATTGTATAACTAAAAATACATTTTTATAATATCTAGATAGATAATACCTTCCCTACCTGATTGTGGATCCCACACACCTTGAAACACCTAGGTTCTTACATTATTAGAAAAGAACAAAACATCTCGTAAAAAAATCAATCTATGATGTAGAGAAAACCATCCAATACATACCAAATATAATATCTAAGATATCCAAATAAAGAACTTAAAAACCCCATAAAATCTCAATATCAGTAATGACTACATGACACACATAATACATATATCCTTACTCCTTTTTTTCTATAGGAGTACATAGATCAATTACATATATAATCAACTCTTATCATAGTCCTAACACATTAATGAATTTAGATAAAATATAGGAATGTGATGAAGTAGTTTAAAATAAATCGAAGACCATAAATTTTGTAGTAAACTCTATTCCTCTAAAGATTACTGGACCTGATTCAATTCTAGTGGGAACATGGTATCTTGCATATAAACACCCATATTTGGGTAAACCATGAGTATTCTTAATAGGATAATAAAACCCCTTCATGTGAAAATTTAACACTATTACCGTAGATGTGTATTATGTCTCCTTAGATCTGATGGTATAATAATATCCAACCTCACCACAATGAGGATGGCACCTAAAATAATAATACATATGACTTAATCAACCACATAAATGGAATGTTTGAGGATACTCAAGAAAATCTAGTATAGATTAACCTACTTTTTTATATTGAATGAAAACTAATGAAATAAACCTAGAAGGTATCATGGTAATTTAATGAGGGGAAATTTTGAGATCCCTCAAAATTCCTCTTTTTAACAGATGAGGAACCATGAATTAATTATATATCAGCAGTAGAACCAATCAATATGTTCTTCCATTAAATATATTTCATATCCATCTCTACCCTATTAACCACCCTAGCATAGGTCTATAGGGAAAAAAGAATAATATTTTATCCAACTTCCATCTACAAAACCAGGTCAAATCAATGATATTTTATTGGATCATTCATGAGGAGTTTAGGGGAAAAGTGTACCAAATTATATATAGCACCCCACTATATCCCCCTTGATTGTGCCTAGACTGGTGTCACCAAATAGCCTAAAGTTTACCTACCAATACAAAAAATGATTCCAACAAGAAATGAGGGAATAATCATTATAATGAGGTTATTATTACTTAAAAAAATCATAAAAACAATATAAATAACCAAACAATATACACATCAATGTACATTGAATAATAAATATAGAAAATTACTTTCATGGTTCTTTAATTCATAACACACAACTGATTTTCCACTAGTTTGATCCCAAATTAAAAAAACAAAATACAACACACACTGGCCTTGATTTCATCCCCATATGCATCATAGTCTTATAATACCCATTTTTGTCCCATTGTGAACCTCTACATATCCCATTGTCTAAATATAAATATTATCATAAGGTATACATGTGCACTGAGATTCTTGTATAGAATATGCACATAAAACAAAATAGGGTCTCACCAAGTACCCCTAATATACGTTATCATATTCATGTTTATACATGAAGAAATTAAATACAAAAATAAACATGCTTGTCATGTAGTCCTGAAGTAACCATGTAATCATGATAACCGTTGTGATACACATTCCATTCAGTACATCGAGTGAAAAATAGGACCCCCAAACCACGACCATGCCTACTTTAATACCATTCTATAATCAAATCATGTACTCATTCCATCACACCTTTAAAATATTCTCTCCATATAATCCCAGACTCAAGGTTAGGTGGTGTCCAAAACCACAAACCTATACCTATAGACACTAGGAAAAGTCACACATCCCTAATCCATTAATCATCCCTTATAGATCAAGGGAGTTTCTTTAGAATCATGTCACATCACACCATGAAACATTCCCCAGGGAGGAATTTTTTATATAACCATAACATACTTATTGAAAGGTCCTAAGTCATCAATCTAGTCATTCTTTATCACTCAGGATGTGGTCAACCAATCCTTCTGACACAAGGATAAGGAAACTTCCTCAACCTGTACAATTTCACTTAGGGTATGGCCTAGAAACATTCATATCAACCAAATTCATTTATATGAAGGTCTTATACCCAATACCCTAATAGTCACGAGATGTTCATCACACTGAACCATCCCCATAGACTTTGGGAAGTCATTAAGCATACATGGTCACTTTCTGTCACATTGATCACCGAATAATACTATTATTCTAGTCACTTGAGGCCTATCCCCTTATATAATAATGTCATTATAATACCTAATGGTTATACACTAGGTCCTATAGAAACCTCATGTTCTTTTTGTATCGATACCATCCCATGCCTACCATACATAAAACAATTACATCTTAAAGGCATTTCACACTGACACGAAGAACAAGGTCTTGTCCAAGCACAATAAGAACCTAATCACTCTTAGTCCCACTACATAACTTCCATCTGAAGCCTTAATGCTCTAAACTACTTAGTATCCAAATTCCAGGTCTTCAAAAATCTATATGATCTGCTCCTAGGTCCCATCTTAGAACTCATAAGGAAGATTCCTCAGCCTATTACCAAAATGAATTCTATCTCTATCACATACACCAAGTCCTAGAGGAATTATCTCACTCACTACTTACAACAATAACAACTTCTATCCTTTGGAGGGTGTTTCTCCTCACTCAAAATACATAAAATCATCTATCCCAATCATTAACCATCCCAAAGATACCCATTCCTTACCACTATCCCTAGTAACAAAACCTAGGAAATTCTGTAACTTATTGCAAATCCAAAGTCCTCCTAGAGGCCCCATGTTATCTCAACTGAATCTATACCCATTTGGATAAAAAGTTTCTAGTTAGTCCTAAATTCCACACAGTGCTAAAGATCACTTATATAATGTATATGTGGCCCTAATAAATCATATATCATCTACCCAGGGAACCTATAGTCCTCAAACCCCTGGACTAAACCCATGAAATCATGAAGGAATGAATAATCATAAATATAAGTGAATATGATTTTGTATCATAGGGTCCACCTACCTTAATAAGAGATCTAACCCCTCATTGAGCTCTGTCGATCCTTCTTAAAGCTAACTCAGCATCACCCATACCACTGAGAACCTACCACGGGAAATAGAAAATAAATAAATAATTATGAAAAGTTATAATCCATTTTTTAATTAATTCCCAACTAAGAATAATTCCTAAATACTCATTGGGAATAAACTACTCATTGGAATCATGATTAAAGATGAATTTGTTACTCTCAATGAACCCATATATATATGATGCCCAAATCCCCAAATGTTATGCATGATTAAGTGGATTATAAATTCCAACTTCACCAAAAAACCTAGAAAATAAAAGTGAAATGTACATAAGTTGAAACCATTTCGAATGACATGTAGATAAAATCTCGGGATGTCCTTGACACATGTCAAGAAAAATCTTCATAATAAAGAAATGATTCCAAAAGGATCAAGTGGAATCATCTCAAAAATATAAATAGAGGAAAATTAAAAGTAGAGAAGGACGATGAAGATCAATGAAACCCCAAAAACTATGAATTCATGGCCAAAAAAACCCCACAAAATATTCGTTATAAGCTCATTATCTATCCAGTGAGACCATACAGCATGATGGTCTACTACCCTACCCATTAGAGAGTTATTGATGGGCCACTTGAATGCTAGTGGTTGTTGAAACAACCCAACCACACTAATATATACTCTGATGGTCTTCTAATGTCATCAGTCACCACCTACGCCATGAACACTATCTAAAAACATCATTTTAGGACATTTAACCTCACAGAATTCCATTTTGATGTTTAGAACCTGAAAAGGGATAAACCGTCATATAGAAATTACAATCCATTATCAAAACATAATGACCCTAAATCCACAAGGAATTATAAAATCCTCACCATAACACTTATCATTCTCAAGAATACATGGAAACAATCAAACCACATATCCTGACCTTCTACTGTCATAAATTTACCATATAATTTATGTGTTACATCTCTGATCACTGGCCAAAATACCATCGCAAAACTATGTTCATTAAGCTCACCATTCACTGGAATATGAGCCATCCACTCACTAACAATTCCAACACTAAAATTTATATCAATAGTGCTTATATCTCGTAATATTCCATAGTTTCTCCAAATGAATCCACATGAGTCTCATGGTGATCCCCACTATAAGACTCTAATATCCAATTCTAATTACAAACAATGGTTCTCCCCACAATATGAATTTGTTAGAAAAGAACCCTTCTAGTTATCTATTTACCGAGAAAAACATGTCCCATAAGATGCTACCAATATTATTTCCTTCTAACCATGTCCAACCTTGAGAGAGAACACCATTAAAACTTCCTCTAGTGGAATTTTCCCACAATTATGAGTTTCACTCACCAAATAATTCTCAAAATAACCGATTTATCTAACACAGATGATTACAATAACTCCTCCCCCACCCAAATGTGGGGTCATACTTTTTCTTCAATCCATAAGATTGACTAATCATTATTCTATAAGAATTTTATTCCTAAACCAAAACTATCACAATGATACATCACATGATTCATCCATTGAATCACCCTAAGATCACCATGAGACTCCCCTATTCCCAATTAGAACACCTTGATTTTAACCTTCACCCATTCTTAATTTAATGTCTAGTATTATCCAATGAACTAGATGATAGTGTATTATTAACACACTGGTATCATGGTGTCACCTCGGCCATTTACCAATCTGTCACACCGCAACATGACCCTTTTGATGCGGGGGTTCTTCACCCATGATTGATATAATGATACCCACTGAAGTGTTGTTAATATCAATAATTTGAAGAAGAAAAATGACCATTCCTCCAGACCTATGATATTCTCATTACTACACACAATGAATAGATCTTTTTGGGCTACTTATATAGGAGAACCAACTCCCAAACAAAATCCAACACTCATTCGTGCCTCACTAGGAACAAAATTCTAAAATGTATACTACTGAAATACCATTATATGGAAACCATTACATAGTTCCATGATCACTAAATCAAATGAGTCTCAATACCACATGTGTTACACTCATCTTGATCCTTTCTCAACACCATCAAACTCAGACACCATGCCTCAATGAAAATTCATTTCATGGCCTCCACTCAGGTCGACTATACCCATATACCCATATCCATTAATGATGTAACCTCCCACTAATGAGGGAAATCTACCACACAGTGATATTTAGGCCACTACTCCCATGATCTTCTCATCAAAATCACAGATCCATTCACTCTGAGAGTGACCCCAACCCAAAACAACCATTGAACCACCACAATAACACTATTTAGGCTCCTCCTAACCATTAAAAACATAAAACAGTGCTACATAGGGACTTTTAACCAATTGAAAACCAAACCTTACACCACATTTACCCAGTTCATATAAAAAAGTGTATACCCAAAATTTTCCATGATTTTCTTAAAACATCCACTCTCTCTTTCAGGGAGTGTAATCCACCAATAACTCATTAGTTATTTATAATGATCTTACTCAGTCTTAACCAAATCCAATGGTCTCATTCTCTCATAGAACCTAACTGAAAAACATGACCAATTATGGAATGAGTAGTGTGTCACCTAACCCAATATTAAATTCCTAAACCACTAACCATACCCTATACACTTGAAAGGGTTTCCCGTATAGATAACTCTCGACACTCCTCTTCAGAATTGATCATCTCTACTTGTCCACGATCTATCACACGGTTACCCACCGAACATGAATTGTCTTAGGAACCATGAGTACCCACCCACACTCCCACCATGATATTTAAATGTGTATCCCAAGGACAAAAGGGAAAAACAAACAAGCATTCCTTCCATAAAAATTCAATCCTATTTAATTAAATTCTACAAATTCATTGCATCATAAAATTCCCAGTCATTTGTATTACCTTTCTAAATCGCACAGTTCAGTTAACCAAACATGAATTCTCAAGGAAACTCATTCCCATCTTCAAATCGCCTCTCAAGAACTTAATTCCCCCATAGATTCATCCTTATAACTTAAACTCTCATACCACACAGGATGGATCTGTATACATATAGTGATTAAGGGATTGTATTTTCATCAACAAAGAATGTCTCATAATAAGATCCACATGTCCTTCCATTATAATGAAATACATCATGTTATTGCTAAGTAAAATGATACCGACATGCTATATGGTAAAACATTGAATAATATTCGGTTGATACTTTAAAAATATGGACCTATCATCCTAAAAAACCATAGGAAAACAGAAATTTGTATTGTGAATCCTATGTCCCAACAATGATGCAAGGACCCAAACTCCCACCAATGAGACACAATCCAATAATGGGACTCTTTCCAATATTATAAGGGGAAAATCCAAAAAATCATAACACTACAACGCCATGTGCACCACCCATGAAAAAATAAAAAAAATTGTAACATCAAAAACCAAGAACAGCAATACCATTCCCCTAATAGCATTGAATTCCAATCATAATAAGTTTTTTTTGACACACCAGTATTACATCCATTATAAGCTCTGACACATTCTTATAACACCTATATACTATCCCACAAATAATTAGATAAAATACTATGATATCAATTTGTAATGCCCTACCCTAGACCACTAGATAGTGCCTGGAATAGGATCCCCACATATCTTAAAGAATGCCTTCCCAGACAACAGTGACTATTAACTAGTGGTGATTTCTCAATCTATACAATGGGGAGATTTTTCAATTGAATTAAATTCATATAAGAAGTGTAAACAACATACAGAACAATGTTAAAAAAAATAAAAAATACAATAATTATCATACATGGTGATACCATGCATGAGATATAATTGATCATCCTCTATGATGGTCAAAAATAAATAAAATAAAATAAAATACATGGAAAATATCCCTACATCCATAACCAGGACTCTTCCTAATCTCCAATTTTTTTTGATCTATCCCAGCCGGATCGTCTGCACATACCATATGAAAACCTAAAATTTAGATATAAGTTCTACGATAGAGTTAATATTTTAATTATTTTTCACATGTTTTTCACTGATTTAATCTCTTTCAATTATTATATTTGATGTTATTTTCATTAATTTTGTGTTTTTGGTGAATAATTAACCTAGTTGTGAATGTTTCTTAATTATATAATCTTATAATTTTATGGAGATTCTATATTTCAGGATTATCTTTTTCAATTATTTTCAAATTGGGTGATTAAATTTTTTATTCTTACTTTATTTTGTGGGATTAATCTTTTTCTTCTGAGACCATATCGAATTCAAAAAACAATGACCATAAAAATCAATCAAGTGGAGAAATTTATTCTGGACGACCGAATGGAACCAAACTCATTAAATGAAGAATATATTGGGATACAGAGCATAAAATATGATTATTACAAATGGGTTTGAAAGAGTATTATAGTTTTCATTTACACCTTAAATTTCATTAATAAAGGATCTTATTAAGGGATCTATTGAGCGAGTCTAAGTGGAGTAGGTGGAATAGTATTTGGTGTCTAGAAAAAATAGTGTTCATTAATTCATACATATATTCCTCTAAAAATGTGGAAAATATTTTAAATGTTGAGGGTATATAATCCCAATCCATTCTGAACATATTTTAAGAAGAAACCCAGGAATTTTTTGGCCATCTTCTAAGAAGAATAAAAGAGAAATACTAGCGAAGAGATTCTGGATAATCACATTTTATATATTTTTTTCATTCTTTTATTATTATTAATTTTTGAATGACTTCTTATTCAACCTTAGTTAAGGATAAACTTCAAATAGAGGGATAAAACAATGTGTTAGTGGGGAAGTAGAGGTTTCTTCTTTTGTAATTCATGAGTTCCTTCACTTAATGTATTATGATTATTTTCTCTTTTATGGGAAATCAGTTTCAATTTCATATAATGGTTTTTATTATCATGCATGATTGTATTTGATTTTGGATTCTATTATTAATAGTTCTTTGGTCAATGATCAATATCTCCCTCCACTAAGATCTAGTTTATTTTTGAATAAATTGACTAGGGGATATTGGTGAAGTACTTGTGATTTCCAGTACGTGTGTGAAGAGTAGTGAACATTCATGGTTTTTTGGGATAAACAAGGCCATATTGGGAATTACCTAAATCAATTGGGGGTATTTACTAAAACTCTACAAAATAAAATATAATGGGAGTAGAAAATTTTGAGATTTTACTAAGGTTTTTTTTCACCATTAGCATTTCACCAAGGGAGTCAGTGGAATTGATTGTGGATTCTCACTTTTATCGACTTAGTAGAAGAGAATTCAATAAATTAGAACTATGATAGAATTAAAATTGGGGAACCAAACATGACTAAGTCACTATATCATAAAATAGTTATCAATCACATTTTTTTTCAATTTTATATTAATTTATTCCTTAATTTCCTTCCATTATTTATTTAATTTCATTTTTTTAAAATATAATAATATAAAAAATACACTATTTCATTCTCTAATTTAACTGTGAAAAAGTCATTTATTGTGTGCTTCTCTTTGTAGAAAACCAAGGTTAAACAATTTACTAAATTTAACTTAAGAAATATGTTTTTTCCACAGCCCATGATGCGCATGTGTCAGTCTGCATGTGAACTGGGATTCTTATATAGGGTGAGAGAATAAAACTCAGTGGGGTATCACCAAGAACCCAAAATATATGTTTTATATGAAATTTTTTTCATGACGAAGTTAAATAGAAAAAAGAAACATGATTTTTTATTCATCATGTGACTTCTAGGACACCAAGACACCTAGCTAGGTATACACATTCATCTAAACATTGGATGAAAACCAAGACACCCCAACACATAATATACCTAAATTGATTCCATGCCAAAATACACTGGCGACCTTGTTCCATATCACCTTTAACAAATGCTCAACCCACACTCGAAGTCTCAGTTTGGGAAAAAAATCAAAACGTTATCCCAATACCCAAAAAAATGGGCATGGTTCTATGTCAATATATCATGATAAATATCTTATAAATAAAGGTATGTCCATCAGTTTTGTGTCACATCACACGCAGATGCAGCCCCTAGGGAAATCATCTTCTCTAACACAAGACTACCTAAGTCAATGTCCCTAGTCATTTTTCAACCTCCTCCCTCTCACTGAGGACATAGTCACTCAGGAATTCTCACTCAATGATAATGAATCTTCTATAAACACTACCCTATCACTTATGATATGTCTTGAAAATATTCACACTAACCCACAAAAAGTATAGAAAGGACCATGACCCAATAACTGAAGTGTTAAAGAAAAATAATCACATAGACCCATACTCATAGATGGAATCTGGTTTATTAAGAATATAAAATTTAAACCTATAACATATCTCATTAAATGATAATAAGGTTCTAGATACTCAAGACCTGGCCCCTTTTTACAATACATCTCAAATCACATTATAGAGAACCCACTAGGTCCTCCAGACTCAACATGATCTCTAATCATTGATACCAACTCACACTCATTACTAATTAATGAAATTAATACCTAAAGTCCCATCCCAATGACCTATACACCAATGTGCAGTCCAAACACACAAAAAACCTCATCATTTCTAGTCCTTATACCAACCACCAGTACCAATCCATCGTGCTCTAAACCATATTGAATCATGATGTGATGTCTCTAATTATTACAATAACCAACACCTGAGTCTGGTCTCACATCACCTAAGTGATATTCCTCATCTCATCACAAAGAGGAAATCACTCTTTGTAACATATATCAAGTCCTATTAGGCTTATCCAACTCACCTTCTGCACCCAGAAAATCATTCAACCTTGAGGGTGAGTTCCTCATCACTCATGAGTCATACATTTACCTCGCCCATAGATACCCTTACATAAGACCCCAATTTCTAGTCACTACCCTAGGAACACAACATAAGAAATCCTATAACTCAAATCCAACCCCCAGACCTCACAAAGGTCCCTCATTAGCTTAATCAAAGATATCTACCCTTGATGACATAGTCATCGTGTAGTTTTGATTCATCCAAGTGATAAAGGGCACTTAAAAATGAATAAAACAGACTAAAAATCCAAAAATTATCTAACTAGGGAAATTATGGTCCCCAAATCCCATGGTTGATTCCATGTAATCATGAAATCATGAACTCTCAAAATTTGACATGGGTATGATTTAATATCATAAGGGCCACCAACCTAGATTTTAAAGGTATCCCCTCACCAAAATTTGATGATACTTTTTCAAGACAACCAAGCACCTCCCACACCCCATACACCGCCCTCATGGAAAAAACATAAATAATTAATTATAATAACTTATAATCAATTATTTAACTAATTTTCAAATAGTTATAAAACCAAAATACTCACCAAGCATCAAACACTCACTAAAATCATGAAACGTAAGGTGTGGTTCACTCCCAACACACCCTCGTATCAAGGATCTACAAATACTATTGAATTTACACACAATTAAATTTAATATTAATTTAAATTTCACTCAAAAATCAAGAAAACAACATTATGAAATACACATTTGTTGAAACCACTTCCAACAGTGTGCAGATGACATCCCATAGAGTTCTTGATTAATATGTACTAATATATATGTACAAATATATAAATAAATATAAATGATATTATATATATAAGTTTATATTTCTTAATTTTTCTTCGATATATGTATTATTATGCATGAATTAAATACAATCGATAATAAATACATAGGTAATATATATGTAAATTAAGTTCTCTAATTGTTTGTAATTATCAATCATTTAATAATGGATTAAATATATTTATTAGTTATTAAATAGGAATCAATTCATTAATGTTAATGGAAATAAATATAAATAGATACAGAAATATGGTCGATGAATTTCATTTAATGAAACACAACAAGGATGGATATCTAAATAGATCTGATCCCTCCTATTATTGATAACTAACTTCAAGAAAGCCTCTAAATTCTCTCTTCCTCCACTATAATTGATAATCATCTCTGATGAATGTTCAAGGACCCCTTAATAATTACAATTTTCTCATAATAAGATTTCATATCCATTAGGTTGTGTTTCCACCCTAGAGGAAGGATGATTTTGTTCACTTCTACATGATATTTATAAATCTTTCTCCTTCTTCAAGGAAGAAGAAGACTACTACTATTAGCATTTCCTAGGTAGTCTGTTTTATAGATTTATTTACAAATTGGTTGTTAAATATTGATCTTACTATGTTTGGGTTATATTCTACTACATATGATCATATGATGATTATACAGAACTGATTAGTGTTATCAAAGGGTAGAATTATTTGATGAATCAACACATTTTTTAATTAATATAAAATACATTTTAATAGTAAAAAGTGTTTTTCAAGCCTAGAAATAAAAAACTAATAGTTCATATTAGCTACCCTTATTTAGGAAAATAAATAATGTATATATTTTATTAAAGAGAATTTATCTTTTAATTGACATCCATTTTATATAATTTTTTTATAAACAATAAAAAATCATTTTTAAATTTGTATACAGATTTATAAAAGTGTTTTATAAATTTATTAACTATAAAATATTTATGGTTAATTTATAAATAATTTTTATATACCTTTTAACAAATTAAATGGCATGCTTTAGGATATAGAAATAAATGGTTTATTTAAAAATTACAAACGGTGATTTATAAAGTTTTTATAAATTATAATATATACGATATTTATATTATATAAAAAACAATAGAGACTGAATTGTTAAATTGTTATAATTCATAAAATTTCATATAAATTCCATTTAATGTAAAAATATGACCATGATAATATTTAAATGAATGTAAAATATTTATATTCTTCTTATATATAAAATCTCTAAAATTAAAATACAATTTTGAATATTTTATAGAGGTATCTTTTCTTTGAAAATAAATTAATTTTTTTTTGTGTTTGTTAACTTTCATTTCTATTCATGCTTTGTTCATAATTAATTAATTTGACATTCTTCAAATTAAAGGGACTTTATTTTGGATATTATGTAAGAAACATCAAATATAATTTTAATAATTTATATAATGAGGGTTTAAATAATAATTATTTACATGATATTTTGATTATGTAAAGAGTTTATATAAAATATTTTAAATTATAAATAGTTTCTAACACATATAATATCATATATTTAGAAAGAAAATTCCATAATTTTCTAAATATTATAGAGTGGATATTTGAAATAATTAAACCATTTATATTCAAAATTATGGAATGACCATATTGTTAAAATCTAAAACTTTGAAAGAGTTTGTATTCATATTTGTTTAAGAAATTGCTCATAAATTATTATTTCATGTTTTAATATTTTAATTGTTCATTTATGTAAAAAAATTATATTTTATTCATAACATTAAATTGTTCATATTATAAATGTATTTATGCTAGAGTTTATATGATATATTCCTTTTTAGATAGAGCCTTATATATGAAGTTGTGTTTGATATCCTAAAATTTATTTTTTCATCTACCATTACCTTGGTTTTTAATTTTAGTTATGAGATTGAAAATATTTGATTGGAATAATGTGTGTATATTTAGTGTAAAAGTTTTTATGAGTTGAATTCTATCTTAAGTATAATCTCCCTGGGTAGAGGAACTTAGGGTCATAGAACCCAAATTTTTTGATGCATGCCTTGTCTAAGAAAGTGAATGGGGATGGTTATCTATTTCTCCACCCTTACTCATGTAGGGTTTTTCAATATCATATAACATTATTAATTTATAAGATGTGTTAATTTACCTTATGAATATGACACATTTGGTTATGTATAAATAAAAATGGATTTTATTTTCGAGTAATTAACATAAACTTGAGGTTTTTGTAAGGAGTTTCACATTAATGTGGTGTGAACACATTAATTTATTAGGTGGAATTGAGATTTCAAAACAAAATCAATAGAACCATGCATAAAAATGAAATAAAACACGAGAATATAATTATAAAATAGAATTTAATAGTTATTAATTCATTGCGAATGTGATGTAGACATATTGAATGTCATAAAGATGAAAATAATTGAATATTGATTTTTTCCAATTAATTGGGAAAAGAGTTATGTCATTGATGACATGGTTAATTAAATATTGGAAGAACTCATCATAATATGTGTATGATACCTCATTATTACATTTAAAATACCTTACAAATAATGGTTTTAAAAATAAAATATGATGGATTTTTTTACACATGGTTTATGATTAGTTATATTATATAAAATTTTTTAATTGGGAGACTAAAGTGAATTTTTTATTTAGCGAATTTATCTTCTTGTAATTTATGGAAATTTCTATATAATATTATGAAATTAAATAAAAAATCTTACATGATATTCTCAATGGTTTGATAGTGGATGAACTTGGCATATTATGTCTATATTGTAGCCAAATATAGATAGTACAGGTGGGTAAAAGTTCAAACTAGAGGAAGAAAAGTTAGTTGAAAAGTTAATAAATGTTTCTTTAAGAATAAAATCAAGGTTATTTAAACTGATTACTATCAAAAAAGGAACATAAATAATTAAATAATATTATATTTTAAAATATATACCTGATATAGTTGGGAAAACTCCATGGAATATCCATTTAAGATATGGATGTTATAGAAATTAAGTATCTGATTATTTGAATAGAATGTGATACCAAATGAATACCTTATAATGTTCTACAAATTAACATAAGTTCAAAATAAAATGAATAATGACCGATATTGTAGTTTATATTCATGAGAGGAATTAATTCATTACTACACTCATATTTTGGAATTAGATGAATGTGTTAATCATGGATTAATATAGGTTAAAAATGTGTATATTCACATAACTTATCTTATATGATAAGAGAGGATGTTCGATAATAAATGGTTGTTATGAGATGGTTGAATGTATACACATTATTTATAATTAATTGGATTTCCATAACATGTTCTAAGAATAAGAATTGGATAAATGTTTTTATCCATGATAAAAGTCAGATATGTTTTAAAAAATGAGGGAATATTCTTCTACCATCCTTTGATGAGATATTTTTTAAAAAATATTCTTTATAGAAGGAATGGATTCAAACACATAGAATACAATTTATGATATGGTGAAAATATATTATTTTTTTAAAATTTATACTGAAACGAAATAAATGTTATTTACTAAATTAGAAAATAATTTGTGTCGAATATAAGAAATATATTATGAAGATAATATGATTTTTAAGTGGCTATTGGGAGAATGTACGGACTTAGTGAAGTTCAATGTTAATAATTAAAATATTATAAAAATATAAGATCAAGTAAATTTTCAACTATTATCCTAAAGAGTGTGTGTTAGTGATAGTAAAGATAAATATAAATAGTTAAATTTAGTTATTGTGAGGATGTGAATATTATCGTTAACTAAAGAAATATACAAATATATGGTTATAGTTTTTCTTCGATAAATTTCATAAAATTTTTAGGGTATATGATGAAACATAAATATAGAAGGACATATATATAATTTTTAAGAAATTTAATTACACCTTATATCCTAGAAGAATATTTGGGATATGATAGTAGTGTAAAATATAATTAGTTACATTAGTATCTCAGAGAAAGTGAAATTCACATTATATCATAAAAAATTCCAGTTTATAATGGTAAATAAAATTGTAATGAGTTTCATTTAGTTACTATAACGATTGAACATCATTATTCCATACATGATTATACCTTCTAATAATAAACTTCTTTCACTTTATATCCTAAATGTTTTTAGGGTATAAAAGTAAAAAAATTAAATATTTAGATTAGTTAACATAAAAAATGTTATCAATTTATCCTAAAATAGTTAATGGTGTGATGCTAAATAAAAACATAAATAGTTTTTTGTTACTGTAACAAAGTTGATATCATTTTATCCTAAAAGAGTTTAAAATGTTATATTAAAGTTATAATGTAAACATATTTATTATTTAAAAAAAAATTCAAGAAAAAAGTTTAATGGAAAGGGTTATAAAGGTGACGATGATATAATTAGTAATAATTAAAATTAGATGATAGAAAAAATACTGTAACATTTTATGTTTTGAAATCAAAGAGTATGAACATAGTCAAAGAGTTTAACGTTATGAATTTGATTAATAAGTCTCACCATTATCCAAACATTTCATTATAATAAATTTTATTTTCTAAAATTTTAGTGGGAGTATTTTATTAAATAGTAAAAAAGGGATGTGACTTGAATTAATGTTGGGTGAAATGTTCAAAAAAACCATTTATATAAAAAAATATGAAATTCATTTCCAATAATTTACAAAAAGTTGTAATTATTGTAAAAATTGTATCAAATAATAATAATAAATATAACATCCATTCACCAAACATTCAAGTCTGAAACAATTTATTTTATATTAATGGTTGAATGATAAATATCCCCTTAAAGTACAAACATGGAGTTGTCCCATATCGATGATCATTTTGGATTATAATGGGGTTTTATGATATGTAATGGTTATATTGAGTAAATTAGTATATATATTAAAATGGGTTTTATATGATATATTAAAAATATATTCTTGAGGTAATAAGTAGAGACTTATTAGATGGACCAATCCACTAAAATATTACTCATTGTATATTAGACGACTAAGGATATACTTAGGCATGTATGGTCATTATCATTCCTTCTTACTTATGATTGGAGAAATAACTAGCATGATAACCTTCAAACATTGATACCCTAACTATGAAATTCAACAAATGAACATAGCTAATATGTGTCTGGTTGGGTATGTTATTGAACATATCTTCAGTTAGAGTGAAACCATGACGAGATTTTTCAACTTGTTTGAAAACAAATGACATCTAGACCTTGATTTAATTAGTCTAAATAAATTCATGTAATTTTTTATTAATTTCACAAACTATGTGTTAAACATCTTGGATGATAAGTGAAATGTTATTGGATTATCATATAGATTAATGACATGTGATGTATTCATCAAATTATTTAATCTTTTTCGAGAATCAAGAAAATAATAATAGTACCACACTACATTGAACTATTCTTTGTCTAGTGGTGACTATAGGTAATGGAAAAAGTGATTAAATTTTATAAATACAATTAATATGATAAATATTTTTGTTTACATATTCATATAGAGATATTAGTATATTTGATGGATATCACATGTTCCCCCTTAATATATTTTCTAACACTAATGTTTTTCTAGAGACTAATATTTTCTTATATATATGAAATAAATATTTCATGGACATTGTTAAATTTCCATAGGACCATAGGGTCACATAGTTTGGATATTAGATAAGAATTTTTAAAGATATATTGATGTAGAAACATGTCCAAAAGAGGTTGGATGGATTCACACAGAGTAGTGAAATTATGAAAAATATATTTAAGGGATTTTAGTGCTACTGGGTGATTTTCAAATATTCACTAATATATATATATATGATATGTTATATACATGTTTATTTTTAATCACATGGATTCAATTCAAGTATTATTATGCATTTATTAAATGCATTTGATAATATTTGTGTGTGTGTGTGTGGATTTCCCCCAAATGGTTTTTATTACAGATATGTTATGAATTGATTAAATGGAAAGAATATTTGTTGAATATGATTCAATAAATTAATGTTAATTGGAATAATGGTATATAGATAAATAAAAATATCCAATGTGTTTCATTTAATGACATGCGTCATTGATGGATATATAAAGAGATGTGATAACTCCCATGAATGACAACTGATTGTTGGAAATCCTCTCAATTTTATCTTCCTCTCATACTTTTGTTCATAATATATGATGAAGGTTATAGAATACCTTTAGTATTTGGGTATCCTTACAATAGGATCACAGATCCATTTTCCTGTGTTCCCTCACCAAAGATAGGGTGATTTTGTTCATTTCTTCATGCTATTCTTTAGGAATTATCCTTCCCCGAGGAAGAATATGACCATGTTTTTTAATTTTATTGGTACTATATTTTATAGATTTATTTACATGATTATACTTAAAGATATATCTTCTTATGTTTAGGCTATCTTTAGCTACATATGATCATATGATGATTGTACAGAACCCATTAGTTCATTACGCAATCTGAGAAAACCCAATTATATTCATATTATTCCACCCTGGTCTAGTGGAATCATAATAAATAACCCCAATATCTGACAAAATATTACATAGTAATGAGTTAAAATGAGATCATTGATCAGTGAAGGGTGAGACTCACCATGAATCACTAAGAAATTACCATCAAAACCCTCCAGAATAATGGGGATAAAAGCGGGAAGAGAGGGTCAGGGATCCAATGAAAATGGACCTCCCCATCCCTCTTGTTCGCATAAATTATGTGGGGTGGGATAGTAAAATCACCATCCTTCCATGGTAATGAAATCCTAATACATCAACACTAGTGATCCAGTCTATACTCACTGTCATATTGGTGATCCTAGACAGCCTGGAGGGCTACTACCCATCCAGCCGAGGAGGTGGTGGTTAGCCACCAATTGGATGGTGGCTATTGTCACATCCTGGCCACCCTGTCCTCTACTCTGATGCTCTCCCAATCCCCTAGATCATCACAAATTCCATAAAACGCATTAGAGATCAATATTCAATGACATTTAACCTCTAAAAATTTAATTTTGAGCTACATTTCTTAAAATAACCCATCCACCATATGGAAATTCAAATCCATTCATAAACTATAGTTTTATGAAATGAAAAGGGTGTAAAATCATCAAAATTAGCAGAATATTCCATCACATAATGATTCTCTTACTCTATGATCCATAAATCCATAGTGGTATCTTTTTTTTGTCACATTTTAGTATGATCCTCAATACATATATTCCATATATACTGTAATTTCTAATGTATAAATTTAAAATCTTATGTATCACCTAAAATATCTTCTATATGGTCAAAATATGTTATATTCCATCAAAATATGTTGTTTAACTCAATGAAACACCATTAATTTAACTCTTGTGTCTTTTTAAATATCCCAACTCTTACTCAAGAATTGAAATTTCCTTTTAGTCAACTTAAATAAATATTTAATAATTTTAACTATAAAAAATTATATTTAACCATGTGTATTATGATTATATTTATTTACAAGTATGGTTAATTCATTAACGCATGTTTTTTTAAAAGTATCTAAATTTCATGTGGTTAAATTTGTCTTTTTTTTAAACATGGCCAATTATTCATGTTTTGTAGAAACATTTCTAATTTAACCATAGACTACGTACCTATATTTGTATAAAATTTTGGAAAATCGATCATCAATTTACCACATTTTATTTATATGTGGATTATTTATTTTTTACATTTTAATGTATTTTTTGTTTTTTAAAAGAAAAAATTATTATTATTTTTTCTTTCTTTTTCACATCCTGAACCCATACAATTATGATGCGCCCTCACCAACTCTTCTATATCTGATTCCTCACACTAACCCACTACACTTTTCCCCACTATCTGACAAAGAAGGGTGACCTCTGACTGAGGAGAGTGCCCTAAAAACCTAGAAGTAGGTCCCTCTTACTCTGATAAATAAAACAAAAAATAGACAACTTCCCAAAGACTATAAACATCTAAACCAATACTCTGAGTAGTTACAAGTGTATATGAACCTAATGAAACATATTTATATAAAAACTAATATATATATATATATATATATGTCTTAAAACATTTAGATATATACAAACTAATACATATATATATATAAATTAATGTAATTATATATAAATATAAAAATATATAAAAATTTTGTATACATTTGTGTGTGTGTCTATAAATATATATATACAAAACTAGTAATTTGAAATATTACTGCAAGTATAATCGAACACACAAAGAGATATATATATTAATATAGGAATTAATATATTTATATACTAATTTATATTTAATACACAAATATACATATTTTTGTGTGTGTATGATTATATATATTTAATAATTTATATTAAATATTTTCTACTAATGATCATTTAGTTATTAATTAGAAATTAATTTTTTTATATATTATCTTGTTACTAGTAATAATTAATTTTCATATTGACACAAACATTTATATGTTTTTATGTATATTTATATGTTTTAAAATTCATGTGTGTATTACTTTTTTATAAATAAAATTTGTATTAATATTACATATTACTATGTGTGTGTTTCTATAGAATATATATAAGAGTATAACATAGAATTAAAAATTTTTGTGTGTTTGTTTGTTCATGTATGAAGGTATGTATATTAATATTTTTTAAATAACATTTATTTTTATTGTCATGTAATATTATATATATGGGAGATTTATATATTATTCATATATGTTATTTTTATATCAAATTATTATATATTTATATATTAAATCAAATCTATGAATGATAATTCAAGTACACATATGAATATATATAAATATTATTTAAATTAAATTTTCAACTGAAACATAAATTTATTATGATTTTATATATTATAAAAAGATATGTGTGTGCATGTTAAATTTTAATATGTGAAATATAAAAACGCACATGTTTTTCTGTATGTATATATATACATGCATATATATGTATATATATATATATATATGTATTTATATATATATTTAGTTATATATATTACATAAATAACTTTTAATTTAATTTAATTTAGGTACATTTTAAAACATGGATAAAATAAAAAACTACATTTTAAAAATGCAACTAAAAACCAACTAAAAATGAATTTTTATCCAAATTATTATGAAATATGCATAAATTTAAAAAATTTATACATTTTGAAACACAATTAAAAAAATACAAAATTAGCTACATTTTATGGAAATAGAACTAAAAAAGACTAATTACTTGTTTTTATTATGTTTGGGGAAATTTATTATGAAATCTCTACCAAATTCGTATCCACTCAAACAAATCAAATCCACCACCAAAAGTATTGAAAACAAATCCAACATCATCCTAAAATTGGTTCAACAGAACTGTACTTTTCAGTTTCTATTGTCCTTCATTGACTACATTTGAAATATGAAATCTACTCCCTAACCATGAAAAAAACCGAAATGAATAACCTATTTTCCCCCTTAATGATAAGAAAATGAGAGTTTATGGAAGGGGTGACAATAAATTATTCTAAGAAATGATTCATGAGTTATTCTAATAAAGATCTATGCAATCTAGATTGATACAGAAAAAAGGGGAACTAATTCAAAAATTAAAGTTATACATAAATAGTTCAAAAAGATATATAAATTTAAAATATTCTATCAAGGATTCATAAAAATATTTACAATCACTTCCCTTTAATAATTTTTCCAAAAAAATTAATATCATGTTGGAGAATGTGGGATTTCCCCCCTATAGATTACTTCTCCGCATTTGTAACAAAGAAACCCGAATTAAAATAGGGGAGCATACTCAAAAAATACCTTATTTCATGGAGATGGGTTTCAATCCCATTTTTATCCACATCTTCTAAAAATAATTATTCAAAAGTGGTTGTGTAATATTATTATAAATCTTCTATTTGGATAGAAAAAATACCAATTTGAATATGCCTTTAGAAAATATCTATTTCAAAAAATTATAATTAATATCAATAAAATTTCATCTTTAAAGTTGAATTGAATTATTTTAATGATTTAAAACACATTAGTTGTAAAAACCTATGAACATTCGATATTAAATAACAACATGCATATCCTAAAGATATGTTTTATCCATATCATTTCTGAAGTTGTCTATAATGCTAACACATACTCAACGTCAATGGATCCCAAAGTGTTTTATGATTTCATCTTGGAATATCATGGTACACATCTTCCAAAAATAAATAATTACACTCATAAATTGGTACTTCCATAATTTACTAGATCAACCATGTTATTATCTTTGAATTCCATCAACTCTAGCTTATTATTATTCTCATATGAAAGGCTATAGTTTGAATTGTTCTTTTTATATATTGGAATCCACTTTTCTATAGTGGAATGTTTCTATTTTGAATTTAACTTATTCCTATTACAATTATTAACAACAAACATATTGTCTATCTGTGATGTAATCAAGTAAAAAATTAACCCAATCATCTTTCTGAATTCTTTCTCATTAATAAATTTCCCATTATCATCCATGCTCAACATTATGACCAATTGAATTTGTTTCGACACTCTTATTGATTAATCCATTCAAAACCTTTTAAATAACTACTTGGAATATGTATCTTTATAAATTAATATGGGATAATAAATTTGGGTAATTTTAAAACCCAACTAAAATTTAATCACTCAAAGAAAATACATCTCAACCTTCTTGCTAATTTGTGTGTAAAATTATTTACAAAAAATTCTCCTTGTTGCTGTAAAATATCATATGTTAAAAAATATATTTTCATAAATAGTGATGTTGTGTTGGTCCTATTTATATATAAATAGTTTTATACCTCATATTTTCTAAAATTAATTCTAATCATGTACTTATCCATATTGAAATACTAAACTCATCAGGCATTTTTTAACCCATAAAAAAAATTATTCAATTTTCACATCTTGATATAATCATTATCATGTAGAAAAACCATTGGTTTCACTATATAAAAATTTTCATTTAGTTTTCCATTTAAATATGTATTCTTTATATACATTTCTAATATCAAATAGATTCCATTAGCTATAATTATAAGGAAAATTCTAATAGTCTAAATCTTGGAATCATGGGAAAATATTTTTATCAAATTTAGTGTCATTAATATGTGATCACCCCTTGTACATAAGTCTATATTTTATCCACAAAATTCTCCATTCTCATTTATATTGTTCCTAAAAACCCATTATGTTCCAATAATGCTCTTCTCCTTGGTCCAAGTAATTTTGTCCCATGTTTTATTTTTTAAAATTTGATCCATCTCTTAATTCATAGATTGAATACATTATTTGTTCTAAAAATAGTCTTTAATATTTTTGGAATGATTTTATGAAATAAGACTATTGTGACTAGTTACATGATTTTTATTGTTGTTTGTACACATTGATTCTAACCCCAAATTACATTCTCAGGGTTACTTTTATTTAGTCTTATACTTGTTCCTATGGAATTCTGATCTTCAACATCATTGATTGAGTAAGTATAATCCACATATACATCTTATATATTTGTTTTTTCTTTAGTCTATTTATTATGTTAAAAATTGAAAACATCATCCTCGTTATGTACCATTACTGAATAATTGATCTTATATTCGTTTTTAATTACTATAAAGTCATAATAGTCTATTATCCTCTCCTATTAGTTGTTTTTAAACCTTTAAGACCTTCTATTTGATGTATAATAAACGAATATTCCATATATAGCCTTATTATTAAACATTATACAACATGTTTCCTTTATTCTTGATAAATAATGGGCTTAAAAAAACTAAAAAGTGTTTTACATTTGGATTCATCAGGAACCATATTTCCTAAAGATTCATATCTAAATTATTTCTAAGAAACATATTTTTTAACGGATTCCAATAGCAGTGATGGGATTTATCCAGAGATATCTTGAAGTGTCTTGCTCAGTTATCGTGGTTATATCCATATAAACAAGGCTCATATTCTTATTTTTAGTAAAAAATTGGTAAGGAGTGTAAGATACATTGAACTCATTTTGTATAACAAATTTATCAAAATATTCTAAAAAATATCATTATCATACTCACAACCATTATATGATCTTGTTGTATTAAAATAAAAACCAGTTCTCACTATTTCTATTATTCTAAAACCATAAAACAAGATAAAAGATTTTATCCTTATAATAAATTATTATAATTCAGGTCATTCTGGTGAATTCCTCAATGAATGTGTTGGATTACTAATAAATACTTTTTCACTTCTTGGGAATGGGATCATAAACATCATAGTGAACTAACACAAATGGTCCTCTAGTTTTGATATCAAATCCCTTATAGATTTTATTCAAAATATTCTCTTTTGACACGTTTTTCATATAGTGATAGTGACTTCTTCAAAATATATAATATTTATCATAACCAATTAACTGATAAATTTCCGTATATTATTTTTGATGAGTTGATAATGCCTTCTTCCCAATAAATTTATCTTAGAATTCATACTTATATGTAATTATATTTTAGAATCTCTAACTAAAATATGTTAAATTTGGTTTTAAAAAAATTTATTTGTAGAATCTCTATGATTCAGTCTTTTAACTAAACAACCATTCTTACTAAAAATCCCCACATTTCCATTATTAAAAATTATCCATAAATTTAACAGGTTATGATTCAAGAGATAAATAAATAAAACATTTTTATAGTTTATATTATTTTTTCCGATTTTATCCAATCCAAAACCTTTAATTTTTAATGATATATCTTTTCAAATAAAAAAAATCCTAATTCATATCATTAAAAATTATTTAAGTTATTAAAATATCATTTAATGTGAAAATCTTAAACACTATCCATAATCCATGGATTATAATTTTTGAAGGGATAAAATGAATCTTAAGCTACAATTTCTCATTTTTTGAACTAATTTTTAAATTGAAATTTTCTAGATTTGTGCTAGAAATTTAATTGAGCTATTATGAATGAAAGTCATCCATCTAATATGTGTCCATATTGACCAAGAATAAAACATATTTATTATAATCTCTCAATGATTTTTTTTCACATCAATATTCTCCTCAGGATATTATAGAATATAATTAGTACTCATATATTTTTAACATCATCCACTTGATTCATGATCCATTATTTTTCAAGATAAAGACATGTTATAATAGAAACTAGAATCTTTGTGTCCAAACACACTATAATACCAAAAATAGCCTTACATGATCCTCCCATGTTAAAAATTATATTATTTTATGGGATGTTATCCAAGTTCATTCTTCAACGTCTGATAATTTTATTTCATCAAACAAATATGTGGATAAATTCTTTTAGAATTTAATATTGGTGAGAACATTTTTCAATAATATTTCTCTCTCTAGGTATAAGAATATTTTCCCATTACTTTTTACTTTCATGATAATCCATAATTATATTTTTTAGTATATTCTTTTAAAAAAATTTGATTTTGAGGTATAGTACCAGTAGGATCCCCTTATTCATGTACAAAATATTATGCATTTAAATATCATTATTTTAGTTTCCTAGAGTACTCAAATAAACTACTAATATATTTTATTTGAATCTAGGATTAACTTGAACTTTAATTTTCCCTTATGATGGGCCTACTGTAATCAGGATTGAATTTTTCTTTTTTTTTCTTCTTGGGTTCAATAAATTTCATTTTTTTCTTATCAAAGACATCCTCTCTAAGGATGTTATTGTACTTCATATCATAAATTATATTTTATGTCTCTAAATTATCAAATTTAAACCTATTAACTTATTTGATAAGGATCATTCTGAATATAGACTTTTTTATTCTTATCAATGATCTTTTTATGATATGAATTTTCATCTCTTATAAGTATAATAAACATTATGAAAAAAAGTAGATCTCAATAATCATTGTGAACACCTTGGATAATTTCCAATATTTATAAGAAAAAACACTAATTATTTTTATCCATACTCCAATGAAAAATAAGTTCTTATTCTTGATCCATAATGACATTTTTGGAAGTCTACATTAGAGTTTCTATCCAATAAAAACTATAATCGCTATCAGAAATGACATCCTTTATAGAAATAAAATTATTTATAGAGAAATAACATTTTATTTTCTTATATCCTTTTAATAGAGATTTATTTATCATGAATATATCTTCTTTCATGGATAATTTATGATTAAATTCCTTATCATCATTTTTAATTCAATTTTTCATATGGAAAAGGATAGAGAAATAACCGATTTTTCCATAGATAAAAAATTTAAGGATAATTTTTCTTTCCTACCCACCTTTAAATTTTTTTAATCTTATTTAAAATATAAAATGGGTTTTATAAAAGCATTATACATTATTTCTTTATCATAATTAGTATTCTGATTGTAAATATTCAAATTATTTGAATCTTTAAAAGAAAACATATGCTATTTTCACTTTTAATTTATATAAACTAATATTTTAGTCAAAGAAATAATGAGAGTATTGTGAATTGAATCAATATAAAATCTATGAGGGTCATTATCACCATGTGCTAAGATCATGGCTTCCAAATGATCTCGTAATGATATTCTAAGTTTCTTTACCAAAGAAGAGATTTCAAGAGTTTATCCATATCATATGATGGAACTGAAAATCACATCTACAATATAAAATAATTCATCAACCAATTAATCTTTATCCATTCAAATATCATAAATTAATTTCTAAATATTTTCAATTTATCATCTTTCACTTCATTATTTAATTGACAAATAAATTTATTTTTACCCCAAATATCATTATTTGTTTTACATCCCATGAATTTTTTTATCATTAAATAATTATGGTAGTAAAGAATTAATTTCCATCCCATCAATTTCAATATTCTTCTTTTAATATTGAGACCAAGTAGAAGATTCTTTGGGAATAATGAAACCATAGAGAATATAATCTATAACTCCATGAACAAGTGAGAGATGATAGTTTATCATTAATTTTTTCAAAAATAGAAGTAATTTTGCATAATTGTTTTGATCCATTTATGATTGAAATTATTGTGTTAATTAATATAAATTAAAAATTGTTTCGTTCAATGGAGTTCCTATTGTCTAATAAAAATTATAAGGATCACATGGAAATGTGGTCAACAGTAAGAGGGGTAAGCGTTACAATCACCATTAACATTTTTTCTTTTGAAAACACTAATTCCCTCCATATTATCTAGTAACAAGGTCTCAAAATCATAGAGGGAATGCAAATAAAATACAGAAAAAATATATTTTTACATGATATTCCACTCAAATATAGATCACAAACTCTCTGGTGTATGATATCTTTTCTCTGAGACACTTAGACCTATGAATTTAGTATTATTATGAATCTACAAGTAATGGTATACTATTAACCCTATTACAATGTTTGTCACCAGTAAGAACAAAAAAGGTACCAACATGTTACTCAAAGAAATAATAGAATGTTTCTTGACTAATGATCACTAGTGTAAGTATGATCTGATAATAGATTTATTTTATTTTGATATTATATATATTATCATTATACATACATCTATTTGGATTATTATATTCTCATAGTTTCTCTATGGAATCACTATATCATGATCTTAATGTTCATATAACACCACCATTTTGAGGCATCTTACCATTGTCAATTTTTTTAGTTATTATATTGTTTTGGATGGAATAATAAGTCATGGAAGCTTTTTTAATGTTTTTATGTCTTTTATAATTGATTTGTTTTGTTAATGGTTACAAAAAATCATGAATAAGTCACACGTAACTTTGAAAGAGTGTTCGGGGGAGTCTCAGTGGGTGTATTTTTAGAGCATGGTTTGAAAAAACCATGTGTTAATCATGTAAACTTATGAACTTATGGATAATAATTACTCACACAGTGATCACATAGTTTTATAAACTATTAATCTCTATTTTTAATTTAGTAACACCCACATTATTGGTGTATGGGTTTCCAAACCATTCAGCCAAACCATGTTCACAATTAATAAATTCCACATATTATATTTTTTAACCTAGTTTTTATTTTGTAAAAATTATTCTTCCTCTTATCACTAAGTATATGGAACCTCTGGCATTATTTTCAAAATATTTATGATTCACATCCCCCGGGAGGATGATTTCACAAAATCATGGATCATCTGATCTAAGAAATCATTGGTAAGAATTCAAATTATATTTTTTCATTTATGATATTATCATTATGATTTTAGAGGAACCCATGATCAAGGCATCAATTCCCTAATAAATGGGTTATGATGATTTTAATAGGATTTCATTATGAAATGTCAAAGGTAATTTGAAGAGTGTTCAAATATGTTAAGACTCATAATGAGTCTTCTAGATGAACATGTAGGTGGTAGATGTATTGTTCCCTAATCCATATTTTATTGAAACTCAAAGGATTTAATTTTCAAAAATATATTTCTTTTTTTTATCAATTAAAATTTCATGATGATCAGTATCATTTAACATCTTTAAAACTATGGGTTGTGAGTATTAGCTACACAATTTTTCAAAAAATTAATAAAAAATAATTTTATCTTAATGAAAAAAAAATTTTCATTGAGAAATTGAGATAAAATGGTTTGTGTGTGTTTATGATGAATACTATGAAGGAAGTTGATTCAGACATGGTTTTTGTGCTGATATGAGGGGAATCTAGATTGTACATCAAAGTGATGACTTAGGCCTCAAGGGATGGTTTCTGATCACATGTTAAGAAACATCAGTGGACTTTTAGGATTAAGAATATCATTTTTGGTAACTTTTATGTGTATTTTTGTTCCTAACATTAGTGGAAACTATAAAGTGAATTATTTTTATTAATCCAATATTTACTTCTCATTTTCTTATTATTATACTCTCCTTGATATATATATATAAAATTGTGAGCTAACATAATCTCTTTCTAGTGGAATGTGTGGGAAGACTTTTGGATTTATTACAATGTTGTATACTCACCCCCTACATATACACCTTTGTTAATATGTCAATTGTTTTATAATAATACATATATAGAGAAGATATCTTACTTTTTTGAGGATCACCTTGATGATATGCTCATGTTTTGGGGTATATGGACCTTGGTGAAGGTCATATGGAGGATTTAGTAAGGGTTCCACACGGATTCATTAGTGTCACTTTGTTTCACTAGATTTGTAGACTTATGTGGTGCATTATTGAATGTTGAGACATTTATTTTTGGTATTTTTATTATCTATTAGATTAGCCTGATTTTTATCATGAAACATATTTATATATCGTATTATTATTGTAAATTTATTACAGGTCATGTTATGTTGAGGGTAAGTTATTCCCCAATGATATTGTATACCCATGGAATTTATTTTCAGCCTTTTGGTGTCTCTGGGATGCACCTAAGGATACTGACATCTTGGTATTTCCTACGCCAATGGGTTATTTTTGTAGTGTGATAAATGGTATCAATTTGATTTGGTCCATTAGTAAGGATGATAGAAATAAGGATAGGATGTATGATAAATTTATATATATAATATAATATGTATATTTTACTTATTTATAATTAATTTTATGTTAATATGATGGTTCATTTATGAAAAGTGACATTAATAAATTTTAGTTTTTTTCTTATCTCATTAACATGAGTTTAACAAAAGTGGGTTCAGTAACATACATTAGTAAAGAGGGTTGTCACTAGTAATTCATCATTCATAGGATATTTTCTTATCATTCTCATTTTGGTTTTGTATATGGTAAATGATATAGAATTATACTATTATTTTGTGACTATGTAATGGCTTTTCTATGATTTTATGGAAATGATTTCAGTTTAGAAACTGAGAAATATAAAAGAGGGTTGTGATGAGAATGTTGTTCCACATAAACCACATGTGAATCAATAACTTTTCACAAGAATTATGTTATTTTTCTTATCAATTCAAAAAATAAATTTTCCCCTGGAACCACGTCATATGGGTCGAACACTATAATTCCAAAGGAAACCCCATATATATTTGGGGCAACCTGGGTCCTGAGAAAGAAAAATCATATATTGGTAGAATAAATAGAATCATTAAATTATCAATCAATCAATATGAAGTTAATGTGAATCTAATATCGTATTTGATTAACGATCTAGAATGAAAAATTTTGGGATCTTGTTGTACTAGGTTGGTCGATCAGGGCATTACTAAGAACTGATTTGGGAATTTTTTTTAGAAATCATTATGCCCACATACATTTTGAGTATCATGAACAAAAAAATTATTTTATATGAATCAACAAAACCTCTCGGTTATGGAATATAACTATTGGTTTAAATACCTTTATATATATAGATCAAAAGTAGAAGCTACTTAATCACTCAAGACTTCCATGTTCGAATCAAGCTTCTGATGGGATATTTATTCTATAGTACTAAGGTTATACATTAATAATTACACAAACATGGTGAAACCGGACATGGTGGTAGAAAAAATATATTTTTGGGAACCTCAATATAGGGAACAACATTTTCCTCAAAAACACAGGTAGTGAATCCAAGGTTTTGAATAAGAAAAGAACAAAGATCTCCCCCCAGGGAAAGACAACACCCGAGAACCAATCTAGTGGGTATTTTCCTTTTCATTACATCATAGTAACCAGCTAAGTTTCTTCCATTGTTTTAGATCACATAAAGATGTAATTGATGAAACCACCATGGTATTTATATTACAATGTTCAGAAATATTTTCTCAATTTTAATAAATCCAAAGAAGATAAATAGTAGAAATACTTATAATATGTTTGTTGATGCTCCTTTCCATCAGAGAGTATAACAAATGAAAAGGGGAATACCATGATTACAAAGAGATTCTTCATTTGGAGAAATATAAAAAATTGACAAAGGCATGAACATAGGATTTGTTTACATAAGGGTCACACAAGTTTCATCATGGTCACACAATTATACTTGCGCACCACATATTAGTCACACATGTGACTTCCGCATCCTACTCTATTTTCTCCCAAGGACTTCAATGTCCTATAAATACCCCTTGTGCACCTCCAATTTCATGGACAGAAAAATCCAAAAGTCATATTTTAGTTCTCGGCACCCTAGTCTCTAATTGAAGTCTTCCGAAAACTTATAAGGTAATTTCTTACCTAGAATGAAAGATCTAAAGAGGGGAAATAAGGCCTAAGTGTTGAAATCCATCAACACTTGTGTACCTAAGTGTCTAACCCTTAAGGGAAAATGGCCACACATGTGTGCCGTTTTATCCATTCAACAAAACTTACACGCCACTCTATTAGAAGCCTTTAGGGATAATATTAAGTGCATGAGCTGAGTATCATCCAATTATTACCCTATGGGATGACCGTCGTGCAAGTATACGTGTGTCGCACAAATACTTGTGTGACCAGGACTTAGGTGCCCAAACAAGACATGTGTGCCTGACTCTTTTTGGGTACCCCTCTTATCTATTCAACTCTTTTCTTCAAATCCACCACTCCTCTTCAAGATTTAGCCTTCAAAACCCTCTTCAATGTCATTTAGGACATTGTTACTTTGTTGGATTCCTTATCTGAAAGGAATTCTGTGGAACATCTCTCAAAACCTAGTGATTTACATATCATTACGTCACTAATGTTAGAGATTTCCTCCATTCGACCTCATCCTATAAGATGAGAAGATCTTTAATATGGGCATCCTCTTTGTGATTAATCCCCAAGTCGTAAATTCTTTTGATATGGGCCTCCATTTCAGGAGTAAGCCCCCGATCACAAGTCCCCTAACCTGGGCCTCATTATCAGGAGTAAGTCCCAATCATAATTCCCTAACTTTGGCCTCCTTTTCAGGAGTAATACCCAGTTCTCAAATTCCCTTAGCTGGCCCTCCTTTTCAAGAGTAAGCCACAATCATAGTTCCCCTTAACCGGGGTCTCCTTCATAAGAGTAATCCCCAGTTCTCAAGTCCCATTAACCTGGGCCCCCTTCTCAGGAATAAGCCCCATTCATAATTTCTCTTAACCAGTCTTAATTTCTTTTGATTTGGGATTCCTTCTCAGGAATAAAACCCAATCATAAGTCCCCTCTAATTTGGGAGTCCTTCTCATGATTAAGTCCAAAGTTAAGCATCCAAATCTTTATAAAACACATATACCTTTATGGACCTTGTTCACAGACTTCTCCCCAGATGTAAGTCCCAATCTTCATCTATCTGGGCAATCATATGTACGTAAGCTCCACATCATTCCTTACGACTTCATCTTTTGTGGCACAAATTGTCAGGTTTATTGATACCTATTGTTTCTCACACCGACATGACTCATGTGAGATTAGAGTGTAAATGTTACCATGACACATCACTTTGGGCCGGTAATCATACATAAGCCCCACAATTCTTAATCGAACTACGTGGACTTTGATATCTACCTTAAAATTAGAGTATTTAGGAATCCTTTCAAAAGGTTCAAGCCTATCACCCATTAATTCTCACCTATCCCATATGAAGTTAAACTATATATTAATTCCCGAACTATGTGGGTTTTGATTCCATTTTTAAACAAGGATACGTTGGTAGCCCATCTTTGGGTACGATCCCAACTCTGAAATAATCCATGTCATTCTGAACAACAATAAACATTAGGTGCCCCACTGCGTGGCTTTAAAACCAGTACGGTTATCTTAATTACCAAGAGATTTCTATATAATTTGTTGAAGGATACCATTCACTAAGAATATCTAACAAATACAGATGATTATCTATCGATGAAGAACCTCAAATACATATAAAATATTCTCTAAATCTCATACATATAAATCATTGATTTTCAAATCTAAAGGAAAGATCATTTTCATACTTGGTAATTTAATAAGGATTCAAGACCATAACTCAAATATATAAATAGACTCTCGGTGTAGAAAATAATTCCCCCCAAAAAACATGTGATGAGTCTGACCTCTGGAAAGTATGTCCAAATAGATATAGAATCATTTGATGTTTCTAGTTCTCTGAATAAACTTGTTAGAATCCAATTGGAATGTTTAAACCTTAAACTAAACAAGGTCATCCCCATTTCTAGAGGAAACAAAAAACGGTGAACCCGACGTCATTCCTTAAGAAAGTTAAATGATATTTTACTTATTTGTTAGGCCCCTTTTTAATTCAATGTGAGAGCCAACAAAAAAATCAATAACATATGTGTTCGTCCAAAAGATGTAGTGGACGAATTTATCTAGATTATGTCTATTATATCAAAAAGGCACTCGATTCCAATATATCTCTGCGTTATAGAAATGAATTCTCTAAAGTTCACACCTGTGAATGCATCTGCCGCTGCTCCTGCTGGATCCTCGTCCGCTATAAGGACGACATCACGTACTCAAGGTCTTCAACACTGGGTCTCAAATTCACTGGTTATGTAATACCGTCGTCATAGTACCATCCCGACTCTGAAGGCTTCTTGAGAATCCCTCCAAATAAATAATTCATTTTGGTTGTCTGGATAACGATGACCAGTGATCAATAAAAAGATGGTTCCAACCACCGTCTCCAATTGTTTCGGGTCTTTATCCTCGGAACTCAATCACCAGTCCCTCCCATATTATGAGGAGGTGAATGATATGTTCACTCAAGGCATTAATAAAAGGAGAAAAGAGTATTTCCTGGGGGCTCCCATAAACAATCGCCACTAGACTCGTGCGGTAGTGTTCCCTCAACATGATAAGGGTATCACTTTTAGGGGTTCATCTCAGGTTCCTCAGACCCAAGAACACAAGAAGAACAACTAGAGGAGAAATCTAGTCAACAAGGATCAGGTTCTTACTTCTGCCCCCTCTGGAGAAGTCCATCAAGCCAAATTGATAGAAAACAACAAGCTGACATATACACCCGTCCATCCTATTGTAACTGTCCAGCAAACTCGTCTGGTAGTAACATGCCAATCACACCAGGAAATTCTGGCAGAGTATTATTGGAAGGCATATACACCTGTTTATAACCTATCAACTAGTCAGCAGGCTCGTCTGACTACAACCAATGACGCTCTCCAATCTAATATGGTGGAAACTAGTAAGCTAGGGCATAGAACTATTTACAATCAACAATTTTGTTAGCAGTTTCGTCTGCCAATATTGAATCAAATTCATCAGCCGTACTTGATGAAGAATACAAAACAGGTACATACACCTGCCAATGTTCATCAAGACTTCCAATGGTCTTGTTTGGTAGCACCTGGAGATGTTTGTCGAAAAGCTCCGACGACAAATTTGGAGCAGACTCAACTCTATGCCCCCACACATGAGTACTGGCAGAATTCACTGACAAGAAAAGGAGGACAGGAGCAGGAACAAACATGTACTCTAAGCACATAATGGACATATATTCATATTCAGGCAGTTGATGTCACAATGCACACTCTTACAATGGTGAAAGAGTAGAAGAAAATCCCGGCTGATATTCTGGACACTTGTCAAAATATTATAATAGGTACAGTAGAATCACAGGAAAAGAAATAAAAATTTGTCCCTACTAATGGAGTGACACATCAACATATCACTCTAGAATAGATACAAACCTCTGTTCCATTCCAAGAGGGTTCTGGGGCATACACACACATGTCATACGAACAATCAATTCAGTCACATACACCTGATTTGAATGTTGATAATCAGCCTAACCGGACTATTTCTCTTGATTAGGCACATACACCTTTCCATAATAACTACTTTTGTCAACATGTGTTTCCCAAAGTGAGTATGAAGGCATCTAAGAAAAAGACCCATCCATCATAGTCAAGAAATCAAGATCCAATCTATAATAAGAACTTACTCGATGCTGGAGTTCTTGATGCACTCAGAAAATTATCTGTTGCAACTCAAGATTCTACTCTCTCATTTCTCAATAGTGGGAACATTAATTCTGAAGGTCTTTATCAAATACTTCCTAATGAATTCTTGCTTCATGATAGTTTTTCCAATCTCGAAGTATCATCTTCAGATGAGAGCCATGATAACCCTCGGCATGGCCAGAAGATCAAAGATCAAAAGGATTCATCTTTTGCTATAACCCACCATGGTGTCCCTCCCCATGATGATGAATTTAGCTATGAAAGTCCTCTTCACATTAGTAATTCATATTTCCTGGAAAATTCTTCAAAGGAAAATGCAGTGACGAGAAAGCCCTCATATCTTGAGGCACTTGCAAATGTGAAGATAGTCATGTCTGATGCTTTACCATTAGCAGGTGAAATACTTTCACAAGAATATGATAGCCTAGTTGTTAGGTCATTCTCTAAACCACCCCTAGGTCATTCATCTTCTAGTTTGATAAATGAATTCTCTACCAATCCCGTTGAATCGGATGAAGCAATAATGAATAACCATCTCTGGTCTAATCAAGGAGAATAATCTTCATTGAATGATAAAGAGGAAGTTCGGAATGTGATAAAAAAACTGGTGAAAGGTGAAGTACCAGTCATGTTTTTGCCTTTGGCTGACTCTCAATATGATATTCCAGAGATGCTAATGGAAGATTTTATTCATGATATTCATCTCAACATGTGGAAAACTCTATGTCACTTGAATGTGAAAATATTATCTTATGATGAATATGAAAATCATGTCAAGATAATATAAGGGTTATAATTCCAAATTGATTTGGAATCTCTCTCAGTTTCCCAATATCCAAAGGCTGAAAAGCAGAAGAGAGCCCTTCAATGTTCATGCCTTGGCGCACTAAAAAGGATGCTCCAGTTAATTGCCAATGCCCCATCTGATATTCATATCAGGGTATGGGGTGTTCATGGAGCACTACATTTCACTATACTCTCCAGTCAAAAAATCCCACCAAAGGTGGTCTCATGCAATGTTATTTCCGAGAACTTGCCACATCTAGCTGATTTTGTGCATAATCAAAGGCTTGCTCAGGAACATGCCTCAACTAGTTCTTCTCAAATTCAGGCATACAGAGAACAAGTTGTGAAATTACTCTTGTATCAGAAAAACGAGAATAACGAACATGCTTCTTGTTTAGATCATCCACATCATCAAGTGATAGAAGAGTCAGAAATCATCCTACAGTCTTTTGAGCCAGGTGATTTGAGTGGATGTAGGCTGATGCATCCATCCAATTTCTGAACATATGTCTGCAGGATCAAGAGAGATTTTAAGAAAGATTCAGATGTAGCATCTCAAGAACCACCCCAGCTTGCCAGACTGGGGACTCTTTTAGCCCAACCCTTGGAATCAACAAATAGGATTCAAGGAGTTGAGCAGGAACAGCAGGAACAGCCCCAGTCCACAGGAATGGAGACTTTTTCAAATCCTAAATCTCTTCCTCAGAGAAAGTCAGTCTTCTCTCAATTAGGTAAGAATCCACAAGAGGAATGAAGAGCAGAATTATCAGGAGATTCACTCCAAATTAAAGTTCATCAAGAATTTTTTGAGGGATCAAATCAACAGAAGGCAATTTCTTATCGAGGACATGGAAAAAGACAGTATCACTGAAATGTCGATAGAAGAGATGCAATGTCTTATACATCAATAAATGTCATCAATGTCGTTGTTGCTGATCCTCCAGAACATGAGGATAACTCAGAGGGATCAAATGACGAAGTTCTTACTCAAGATGTTGCACACACATTGGCTAATGATGAAGGTGTGCATACACGAAACCAAAGGCTTACCTAGAATCTAGATATTTCTTCATGTAACCAACATCCCCCTCTCCGAAAGGAGTCCAACAAGGGGAAAGGAAAAAAGTCATTTTACATCCCAGCCTTCCTCTAGAGAAGGCCAATCACTCTCATTAGAGCAATGATTCGCACAATATGAGGAAGAAATGAAGGAATTAAGGAGGTTGAATGCAAGACTACTTCAAGGTTGTCTTCCTCCTAAGCATGCTGGAGCCAGTCAGCCAAGGGAATTTGTTGCGGTTACCAAAATGAATCAAGAATATCCTCCTTTACTAGTACACCTTCACAGGTCTAATCCTATGGGTCATGTGAAAAAAAATTGGTGGTGCTACCATCAGTTGCAGTACCATCCACCACACATGTCAGAGCTCTTGTTATTTGCACCTTCTCGGGTCTAAGATCAACTGGATGTTTCTCAAAAGTTAATAACTACCATTGAGTCATTAACATCTCAGTTGGAAGCTATGGAGGGAAATCAGTCACAAATTCAACTAGAAATTAGATCTTACCCTGAATGGGTTGATTCAACTCCTCCCCCAAAAAATTTCGCAAGTACCACATTCCCAATCATTAATGGTTCTGGAGACCCAAAAAAACCCTTAACACGTTTTGTTTCTCATTAAGATCCTATGATGGGAACTCCTCAGCAACAAGAAGCAATTAATCTCAAGTGTTTTTTATAGTCGTTACAGGGGCCTAAATTTGTATGGTATACAAGCATGAAATCCTAGTCAATTAACAAGTGGGACGATCTCCATCAACGATTACTTCTTCAATTCAGCTCAACTTTTCCAAAGACAATAGTTTTTTATCATAAAAATTGTAAGAAAATGGAGAATGAAAGAGTTTTGGATTTTATTGCTCACCGGAAGGGATTATCATATTCCCTATGCTTAGCACTCCCTCAAGAAGAGTTGTTGCCAATATGTGAGGAAAATTTGTGTGATTAATTACACACACCATTGAACCCTGTGAAATATGCAGGAGGGTTTAGAGACCATACTTCGATCGCTCAGTAGATCGAAGACTCTCTTTCAAAGTCTAAGGATAAAACTTCTGTAATTCCATCTGCTCTTGGAAGGAGATTGGGTAATGTAGAGACTACTATAGTTACTCTTAAATAAGCACATGTACATGATCCTACTTCAAAACATTCATCTTATCGAAGGGATCCACATCCCGAGGGTCAACAACAGAGGTTGTTTTGTCAATATGATCAAAAAGATCAAAGACAGAAACAAATTGATGAGATAAAGATCAAAGTTTATTCTTTCTGAAATGAACAAGTTCTTGGTTACTTCATTTCGGCTCTAGAAAATAATTTGGTTCAGTTTCCAAAGCCCAAAATTCTAAACAACAAAGGAGATAAAGACCATCCAAACTATTTCCCATTTCATCATATGTTGGGGCATCCCATTCAGGAGTGTTTTGTCATCAAAGTCCTCCTAAAAAAGATGGTGGACTCAGGATAGGTAAAACTGAAAGGTTCTTCAGCTTCGGTAGCATGTGTTATTTATATAAATCCATAGGAAGAAGGCGAGTGGCAAGAGGTCAATGGAAAAAATGCGCAAAAATATGATAATTGGATGGTCAGAAAAATGATCAACGGAACTCATGCCATTTTATGAACACAATTGAAGAAACCAATTGTGTCTTCTACTATGAATACCACAAAAACCCATATTCATCAGATGGAAAATCCTCGAAGAAATGGAATAATTCTAAGAAAGAGGAACAATATGAAGAAGATGAGATTGTGTCAAAGCCCATGTTGTCTTTAACTCTAGCAGATTTTATGCCATCTACTCATGGGTACCGCCCCACCAAATGGCCCAAATTAAATTTGATAGTCAGGCAGAATCATCATTGGATGATGAATTATCCAAAACATAAGCCAAAGTGGGACGGACCTTACTCAATACATAATATCTACTCCAATGGAGTTTATTCTGTAATCTCAAAGGATGGATAACTCATCATGACTCCAACCAATGCCAGATTTTTTAAGATTTATTTTGTGTAACACAAATACCCATTCGTACAACACGACATTAAACTGTGTCGTCCTTCCTATATGAAGTTAAACTATATAGCCCCTCTTTTGTCCTTACTGCATGACATTAAACTACACAGTCCCCCTTTCGTCCAACATGATGTTAAACTGTATTGTCCCCATCATCCTCGCTACATGACGCTAAACTGTATAGCACCCTTACATCCAACATGACGTTAAAATGTGTTCAAGTCCAACATGATGTTAAACTATGTTCCTCCATTGTCTAACATGACATTTAATTGTGCTGCTCATTCTTCTTACATGACATTAAATTATGAAAAAAAGTACCTAAATTTGTCCAAAATGATGTTAAACTATACACCCTTTGTCATCCAACATGACGTTAAATGATGTCCCATTCATCGTCCTTAATATATGACGTTATACTATAAGCCCTCTTCCTTGCTATATGACTCTAAACTATGCAGCATTGGTCCATACATATGATGTTAAACTATTATAGTCCTTACTGCTAGACTTTAAACTACACAGTCCCCCATTGTCCAACATGATGTTAAACTGTGTCCAGTCCCTTATATGTCCTACATGACATTAAACTATGCATCATTAGGGTTATTGCTACTTTTTTTTTCTCACACCGAGTATGAATCACGTGATCTTATAGTAAACTTCAACCATAACACCATATCTAGGACACTAACCATGTGTAAGTCCCGACACAATTTTTTATGTTGTTGTCCTCAAGAACAACTTGATCACCAATTCATTCTTTATTCTAACTAAGCAGACTTTGATCCTTTCCTTCTAGGATGGGTATATAGGAAACTGCTTGAGTTTCAAGCCCAAAACCAATATTATCACATCAGTTCGCCTCCATCTCATATGATGTTGATTCATGAAGCCACTCCTAGAACCAATATTTTTTACATTGGTTCACCAACATCTTTACTATATGATGTTAAACTATTTCCCCTTTTGTCCTATATGACAATAAAATAAAACATTTTTTGACACCATCACCTGAGAGGGAATCATTATTTAATTGATCTCCAATCATGTTATATTTCAAATACTATGTGCATACATAGAAATGACCGAACTTTTAATCATGGGTCAAACCATCATTTAACTAAAGTCCTCTTTCACCATTCCCTTGTACGAACCAAATTTGTACAGAGGGTATTTTAGGAACTATGTGCGGCTTAATTTCCATCCATAGGGGATATGTAGGAATGCTCGAGCATCCCTAGAATCTAGCACCATGTCGTTGGGCCTAACCCCAAATTCTACATTCAGTCCCTTAGCTGAAAAGTCCCCCTGTGAAAATATGAATGTGGTATGAAAACACTGGTGTTCATGCACATCAGGTTTAACAAACACACAACGTGTATTCTTTATAATAGTCTGAGCTCTATGACCCTAAACTAAGATCTCATACACTCTCGTCTCACATGAAGTTAAACTGTATTTCAAAAACTATGTATGGCTTGATTCCCATACTTATGGGATATGTAGGGAAGTCCAGTACCTCAATTCAGGTCCCATCCACAACATTATTATTGTTTAGAATTGGTCTGTGTATCTCTTTCATACATCGGACAATGCCCATTTTTATGTGTCATACTCCTAACCTTGAATAATTCCTAAAATTCGTAACCCATTTCTTGACTTCTGGTCAAAAAATGTCTGATATTCGAGAGTTTTTTTCCCTGACTATGCTGCTTGTGCCCTTAGACGGCCTTGCATAAACTGTCTACATAACAGACTTTTCAGCCAAAATATACTATTATTTGATTATGCAGCCAATGCCCTTAAGTGGCCCTGCATAATTCTACCACTTAACGGGTTTTTCAAATAGTGGTAACTTCATTCAAGGGAGGAAAACCTCTTTTGTCCTTATTTGTCTTAATGAAAATATTTAAGGATCTGCAAAAATATCCATCCTTAACATATTTGTCCCATACTCTGTTTCATGATATGAAAGTACTAAATACTATGGTTTATATTTCCCTTCCCTACGTTTGGGTCATACCATCGCACGAGTGGAATTCATACAATTTTTAGAAAATCTTGATTGAAAATATTCTCTCAATATTAAAGTACCTTTTTCCAAATAGCAGACTCTATGCTTTGAAAAATATGAATCTCCATAAACTTTCATTGGCTTTTTAACAATAGAAAAGTAAAATTTCTGAGAGTTCTTTTTCCTAACTATGCAACACATTCCCTTAGGCGGCCTTGCATAAGTAGTCTACATAACGGACCTATTAGCCAAAAGATGCTATTATTCGACTATGTAGCCAATGTCCTTAAGTGGCCCTGCATAATTCAACCCCCTAATGGGTTTGTTAAATAGCGGTAACTTTATTCTTGGGAAGTACTTATTCTAATGCCTTTTAGCCCTTTTTTCATATCATTCCACAAATTCAAAATTCCTTAAGTCATAGTTTACAAATTGTCCCTCATAGTTGAATATTGTAATATGTTTATAGATATATTATCAAGGAATTGAGTCAATTTTAATCCATTCTGTCAAATCTATTTTGAACATAAACATTAGCATGTTTATGTCTGACATGCATGACTTTAAACTGCCCACAAAAGAAAAGGTAAATCTGAACAAAAGTCAAGTACCAGCTCAGTAAACATACATCTCTTATGATTTAGGTAATATTGAGAAATAGAAAGATTCAAAGTTTGTAGGGTTTTTTTTATAATCCTATCAAAAATAAAACTATGATTATTAGGCCCATTGGCATAAGTAAAAAATTTAAAGAAGGTAGCAAAATAATGCAAGCACAAATGATTGTAGATGATAGTGTTTTTTATTGATGCACAAGAGTTAGAAGGAAATGAACAAACTAGAGTCTCTTCTCTTTTTATGGATTACAAGATACTTTCAACATAAATCTTCATTTGGCTTAGGACATACCGAGATTCATCAGTAGCCACCTAGTATTCAACCATTCAACTAGATACAATAAGAGACACAGTGATACTAGATCTTCTCGGAACAATTGTAAAGGAATGTTCTTGAGTATGGTTTGAGAAAATTTTCTGCTGATAAAAAAGTGACTCTATTTCTGTCCAAGAGACTTGGAAGATGGATACATGGATTTAAGAAAAGAGAATTTGAAGTAAAGTGCCATTTGGAGAAATTACTCTTTTCAGATATTGTTCTGATGTCATGATAGTCTTTTCTCCACCAACCGGCAGTGGAAAACATATCAGCCCATGGGTTTTCCATTTTCATATCTGTAAGGAAATGGCATGGAGGGAAAATATGAAAGTTCACACCATCATTAATGCTCTTAACACACATCATAACCAAAATAGAGGCATTTCAGTGCGACTTCATCTCAGGAAGATAGTTCATTGGCTATGGAACATTGACTTCTTGCAGATGAGCATGGCCATACATAGGTAGGTAGATGCTCTGTGGAAAATTAAGATAATACTTTTTCAAGTACTTGGCCAAATATGGGAGAGTTCTGTCGCAGATATTATAGTAGACATGGCCAACAACATTCATCATATCATCAATCCACTTTCTATCCAATTCATTAGCCATTCCAATTCATCTGGGAGCCATTGAATCTTCACAAAGGTCGAATAATTAACTCTTAAGTAAGTTGATTTTTCATGAAATTTGTGAAAAAAAGTGAAAAAATGGCTAAGGCATTAAGGCACACAAGTCCTATGTCAGCGCACAAGTCTAGTATGGTCGCGCATGTTGGGGCGCGTAGGTATCACTGTGCAAGTCAAACTACCTTTGCAGAAGCGATCCATGAACAGAAGAAATGAACCACGAAAAATCAAGACACATGCGCGACGAGGGCAAAGTACTTTGAGACCCTGGTGCTTTGAATGAGAATGACCGTATATTTATTTGCATAGGCCGCACCCAGCACGTCGTAGCCTGCATGGTTCGCAACTGCATGACGCGACGTATGCGCTCAAAACTTGCCCATCGTAGTTCCTTGGTTTTCTCCTTTACCTCAGAGTCAAATCAACATTCCTTTCTGATCCAAAATTGATGGGGGAATTTTTTTATGCTCCTTTCCTTCACAGAGTCTAATGAATGAAAATAAGAATACCTTAAGCACAAAGATATTCATCCTTTTAAGAAATATCAAAAATTGACAACGAAATAAAGAAAGGATTTGTTTACACAAGGGTCACGCAAGTTTCATCATGGTCGCGAAAGTATACTTGCGCACCACATATTGGTCGTGCAGGTGACTTGCGCGCCCTACTCTATTTTCTCCCAATTTCTTCAATGGCCTATAAAACCCCTTTTGGGGCCCCCATTTCGAGGACGGAAAAATCCAAAAGTGATATTTAAGCTCTAGGAACCCTAGTCTCTACTTGAACTCTTACAAACACGTTTAAGGTAATATATTACCTAGAATGGAAGATCTAAAGAGGGGGAATAAGGCCTATGTGTTGAAATTCTTCAACACTTGTGCACCTAAGTGTCTAACTCTTAAGGGAAAATGGCCACATCTACGTGTCACCTAATCCCTTCTATAGAACTTGTGCGCCACTCTTTTGGTAGAATTTAGGGATAATACTAAGGGATTGAGACGAGTCTCGCCCAATTATTACCCTATGGGTTAACCATCACACAAGTATGCTTGTTTCACGCAAGTATACTTTCGCGACTAGGACTTACGCACCCAAACAAGACTTGCGCGCCTGCCTCTTTTTGGTTTCTCCTCCTTTCTATTCAACTCTTTTCTTCAAATTCACCTCTCCTATTCAATATTTATCCTTAAAAACACACTTCAAATTCATTTATGACATGGTTCCTTTGTTGGATTCCTTATCTGAAAGGAATTCTATGGAACATCTCTCAAAACCTTGTGATTTACATATCATTATGTAACTAAGGTTAGAGATTTCCTCTATTCAACCTCATCCTCTAAGATGAGATGATCTTTAATTTGGGAATCCTCCTTAAGAGTAAGCCCCAAGTATTAAATTATTTTAATATGGGCCTCCTTTTTAGGATTAATCCCTAGATCACAAGTCCCCTAACCTGGGCCTCCTTCTTAGGAGTAAGTCCCAATAATAATTCCCTAACTTGGGCCTCTTTTTCATGAGTAAGCCCCAGTTCTCAAATTCCTTAACCTGTGCCTCCTTCTCAAGAGTAATCCCCAGTCATAGTTCTCCTTATCATGGGTCTCCTTCTTAGGATTAAGCCCCAGTTCTCAACATGGGCCTCCTTCTCAGGAATAAGCCCCAGTCATAATTTCTCTTAACTAGTCTTATTTTCTTCTGATTTGGGCTTCCTTCTCAGGAATAAAACCCAATCATAAGTCTCCTCTAATTTGAGAATACTTATTAGGATTATGTCCTAATTTATGTATCCAAATCTTCATAAATCACATATATCTTTATGGACCTTGTTCCCGGACATCTCCCCTAAAGTAAGTCCCGATCTTCATCTATCTGGGTAGTCATATGTACATAATCCCCGCATCATTCCGTGTGACTGCATCTTTTGTGGCACAAATCGTCAGGTTTTTTTATACCTCTTGTTTCTCACACCGATCATGACCCACGTGAGCTTAGAGTGTAAAAGTATCCATGAAACATCTCTTTGGGTCGTTAATCATATGTAAGCCCCACAATTCTTAATCGAACTACGGGGACTTTGATCTCTACCTTAAAAGTAGAGTACGTAGGAATGCTTTCTAAAGGTTCAAACCTATCACCCATTAATTCTCACCTTTCCCATAGGACGTTAAAATATATCTTACTTCCCGAAATATGTGGGTTATTATTCCTTTTCTAAACAAGGATACGTAGGTATCCCATCTGCAGGTACGATCCCAACTCTGAAATAATACATGTCCTTCTGAATGATAATAAACATCAAGTGCCCCACTGAGTGGCTTTAAAACCAGTACAGTTATCATAATGGCCAAGAGATTTATATATAATGTGTTGAAGGATACCATTGAATAAGAATCTCTAACAAATATAGATGGTTATCTATTGATGAAGAACCTCAAATACATATAAAAGATTCTCTAAATCTCATTCATATCAATCATTGAGTGTCGGATCTAAAGGAATGCTCATTTTCATACTTGGTAATTTAATAAGGATTCAAGAACATAACTCAAACCTATAAAGAGAGTCCTGGTGTAGACAATAATTACCCACAAAAAAGGTGTGATTAGTCCGACCTCCCATCCTCTCGACCAATGGAAATTCTTAAGCCTCATTGGTCCACAACTAATGAGCACCTTCCTTTGGAAAGTAGGTCCAAATGGATATAGAATCATTGGATGTTTATGGTTCTACAAATAAACCTGTTAGAAACTGATTGGAATTTTTGAACCTTAAAAAAACAAGGTCATCCCTGTGTCTAGAAGAAACAATGTTGTAGAATTATTATGCTCAATCAGGATGAAATTTTCAGAAACTTTCTCACCATCATAATTGAGGTAGTGTGTGTTAATATTAAAATACCACCAAAACATAGTAATCTCCACCTCAACATGTGGGAATTCATCATTTAGGTGGATTGAATAAACATATGTTTGAAACATTGAAGATTATGAAGAAGTATACTCCTCTATAGTATTATTAACTAATCCTCTTGAATATACCATAATAAATGTTTGGGTTAACATTGGTGCATCCAATTTGTTTGCTTATTATCAGGTAGTAAATAAACTATTTTTCCATGTAATTCCCTGACCCCAATTACGTAGAGTTAGTGATTTATTACATAACATTGGAATGATACAATGAATCATGTTCTAAAAGTACGACTAGTTTAGTATTATTGGAATCAAGATACATACATTAGTTCAACATTAAAACATTAAAATAAATACAACACTAATTTATTCCATTAGAAAAATCCATTCCTCCTAGATTATGACTGAAAGTAACTAATAACTAACTTCATTATATCCTAGGAAAATGAAACATAATAATGGGGTGAGCTCAAATTCTCAGTAATGGTATGAAATACAACAAAATATAATATAAACATTAGGCATGGTGAATAATTAAAAACACATTCCTTTACAAATATTAAACATGAACACTTTATGGAAGGAATATGAGCTGAGTAAATAATGCCATAATAAAACATAGTCATGAGTATTATACTAGTAGAATAACCACATGAACCATTAGTATTATTTTCATAATGAGGTAATGTATAATGCCATAGATTATGAAATATTTTGTCAAGGCCTCAACGAAGACGTCTGAAAATGATTTAGGCCTCAGCCAAAACCATATATCAAATTGGGAAAGGCCTTGACCAATTACACGTCTAATTGTATCATGATACATACCAATGCACTGAGGAGATATATTAGCCATCACCTATCACATTATAAGTCCCATACATTCCCCATATGAAAAGTTTGAAACATAACCAAAACACATGTATAAAAACTAGCAAAAAAAGGTCAATACTTTAACCATAAACCATGTATGGTATAAAAATAAAACATCCACATTAAAACATATCACAAAACCTTCAATTAAATATGTAATATTTGTATCATAATAAATCAAATTCAAATAAGTTTAAAATACATCAAATGATGTTGACATTGTTGAAATGAAAACTATTTGAATGAAATACCTCTTTCTATTTTGAAACCATTTAAAAGTCACATAATTATAAAATAAAACATTTATTTTTTAAATATACTTATAATCTTGTATGATAATCATCTATGATGTTATAATGGTGAAAAATAGCTGCACCTGTGATATAAGTTAAAAAAACATTCTTACAATAATTTTGTTGAAAAGGTCATAATGTACATTCTTTAGAAAATGACGGAAAGATTCAATTCAGAACATATAAAATCAAAAAAGTCTATAAATAACATTAATTCATAGTCTAGTAAATAGTAAAAAAATTGAATTATATTTTTAAGAATACATGGATGTGGTTGATAAAGAGGTCCAAGTAGATACTTAAGTAAAAAACAACCTTATATTATAGAGAGACTGGGAAATTAACCCTTAACTTGTACTTTTTCTTGGTCAAGGGTACACTATCCTCATGTATAATAGTTAAATAATTTTTATAAAATTATTCATGAACTATATACATAAATATGATATCATATATGATCCTTTAATATTGCTTTGTTAATAATATTTCTATAGTATAATCGTTTATTTTGTTAACTGATTTGTTTTTCTTTATATGCTTGGTTATGTAAGAAATGATTGTTGGGTATAGCATGTATTTGATTCATATAAATAATGATATTATGTTCCTAAACATTATTTTTATTCATCAAATTAAAATTACTATTAAATGGTTATGGGAAAATGAACCCCATCGCGTTCGTGGAGACGACAATCCATATGTACGCACGAGAGACAATATCATTATATTGATGGAGAAATTTCATTTAACATGATGGTATATCATATATAAATAATAATTATCATTTATATTTATTATTTAAATTAGTTATACTCATTATTATCCCCATTCAAATAATGATGTGTTTGAATAACAAACTACACCATGACGTGGAGACGGTAAGCCGTACGTACACCCATATTTTGAATATGTCATTTATAAGATGGATAGAATAAATAATATTGTTGTACAATATTTATAATAACATAATATTATGTATAAGGTAATGTATTTATTATTTTATATGGAAACAACAATGAATGAGGAAGTGGAAGAAGAAATGAACTTGAAAGAGGTGATGAAATATTTATCTCCTCTTCGGGTTCTTCATTATGATTTGATCAAAAGGGATATTTAGGATAGATTTTTAAACAACTTATGGCATCAAGTATGAAGGGAGTAAAGTTGGGAGGATATTCGGGTATATTTTGGCCGAGAAAAATGTATATGAAGGTGTGATTTTGAGAAAAGGAGAAGTGCCCTTTTGTAAGGGATATGGGGGTTAATTTATGAGAAGCTTGAAATATTATTTTATAATAAAAAAAATTTTGGTATCTAAAGGATCCAAAATGATTTATTTAGAATTTAAGTTAGGGATGGGTCTAAAACCTCTCAACCCATTGGTATTATATAGGTTTATGTCACCATATTAACATTATCTTTTTGATTTGAATCTTAGTTAAAAAGTTTGACATTTACCATGTTTCTTTGTATTTTTATATTATATGGTTAATAAACAAACTATAAACTGACAAGAGAACCCAAGTGCTTCATTATTAAAATATATAACTTTATCTAAGTATTTTGGATGAACCATGGTTTTTTATGAATATTATATAAATTAATAATATTTGTTTTAAAAACATAATTATGTCAATTTTGACACTATTCAATATTTTATTTTTTTGAAAGCCATTAAAACTTTATCACTTCGAATAAAATTTATTTAACCAACCATAACATGTCATATTAACCTATAAAATTATACTAATTCATCATAAGTCTCAATTAACATTTATTTTGATATTTATAATATCAATTATTTGACTTTTTCATTAACAAGGTAATTACTGCATCATCATTGTGTCATAAATAAATTAAATCATTTAATGTATAAAATTTATAAAGAAAATACCATTATATAGGAAATATTTTTATATTTCTAGTATGTATTTATAGTTGAATTTATATTGTGTGTAACCCCATTTTAAAAATGGTTCAGTTATTAATCTTTGAATTTAACGCCATTGACTATTCTTTAAATAAAATAATAATAAGTGTCCTAATCTAATCCAAGAAGACCAAAGAGGGACATATTTTATTACTAAGTTTGTTTTTTTCTAATTATACTTATCCAATATAATTAGGACAAAGTTTAGGTTAATTATGTTTTCATTTTTACCCTTAATTACCCTATTTAGTTTTAACTATGGTAAATAAAATTCAAAAGTTACTATTCACCAAAAATTATTTTCACCTTATTGAAACACATTTTAGTTACTAATATTAACCATGTATCTATGATTTTTCAATTCAAATCACATAAGCGGTAAAATTATGTTTTATGAAAGTTTACAAATGCTCCTAAGAGGTGGGTAAAAGACGGAAAAAGTTTGATAAAATTTTTATATATCTAAACTTATTAAAATACGACTCCAATGAAATACATTGAACATATATATGTATTATGTTTCTATTTTGAACTCAAATAAATTTAAATAAAATAAATATTTATTTAAATTAAAAGTCGTTTTTTACCAATAACGCAGTGTTTTTCACTATTTATCAAAAATTGAATATTTTCTGAAAAATAAAAAAAGATCACCCTAAGCTAATTTCGCTATTCCGAACTCAAAAAATGAAGTAAATTTTGAAAAATAAAATATATAAAATTTCAAAAAGTGGGTATTACTATTCATAATTGCTAGTTTTATTTGTCGTGGTGTATTAGAATCTTGAAGTTGCGTATAATGCAAGCAATTGCATTATTTAATGGGAAACGTACCATGGAATCTTGGGGTGTTACATTTTTCACTCCTTCAAATAATTCATCCACAAAATTTCTAGAATAATACTACACAAAAAGCTTCAGCTGGTTCTTCATCATATGTTCCTCATGATTATACGTTGCCTCTTCCATCTTATGGTTTCTCCATAGATCATTTAACATATGAGTCGTCCAGTTTCTCAATACTTGTTTCCAGATATCATGAATTTTGATAGGCTATTCACAATACGACAGATTAGGTTCCAGTTTAGTCTCCTCCTAGGTGAGTTCATGTATTAGGTCAGACATGTATTTTCTCAATAGTGATATGTGGAACACATCATGAACTTTGAAGAGACTTGGAGGCATTTCTAAACGATATGCTACAACTCCAATTCGTTCAAGAATTTCGAAAGGTCTGATATTCCTGGGACTCAATTTACCCTTCATACCAAAATGTCTGACAACCTTCCATAGAGACACCTTCAATAAAACTTGGTCTCCTAATTGATATTATAAATCCTTCCTTCAGTAATCGGTATAGCTCTTTTTCCTACTTTGGGATGATTTTATGGGGGTTTTAATAATCTTCACTTTTCCCATTGTTTTCTCAACAAGTTATGGGTGTATGAATTTTATTTCACCAACATCATCCCAACAAGTTGGTTTGCGACATCTCTTTCTAAACAAAACTTCATATGGTGTCATCTGAATACTTGAATGGAAGCTATTGTTATAGTAAAATTCTACTAGAGGTAAATATTGATCCCACATACCTTGAAAGTCAAGTGAGAAAGATCTCAACATATCTCTTAAGGTTTGAATAGTCCGTTCTGATTGTCCATCAGTTTGAGGGTGGTAGGAAGTGCTCATATAATGTTTAGTATCTAAGGATTTCTAAATGATTTTCTATAATCTTGATGTAAAATGTGGGTCACGATAAGAATTAATTGATATGAGTACTCCATGAAGTATTACAAATTCATTAA